>CM038673.1:110736187-111439837 GCA_021605145.1 Aegilops bicornis | reverse complement strand
CGTTGGGCAAGTTGCCCCAGCAAGGCTCTTGCCGGGCACTACAAGAAATATGTCAACTTGTGACCTTGACTATTGGTCACTGAAAGGTCATTGTTTTTCATTTGCGACCTTTTTGTGACCAAAAACAGAAGGTCAAAAGTCAAGGTTAAATGAATCGAAATTAACGACCTTCTACGTGAGAAAGTCGTGAGCGTTCACGACCAAAATATGCCTCTTGTTTTGTTTTGGTCACTAGCAGCCTCCCCGGGCCACGTAGGCATCCGACGTGGCAATCTGATGTGGCACAAGAATCAGCCCGGTCCAATTCGATTTTCTACATGGGCCTAGCCCAACAATTCGGCCTTTTGAATGTATTTTTTTCCTGTGCTTTTATTAGCTACATAGGTTTGACCCAGTAATTCGACCCATGTATTATTTTTTAGGCAAGCCCTTTTAATATATGTATTTTATGTTAATTTCGGTTAGCTACATGGGCACAGCCTACAATTTGGCCTTTTTATTTTCTAGCGCACAACATTTTGTAGTCCATTTATTTTTATTTCCAGCTTTTTTTCCCGGCTCCAGGTTTACAGATGGGTCCCAAATGTCTGATTTTCACAGCTTATTAATAAGCATATATATATATATATATATATATATATATATATATATATATATATATATATATATATATATATATATAGAAGAGAGAAAGCATATGAAAATCTTCAAATAACAGCTAAAATAATTTTATTACAATATGCTATACAGAACAGAACACGTGAAACTGCATACACTCATTCACATCACAACAACCAGTTTCCATACACTCATTCACATCACATCAACCAGTTTAACCATCGAATCTTACATACCCAGGAATTTCAAACTTCACCCAGATCCACACAATCGTAAATATTGGGATCTACAAATAGACCACTCGCCAAGAAAAAGCTAGCTACTCTTGGATACCACAGAACATACTCTTCAACATGGGTAGAAGTCCTCAACGGAGTTCTACCAACAACACAAGTTCCATTCACCTACAAGAACAGAATGGAATATCAAGTACTTGCATTCTTCAAGAAGATTACAACCAACATATATATGTAGAAGGACATTAGGAAAGCTGATGGAGAAAAATGAATAGAACCAGGAACCAAGACTGGGACTCCACACCTCCAGAAGCAACATAAATAGAACCAGGAACCAAGACTGGGACTCCACACCTCCAGAAGCAACATAAATAGAACCAGGAACCAAGACTGGGACTCCATACCTCCACACCACAGAAGCAACATGAATTGAACCAAGAACCAAGACTGGGACTCCACACCTCCAGAAGCAACATAAATTACAAGGCTATTCAGTAGTACTAATGATCATGTACATTTACTAAGTGGTTCTAAACATTCCCATCAAGTATATACAAATTAGTACATACTTTTCTGAATTATAGGATATAAGAAACAAAGTGAGAAACACATACTATTAATGCACTAGCCTGAAGAAATATCACTCGAGGCTTAAGAATGAGATAATGTTCACAGGGTGTTTATGCACTAATGAGCATTGACATTGGCCGAAGTAATTGTGAATCAAATGGATAGCAAATTAAGTACACAGGTCACTCATAAGAATCAGCATCCAAAGTTGAATAGCTAGTATACCTTGTTGCTTCACTCCAAGAGTGAAAGCAAGGAGGGCGTGCTGACAGGTCCAGTCATCCTAGGAGAAACAACCAGTGGTGGAGTCTTGATGAAATCAAGGTGTCCAGGGGCATCGATGACAGTGCAGTAGTACTTGGTGGTCTCGAACTTCCGCATGGCAATACCAATGTTGATACCCCTCTCATGGTCAGCCTTCAGCTGGTCGAGCACCCACGCATACTTGAATGACCTCTTGTTCATCTCAGTGGCTTCCTTCTAAAACCTCTCGATCACACGCTTGTCAATACCTCCAGGCTTGTAGATTAGATGGCCAGTGGTGGTCGACATCGCCAATGACCACGATGTCGATGCAAGTCTTGTCCCTTGCCCATGGCTGAAACCGCAAGATCAAAGTAAACAAGTGTTAGAAGACAAGAAACACAGAACTAAGGGTAGTTGTCAAGCTTAACATATCAAATAAACTTATAGATACAAACTCGACGGGTTAAATCAGATAATGAGAAATTCAAGCAAATCAAGCTGCAGGCACTAGTTAGATGCAATAAACTGCGCGTAGAACAAAAAGATGGTATGGCTGGATACATATAACAGAGAATGCAAGCGCAAATGCTTTTAATTCTGCTCACGACCCATAGATCCTAGAACCAAACAGAAGTAATATAGAAATCTGACTAACAATAAATCCAAAAGCTTGCGGATGAGCATGAGCAACAGAAACTATAGATATCCTACATGTCAAGGCTACCGGCATGAGCAACTCCTTTAAATTATAGCCAAAAACAACTTGCATCAGCGCATAAGAGTTTGAAACTAGATCTACAGGCAGATTTACAGCTGCTAATAATAAGCTACTTCCTCTATTCCAAATTATAAAATGTTTTGATTGGCTAAAATAGCCTAACAAAACGTCTTATAATTTGGGACGAAGGTACTCCCTCCGTCCGTAAATACAAGGGGAAACGTACTCATTACACGATTATTTGGTGATACATACACTTCAGCATAAAAGGAAGCACACATTGGAACAGAGCTGCTCAGCCTATGAACCGAGGGACTCCATAAAATGGTAATGGTACTTCTCCTAGCAAACCTACTCAGTACACGATTATTTGGTGATACATTCAATCTGGTTAAGCACCAATCAGCCAAATGCGAATCGTTCTTGAACAGAGACAGAGAATGTATGTAAAAGTGCAACTATCCCTAGGTGGTTTTGGTAATTCATAACAACATATAGCTCATTGAGCTAATGCTATTCCAAGACTATTATTTCAGGAAAGCTCAATGAATGGCATGGCATGGATGATGAAAGTGGATCCCTCAAAATACTAATGACAATGGATTGGCTCAAGCTCAAAAGCTCAAGACTCTTCACTTTACATTTTAGTGATCCAAGATCACATTGAGTCTATAGGAAAAGCCAATACTATCAAGGAGGGATGAGGTGTTACTTAATGAGCCTCTTGCTTCATGTGCTTGGTGATATGCTCCAAAAACCCTCAACTACTTTCTCACATCCACACATGACCTAAACCTAAAGCCAAAATCGGTCACACCGATTCTTTCTATCCGGCGCCACCGAGTTCTAATGGCATAGCCACTGCCACAAACCCTAGGCAAATCGGTCCTACCGATAGGGATCTCGGTCTCACCGAGATGGGATTGTAATCTCTCCGTTTCCCTTCGTAACGTTTCGGTCTAACCGAAGTGAGCGATCGGTCCCACCAAGATTGCAATGTAAACTCTCTGTTTCCCTTTGTAACATTTCGGTCTCACCGAAAAGAGCAAATCGGTTCCACCGAGTTTACCTGACCAACCCTCTCGAAAGCTTATTACAAAAATCGGTCTCACCGAGTTTGTGTGATCGGTCTTACCGAGATTACGTTATGCCCTAACCCTAACCAAATCGGTCTTACCGAGTTGCATGTCGGTCCCAAGAAAATCCTAACGGTCACTAGGTTTACTAAATCGGTCCGACCGAGTGCATTGAATCGGTCCCATAGAGTTTGGTAAATTGTGTGTAGCAGTTAGTTTTTGTGTGGAGGCTATATATACCCTCCACCTCCTCTTCATTCGTGGAGAGAGCCATCAGAACAAACCCACACTTCCAACTTACCAGTTTTGAGAGAGAACCACCTACTCATGTGTTGAGGCCAAGATATTCCATTCCTACCATATGAATCTTGATCTCTAGCCTTCCCCAAGTTGCTTTCCACTCAAATCTTCTTTCCACCAGATCCAAATCCTATGAGAGAGAGTTGAGTGTTGGGGAGACTATCATTTGAAGCACAAGAGCAAGGAGTTCATCATCAATGCACCATTTGTTACTTCTTTGAGAGTGGTGTCTCCTAGATTAGCTAGATGTCACTTGGGAGCCTCCGACAAGATTGTGGAGTTGAACCAAGGAGTTTGTAAGGGCAAGGAGATCGCCTACTTCATGAAGATCTACCGCTAGTGAGGCAAGTCCTTCGTGGGCGACGGCCATGGTGGGATAGACAAGGTTGATTCTTTGTGGACCCTTCGTGGGTGGAGCCCTCCGTGGACTCGCGCAACCGTTACCCTTCGTGGGTTGAAGTCTCCATCAACGTGGATGCCTCCATCAACGTGGATGCACGATAGCACCACCTATCAGAACCACGCCAAAAACATCCGTGTCTCCAATTCCGTTTGAATCCTCCAAACCCCTTCCCTTTACTTTCTTGCAAGTTGCATGCTTTAATTTCCGCTGCCTATAAACTCTTTGCATGCTTGCTTGATTTGTGTGATGATTGCTTGACTTGTCCTAAGATAGCTAAAATCTGTCAAACTCTAAAATTGGGAAAAGGTTAAGTTTTTAATTGGTCAAGTAGTCTAATCACCCCCTATAGACATACTTCAAGGTCCTACAAGTGGTATCAGAGCTTTGGTCTCCATTTGCTTTGATTTCCCTAGCTTTTGGTACTCATAGCCTTGGTTTCACAACCTAGGAGAGTATGGCGTCTAGTGAGGGAAATTATCACCGTAGAGGTCCTTACTTTGATGGTACTAATTTTGCTAGTTGGAAGCATAAGATGAAAATGCATATTCTCGGACATAACCCCGCCGTTTGGGCAATTATTTGTATTGGCTTGCAAGGTGATTTCTTTGATGGGAGAGAGCCGAACTGTGAAGCTAATGCGGAAGAATTGAAGATGCTGCAATACAACGCTCAAGCTTGTGATGTCATCTTCAACGGAATGTGCCCCGAAGAATTCAACAAAATCAGCCGTCTTGAGAATGCAAAGGAAATTTGGGATACTTTGATTGATATGCATGAAGGTACCGGCTCCATCAAGGAATCCAAGTTGGATGTGCTCCAAAGTCAGCTTGACAAGTTCAAAATGAAGGAAGGTGAAGGTGTTGCTGAAATGTACTCTAGGCTTGCACTTATCACAAATGAGATTGCCAGCTTAGGGAGTGAAGAGATGAAGCATGATTCATCATCAAGAAGATCCTAAGAGCATTGGATGGAAAGTATGATACCGTGTGCACATTGATCCAAATGATGCCAAACTACAAAGATCTCAAGCCAACCGAAGTCATTGGAAGAATTGTTGCTCATGAGATGTCACTTAAGGATAAGGAGGAACTTCACAACAAGTCAAGTGGTGCTTACAAAGCCTCAAGTGAAGCCCCCACATCATCAAGTGAGAAACAAAACTTCAATGAAGAATTGAGCTTAATGGTGAAGAACTTCAACAAATTCTACAAGAATAGAAGCAAGGAAAGAAGCTCCAAGTCAAGGTCTTACAATGACAAAAGATCTTCTAGTCATGAGCGAAATTGCTACAATTGTGGGAGACCCGGACACTATTCCAATGAGTGTATGGCACCCTACAAAAGAAGAGAAGATTCTCCAAAAAGAAGAAGCAAAAGAGAAGAATCACCACCAAGAGAGAGGAGGAGTAGAGATGATCGTTATGAGCGAAGACCCTCATGGAGAAGCAAGGATTAGGAAAGGAAGGACAAGTCATCAAGGAGCTACATAAAACGAAGACATCAAGCTCATGTTGGTGAATGGGTATCGACTCAAACTCCGACAATCACTCCGAGAGAAGCTATCACTCCGACTCCGAATATACTCAAGATGAAGGTGTTGCCGGTCTAGCACTTGTGTCAACCAACTCCTACGACATATTTGATTCACCAAATGAAGGAATTGGAAGATGCTTCATGGAAAAAGGTCCAAAGGTAACACATCCTGAGTATGTTGATTTCAATAGTGATGAAGATGACTTACTTGTGGATGATGATTTACTTGTTGACAACTCTAGTGATGAATACTATGATGAAATGTCAATTAATCATGTTAATCAAGATAAAACAAATGACAATGATAAGGAGAAGATTGAGCTTGATGATCTCCGTAAGAAAAGTTCTTCTTACATTGCCAAGCGTTTACTCTTATCTACTTACATGCCTCAAGTCAAGTCTAGTAACAAGTACAAGAAAGATTCTTCCTCTAGTAGTAACAATGTCAAATCCAATATTGTTGCCTCTAGTAGTTCTCTTGATTCCACTAATGATTCTCTTAGCCAAGTTACACTTGAGCAAGAAAATGGCTTATTGAAGGGAATTATAGAGAAAGGTGTTTACAAGAACCTTGCCGGGAGTAAGCAATTTGAGGAAATTGTAAGCAAGCAAGGAAGGCACCGGAAGAATCAAGGTGTTGGTTTTGAACGAAAGTTCAATGCCAATGGAGTTGAGTGGGAAGAAGATCAATACCCCAAGACGAAGTTTGTTCCTCAACAAGAGAAGTATGATCCTACTTCCTTCAAAGGAATACAAGCACAAGATGATCTTCCACCACAAGACCACAAGAACAAAGGCAAGGACAAGCTTCAAGAAGAGATTGATGCATTTGAAGAAGCACCTAAGGCCTCGGTCAAGTGGGTTCCCAAGACTACGTCAAGTTCTACTTCATCAAGTACAACTACAACTCCAAGGATTCCCATCAAGATGATGTGGATCCCGAAGAAGAAGAACTAGAGAGTTCTTGAGGGTGACTCCGCCGACATTCTTCACTCATATCTTTTGGCAACAACAAGTGCAATCAACTTTCACATCGTGCACTAGTTGAAGGAGTCACAAACCCTCATGTTGGTAAGGCAAGGGACAAGGTAACCTAATGGTTTCATGGACATCATCTTGTGTATGCTTCACTCTATGTCCATGGATATTCTTGTTTGTTCCTTGTGGGACTAACCCATGTAGGTAAGTTGAAAGTGCAACTCACTCCAAAGGATTGCTCCAAATGATCTACATCAACATTGAGCATCCACATCTTCAACACCAACATGAAGTCATCATCGACAAAACCCAAGGTTAGTTCATCCCTCTAAAAGGGGATCTCACATCTAGGGGAGCTTAACTCTAAGAATTGAGTCAAAGCAACTCTAATGGTGTGAACAAATCAATGCATTATGTAAAAGTGGTAACCCCACTTGAGCTTAAGCGATGAGTATGACCTATGATCAAATGTTTTCATTTGACTCCTAAGTCAATATACTCATATATAGATGACCTAGTCATCGCCAATTGTTTGATAGATGCTAGAATTGGTTGTGCATGTTTTGCCACATATTTCATTTGCCATCTTATTGTGTGAGCATGTTGGTGCATATTTTACTCATTCAAGAACATCCACTTGTTGTTTTGAGTGATTGGCTTCCTTTTCTTTTTGCCAAGTGGATGGACAAGAATGCCTAAGAACCTTCTCTAGCTATCTATGCTTTTCTCGTCTCAAACTCGATTCATGCTACATCACAAAATTTGATCAAGTCAGATTCGAACCACTCTGTGTGAGGAGCACTCGGAGTCCCCGATTCGACATAGACTTAAACTTCCAAAACTTCTTTGTGATTCTCGGTCTTACCGATTCCTCCATTTCGGTCCTACCGAGATCACTAAGTCGATCTAGGTTTTCAATCTCGGTGCAACCGATTTGAACTTTTCACCACACCGAAAGTTGTCAGAATTGTACAAAGTTATGCATCTCGGTGCCACCGAGTTGTTCCACTCGGTCACACCGACAGGGTCGGGATATATATACTCACGGGCAAAATTTGGAAATTTCTCCGAACCTCTTCGCCCGCGCAATAGCTCGCTCTGCCATCAGGGTCTCCGGATGGTCTCCTCGTCGCCAGCCACCTCCTGGCGCTGGTCTCCACCGCCGTCAACGAAATTCACCCCCGCCGTTGCCGCCGTAGCGAGTTCATCGCCAAGGTAGGGTATGGACTCGATCACAGTGCTATCCTCGTCCGATTCCTAGCACATTGTGTTCTTAATGATTCTTTCCACGATTGAAACACTCCTATCTAGTCAATGCAATCCTTAGATTAGATGGGATTCAAAAATTTAGGGTTAGGTTCCGCCGAAACCATCTCGGACCCACCGAGTTGAAAAACTCGGTCCCACCGATTTGGCTAACTCCATTGCACTAGTAACTCTCACTACAACAGGAACCCCCCTTCGACAACGCACCAATGCGTTGTCGTATGTCCATATATGCGTTGCTAAGGTCTACACCAACGGATTTGTATGTGTTGCCGTAGGTGGCGTTGGAAGGATCTACAACAACGTATATGCTTACGTTGGTAAACGGTGTGTAGAAGCGTTGTTAAGTAGCAACATATAAAGCTATAGCCCAACAACACTCCATATGCGTTGGTGGCAACCCTGTACAAAAGGATTTTCTAATAGACATTAAAAATAATTGGAACTACTAAAAGCTTTGATAGATAGCATGAACAATTGATGATATTTTATATATTGCTGTCCATAATTATTAGGTCAATGCAAGATCGCATATGAGCCAGAATATAACAAGCAGAAAGATATCATATATTATATCGCTATGTTGCATTATAAAACCATGATCCAAAAGATTACAGGAGGTGAAACTATATCTTGTAGTGGCCCAATTCTTGACCTTGCAATCAACTATAATGTTTGAAACATTAATCCTAAAATTGGCATTCTAATTATCTTGTAGTAGCTCCAATTATTAACCTTGCAATCAACATCTGAGCCATGCATCATCATTTTATCTTGGTGACCTACAACAACAACAATATGAGATGAGTAACTTACAGTAGAGAAAATCAGGCTAATACAGAAGTAAAATTTAAATGAGCACCATAGAAATGTCTGCACACGTTTTGAATATCCATGGCTCATTGAGATAAGAATCTGCATAGCAAAACAGACACCTTGGACGAATCAGATCTGGCTGTTCATTACGAATAACTCTCAGCCTGTATTTACTACTAAAAAATATCCAAACAATATATTATAATAACTACGAGATGTATTCAGCAACTGACTAATGACAACCAATGGCATCAACTATTACAAAATGGAACATCTCCATTGTCAAGAGGTCTCAACTAATTAGCTTTGCATCACATTACTCCTGTACTACTCATCTTGGGAAGATTCATTAGTCATGCTTTCTATGGTGTATTAGAAGAAATCTCATTGCCAGCAACTTGAAAATCTTTAAATAATCTGCATCACACAAAATTTCGTAATTACCTGAAAATTACGAAGTCACAAATTATAATTTCCTGATCCATGAATAACATTCTCAAAACCCGCAGAAGCAACAACACAAAAAAAGCATCACCATATTCAGGACAGTTTGAGTTATCAACTGATGGCTACATGTTCTCTCTAATAAGACATGGCAAGATGCAACCAAACTGAAAGCCTGGACAAAAAGAAAAGTAGATCACCACCCCATCTAATCTAGTGTAGAACACTATGTATACTATGTTATCTTATAGCTAGGAGATTTCATCTCAACTCTAGCCAAATTTAAGCAAACGATGATACATCTAAACTATTTTCGAGAACCAAGGCAATGCCTATGTAATACTGAATACTTAAACCAAGCCATGTGACACACATAGTGCCCAAATAGCATGCATCAAGGGTATTGTTACATACCGGCTTATTAACCCGCACTTGAAAGTAGCACATGGCTCCATGGACACAACCATGTAGTCATTTCAAAGAAATATTAGGCATACCTGATTTATAGAATGGTCTGGAGTGTGCGTACAATTAGACGTCTAATATCCAATTGTCGGAAGTGGACAATCTAGCTACAAAATATGTAGTTACTCACTAAAACAAAAACTGTGAAAAGCATTAGTGTATTATACAACACATTTCCAAAAAAAAAAATATCACGTGTACAATCAAAGGTAGGTGAGCCGTGAGCCAAACACAGATACCATGATTTAGTTGTTACAATGCAAGAGGCACAATAACTCCCTATTACAAATATCAATGCAATGAGGCGTGTGCATACTGGTCCACACGTGGTTCAATTCAACGAGGAAATAAAAGGAGCTATATAATAAAGAAACAAATTAGAGGTAAGACGAAAACAATTGAAAGAACAAAAACTGAAATATCACATATACCTCATTCTATATCCTCTTGTTATAATTTTAAAGAGCGCTTTGAAATCAATGAGCTGAGGTAAAGTAATCACATAGGAAAATGAAGAAGCAAAATTATGCATTACAAACTGTAATTAATGGCACTTACGAATTGTTCCATGCCCAATTTAAGTTGCTAGCTCCACATGAATTAGGGTGAGGAGGAGGCAAAACAGGGACGTAAATTTTGTGAGGAATCAATTGCTGGGGGCAAAACATTAGAAGATTAGCCCACCAATTATGGAAAAGATGGAAGAGAATCGTTGGTTGGCACTTTGAACCTTCATGAGGATAAGATGGGAGGAAGTACACGTTGGTGAGAGGTTTCAGGGGCTGGGGGCAAGGACATGATTGCGTAGTTGTTGCCGATGACGCTAGCTTGGGCGAGCGCTCATAGAGGCTAGAGGGTCTTCTCCTTGTGTTAGACATTCATGCATGGAAATAAGATGCGGATTGGACAGGAACATAGTGCTGCGTGGCTGCACTGCAAGGCAGATGTGATAGGGATGGGGCGGCCATCTCCGTAGTGGTAATGACGACCTTGATGGCCATTTGCTTCTCCTCTCATGCGTCTCCTTATCTTGCTTCTCTTCTTAAGTTGTAGGCAAGGGTTAGATTGGGATAGTTCACGATCCTGTTTCTGCTACATCCTATCTAGGGTTGTATTGTCAAATTCTCCTCGCCGATTAATAGTTCTTTGTGGGCATGGATTTGGTTTTTCTGTTTTCCAGATTTCTGAAATCGACTTAGTATTGACCAGAGTTGATTAAAACACATACTTATTAAGAGTATACTCTGCTTATTAGTAACTGTATAATGCCTTTCCAGTGAAGATTTAAACAGGGAAGCAACAATCAAATAAGCTTTTACTTTATTATTAAAATAAGTATGGTGAACAAACATGTAGTTGTCTAGTAAAAGCAATGTGATGATGCATTATTGGGATCTAGACGTACCTTTGGTGCTTGAAAAATGTTGATGATAGGAGTCCCGCTTGAAATCTACGTGTTTCGTTATACGCAATCATGATATAATAATCAATCCCTCTCAAACCTTGTATATAACCGACAATATTTAGATCAAGGGAATAGTTGATGCAAGGGATTCAATACCAAAACAGATCTGAGTGAGATGCGAGGAATCCACTCAATCCATGTGTTAATTGGTTCCCTTTGGGGAATAAATCAAACCGAACAAAGTCTTAAGGGATACCAGTAAAGAATTGCAGATGCGGGAGGGATAGAATAACACCTATTGAACTGGTGCAGTTTAGGATGACTGTGTCGGTACGTGCTTCATTCCTAGCTGTGCGGACGAACAACGACGACGG
Organism: Aegilops bicornis; assembly: GCA_021605145.1. Taxonomy (NCBI): domain Eukaryota; kingdom Viridiplantae; phylum Streptophyta; class Magnoliopsida; order Poales; family Poaceae; genus Aegilops; species Aegilops bicornis. The sequence continues at coordinate 111,428,390 of CM038673.1, read as the reverse complement.
CTGCATCTCTGGTCACGCGGAGGAACGGCGGCTGCGGCGCCTTCCCCGGTGCAGGAGGATGGGCGACGGCGACGCCTTCCCGGCGCGGGAGGATGGGCGCCGGCGACGCCTTCCCCGGCGCGGGAGGATGGGCGGCCGCGACGCCTTCCCCGGCGCGGAGGATGGGCGGCCGCGACGCCTTCCCCGGCGCAGGAGGATGGGCGGCGACGCAGTCTGTTTCACCAGCGAGCGGAGAAAGTGGCGACGGAGGTGGCCGAGGGCGAGGGGGCGGCGGCGGTGATGGGAACCACAGCTGCGGGTGTGTCACCCGATTTTTCGAGAGGTATGTAAAGGAAAAAAGCGAAGGAATGGATATTTCAGATGTGCGAGAGAGAGGGAGGTGGGGGTACGGGGAGGTTAGCGCTAAGTGGGGAGGGTGGGTTCAACCAAACAACACATTGTGTTAACATTGTTGCAAGACATGTGTTGTTGTAGGGGGTTTTTTGTTGTAGTGTCTCGGTCTGACCGAGAATTGCTAATCGGTGAGACCGATTTTAGGACTTTGTGAAACTCTAGCAGCCTCGGTGCCACCGAACTGTGACTCGGTCCAACCGAGTTCATCAGTTTAGGTTCCAAAACTGCTTGATATCACCGAGTTTGAAAATCGGTTGATCCGAAATGCTTTACGTGGAAAACTAAAACTGAATTTTTGAATCATTCTTTTGCAAAAATCTCTGCATTTTGTGATGCTCATCCACTCTATCTCATCTATAACTCTTCACGGGGTTAGCGATCGGTGATTTGCAGCATGTCGGACCAAAGTGATAGTCGAACAGGTCGGAAGAGCACAATCACATGAGTGAGGGCACTAGTCCCTCTAGCACTTAGGATGAAGGCAGGGGAGCACCCCAAGCAATCTGCCTAAAGCTGCCACGGGACAAGGAAGAAGAGAACCTCGATTACGAGGATGAGGATTATAGATCGAGAAGAGGATGAGGCTACCTCCAAGAAGGTAGTGCTCAAAAGGAGTATGCCTCGAGAAAGAACACTAAACCTGGACTCGATAGGAAGGTTCCTGCCAAGAGGACACCTATGCTGAAGGTCAGAGGATCTACTCAAGTGCCTGAAAAGACTGAACCCAAAGAGGCACCTGCAAAGAGAGTCACTACCTCCAAACCCAAGAAAGTTCCCACTGGAGAAACCATGAAGTTTACCGTTGAATCAGAAGATGAAGCTGCTGCTCAGGATAAGAAGAAGAAGAGAGCCAGAACCACTACTGCCCAGGTTCTTGGAAATCCGTCAATGAGGAGAGACTCTGAAGAGGAAGAAGAGGTTGCTGCACCGGCACCCAAGGCACAAAAGCTTATGGGTGATGCTATTAAGTCGTGGCTGCAACATCAAAGCCCAAGGAAGCACCCAAAGCTGCCCCCAAGCCCAAGCTTGCACCAAAAGGAATACCAGGAGTATTCCATTTCTTTGAGAAGAACAAGGCCCCAGGTGCTGAAGTTCGCGATGAGGAAGATGAAGAAGGACAAGTCTGAGGAAGCTCAAGCCCAAGATACCCGAGACCATAATGATGCCCATCCTGTGGCTGAGGACATGAACATTAGAAGAGACTCAGGGTTGAGGCTATGGAGGATGACAGATCCATATGCCACAAGGATAAGGACTGCTGTTGATTACAGGTTCCATACAAAGGAACAGTAGGACTTCTATGAGACAATCTTGTTGGATAAGAAGCCCTTTGTCGGTGTCAAAACCGGCGGATCTCGGGTAGGGGGTACCGAACTGTGCGTCTAGGCGGATGGTAACAGGAGACAAGGGACACGATGTTTTTACCCAGGTTCGAGCCCTCTCGATGGAGGTAAAACCCTACTCCTGCTTGATTGATATTGATGATATGGGTAGTACAAGAGTGGATCTACCACGAGATCAAGGAGGCTAAACCCTAGAAGCTATCCTATGGTATGATTGTTGTTGTGTCCTACAGACTAAAACCCTCCGGTTTATATAGACACCGGAGAGGGCTAGGGTAACACAGAGTCGGTTACAATGGTAGGAGATCTACATATCCGTATCGCTAAGCTTGCCTTCCACGCCAAGGAAAGTCCCAACACGGGACGAAGTCTTCAATCTTGTATCTTCATAGTCTTGGAGTCCGGCCGACGATGATAGTTCGGCTATCCGGACACCCCTAGTCGAGACTCCTTAGTAGCCCCTGAACCAGGCTTCAATGACGACGAGTCCGGCGCGCATATTGTCTTCGGCATTGCAAGGCGGGTTCCTCCTCCGAATAATTTATAGAAGATTGTGAACACCAGGATAGTGTCCGGCTTTGTAAAATAAATTCCACATACCACCGTAGAGAGAATAATATTTACACAGGTTCAATCTGCTGACGCATTTTGTGGCGTGACGTCACACCACAACCAAGCCGTTACTCGAATTGTTTTTATTATACCACCTCGGTAGCGTTTAGCGGCGGTTTCCTTAGCACGTCTTGTCGAGCGGAGATCGTGTTCCCCTTATTCCGGGATTCCCATCAATACGGACGTGGGTAACCCAACCGCGCCATTGATTGCGGCGCTTGGGAGATAAGCGAGTTTTACTAGGCCGGTGGGGACTCATAGTGTCGTCCGCCCATATATAAGGGGATAAGGATCCACCTTTTTACCTACGCCTTCTTCCTCCTTTGCTTATCCATCTCCTTTTCGAGCTCCAGCGCCCAAGTCCGCACATCTCACCTCGACCTTCACCAGCCATGTCGGGCGGGAGGCAAGTGGATGGCCTCCTCCCGTTCACGAGGGGCACATCAAGAAAAGTGCGGCCTTGAATATCTGTCCAGCCACATTGCGCACCGGCTCCCCGACGAGGGGCAGCTCATCCCCACCCCCGGGGCCCATGAGAGGGTGGTATTCCTTCCCCATTTCCTCCGCGGACTGGGCTTTCCACTCCACCCTTTTGTCCGGGGGCTCATGTTCTACTACGGCCTGGATTTCCACGATCTGGCCCCGAATTTCATCCTCAATATCTCGGCGTTTATCGTCGTGTGTGAGGCCTTCCTCTGCATCCAGCCCCACTTCGGCTTGTGGCTCAAGACCTTCAACGTCAAGCCGAAGATTGTGAAGGGCAGCCAAGCGTAATGCGGAGGCGCCATGGTGGGCAAGATGCCCAACGTCATTTGGCTCGAGGGCGCCTTCGTCGAAACCATCAAAGGGTGGCAATCGTGGTGGTTCTACATCACCGGGCCGCGTGACCCTGAATGGGCAGCGGCCCCCGAATTCAGATCTGGCATCCCCATGCGGCTCACCTCCTGGAAAGAGAAGGGCCTGCTGTGGGGTAGTTCAGAAGAGATGGCCGGACTCCAGTCCTGTCTCCAAACCCTGGTGAACAAGAACCTCAAGCTTGTGAACGTGATCCAGGTCATGCTCGTCCGCCGGATTCTCCCCTGCCAACAACGGGACTTCAATTTGTGGGAGTTTGATCCGGCACAACACCGGACCTTGAGCGGGCTCTTCGACACTACGTACGAAGATGCCTGGAGGGTGCTGTTCAAGGGCGCCGAAGCTCCCGCATCCGCTACCGAAGATCGCGGATTCGGATCGCAGCGCCCGACTGGCGAGGTAAGCCATGTTATCCTTTACGGGACACTTGCTTTTCATGTTTTGACTTTATGCGGGATCTAAACTCCCAATACCTTTAACAGGCCTGGCAGGCGACGTCCGGACAGGTTACGGCTCCCCTTCCAGAAGACCCACGGATGCCCGTTTGATGGGGGAGCTCTTGGTCCCGGCACTTTACGTAGTGCGGAGAAGAAGGCCAAGAAGAAGGCCACGGGAACCCGAAGGAGTTCGGCGTCGAGTATTATCGGACTCATCGTCCGATGACTCTGGCGGACTCCTCCCACGAGGACGAGGAAGAGAAGAAAGAGGCCCTCTCCCAGTGGGGAGAGAAGAAGAGGAAGGCCTCTAGCGAGGGAGGCCGAAGGGTCCAAGAAGGGAAGGACCTTCCCCCGGACTGTTCCGCCAACGTCGGCGACGGCGACGAGGATTGGCCCTCAAGGGCCAAGCCCCTGGCGAGATCGTAAATATCCAGACTCCTGATGATTTATAATTTTTCTTTTTGTCGCATGGTGTCTTTCTAATGCCGCATACAACCCTGTAGTCCGCCCAAGGACGATCTTCCCGCTTCGTCGAAGCGGGTCCTTGGGCACGTCGGATATGGATTCTCTTCCATTGCCTCCACCCCGTGATCTTGGCGACGCCAAGGTGGGATCCACCGGGAGGAGGAGGCCTTGAGGTGCCGCAGGCAACCTCCCGGACTTTGCACGGACTCCGCGCCGGAACCTGCGGTGGTTAGGAGTCCGTGGCGGCCTTTGTAAGAAGGGCAAGGCGTGACACCGGCCTCTCTGTCCAACCGGGCGCGGATAACTCTTGGAGGCGCTCAGCGGCGCTTCCATTGAAGAAGAACACCGCCTTGTCATGATTGCGGTGATTCGGAAAAATTCGGCTTCGCCAAGAGTGTGACCGAACTGCGGCAGCCTTCTAACATGCTTTGAGGTAAGAATTTTAAGATATGTAATATAATACCGCATAGACAGTAGCCCGTGATGCTCGGTTCGGTGTTCGGAAACAAAAGTCGGACTGAGGATCTAAAAAGATATATGCAGGAGTCTTAAAAAATATGTCCATATGGGAATGCGAGGCGCTGGCTGACCTCTGCCGCCGATCATGCGGAGGTCAATACCTTGAAGCAGAGCCTCGTGCGGTCGAGAGCGAGCTTCGGCCGTGCCAAGAAGCAGCTTCGAGGACAAGGAAGGTGAGTAACACCGTATTAAAGTTGTACCTTCTGAGAAAAGGATTTGGTTGCAAGAGAAATGACAAGGATAACATGGGTACTCCGGGGCCACGACGAGGTGGCAACCCTGAAGGAGGCGGTGTCATGACGAGCAACGTAATGCGGAATGAGCCAATGAGAGAAGCAGGAGGCGCAGAGTGGCGGAGGTACAGCAAGAGCTCGGGCTCTCATGGAAAAACACGAGGGTTTGGGCGTGACTCGAAGACTTCGAGAGTCCGAGCTGCGTCGGCTCTTGAGAGTGCCAAAGCCGCTAAGGCCGATGCCCACAAGGCCCTCCAGGAAATCGAGGATTTGAAGAAAATAGCGGCGGGTAAGGCATTCTTCATGCAAAGCAAGCATGTTAAAGTGAATTACCTGTTACTTACCCGAATTCGGAGCTCTCAAGGAGCGTCAGATCTGCCCATGGCGTGTCCGATCTTGCCGCTTTCTGAGCCGAGGAGGGAGCTCGACGGAGAAGGTATTCGGTCTCGGTATCTTTGAGGCGGACATCCGGTGCCCCTTAGCGACCAGCTTAAGCAGCTGGTCGAACTCCACAAGGTGGCCGAACAGGCCATGAAGGGCCTTATAGTTCGGCTATGGCCCAAAGAGGCCATGCACAGGAGCTACTTGACTGGTGCGGCGGCTGGTGGATGCGTGTCCACAGGTTGAAGTCGTCAAGAGCTCCGCCTTTGCATTGAAGGTGCCCGTCGGGCCCTTGCCCGTGCTAAAGTGCCTTTGGGGCAGGATGGATGCTTTGAGAAGCTTGTGACGGACGCCACCGCCCGGTGGCAAGGAGTATCGCACACCCGAGATGTATTATAAGGGTGTCCTGAAGGGTGCCCGCATGATTGCGGGCGAGTGCTCCAAAGATGTAATATTTGAGTAGACTCGCATTTTGTTATCCTGTGCGCTGAAAAATTTGTTCATGTGCGCTAAGCAACGCTTGTTAATTCAAAATATTACCTTCTGTGCGGCCGTTTATCAAATCTGAGAGATGGCAAGTCATCGGCTTCAGCCCCCATGCCACGAGTGCTGGGGTGTTCGGGATAAATTTGAGCACTCTTGTTCCCATTTTTGGGTCCATCTAGGGAGGCGCTCAACACAATGAACGAGGCAACCGGACTTATAATGCTTGAACACTCTCACTTAGCCTTAGAATTCTATAATTTTAAATTTCGGCGAAGCCCCTAGTGTTCGGAACGCCGAATTCAGGGCGATATCCACGCCTGGGCCGGACAAAGCCGGTTCCTCGCTCTAAGCGGCATAAGTCGTTAGGGACTCGAAAAAACCTCTCGAACAGCGACCGGCTCTCGCCTCATCATGATGGTCGATTTTAGCTTTCTCCTTTGGCGCTCGCCCAGCTCAAGCTGGGCGCAATCGCGGTGGTTCTCCCGATGCTACCTTAGCCGATACAATGGAGCGTAAGGTACCAAAACATGGGAGCCGGGCAAACCCAACTATTGACCCAAGACATGATTCGGGGCCGATGCATATAATGCTATAAGTTGAGGTGCCGCACTTGTGAAAGTGTTAGGACTTATCACACCATAATGTGGAACTTAAGCCCTGGTGTATTTAAGCGTACCAAAGTGTACGGGTGCAACATGTCATAAATGAACATATGTATAAGAAAGGAATGCAATTATAAGCAAAAGGGCGATGCATTGTTTATTCAAGAAATACTGCCATGAATGCAGAACGACACAAATAGTGCGATAAGCAAGGGATGGGACTATTAAGCATGTCCCCCTCCAGGGGTAGGCTGCGGAATGGTGTATAAAACAGATTTAATGCTCGTAATGGAGACCACCTGGATACTCGTCGTAGCCTTTCTCCTTCCCTGGCTGTTGCATCGTGAGTTCGGCAGGTCTCTTGCCCGGACGGGGAGCCCTCAGTGAGCGAGTCATGTGGGTAAGAAAAAGAAAAAGGAAAAAAAAGATGACACACCGGAGCCCTGGTGTGGTTAAGCCGCATTCGGGCTGTCGTGGTCATGCCCCTCCCCTATGCCCATGGTATCTCCGGGCGTAATGATGTACGCTGCGAAGGACCGATCTTACAATTTTGCAAGGGCTGGGGTTAGGGCGCATTACTCTGGCGATGCTCGTAGCGTGCTGTGGTCTTGTTGTAGGTTACTCCGGGCGCGTTTAGCCATGTCCGGTCGTTTAACGGCCGGACTCGAGAATTGCATTAAGAGGTTGCTTTGCACTTCTGCCGCGAGAGCCGCTGTATGTTCCTCCGTTCGGAGGGAGCGTTCAGTGTTTCCGTTGACCGTGATGACTCCTCGAGGGCCTGGCATCTTGAGCTTGAGGTATGCGTAGTGCGGCACCGCATTGAACTTTGCAAACGCGGTTCGTCCGAGCAGTGCATGATAGCCGCTGCGGAACAGAACTATGTCGAAGATTAACTCCTCGCTTCGGAAGTTATCCGGGGATCCGAAGACCACCTCGATGTATGGCGAGCCTGCACGATTGGCTTCTACACCTGGTATGATGCCTTTGAAGGTGCGTCTTTGTGGGTTTAATCCTTGAGGGTCTATGCCCATCTTGCTGCTTTGTATCACAGTAAAAGCGAGTTCGGGATCTTTGCCGCCGTCTGCTCGAGGACTCTAGTGAGGTGAAACCCGTCGGCGATTGGGCCTAGAACCAATGCGGCAAACCCGCCATGGCGGATCTTTGGTGGTGGTCCCTTCGATCAAAGGTGATGGGCGGGAGGACCATGGGTTGAACTTGGGCGGCTGGCTCCATCGCGTATCGTCCACGAGTGCACGCTTACGCTCCCTCTTGGGTATGTGGGTTGCGTATATCATGTTCACCGTCCGCACTTGTGGGGGAAACCCTTCATCCTCTATTGTTACGTGGTCGGGTCTCTTCCTCGTCATCTCTATGCAGCCCCTTGTCATTGTTTTCGGCAATTAGCTTGCCTGCTGTTGAATACCCAACAGTCCCTGTTGGTGTGATTAGCTGGCTTTTTCGAAGTGCCGTGTATCCGCACGAAGCGGTCGAGTATTCGGTCCAAATTGGACGGACCCGGAGTAGTTCTTTTGAATGGCTTTTTCCGCTGACCAGGTTTGGAGCCTCTGAATCCGGCATTGACTACCGTATCCTCAGTATTATCGCCGTTAACGCGGCGTTTGTTCTTGTTACGACGCGACCTGCCATTGCTGTCCTTAGTATCCGTACTGCGAATTTTCTTTGAGGTTGTTCTTGGGCTAGCCAGCTGTCCTCTCCAGCGAAGCGGGTCATGAGTGATGTAAGGGCTGCCATGGATTTCGGCTTTTCCTGTCCTAGGTGCCGGGCAAGCCACTCGTCGCGGATGTTATGTTTGAAGGCTGTGAGAGCCTCTTCATCCGGACAGTCGACGATTTGATTTTTCTTTGTTAAGAACCGTGTCCAGAATTGTCTAGCCGATTCGTCTGGCTGCTGAATTATGTGGCTTAGGTCATCGGCGTCTGGTGGCCGCGCGTATGTGCCTGGAAGTTATCAAGGAATGCGGCTTCCGGGTCCTCCCAAAGACCGCAATTGATTCTGCTGGCAAGCTGTTAAGCCAATGCCGAGCTGGACCTTTAAGCTTGAGAGGGAGGTATTTGATGGCGTGATGATCATTGCCGCGGGCCATGTGGATATGGAGGAGATAGTCTTCGATCCAAACCGCGGGGTCTGTTGTGCCATCATAGGATTCAATATTCACGGGTTTAAACCCTTCGGGGATTTGATGATCCATTACTTCATCTGTGAAGCATAGTGGGTGTGCGGCGCCTCTGTACTGGGCTATATCACGACGTAGCTCAAACGAGCTTTGTCTACTGTGTTCGGCCTGGCCGGACTTGCTATATCCGGCGCGACGGTTGTCGTCGCGTATCATGGGGCGCCCACGCGATCCGTAGATCGATCTTGATTGTCTTGCCTTATCCTCCAATATATCTCGCAAGTCCGGAGCATTCCCCTGTGGCTTTGTGCTTTTCGAGCGATGCCGGGGTACAGTTCTAGTGGAGGGCCTAGAGGCCTCTCTGTCACGGCCACGAGGTGGTCGGTCAGCCGTATTGTGCGCTGGTGATGCCGGTTTATATGCCTCCTCCTCTAGTCGGGGGAGCAGATTCCGTTTGGGGTAGCTTTTGGAGGGGCGTTCGAGTTCATGCTCTTCGGCCGCAAGGACTTCAGTCCATCTATCGGCTAGCAGATCTTGATGAGCTCTAAGCTGTTGCTGCTTTTTCTTGAGGCTGTTTGTCGTGGCCATAACCCTGCGTTTAAAATGCTCTTGTTAAGCCAGGATCCTCGAGCACGACGAATTCATCGTCGTCGAGGCTTGCCTCGTCTCCGGAGGGAGGCATGTAATTATCATCCTCTACCTCTTCGTCTGCCGCTCTCTCATGAGGGTTGGCTTCTCCGTCCTCCTGTGTTGAATCTTGCTAGAGGGGGTTGTCTTGACCTTGTCTGGGCGTGTTATTATCTCGGTGCGGAATCTCCATTCTTCTTTGTGGCGGGATTTAGGCGGCGGCCGCTTGGCCGGGCGCTTAGGTACATTTCCTCGAGGGGTCTTCCTCCGCTGTTCCATCGCCATTCCCCTCCTTGGGGTGTCCACCATGTATATGTCGTATGATGAGGTGGCTTTCCAGTGCCCAGTAGGCGCTGGTTCTTGGTCGTCTCCGGCATCGTCGTCCATACCGTCGATGTCTTCGGAGTTGAAGTCTAGCATGTCGGTTAGATCGTCGACAGTGGCTACTAAGTGGGTGGTGGGTGGACTTTGAATTTCTTCGTCGTCCGCATCCCAACCGTCCTGACCGCTTGATCGCCGTGGCTCTCCGATAACGAGAGATATTTTAGTGAATTAGGGATGTATTTGAAAGGTGAGTGTTGAAAGATGTCCGCAGCGGTGAACTCCATGATCGGCGCCCAATCGGATTCGATTGGAGGGGGCGCGGGAGGTTTGGAGTCCGGCGAGGAGTCCGGCACCTCGGAGTCACGAGCTTCACACGAGACAAGGTCAGTATTCGGCTCTATCGCCGGAGAGGTTGCAGCCCCCGAGGTGGTGTCTAGCCACCCGTCCTCGATATGCGCAGCCGGCTCCGAATTAAGGGTCGGAGCGGACTGCAGCGGCCTCGAGGCCTTGTCCGGCAGTGAGCTAGATCATGCCCATCGTGGCGGTCGATGGCGCGCTACCGTGGCTCGAATCCATCGAAGATCAAGTCTCCACGGATGTCGCCGTGAAGTTCAGACTTCCAAATCTGACCTGACAGCCAGGGGCGTAGCTTTTGATCTGCTCCAGATGGCCAGGCGAATTGGCCCGCAGTGCAAAGCCGCCGAATACGAAGATCTGTCCGGGGAGAAAAGTCTCACCCTGGACTGCGTCGTTGTTGTTGATGATCGAAGGAGCCATCAAACCTATCGGTGACGACACAGAGGAACTCTCAATGAAAGCACCAATGTCGGTGTCAAAACCGGCGGATCTCGGAGTAGGGGGTCCCGAGCGTGCGTCTAGGCGGATGGTAACAGGAGACAAGGGACACGATGTTTTTACCCAGGTTGGGCCCTCTCGATGGAGGTAAAACCCTACTCACGCTTTATTGATATTGATGATATGGGTAGTACAAGAGTGGATCTACCACGAGATCAAGGAGGCTAAACCCTAGAAGCTAGCCTATGGTATGATTGTTGTTGTGTCCTACGGACTAAAACCCTCCGGTTTATATAGACACCGGAGAGGGCTAGGGTTACACAGAGTCGGTTACAATGGTAGGAGATCTACATATCCGTATCGCCAAGCTTGCCTTCCACGCCAAGGCAAGTCCCATCCGGACACGGGACGAAGTCTTCAATCTTGTATCTTCATAGTCTTGGAGTCCGGCCGACGATGACAGTTCGGCTATCCGGACACCCCCTAGTCCAGGACTCCCTCACCCATAGTGTGTGATATGAGGTGGGTCGACTGGACCTACATGAAACAAAATGAAGAACACGATCCTAGAGTGCAAGACAGTTTTGTTGCTTGTGGAGTTGCAGATTTTGTTGGGCAAAAGCTCACCAACTGGAATGATGAACTCATTATGCAATTCTACTCCACAGCACACTTCTATCCAGATGGGAGGATAGTTTGGATGTCTGAAGGTACAAGGTACCAGTCAACCGTTGAGGAATGGGCAAAACTGATCAATGCCCCAAAGGAGAGTGAAGATGACTTGGATGTCTATGCCAAGAAGAAGATGGACCACAATTCCATGGCACACATGTACAAGGAGATCCCAGACAAAGCCATTGAGACACATAAGTTTGGGTCAGTCCACTTTCTTCTGTCAGGGCTGCCAACAATCAACTGGATCCTAAGGCACACTCTGTTGCCCAAGTCTGGTGACCACAACATGATTAGAGGGCATGCAATCAACATGTTGCATTTGTTTAATGTGCCACAGAAATTCAAGGTCATGAGCCTTATGGTTGAGACCATTAAGAGGACTGCAGCAGACCAAAAGAGAAGTTGTGGATATGCCCCTCAGATTCAGGAGTTGATTAACTCAAAGATGGGCACAGGAAAATATCTATTGGATAAGTAACATTTTGCTCTCTATCCGGACTTTGAGGACAATCAGGTTGTCATGAATGAGAATGAACCATCATTAGTACAAGCTCAAGAGAAGAAGGAGAAGGCAAGGAAAGAGAAGGCTGCCAAGGTGCCAACTCAAGAGGAGGCATCTGAGTACTTTTTGAAGAACAAGCAGGAGCAGCTTGGAAAGAATCATGGAACAAAAATTCTATGATCTAGATGTCAGAGTAACTGAGATCCAGTCAGTTGTGGAGCAGCTACAGGATGACATGAGGAGAGGAAGGGCAAGACTACCACTAATGTATTTTCCAGAGTGCCTAGAGCTCAGAGGTCACCTGAAGTGCCTGTGACAGACACCAGAGCCACATCATCTGCACCAGCTACAGCTCCTACAGCTCCAGTGCAACCAGCTCCAGCACCAACTCCTCCAGCTCCATCCACTTCAACTGAAGCCTTCGTCCAAGGAGCCATCTCTACACCACCACCTGAAGATCAAGCCTGAGAGTCGATCTAGCACTATGCATTTTCTATGAACTTTTTGGTAACTTGTTGCCAAAGGGGGAGAAAAATGTATAGATCATAGGCTTCGAGAGAGAGAGAGAGAGTGTTGCTTTTATTCTCTCTTGCTTTGGTGGTTAAACTTTGTTTGCTTTTGATTGCTTGAGATACTATGCTGTGTTTGTGAGACATGGATGATCATGTGTTTGATCATAAGCTACTCTTATGCATGTTTGATGATATTATCTTATCTTATCCTTATATGATCATTCACTTTGCTTGGTGATGAGTGCATGTATTCAATCTTTATCATTTTGAGCGCTCCACCAAGATGTATGTGACATGGAAGAGTAACCCATGAGCCTAATTCCTTGTGCATTTGCAGTCCAAAGCAAATCTTAAACTATGCACAAATTTAGGGGGAGCTCTTGCTTATCACATACTTCTCAAAGCGACGATGTGTTTCAATATTATTATCATTTGTCGAAGCTTTGATATATATGTTGTCATCAATTACCAAAAAGGGGGAGATTGAAAGTGCAACTATCCCTAGGTGGTTTTGGTAATTCATAACAACATATAGCTCATTGAGTTAATGCTATTCCAAGACTATTATTTCTGGAAATCTCAATGAATGGCATGGCATGGATGATGAAAGTGGATCCCTCAAAATACTAATGACAATGGATTGGCTCAAGCTCAAAAGCTCAAGACTCTTCACTTTACATTTTAGTGATCCAAGATCACATTGAGTCTATAGGAAAAGCCAATACTATCAAGGAGGGATGAGGTGTTGCTTAATGAGCTTCTTGCTTCATGTGCTTGGTGATATGCTCCAAAAACTCTCAGCTACTTTCTCACATCCACAAATGACCAAAACCTAAAGCCAAAATCGGCCACACCGATTCTTTCTATCCGGCGCCACCGAGTTCTAATGTCATAGCCACTGCCACAAACCCTAGGCAAATCGGTCCTACCGATAGGGATCTCGGTCTCACCGAGATGGGATTGTAATCTCTCTGTTTCCCTTCGTAAAGTTTCGGTCTAACCGAAGTTAGCGATCGGTCCCACCGAGATTGCAATGTAAACTCTCTGTTTCCCTTTTGTAACATTTCAGTCTCACCGAAAAGAGCAAATCGGTCCCACCGAGTTTACCTGACCAACTCTCTGGAAAGCTTATTACCAAAATCGGTCTCACCGAGTTTGGGTGATCGGTCTTACGGAGATTACGTTATGCCCTAACCCTAACCAAATCGGTCTTACCGAGTTGCATGTCGGTCCCACCGAAAATCCTAACGGTCACTAGGTTTACTAAATCGGTCCGACCGAGTCTGTTGAATCGGTCCCACCGAGTTTGGTAAATTGTGTGTAACGGTTAGTTTTTGTGTGGAGGCTATATATACCCTCCACCTCCTCTTCATTCGTGGAGAGAGCCATCGAATCAAACCTACACTTCCAACTTACCATTCTGAGAGAGAACCACCTACTCATGTGTTGAGGCCAAGATATTCCATTCCTACCATATGAATCTTGATCTCTAGCCTTCCCCAAGTTGCTTTCCACTCAAATCTTCTTTCCACCAGATCCAAATCCTATGAGAGAGAGTTGAGTGTTGGGGAGACTATCATTTCAAGCACAAGAGCAAGGAGCTCATCATCAACGCACCATTTGTTACTTCTTGGAGTGGTGTCTCCTAGATTGGCTAGGTGTCACTTGGGAGCCTCCGACAAGATTGTGGAGTTGAACCAAGGAGTTTGTAAGGGCAAGGAGATCGCCTACTTCGTGAAGATCTACCGCTAGTGAGGCAAGTCCTTCGTGGGCGTCGGCCATGGTGGGATAGACAAGGTTGCTTCTTCGTGCACCCTTCGTGGGTGGAGCCCTCCGTGGACTCGCGCAACCGTTACCCTTCGTGGGTTGAAGTCTCCATCAACATGGATGTACGATAGCACCACCTATCGGAACCACGCCAAAAACATCCGTGTCTCCAATTGCGTTTGAATCCTCCAAACCCTTCCCTTTACTTTCTTGCAAGTTGCATGCTTTAATTTCCGCTGCCTATAAACTCTTTGCTTGCTTGCTTGATTTGTGTGATGATTGCTTGACTTGTCCTAAGATAGCTAAAATCTACCAAACTCTAAAATTGGGAAAAGGTTAAGTTTTTAATTGGTCAAGTAGTCTAATCACCCCCCCCCCTCTAGACATACTTCAAGGTCCTACACTATGCCACGAAGTATAATTCTACTCTATCACAGGGAGCAGCACTAGCACAAGATACAAAGTGAGATATCCATGTGTTACAATAAAGCATGGACTGTATCCCTTTTCATAATTTGCTACTTAATCAGATACCCACTATACAGCACAATGATAGAATTTGTATACAACTGTTTCTCCACGAAGTATCATCCTACCTAGTATCTAGAATTTGGCATCAGGCAAGCCAAAGATTGCAGTCAGACACCCTGACACGACAAGCGGCCCTAACTGTACAACAACTCAAGTCAAACAGACACAATAATACGGCATCACTAATCATGTCAACCCTCACCAAACTGAATCCCTCTTGTCTGAGCCAATGTAACAACACCAGGAAATTAAAAATGCGTCGCCCGATGATGTGGCGAGAATCCGATGGCCTCACCTGTTCCCCATGGGCACGACGAGCTGGCATCGCACTTGCGGTACTGCAGCGTGATGCAGTGCAGCCACCGTAGCCTTGAGGTGAGGTTGATCTGCGTCTTGATGGCGTACCTCTAAAAAGTGCTTTTCAAGAGATGTGAGGCACCAGACGGCCGGTCTTGACATCCTTAAAACTGGCTGCATTGTACCGCTTCATGTCCTGCAACAACAATGACAACACAAGCGCTTCAGTTCACCAGTTGGTCCGTGAATCGGATACTTGACAGATATACTGTATATTGCTACTATTAGTTAGACACAAAAAGAGGCGATAATTAATAAACCTCTTCGATGTCGCTGCCATGTTGTTCCTTGTAGCACCGGAACATGGCGTGGAGCTGCGGCTTGCTCCTGGTGCTCACGATCCGGACGACGTCGCTGCCGTGCGGCTGCTTCTTCCTCTTGATGGCCTCTCGCGGTGCGCGACCTCGGCCCGCCACGTCCATATCCACGCTCTCCTCCGGCGCCAGATGCGACCTCACTAGGCTCACCGGCAGATGCGGCAACCAAGAAGGTGGCACCATCGCCATGCTAAGCAAGCACCCAGCAGCTGGGAACCTTACACATACTACTCAGTAATGGATTGTCGAGTCACCTTCTGGCGGTTCTTGGAGACAAACTCTTTGGAGCACTCTGAGAACAAGCAGAATTTTCTAAAATTGCACATATTGGCCGCGTCCTTCTCGCTCGAGTACTTCTTGTAGACGACTTTCAGCTTGCTGTCAGGCGCGGTAGAGTGCGAGACCACAGGGATCTTGGTCGCGTCCCTGAAACCAATCATCACGCAAAATCAGTCACTGCCCCTGAATGAAATCATCACAGATTCAAGCTTTGAGCGATTCAGTAGCGTGCCTAAATTGAGTTTTTTTGTAAATGATCTACCATATATTTGTTGTAAAATGGGATGAGATCATTTTTATAATATATTAGGCGATATTTAATGCACAAATGACCAAATGGTTGGTTGACAAAAGTTTTTATACACCTCTGTTGAAAAGACAAAATTACGCCGTTTCAGTAGGAAGCGGGTCAAATTTGAACTACAGCTGCCTCATAGTTTGCTCTTTATTTTTTCCAAAAATCGTTTCTAGGTACATAAGTATCTATTTAATCAGAGAAACACCAAAAAAAAATCCAAGATTCAACCATTAGCTAAGGCGGTCATTCCCTACTGCTTTTGACCGCATTTTGAAACGGGCATAAAAAATTCAAATAAATTCAAAAAATTGCAAAACCTTTGCATTGTGTCATTATATGTGGCCAAGTTACCAGGAAAAATAATAAACTTGTAATACGATAGTTCTTTTAAAAAAGTGTTCTCAGAAACGAGCTATCATGTGTGGAGATCAATGGCATTCAAGCCAAATGATCAATCTTATGACCACATTCATGACATAGTTTGTTAAAATGATCTCATATCATGCACAAGGGTGCATATTGGAATGTAAAACGATGTTGCCTAAGGAAGTTTTCATTTTCTTTGAATGGAAAAATCATTTTTCATTTTTCGATAGCCCAAAATGAGGTTTTTTTGTGAAGGACCTATCATATATTTGTGGCAAAATGGGACCAAATCATTTTTATTAAATATTAGGCTGTATTTAATGCACAAATGACCAAATGGTTGGTTGTCAAAAGATTTGATCCACCTCTGGTGAAAAAGTCAAACTTCCGTCGTTTCAGTAGGAAGCGGGTCAAATTTGAACTACAACTGCCTCATAGTTTGCTCTTTATTTTTTCCAAAAATAATTTCTAGGTACATAAGTATCTATTTAATCAGAGAAACACAAAAAAAAATCCAAGATTCAACCATTAGCTAGGAACAGTCATTCCCGCCGTTTTGACCGCATTTTGAAACGGGCATAAAAAATTCAAAAAAAAATCAAAAAATTGCAAAACCTTCGCATTGTGTCATTATATGTGGCCAAGTTACTAGGAAAAATTATAAACTTGTAATACGATAATTCTTTCAAAAAAGTGTTCTCAGAAACGAGCTATCATGTGTGGAGATCAATGGCATTCAAGCCAAATGATCAATCTTATGGCCACATTCATGATATAGTTTGTTAAAATGATCTCATATCATACACAATGGTGCATATTGGAATGTCAAACAATGTTGCCTAAGGAAGTTTTCATTTCCTTTGAACAAAAAAATCATTTTTCATTTTTCGAGAGCCCAAAATGAGGTTTTTTCGTGAAGGACCTACCATATATTTGTTGTAAAATGGGACCAAATCATTTTTATAAAATATTATGCCATATTTAATGCACAAATGACCAAATGGTTGGTTGTCAAAAGATTTGGTCCACCTCTGGTGAAAAAGACAAAGTTCTGTCGTTTCAGTAGGAAGCGGGTCAAATTTGAACTACAACTGCCTCATAGTTTGATCTTTATTTTTTCCAAAAATCATTTCTAGGTACATAAGTATCTATTTAATTAGAGAAACACCAAAAAAATCCAAAATTCAACCATTAGCTAGGAACGGTCATTCCCGTCGTTTTGACCGCATTTTGAAACGGGCATACAAAATTCAAAAAAATTCAAAAAATTGGAAAACCTTCGCATTGTGTCATTTGTGACCAATTTTCCAGGAAAAATAATAACCTTGTAATACGGAAATTATTTCAAAAAAGTGTTCTTAAAAATGAGCTATCATGCGTGAAGATTCATGGCTTTCAAGCCAAATGATCAATCTTATGGCCACATTCATGGCAAAGTTTGTTCAAATGATCTCCATTATTGTGCACAAGGGTGCATCTTGGAATTCAAACAATGTTGCCTAAGGGAGTTTTCACTTTCATTGCACAAAAGAGGCATTTTCCATTTTTCGAGTGCCCCAAGTGAGGTTTTTTTGTGAAGGACCTACCAAATAATTCTTGCAAAATTGGACCAAATCATTTTTGTAAAATACTAGGCCATATTTAATGCACAATTGACCAAATGGCTGTGTGTAAAAAGTTTTGATCCACCTCACGGTGAAAAAGACAAATTCCCGATTTTGAACTGCAATTTGCCTCATAGTTTGCTATTTATTTTTCCAAAATCATTTCTAGGTACATAAGTATCTATTTAATTAAAGTTTTCCAAGATTCAACCACTAGCTAAAGGCAGGTCAAGCCTGCCCGTTTTGACCGCATTTTGAAAACGGGCATAAAAATTCAAAAAAATCAAAAATTGGAAAATCTTAGCATTGTATCATTATATGTGACCAAGTTTCCAGGAAAAATAATAAACTTGCAATACGGAAATTATTTTAAAAAAGCGTTCTAAAAAATTAGCTATCATGCGTGAAGATTCATGGCTTTCAAGCCAAATGATCAATCTTATGGCCACATTCATGGCATAGTTTGTTCAAATAATATCATATTGTGCACAAGGGTGCATCTTGGAATGGCAAACAATGTTGCCTAAGGAAGTTTTCATTTTCTTTGCACGGAAAATTCATTTTCCATTTTCCGAGTGCCTGAAATGAGTTTTTTTTGTGAAGGACCTACCATATATTCGTTGCAAAATTGGACCTAATCAATTTTATAAAATACTAGGCCATATATAATGCACAATTGACAAAATGGTTGGGTGTTAAAAGTTTTGATCCACCTCTGGTGAAAAAGACAAATTCCCGCCGATTCAGCAGGAAGGAGGTCAAATTTGAACTGCAGCTGCCTCATAGTTTTCTATTTATTTTTTCCAAAACTCATTTCTAGTTACATAAGTACCTATTTAATCATAAATACATGGTTTGGTGGCGATACGTC
Source organism: Aegilops bicornis (assembly GCA_021605145.1). Classification (NCBI taxonomy): domain Eukaryota; kingdom Viridiplantae; phylum Streptophyta; class Magnoliopsida; order Poales; family Poaceae; genus Aegilops; species Aegilops bicornis. The sequence continues at coordinate 111,410,105 of CM038673.1, read as the reverse complement.
GAGGTTTGGGCCGGTGGTAGGGCTCCAACTCTAGAGCGTGTAAACTCGCATGCCCGCCGCGTGGTCACCGCGTGACCGTGGCGTTGCCATGTGTTCTGGGTGGCTTAGGCATGTCTAGTGGGTTGGGCACTCCCCAGGTAGGTGCTAGGAAGAAAATCACAACATAAGATTCTCACGAGGAGACCGATCGATGCTCAAACATGAATAAGCAGCCAAGTGTTTGATTAGCGGTGCGGGAAATGCACATGGCTAATGTGCGTGAGCTTTGGCTGAGGATGATTAGTTACTAAGAAGAACGTCTTCACAAATTTTCAGCTCAAAAGGAGGACCCTAGGTGGTACTTGCTTTGCAAAGTACCACCTTTGGACATAAATACGAATGTTGAAGCTGGGCTCAAAATATTGAATGGATTGAGCTGGCATTTGGTGGAGGATGGTTATTTGTGCATAGGAAAGCACTGTAGAAAATGGATACAATTTGGACATGCCAAAGTGGTACTTCCTTCACAAAGTGTTTTTCTGAATAGAATAGGAAAATGAATATTTCTGAATTATTTTTGAACTAGGCAAGGAAGGTTTTTTACATATTTGATGAAGATATGACCCAAAGAATTTATGAGATTTTTTTGGGAATTTTGGGAATGACAGAAATATAGGTTGCTTCACAACCTAGGGCAAAACTGCCACATGGACATGACACATAGGCAAAACTGATGAGGTGGCGCCTAGTCATGGCAACCCACCACAATCTACAAGGCTATGACCATCTATATTGGTCATTAACAACTAGAAATATGGCAGCGGACCAGCATTGTTTGCTTTATGACCATTTTGTGTAAGGAAATTACGACCTTTCTGACCAAAATGGTCGCAATGGGTTACGGTTTGGAGCCCCCCGAACAGCTTTTGACTAATTGGTCTCAAATGGTCATAGATCTATGACCAATTCTTCCAGGGTCACTGACAGAAGGTCACTAGTTGACATATTTCTTGTAGTGGGGGCTGCGGAGGCTGCCCCGGCAAGGGTTTTGCCGAGGGAGTCTGCCCCGTCCTCTTGCTCTTTGTGTCTCTGTCTTGGCGTTGCTTTGATTGTCTTGTGGCTTTGGCTTCCCTCCTCTTCCTTGCTAAGTGTGGCTGCGGGCGCGGCTCTGACTGCCCATGCACAAGTAAAGGGGCACGAAAGAGAGCAACTACTTTTGTACACCGACAGTTTCTTTTGTGTTGCCTAATCACAAACAGTTCATATGAATAAACTGTATGCCATATGTCGCACACACCTTCATCTGGCTGCCCGTTTCTTTTGTTCCTTCTCATCGCACACAGTTCATTGAACTGAACCGTATGCCCTGCATCGCACACGCAACTAAAATCTGAACCGTGTTTGATGCATCCTCCATCGCAAACGTTTTGCACCTTTTTTGACGGTTTTTTACACCACCATTTGCGATTATGCCATCGCACACAGTTTCTTTGAAGGGTCTCTGATCGTACTGTCATGTTAGCAGCATCGTGCAGTAGTGTTAGTGATTTATGGTAGTTCTTCGGTTTCATGCCAATCGAAAGTGGTTGTTAATAAGACTTGATCAACCTTATTAGTGGATCATTTTTTAGTGATATGAAGTTGATGAATTTAGTAAGCACTACCTTCTATCCATACATTTTGTTTTTTATTCTTATTAGTTAAATAAAATAAAATGACATGTTACGTCTGTTTTCTGAATTTCCTATGTAATAAAAAATGGCCCAAAAATAAAAGTTCTCAAAATGCTCTAAAAATTTAATACGATTTTTTCTGAATATTTGAGAATTTCTGGTGCAAATAATATCAGAGGGATGTGCACCAGGTGGGCACAACCCACCTGGGCGCGCCAGGACCCCCAGGTGCGCCCTGGTGGGTTGTGGTCCCCACATGGCCCCCCTCACTTATCTCTCCACACCACATCATCACCTACCTCCAGAAAAAATTATCCATTGCTCTCTCTTTCTCTCTCTCTCTCTCTCTCGTGTTCTTGCTCTCAAACACGCGGATTTCGATCTCTTTGCTCGAAGCTCCGTTTGCAAAACTCTTTCGGGGGATTGTTGCTTGGTATGTAACTCCACTGTCTGTCCAATTAGTTTTGTTTTATTGGTTATATTTTGAATAATTATCTACTCTTGGTGCTGCTGTAGATGAGCTCTTGCAAGTTGAATTCTTAGAGTTCTAAGTAGTTTGAATGCTTGTTATAGCTTCTATGTATCCCTATGAGTAGTTGCTACCAATTTTGTGAAGTCTTGTTGAGAAAAATTTGTGGACTAAAAATTTCAGAATTTTTGGTCATAGGAAAAGGATGAATATCTTTAGGAAGTTTGCTTCTAAGAAGAACTCCAAGGGTGTTATTGGGGAGTCGTCTGACAGTGATCTCCATCCTCGAAGGTTGGCGGAGGTACGGTCGTGCGAATGGCCGCACACCCAGTTCATGGAAGAGGCTGGAATCCTTCAGGAGTTCACACAATATGCTACTAATGCCAGCCTCACCGACTTCATCACAGCTGAATGTGAACAGTATCATCTCCTCACAAAATCTTTGTTCAAAGATTTACTTTCCTTCCTAGGAATAATCCTCCTGAGGTGTGGTTCGATTTATATGCTGAAACCCATCATATACCACTCACTGAATTTTGTAACTTATGCATGATCCCTTCTGACAGGAGCTTAGCCGAGCCTAAGTCAGCAGAATTTGAGCCCTTTTATCGTACCTTGACACAGAGAGGGGTGTCTGCTATCACTGCTGCTGGCTTGCATTTTCCCGTTGTTCATTACTTTGCTCTTTTTATTGCAAAATGCTTGCTTGCTAGAGAGAGAAGGGGGGGTGTTCTCAGCTCACTAGACCTTGCTATTTTGTGTCGTGCATTAGAGGGCGACAACACTTATAGCTTGGGAGCTATCGTGGCACATCGCCTCCACATCAATAAGTCCAAGGGTAAGATACATGGTGGGATTTTCGCTACTCGTTTGGCGGCTCACTTCAATGTTGAGATACGCCTTCATGATTACCCTTTGACCACGGTTTACCTAGACCGCACAGCATGGAACACCACCATTTTATTGCACAAGATTACCCTGACATCCCTATTCCTTATAACTTGGTTTTTAGCATTGAAACTCGTGATCTTATTCCATTGCCTGCTCCTACTTTGTTTGATCCTGTTGCCAGGGGCCGATATGGGATTATGCCTGCGGATCATCGCTTACCGGAACAACCAGGCTACAGAGGAGGAATAAGAGCCTCAGCAGTGGGATCAGTGGATGCCCGCTCCTCAGTACACTAACTACTATCCAAGCTACTGATCGATTACCAAGTTAGGCCAAAAGCCTAATCTTCGGGGAGTACGTGTTTCTCACCGACATTACATTCATGTTCACACATTTCATTCTAGTTGTCGGTGTTCACACTTTTTCATTGTATCATCCATGCTTAATTTTTTTTCTTGCTTTCTTCTTGTGTGTTTGAAAAACTTGAGAAAATCCAAAAATATTTCCTGCTTCTTTTTTATTTTCTTTCTAGAGTACTTAGCTGTAGCACTAAAAAGAAAACCCAAAAAGATTTCTTTGTTCTTCTTTTGCTTGTTGGGAGCTTTCCCATGTAAATAGTTTTTCTCATTTTTGCTTTTCCCTTTAATTTGCTTGTTCAAGAAAACCAAAAACTCCAAAAATATTTTAGTGCGTTTCTCTGAATTTCTTTTCTTTTTATTTGAGTGGTACCTAGGAGAAGACCACGATGAAAACATTGAGTGGCTCTCATATGAATAACTGTTGATCTAATAAAGAACCCATTTTACCTTGTCTTCTCCCATCGAATAAAATGTTTGCAGATTTCAGCTTAGTCCACATCACTCTTGCACTATTATTATTTTCACATCGTTCAGTTGTGCAAGTGAAAGGAAATAATGACGATATTCGATGAACTGGCCGTGGCAGAGAGAAACGGGTATGAACTCGACTTGTTCTGTTTGTGTAAATATGTTTAACCTAGTATCCATGATTTAGCCCATTATGATTAAACATGATTGCAATGACAATTAGAGATTATAGTTTCTCATGCCATGCATAAGTAGCTGGGAGTGGATAATGATTTATCTTGGATATCAACATTGCGTTAAAATGATTGTGATGTAGTATGATGATATGGTATCCTCCTCTGAATTCGAGTGGCTTGACTTGGCACATGTTCGTGCATGTAGTTGAATCAAAACCAACATAGCCTCTATGATATGTTTGTTCATGGTGTTCATATCCTACTCATGCTAGTGTCCAATGTTACTTATGCATAATGCATGTTCATGACCATTGTTGCTCTCTAGCTGGCCGCTTCTCAATCTAATTTCTAGCCTTCGCCTATACTAAGTGGGAATCCTGCTTGTGCATCAAAAACCTTGAACCCAAAAGTTATTCCTGATGAGTCCACCATACCTACCTATATGCGGTATTACCCTGCCGTCCTAAGTAAATTTGCATGTGCCACCTCTAAAAACTTCTAATAAATATCCTTTTTGTGTGCCTAGATCGTTCATGGAATGACAGGAGGTTGTCGGTATCTTACATGCTCGGCGGGTTACTCTCAGATCGAATGTTTATTAACTCGCCATCGCACGATAAAAGGGCGGTAATAGGGATGCCCAGTCCCAAACTGTAAACAGAAAAAACTTACAAATAATCAAACAAAAGCTCCCAATGGAGTCAAAACATTTACTTTTATCGCTTGGGAACTGCCATTAGCGTGTTTAGCATGGAATATATTGATAAGTGATGGTCGTGAAGTAAATGAGAAGGGTGCATGTCTCAAAATATCATTTACCTCTGTTTTAAAACTTGAGCTCTAGCACCTCTGCAAATCACTGCTTCCCTCTGCGAAGGGACTATCTATTTACTTTTTTGTTGTGTCATCACCTTCTAAAATAAGTGCCAGAACTTGAGAGCACTGCTATCATGCTTATGCATTGTGTGTAGCTAATGTTGGGTGCACCATGAGTGGATCTTTTCTACCATTAGTTACAGTGTTTAGTCGCTGCGTGAACTTTGGAGGTGCTCTGCATTTATGTTTTGCGGTCTTAGAAAGGGCTAGCGAGATACCACTACTATCATATTATATCATGGTTGTTTTGACAACGTGTTGCCATTTAAGATATCTTATTATTGCTCGCTAGCTGATTATGTCATTGATATGAGTTAATATAATTTTTAAGAGTTATTGTCGGCATGGTTAGTTGTAATGTTGGCTGAAAACCTGGGTGTTGTTTAAGCTTATTATGCAAACAAGAGCAAAATAGTTTGTAAAAGTTTTTCTTTTCACTTTCAGTTTATCAACTGAATTGCTTGAGGACAAGCAAAGGTTTAAGATTGGGGGAGTTGATACGTCTCCAACGTATCTACTTTTCCTAACGCTTTTCCTCTTGTTTTGGACTCTAATTTGCATGATTTGAATGAAACTAACCCCGGACTGACGCTGTTTTCAGCAGATCTACCATGGTGTTGTTTGTGTGCAGAAATAGAAGTTCTCGGAATGGAATGAAGCTTTGCGAGGATTTTTTGTACAATAAATAAGAATTTCTGGAGCCAAGATCCATCGGAGGGGGCCACCTAGGTGGGCAGAACCCACCAGGGCGCGCCCCTCCTCCTGGCGTGCCCAGGTGGGTTGTCCCCACCTGGTAGCCCCGCAGACCCTGAAACCGACGCTATAAAATCCTATTTTTCTAGAAAAAATCAGGGAGAAAGAATTATCACGATCCATGAGACGGAGCCGCCGTCACTGATAACCCACAAGTGTAGGGGATCGCAATAGCTTTCGAGGGTAAAGTATTCAACCCAAATTTATTGATTTGACACAAGGGGAGTTGTCGGTGTCAAAACCGGCGGATCTCGGGTAGGGGATCCCGAACTGTGCGTCTAGGCGGATGGTAACAGGAGACAAGGGACACGATGTTTTTACCCAGGTTCGGGCCCTCTCAATGGAGGTAAAACCCTACTCTCGCTTGATTAATATTGATGATATGGGTAGTACAAGAGTAGATCTACCACGAGATCAAGGAGGCTAAACCCTAGAAGCTAGCCTATGGTATGATTGTTGTTAGTCCTACGGACTAAAACCCTCCGGTTTATATAGACATCGGAGAGGGTTAGGGTTACGAAGTCGATTACAATGGCAGGAGATCTACATATCCGTATCGCCAAGCTTGCCTTCCACGCCAAGGAAAGTCCCATCCGGACACGGGATGAAGTCTTCAATCTTGTATCTTCATAGTCTTGGAGTCCGGCCAAATATGATAGTTCGGCTATCCGGACACCCCCTAGTCCAGGACTCCCTCAGTAGCCCCTAAACCAGGCTTCAATGACGACGAGTCCGGCGCGCATGTTGTCTTCGGCATTGCAAGGCGGGTTCCTCCTCCGAATAATTCATAGAAGATTTTGAACACCAGGATAGTGTCCGGCTCTGCAAAATAAGTTCCACATACCACCGTAGAGAGAATAACATTTACACAAGCTTAATCTGCTGACGTATTTCGTGGCATGACGTCACACCACGGCCAAGCCTTTATTCGAATTGTTTTTACTGTTCTACCTCAGCGTGTTTAGCAAAGCGGTTTCCTTGGCACGTCTTGTCGAAGCAGAGATCGTGTCCCCTTATTCCGGGATTCTCATCAATACGGGCGTGGGTAACCCAACCACACCATTGATTACGGCGCTTGGGAGATAAGCGAGTTTTACCAGGCTGGTGGGGACGCATAGTCTCGTCCGCCCATATATAAGGGGATAAGGATCCACCTTTTTACCTATGCCTTCGTCCTCCTTTGCTTATCCATCCCCACGCACTCGAGCTCCAGCACCCAAGTCCGCACATCTCGCCTCGACCTTCCCCAGCCATGTCCGGAGCGGGAGGCAAGTGGATGGCCTCCTCCGTCACGGAGGGGCACATCAAAAGGTTGAGGAAAGCCGGATACCTACACAACGATATTGCGCACCGGCTTCCAGACGAGGGGCAGCTCGTCCCCACCCCCAGGCCCCATGAGAGGGTGGTGTTCCTTCCCCATTTCCTCCGCGGACTGGGCTTCCCACTCCACCCATTTGTCCGGGGGCTCATGTTCTACTACGGCCTGGATTTCCACGATCTGGCCCCGAATTTCATCCTCAACATCTCGGTGTTTATCGTCGTGTGCGAGGCCTTCCTCCGCATCACGCCCCACTTTGGCTTATGGCTGAAGACCTTCAATGTCAAGCCGAAGGTAGTGGGCGGCCAGCAGGCGGAGTGCGGAGGCGCCATGGTGGGCAAGATGCCCAACGTAACATTGGCTCGAGGGCGCCTTCGAGGAAACCATCAAAGGGTGGCAATCGGGGTGGTTCTACATCACCGAGCCGCGTGACCCTTAATGGGCAGCGGCCCCCGAATTCAGATCTGGCATCCCCACACGGCTCACCTCCTGGAAAGAGAAGGGCCTGAAATGGGGTGATTTGGAAGAGCTGACCGGACTCCAAACCTGCGTCCAAAATCTTGTGAACGAGAAGGTCAAGCTCGTCAACGCAGTCCAAGTCATGCTCATCTGCCGGATACTCCCGTGCCAACAACGGGCTTTCAAATTGTGGGAGTTTGATCCGCCACAGCACCAGACCTTGAGCAGGCTCTTCGACACTACGTACGAAGATGCCTGGAGGGTGTTGTTCAAGGGCGCCGAGGCTCCTGCATCCGCTACCGAAGATCGCGGATTCAGCTCGCGACGTCAAGCCAGCGAGGTGAGCTATTTTACCCTTTACGGGACACTTGTTTTTCATAGTTTGACTCTATGCGGGATCTAAACTCCCTTACCTTTGACAGGCCTGGCAGAAGAAGTCCGGGCAGGTTAACTATCCGGCTCCCTTACCCGGAAGACCAGGCCGGACGCCTTGATTAACGGGCTCTGGTTCCGGCGCTTCGTGGTGCTTGGGAGAAGAAGGCCAAGAAGAAGGCCAAGGGAACTCGGAGGAGTTCCCGGCGCCAGGTGTTATCGGACTCATCGTCCGATTACTCCGAGGCGGACTCCTCCCACGAAGACGAGGAGGAGAAAAAGGAGGCTTCTCCCCTAGCGGGGGGAGAGAAGAAAAGGAAGGCCTCCCCGGCTGGGGAGGCCGGAGGGTCCAAGAAGGGGAGGACCCTTCCTCCGGACTGTTCCACCAACGCCGACGATGGCGAAGAGGAGTGGCCTTCGAGGGCCAAGCCTGGCGAGAACGTAAGTGTTCGGATTCCAGAATAACTTATGATTTTTCTTTCGTCGGATAGTGTCTTCTAACGCCGGATACAACCATGTAGCCCGCCCAAGGATGATCTCCCCGCTTCGTCGAGCGGGTCCCTGGGTTCATCGGATGTGAATAGCACTTCACTTCCGACCGCCTCCTCCCCCCGTGACGCAGACGACGCCGAGGTGGGATCCCAGAAGGGGCCCAGCCAGGAGGTGGTGGTCCTGGAGGCGCCGCAAGGCGACCTCCCAGACTCTGGGCGAAAAGAGGGCGGAACCCCCGAGGGCTCTAAGTTCGGCCCTGTGCCGGACTCCGTACCGGAACCTACAGTGGTTCCGAAGTACGGCGAGCGGGCCCTTCGTAAGAAGGGCAAGACTGTGACGACGGTGGCCTGCGTCCAACCGGAGGCACCAGATGACTTGCTGGAGGCGCTTAACGGCGCATCCATCAAGGAGGAGCACCTCACTGTTATGAGTGCATTGATCCGGAAAGTTCAGTCCGCCAAGAGTGGGCTGCCTGAAGCTTGCACCAGCCTTCTAACAGGCTTTGAGGTATGTGATTGAGATATGTAAAAATAGTACCGCATAGACAGTAGCCCCTGATGCTCAGTTTGGTGTTCGGAAAGAAAAGCGGGCGAGGATCTAAAAAGATATATGCAGGAGTCTAACATAAGCATGTCAATATGGGAATGCAGGCTGCGCTTGACCTCTGCCAGACCGATCATGCGGAGGTCAATGCGTTGAAGCAGAGCCTCGAGCGGTCCAAGAACGAGCTCGGCCGTGCCAAGAAGCAGCTCGAGGACAAGGAAGGTAAGTGGTACCTTATTAAAGTAATACCTTATAGAAAGGATTTGGTTGCAAAAAATGACAGGAATAACGTGAATATTGCAGGGGCCACGAACGAGGTGGCGACCCTGAAGGAAGCGGTGTCCAAGGCCGAGCATAATCGGACGCGAGCGCACCCAGCGAGATAAGCAGGAGGCGCGGGTGGCGGAGGTGCGGCAAGAGCTCCAGGATCTTGTGGAAAAACACGAGAGTTTGGGCGTGACTCAAGACTTCGAGTCCGAGCTTGCTTCGGCTCTTGAGAGTGCCAAAGCCGCTAAGGCCGAAGCCCAAAAAGCCCTCTAGGAAATTGAGGCAGTAAAGAAGATAGCGGCGGGTAAGGCATTCTTCATGCAAAGCAAGCATGTAAAAGTGAATTACTTGTTACTTACCCGTATTCGGAGCTCTCCAGGAGCGTTCGCAGATCTGCCCCATAGCGTGTCCGATGCTACCGCGTTCTTCAGAGCCGAGGAGGGGAGCTCGACGGAAAAGGTGTTCTGGTCTCAGTATGCTGAGGCCGGACATCCGGTGCTGGTCGAGCTCCACAAGGTGGCCGAACATGCCATGAAGGGCCTCATAGTTCGGCTGTGGCCCAAAGAAGCCATGCACAGGAGCTACCGGATGCAGTGCGGCGGCTGGTGGACGCATGTCCATGGGTTGAAGTCATCAAGCACTCACTTTGCATTGAAGGTGCCGTCGGGCCCCTTGCCCGTGCTAAAGTGCACTGGGCCAGGATGGACGCCGAGAAGCTTGTGACGGACGCACCACCGCCGGGCAAGGAGTATCGCATGCCCGAGATGTATTATAAGGGTGTCCTGAAGGGTGCCCGCCTTATAGCGGATGAATGCTCCAAAGATGTAATTTTTGAGTAGCCTCGCATTTTGTTATCCTGTGCGCTGAAAACTTTGTTCATATGCGCTAAGCAACGCTTGTTAATTTAAAATATTACCTTCTGTGCGGCCGTTTATCAAATCTGAGAGATGGCAAGTCGTTGGCTTCAGCCCCCATGTCATGACAGTCTTTGGGGTGTTCGGGATAAACTTGAGCGCTCTTGTTCCCATTTTTGGGTCCTTCGAGGGAGGCGCTCAACACAACGAACGAGGCAACCGGACTTATAATGCTTGAACACTCCCACTTAGCCATAGAATTCTATAATTTTAAATTTCGGCGAAGCCCCTAGTGTTCGGAAGACCGAATTCGGGGCACTATCCACGCCTGGGCCGGACAAAGCCGGCTCCTCGCTCTAAGCGGCATAAGTCTTTAGGGACTCGAAAAAACCTCTCGAACATCGACCAGCTCTCGCCCTATCATGACGGTCAGTTTTAGCTTTCTCCACTGAGGTGCTCAACCCAGCTCAACTGGGGCACAATCACAGTGGTTCTCCCAGCGCTACCTTAGCCGATATAATAGAACGTAAGGTACCAAAACATGGGAGCCGGGCAAACCCAACTATTGACCCAAGACATGATTCGGAGCCGATGCATATAATGCTATAAGTTCGGGGTGCCGCACTTGTGAAAGTGTTCGGACTTATCACACCATACTTTGGGGAACTTAAGCCCCTGGTGTATTTGGCTGTACCAAAGCGTACGGGTGCAACATGTCATAAGTGAACATATATAGATAAAAAAAGGAATGCAATCATAGGCAAAAAGCGATGCATTGTTTATTTAAAAAGTATTGCAATGAAAGCAGAATGATACAAATAGTGCGATAAGCAAGGGATGGAACTATTTAACATGTCCCCCTCCAGGGGTAGGCTGTCGAATGGTATGTAAAACAGGTATACTGCTCGTAATAGGGACCACCTGGACATTCGACGTAGCTTTTTTGCTTCCCTGGCTGTTGCATCGTGAGTTCGGCAAGTCCACTGCCGGACAGGGCTTCTGGAAAACGGAGTCCTGAAAATAAGAAGTAAGAAAAAATGACACCATTGGGAGCCCCTGGTGTGGTTGAGCCGCACTTTGGGCATTCCGTGGTCATGCCCCTCCCCCTGTGCCCATGGTATCTCCAGAGCGTACTTATATGCAGGCAGTACTAGTCTCGCAATTTATGAGGGCTGGGGTTGGGGCCGCATTGCTACGTGTCTTTGGGAAGGTGCGGTGGTCTTGTTGTAGGTTACTCGGTAGCGCTTAGCGGTGTCCGGAGGCATAACAGTCGGACTCGAGAATTGCCTTAAGAGGCTGCTTTGTACTTCCGCCCTTGAGCTGCTTGTATGCTCCTCCCTTCGGAGAGAGCGTTCGGTGTTTCCGTTGACCGTAATGACTCCTCGAGGGCGTGGCATCTTGAGCTTGAGGTATGCGTAGTGCGGCACCGCATTGAACTTTGCAAATGCGGTTCGTCCGGCGATGCATGATAGCAGCTGGAGCGGGACTATGTCGAAGATTAACTCTTCGCCGGAAGTTATCAGGGGATCCGTAGACCACTTCAAGTGTGGTGAGCTGTCTGCAGTTGGCCTCTACACCTGGTATGGCGCCTTTGAAGGTCGTCTTTGTGTGTTTAATCCTTGAGGGTCTATGCCCATCTTGCGCCTTTGTATCCACGATAAAGCAGGTTCGAGGCTGCTGCCGTCGTCCATCGAGGACTCTAGTGAGGTGAAATCCGTCGGCGATTGGGTCTAGAACCAATGCGGCAAATCCGCCATGGCGGATGCTAGTGGGGTGGTCGCCGATCAAAAGTGATCGGGCGGGAGGACCACAGATTGAACTTTAGGCGGCTGGCTCCATCGCCAGCGTATCGTCCACGATTGCGCTTCCGCTCCCTTTTGGGTATGTGGGTTGCGTATATCATGTTCACCGTCGCACTTGTGGGGGAAACCCTTACATCCTCTATTGTTACTGGCGGGTCTCTTCCTCGTCATCGCTATGTAGCCCCTTGTCATTGTTTTCGGCAATTAACTTGCCTGCCTGCTTGAACACCCAACAATCCCTGTTGGTGTGGTTGGCTGGCTTTTCGAGGGTGTCGTGTATCTGGCACAAGCGATCGAGTATTGGTCCAAATTGGACGGGCCCGGAGTAGTTCTTTTGAATGGCTTTTCCCCTGACCGGGTTTAGAGCCTCTGAATCCGGCGTTGACTGCCGTATCTTCAGTATTATCGCCGTTAATGCGGCACTTGTGCTTATTGCGACGCGACCTGCCGTTGCTGTCCTTGGTATCCAAACTACCAGGGGGTTTCATCAGTGAGGGAGTCCTGGACTGGGGGGTGTCCGGATAGCCGAACTATCATCGTCGGCCCAACTCCAAGACTATGAAGATACAAGATTGAAGACTTCATCCCGTGTCCGGATGGGACTTTCCTTGGCGTGGAAGTCAAGCTTGGCGATACGGATATGTAGATCTCCTACCATTGTAACCGACTCTGTGTAACCCTAGCCCTCTCCGGTGTCTATATAAACCGGAGGGTTTTAGTCCATAGGACACAACCATAACAACAATCATACCATAGGCTAGCTTCTAGGGTTTAGCCTCCTTGATCTCGTGGTAGATCCACTCTTGTACTACCCATATCATCAATATCAATCAAGCAGGGTAGGGTTTTACCTCCATCGAGAGGGCCCGAACACAGGTAAAACATTGTGTCCCTTGTCTCCTGTTACCATCCGCCTAGACGCACAATTCGGGACCCCCTACCCGACATCCGCCGGTTTTGACACCGACATTGGTGCTTTCATTGAGAGCTCCTCTGTGTCGTCACCGATAGGCTTGATGGCTCCTTCGGTCATCAACAACAATGACGCAGTCCAGGGTGAGACTTTTCTCCCCAGACAGATCTTCGTATTCGGCGGCTTTGCTCTGCGGGCCAATTCGCTTGGCCATCTGGAGCAGATCGAAAGCTACGGCCCTGGCCATCAGGTCAGATTTGGAAGTGTGAACTTCACTGCTGACATCCGCAGAGACTTGATCTTCGATGGATTCGAGCCACAGCCGAGCGCGCCGCACTGTCACGATGGGCATGATCTAGCTCCGCTTTGGACGGTGCCTGGAGGCCGCCTGCACGAGTCTGCTCCGACCCTTAATCGGGCCGCTTTGCGAGATCGAGGACGGGTGGCTAGACACCGCCTTGGGGGCTGCAACCTATACGGCGATGGAGCCGAATACTGACCTTGTCCCTTGTGAAGATCGTGACTCCGAGGTGCTGGACTCCTCGCCGAACTCCGAACCTCCCGCGCCCCCTTCAATCGAATCTGATTGGGCGCCGATCATGGAGTTCACCGCTGCGGACATCTTTCAACACTCACCTTTCGGCGACATCCTGAATTCGCTAAAATATCTCTCGTTATCGGAGAGCCACTGGCGGACTGCGATCGGGGCGGTTGGGATGCGGACTGACGAAGAAATTCAAAGCCCACCCACCACCCACTTAGTAGCCCTTTGTCGACGATCTAACCGACATGCTAGACTTCGACTCCGAAGACATCGACGGTATGGACGACGATGCCGGAGACGACCAAGAACCAGCGCCTACTAGGCACTGGAAAGCCACCTCGTCATACGACATATACATGGTGGACACCCCAAAGGAGGGGAATGGCGATGGAAAAGCGGAGGAAGACCCCTCAAGGAAACAGCCTAAGCGCCGGCGTCAGCAGCACCGCTCTAAATCCCGCCACAGCAAGAATGGAGATTCCGGCACCGGAGATAATAACACCCTAGACAGTGCTGAAGACAACCCCCTCCAGCAAGATTCATACGGGGAGGGCGGAGAAGCCAGCCCTCACGAGAGAGCGGCGAAGAAGAGGTAGAGGGCGGTAATTACATGCCTCCCTCCGAGGCGAGGCAAGCCTCGACGACGGCGAATCGTCGCGCTACTCGAGGATCTGTCGAACAAGAGCATTTTAAGCGCAGGCTTATGGCCCACGACAAACAGCCTCAAGAAAAGCGGCAACGACTTAGAGCTGATCAAGATCTGCTGGCGGCGAGATGGACTGAAGTCCTTGCGGCGAAGAGCATGAACTCGAGCGACCCTCCAAAAGCTACCCCGACGCAAGCTGCTCCCCGACTAGAGGAGGAGGCATATAAACCCGGCATCACCGGCGCTGTCTGGTGACCGACCACCTCGTGGCGCGTGAGAGGAGCCTCTAGGCCCTCCACTAGAACTATGCCCGGCATCGCTCGAAAAGCACAAAGCCACGAGGGCGCTCCGGACTTCAGAGATATATTGGAGGATAAGGCAAGACAATCAAGATCGATCTCACGGATCGGCGTGGGCGCCCATGATCTGTGACGACAACCGTCAGCGCGGATCTGACAAGTCCGGCCAGGCCGAACACAATAGACAAAGCTCGTTTGAGCTACGTCGTGATATAGCCCAAACAAACTCCTCCTCACTTCTCATGGATTTGGAAAAGTTCCTGTCAACCCAAGCACAAAGTTTTCTTTTGGATCCTGTTACATGACAGAGTCAACACCAGGAATCTTTTAAGAAGGAAAAACTTTGAATTGGAAGTCTACAATTGTGTAGTGAGAAATTGTCGTGAGGAAGAAACTACTGCACCACCTCTTTTGGGGATGTCCTTTTCTTTGTCGGATGTTGGGATTTCATCTGCCCTTCAAGAACACATAACTTGTCGATCTGGAAGCTTACCAAGATCTCAAGAACAAACTCAATTACCCTTTCTTTATGGAGATTATAATATTGGGTTCATGGGCAATCTGGATTTCAAGAAACAACAAGATTTTGAAAATATAACCCCCTCATTTGATGGCTGGAAGCACATATTCTTTCAGGAGTTAAAGCTACTCAAATACAGGATCAAGAAGAAATATGAAGCTCAATTCTCTGCTTGGCTGGATGCATGGCTGTAATTTTTGTTTTCCCTTTGTTTTTTTGTTTTCTTTTAGTCTTTTCTTCTTCTTAGCTGTAGGTTAGACTCCTTTTTTAGTTTCTCTCTTGTTCTTTTTTTCTTTCCTTTGCTTGGGCTTACCTCAAGCCCACAAGACTTCTGTTATTTGTTTCTTTATTTTAATAAAAGTTGCAGTGGGGTGTTTACCCTCATTTATAGTCAAAAAGATATATTGTCTGAGGCGCGGACACCCACTATGCTTCACAGATGAAGTAATGGATCATCAAATCCCCGAAGGGTTTAAACCCGTGAATATTGAATCCTATGATGGCACAACAGACCCCGCGGTTTGGATCGAAGACTATCTCCTCCATATCCACATGGCCCGCGGCGATGATCTTCACGCCATCAAATACCTCCCACTCAAGCTTAAAGGCCCAGCTCGGCATTGGCTTAACAGCTTGCCAGCAGAATCAATTGGGTCTTTGGGAGGACACGGAAGCCGCATTCCTTGATAACTTCCGGGGCACATCGATGCGACCACAGACGCCGATGACCTAAGCCACATAATTCAGCAGCGGGCGAATCGGCGGAACAATTACGGACACGATTCTTAACAAAGAAAAAATCAAATCGTCATTTGTCCGGGATCACGAGAGGCTCATGGCCTTCAAACATAACATCATGACGAGTGGCTTGCGCGGCACCTAGGACAGGAAGAGCGAAATCCATGGCAGCCCTCACATCACTCATGACCCGCTTACTGGCGGGAGAGGACAGGTAGCTAGCCAGTGATAACAACCTCAACAAAAATTCTGGCATTCCGGATACTAAGGACAGCAATGGCAGGTCGCGTCGCAACAATATCTAACGGCGGTAATACTGAGGATACGGCAGTCAATGCCAGATTCAGAGGCTCCAAACCTGGTCAGCGGAAAAAGCCATTCAAAAGAACTACTCCGGGTCCGTCCAATTTGGACCGAATACTCGACCGCTCGTGCGGATACGGCACCCCCGAAAAGCCAGCTAATCACACCAACAGGGACTGTTGGGTATTCAAGCAGGCAGGCAAGCTAATTGCTGAAAACAATGACAAGGGGCTACATAGCGATGACGAGGAAGAGACCCGACCGCCGAACAATAGAGGACAGAAGGGTTTCCCCCCACAAGTGCGGACGGTGAACATGATATACGCAACCCACATACCCAAGAGGGAGCGGAAGCGTGCACTCAGGGACGTATACGCGATGGAGCCAGTCGCCCCGAAGTTAAACCCATGGTCCTACTACCCGATCACCTTTGATCGAAGGGATCACCCCACCAGCATCCGCCATGGCGGGTTCGCCGCATTGGTTCTAGACCCAATCGTCGACGGGTTTCACCTCACTAGAGTCACGATGGGCGGCGGCAACCTTTGAACCTGCTTTACGGGATACGGTGCGCCAAGATGGGCATAGACCCCTCAAGGATTAAGCACACAAAGGCGACCTTCAAAGGCGTCATACCAGGTGTAGAAGCCAAGCTATGAGCTCGATTACTGCTGGAGGTGGTCTTGGATCCCGGATAACTTCCGAAGCGAGAGTTAATCTTGACCGCGATTTCGTTCGAAGTGGCTATCATGCCTGCTTTCGGACGAACCGCGTTTACAAAGTTCAATGCGGTGCCGCACTACGCATACCTCAAGCTCAAGATGCCGAGGCCCTCGAGAGTCATCACGGTCAGCGGAAACCTTTGAGCTCCCCTCGAATGGAGAACATACTGACGGCTCTCGCATGGCGAAGTACAAAGCAGCCTCTTAAGGCAATTCTCGAGTTCAGCCGTTAAACGACCGGACACAGCTAAACGTGCCCGGAGTAACCTACAACAAGAGCACCTGGCACGTTCCGAGGACGCGTAGCAATGCGGCCCCAACCCCAGCCCTCGCAAAATTCCAAGACCGGTACTTCGCGTACATCATTACGCTCTGGAGATACCATGGGCATAGGGGAGAACACGACCACAACAGGCCCGAATGCGGCTTAACCACACACGGGGGCTCCCAAGTGTGTCATCTTTTTCCTTTTTCTTTTTCTTACCCACAGGACTCCGTTCCCCAGAGGCCTGTCCGCATGAACTGCCGAACTCACGGCGCAACAGCAGGGAAGGAGAAAGGCTACGACGAGTATCCAGGTGGTCTCCATTACGAGCATTAAATCTGTTTTATACACCATTCCGCAGCCTACCCCTGGAGGGGGACATGCTTAATAGTCCCATCCCTTGCTTATCGCACTATTTGTGTAGATTACGCATTCATGGCAGTATTTCTTGAATAAACAATGCATCGCCTTTTGCTTATAATTGCATTCCTTTCTTATACATATGTTCATTTATGACATGTTGCACCCATACACTTTAGTGCGGCTAAATACACCGAGGGCTTAAGTTCCCCACATTATGGTGTGATAAATCGAGCACTTTCACAAGCTGCGGCACCCGAACTTATAGCATTATATGCATCGGCTCGAATCATGTCTTGGGTCAATAGTTGGGTTTGCCCGGCTCCCATGTTTTGGTACCTTATGTTCCGTTGTATCGGCTAAGGTAGCCTTTGGGAGAACTCACTGCGATGCGCCCAGTTGAGCTGGCGGCGCCTCGATGGAAAGCTAAAACTGACCGTCATGATGAGGCGAGAGCGATCGCTGTTCGAGAAGGTTTTTCGAGTCCCTAAAGACTTATGCACGCTTAGGCGAGGAACGGCTTTGTCCCGCACAGGCGTGGATAAGCGCCCGAATTGACCTTCAAACACTAGGGGCTTCGCGAAATTTAAAATTATAGAATTCTATGGCTAAGTGAGAGTGTTCAAGCATTATAAGTCCGGTTGCCTCATTACGTTTGTGTTGGCGCCTCCCTAGATGGACCCAAAAATGGGAACAAGAGTGCTCAAATTTATCCCGAACACCCGGCACTTTTCGTGGCATGAAATTTGAAGCCCGACGACTTGCCATCTCTTAGATTTGATAAACGGCTGCACAGAAGGTAATATTTTAAATTAACAAGCGTTGCTTAGGGCACATGAACAAAGTTTTCAGCGCGCAGGATAACAAAATGCGAGTCTACTCAAATATTACATCTTTGGAGCACTCACCCGCAATCATGCGGGCACCCTTCAGGACACCCTTATAATACATCTCGGGTGTGCGATACTCCTTGCCCGGCGGTGGCGCGTCTGTCACAAGCTTCTCAGCATCCATCCTGCCCCAGTGCACTTTAGCTTGCGGGCAAGGGGCCAACGGGCACCTTCAATGCAAAGGAGCGCTTGGCGACTTCAACCCGAGGACACGCATCCACGGCCGCGCGCAGGGCAAGTAGCTCCCGGGTATGGCCTCTTTGGGCCATAGCCGAACTATAAGTTCCTTCATGGCCTATTCGGCCACCTTGTGGAGCTTCGACCAGCTGCTTGACTGGTCGCTAAAAACACCGGATGTCCGGCCTCGACATACTGAGACCAGAATACCTTCTCCGTCGAGCTCCCCTCCTCGGCTCTGTAGAAAGCGGCAGCATCGGACACGTTGCGGGGCAGATCTGCGAACGCTCCTGGACACTTTAACATGCTTGCTTTGCATGAAGAATGCCTTACCCGCCGCTATTTTCTTCAAATCCTCGATTTCCTGGAGGGCCTTGTGGGCATCGGCCTTAGCAGCTTTGGCACTCTCAAGAGCCGACGCAAGCTCGGACTCTCGAGTCTTCGAGTCACGCTCCAAACCCTCGTGCTTTTCCATGAGAGCCTGGAGCTCTTGCTGTACCTCCGCCACCTGCGCCTCCTGCTTCTCTCGCTGGGCTCATTCCGCGGCCGCATTACGTTCGGCCGCGGACACCGCCTCCTTCAGGGTTGCCACCTCGTTCGTGGCCCCTGGAGTACCCATGTTATCCTTGTTATTTCTCTTGCAACCAAATCCTTTTCTGTAAGGTACAACTTTAATACGGTGTTACTCACCTTCCTTGTCCTCGAGCTGCTTCTTGGCACGGCCGAGCTCGCTCTCGGACCGCTCAAGGCTCTACTTCAAGGTATTGACCTCCGCAGTCAGTGCGGCAGAGCTCAGCAGCGCAGCCTGCATTCCATTATGGACATATTTTTTAAGACTCCTGCGTATATCTTTTTAGATCCTCGGTCCGGCTTTCGTTTCCGAACACCGAACCGAGCATCAGGGGCTACTGTCTA
Source organism: Aegilops bicornis (assembly GCA_021605145.1). Classification (NCBI taxonomy): domain Eukaryota; kingdom Viridiplantae; phylum Streptophyta; class Magnoliopsida; order Poales; family Poaceae; genus Aegilops; species Aegilops bicornis. Next base: position 111,391,062 of record CM038673.1, on the reverse strand, counting down.
TGCGGTATTATATTACATATCTTAAAATTCTTACCTCAAAGCCTGTTATAAGGCTGCTGCAGGCCTCGGTCAGCCCACTCTTGGCGAGCTGAACCTTCTGAATCACCACACTCATGACAGTGCGGTGTTCTTCTTTGATGGAAGCGCCGTTGAGCGCCTCCAGCAAGTTATCTGGCGCCTCCGGTTGGACGGAGTCCGCCGGTGTCTGATCTTGCCCTTCTTACGAAGGGGCCGCCCGCCCGGACTCCGGAACCACTACAGGTTCCGGTGCGAATCAGTGCAAAGTGCAGGAGGTTGCCTGCGGCACCTCGGGCCTCCTCCTCTGGTGGGTCCCTTCCGGGATCCCACCTCGGTGTCGTCGGCATCACGGGGGTGGAGGCGGTCGGAAGAAGAATCCATATCCGGCGTGCCCAAGGACCCTTTCGGCTGACGGGAAGATCGTCCTTAGGCGGACTATGAGGTTGTATGCGGCATTAGAAAGACACCATGCGACAAAAAGAAAAATTATAAATCATCTAGGAGTCCGGATACTTACGATCTCGCGAGGCTTGGCCCTTGAGGACACTCCCGTCTGGCAAATGCGCCGACGTTGGCCGGAACAGATCCGGAAGGGTCCTTCCTTCTTGGACCCTTGGCCTCCCTCATTGGGGAGGCCTTCCTCTTCTTCTCTCCCCTATTTGGGAGAGGCCTCTTTCTTCTCCTCCTCGTCCTCGTGGGAGGAGTCCGCCTCGGAGTCATCGAACGATGAGTTCGATACCACCTGACGCTGGGAACTCCTTCGGGTTCCCGTGGCCTTCTTCTTGGCCATCTTCTCCGGCACTACGTAGAGTGCCGGGACCAGCAGCCCTGTCAAACGAGCATCCGCTGGGTCTTCTAGAAGGGGAGCCGGACAGTTAACCTGTCCGGACGTCGCCTGCCAAGCCTGTTAAAGGTATTGGGAGTTTAGATCCCGCGTAAAGTCAAAACATGAAAAGCAAGTGTCCCATAAAGGATAACCTGGCTTACCTCGTCAGCCGGACGCTGCGAGCTGAATCCGCGATCTTCGGTAGCGGATGCGGGGGCCTCGCCGCCCTTAAACAGTACCCTCCAGGCATCTTCGTACGTAGTGTTGAAGAGCCCGCTCAAGGCCCGGTGCTGTGCCGGATTGAACACCCACAAATTGAAGTCCCGTTGCTGGCATGGGAGACGTTGACAAGCTTAAGCTTCTTGTTCACCAGGGTTTGGAGACAGGATTGAAGTCCGGTCAGCTCTTCCGAACTACCCCATAGCAGGCCCTTCTCTTTCCAGGAGGTGAGCCGCATGAGGATGCCAGATCTGAATTCGGGGGCCGCAGCCCATTTTAAGTCCACGGCTTTCGGTGATGTAGAACCACCCGATTGCCACCCTTTGATGGTTTCCGCGAAGCGCCCTCGAGCCAAATGGCGTTGGGCATCTTGCCCACCATGGCGCCTCCGCATTACGCTTGGCTGCCCTTCACAATCTTGACAGCGTTGAAGGTCTTGAGCCACAAGCGAAGTGGGGCTGGATGCGGAAGGAAGGCCTCGCACCTGACGATAAACGCCGAGATGTTGAGGATGAAATTCGGGGCTAGATCATGGAAATCCAGGCCGTAGTAGAACATGAACCCCCGGACAAAGGGTGGAGTGGAAAGCCCAGTCCGCGGAGGAAATGGGGAAGGAATACCACCCTCTCATGGGGCCCGAGGGTGGGATGAGCTGCCCTCGTCAGGGCGGTCGGTGCGGAATGTCATTGACAGATGCACTGGCTACTGGCTTCTTGATGTGCCCCTCCGTAGCGGAGAGGCCATCCACTGCCTCCCGCTCGGACATGGTGGAGAAGGTCGAGGTGAGATGTGCGGACTTAGTTTGGGCTTCAGTCTTGTGAGGAGATGGATAAGCAAAGGAGGAAGAAGGCGTGGGTAAAAGGTGGATCCTTATCCCTTATATATGGGTGGAGCCGAAACTATCGTCCCCACCGGCTGGTAAAACTTCGCTTATCTCCCAAAGCGCCGCCAATCAATGGCGCGGTTGGGTTACCCACGTCCGTATTGATGAGAATCCGGAATAAAGGGGAACACGATCTACCTTCGACAAGGCGTGCCAAGGAAACCGCTTTGCTAAACGCGCTGAGGCGGTATAATAAAAACAATTCGAGTAAAGGCTTGGTTGTGGTGTGACGTCATGCCACAAAATGCGTCAGCAGATTGAACTTGTGTAAATATTATTCTCTCTACGGTGGTATGTGGAATTTATTTTGCAGAGCCGGACACTATCCTGGTGTTCACGATCTTCTATAAATTATTCGGAGGAGGAACCCGCCTTGCAATGCGAAGACAATATCGCGCGCCGGACTTCGTCGTCATTGAAGCCTGGTTCGGGAGCTCTTGAGGAGTCTGGTGGGGGTGTCCGGATAGCCGAACTATCATCGTCGGCGGACTCCAAGACTATGAAGGTACAAGATTGAAGACTTCGTCTCGTGTCCGGATGGGACTTTCCTTGGCGTGGAAGGCAAGCTTGGCGTCTGGATATGTAGATCTCCTACCATTGTAACCGACTCTGTGTAACCCTAGCCCTCTCCGGTGTCTATATAAACCGGAGGTTTTAGTCCATAGGACACAACCATAACAACAATCATACCATAGGCTAGCTTCTAGGGTTTAGCCTCCTTGATCTCGTGGTAGATCCACTCTTGTACTACCCATATCATCAATATCAATCAAGCAGGAGTAGGGTTTTACCTCCATCGAGAGAGCCGAACCTGGGTAAAACATTGTGTCCCTTGTCTCCTGTTACCATCCGCCTAGACGCACAATTCGGGACCCCCTACCGAGATCCGCGGTTTTGACACCCAGTCGGTACATTCTTTAGCGAGCTAGCAGTTGTCCTCTCCTGTGAAGCGGGACATGAGTGATGTGAGGGCTGCCATGGATTTCAGCTTTTCCTGTCCTAGGTGCCGGGCAAGCCACTCGTCGCGGATGTTATGTTTGAAGGCTGCAAGGGCCTCTGCATCCGGACAGCCAACGATTTGATTTTTCTTGGTTAAGAACCGTGTCCAGAATTGTCTGGCCGATTCGTCTGGCTGCTGAATTATGTGACTTAGGTCATCGGCGTCTGGTGGTCGCACATATGTGCCCTGGAAGTTGTCAAGGAATGCGGCTTCGGTCTTCCCAACACCAATTGATTCTGGCGGCAAGCTGTTGAGCCAATGCCAGCTGGTCCTTTAAGCTTGAGTGGGAGGTATTTGATGGCGTGTAGATCATCACCGGGGGCCATGTGGATGTGAAGGAGATAGTCCTCGATCCAAACCGCAGGATCTGTTGTGCCATCGTATGATTCAATGTTTACGGGTTTGAAACCCTCGGGGATTTGATGATCCATTACTTCATCTGTGAAGCATAGTGGGTGTGCGGCGCCTCTGTATTGGGCTATATCACGACGCAGCTCAAACGAGCTTTGTCCACTGTGTTCGGCCCGGCCGGAATTGCTGTATCCGGCGTGACGGTTGTCATCACATATTGTGGGGCGCCCACGCGATCCGTAGATCAATCTTGTTTGTCTTGCCTTGTCCTCCAATATGTCTCGCAGGTCTGGCGCATTCCCTCGTGGCTTTATACTTTTCGAGCGACGCCCGGGTGCGGCTTTAGTGGAGGGCCTAGAGGCCTCTGCAGCCATGACCGAGGTGGCGGTCCTCGATATTATCGCTGGTGATGTAGGTTTATGTGCTTCCTCCTCTAGTCGGGGTAGCAGCTTGCGTTTTGGGTAGCTCTTGGAGGGGCGTTCGAGTTTGTACTCTTCGGCCCCAAGGACTTCAGTCCATCTGTCGGCTAGCAAGACTTGGTCAGCTCTAAGCGGTTGCTGCTTTTTCTTGAGGCTGCTTGCCGTGGCCATAAGCCTGCGTTTGAAACGGTCTTGTTCGACGGGATCCTCAGGCACGACAAATTCATCGTCGTCGAGGCTTGCCTCGTCTTCGGAGGGAGGCATATGATTATCGTCCTCCACCTCTCTGTCTGCCGCTCTCTCATGAGGGCTGGTTTCTCCATCCTCCTGTGCTGAATCTTGCTGGAGGGGGTTGTCTTCGGCTGCATGCAGGGGTGTTATTGTCTCCGGTGCGGAATCTCCATTTCTTTGTGGCGGGATTTAGAGCGGCGCCCGGCCTTGGCGCTTAGGCTGTTTCTTGGGCGGTCATCCTCCGTTGTTCCATCACCATTCCCATCCTTTGGGATGTCCACCATGTATATGTCGTATGACGAGGTGGCATTCCGGTGTCTGTAAGCGTTGGTTCTTGGTGCGTCTCCTACATCGTCGTCCATACCGTCGATGTCTTGGTCAAGTCGAGCATATCGGTTAAATCATCGACAGTGGCTACGAAGTGGGTGGTGGGTGGGCTTTGAATTTCTTCATCGTCCGCATCCCAACCTTCCTGATCATAGTCCGGCCAGGACTCTCCGGATAGAGAGAGACACTTCAGTGAATTCAGGATGTCGCCAAAGGGCGAGTGCTGAAAGATGTCCGCAGCAGTGAACTCTATGATCGGCGCCCAATCGGATTCGATTTACAGGGGCACGGAAGGTTCGGAGTCCGGCACCTCGGAGTCACGGGCTTTGCGAAGGACAGGGTTAGTGTTCGGCTCTATCATCGTAGAGGTAGCAGCCCCCGAGGCGGTGTCCAGCCACCCGTCCTCGATTGGCGCGATCGGCTCCGAGCTAAGGGTCGGAGCGGACATATCTTGACCTCGAGGAGCCTTTGTCTGGCAGCAGAGTTAGATCATGCCCACCGTGACAGTGCGGCGCGGTTGGCTATGGCTCGAACCCGTCGAAGATCAAGTCTCCGCGGACGTCAACTGTATCGTTCAAACTTCCAAATCTGACACGATGGCTGTGGGCGTAGCTTCGATCTGCTCGGATGGCCAAGCGAGTTGGCCCGCGATGCAAAAGCCGCCAAATCTGAAGATCTGTCCGGGAAGAAAAGTCTCACACTAGACCGCGTCGTTGTTGATGATCGATGGAGCCATCGGGCCTATAGGTGACGACATAGAGGAACTCTCAATGAAAGCACCAATGTCGGTGTCAATACCGGCGGATCTCGGATAGGGGGTCCCGAACTGTGCGTCTAGGTGGATGGTAACAGGAGACAAGGGACACGATGTTTTTACCCAGGTTTGGGCCCTCTCGGTGGAGGTAAAACCCTACTCCTGCTTGATTAACATTGATGATATGGGTAGTACAAGAGTAGATCTACCACGAGATCAAGGAGGCTAAACCTAGAAGCTAGCCTATGGTATGATTGTTGTTAGATCCCCACGGACAAAAACCCTCCGGTTTATATAGACACCGGAGAGGGTTAGGGTTACACAGTCGGTTACAATGGCAGGAGATCTACATATCCGTGTCGCCAAGCTTGCCTTCCATGCCAAGGAAAGTCCCATCCGGACACGGGACGAAGTCTTCAATCTTGTATCTTCATAGTCTTGGAGTCCGGCCAAAGATGATAGTTGACTATCCGGACACCCCCTAGTCCGGGACTCCTCGGGGAGCCAAAGAATATTATTGAGTATTAGCAGGTTGAGTTGTCAATTCAACCACACCTGGATAACTTAGTATCTGCAGCAAAGTATTTAGTAGCAAAGTAGTATGATAATAAAGGTAACAGTGGCAAAAGTAAAGATAATAGTTTTGTAGTAATTGTAACAGTAGAAATGGAAAAGTAAATAAGCGAATCACACGATGTGAAAAGATCGTAGGCATTGGATCAATGATGGATAATTATGTCGGATGCGATTCCTCATGTAATAGCTATAACATAGGGTGACACAGAACTAGCTCCAGTTCATCAATGTAATGTATGCATGTATTCCGAATATAGTCACACGTGCTTATGGAAAAGAACTTGCATGACATCTTTTTTCCTACCCTCCGTGGCAGCGGAGTCCTATGAAACTAAGGGATATTAAGGCCTCCTTTTAATAGAGAACGGAACAAAGCATTAGCACATAGTGAATACATGAACTCCTCAAACTACGGTCATCACCGAAGTATCCCGATTATTGTCACTTCGGGTTTGTCGGATTGTAACACATAATAGGTGACTATAGACTTGCAAGATAGGATCAAGAACACACATATATTCATGAAAACATAATAGGTTCAGATGTGAAATCATGGCACTCGGGCCCTAGTGACAAGCATTAACCATAGCAAAGTCATAGCAACATCAATCTCATAACATAGTGGATACTAGGGATCAAACCCTAACAAAACTAACTTGATTACATGGCAAATCTCATCCAGCCCATCACCGTCCAGCAAGCCCTACGATGGAATTACTCACGCGCACGGCGGTGAGCATCATGAAATTGGTGATGGAGGATGGTTGATGATGATGGCGATGAATCCCCCTCTCGAGCCCGAGCGGACTCGAGATCAGCCCTCCCGAGAGAGATTAGGGCTTGGCGGCGGCTCCGTGTCGTAAAACGCGATGAAACTTTCTCTCCGATTTTTTCTCCAGCGAAGCGGAATATATGGAGTTGGAGTTGAGGTCAGTGGAGCCTCGGGGGCCCACGAGACAGGGGGGCGCGCCCCCACCCTCGTGGACAGGGTGTGGGCCCCTGGTCTTGATTCTTTCGCCAGTATTTTTTATATTTTCCAAAACTTGCCTCTGTGGATTTTCAGGTCATTCCGATAACTTTTGTTTTCTACACATAAAACAACATCATGGCAGTTCTATTGAAAACAGCATCAGTCCGGGTTAGTTTCATTCAAATCATGCAAGTTAGAGTCCAAAACAAGGGCAAAAGTGTTTGGAAAAGTAGATATGTTGGAGACGTATCAGTCACCTCCTGTTCTTCATCGGGAGGTCGGATCTGGAGTCCGTTTGGGGCTCCGGAGAGGGGGATCTTCATTCTTCATCATCACCAACCCTTCTCCATCGCCAGTTCCATGATGCTCCCCACCGAGAGTGAGTAATTCCTTCATAGGATCGCTGGTCGGTGAGGAGTTGGATGAGATTCATCATGTACTCGAGTTACTTTTGTTAGGGCTTGATCCCTAGTATCCACTATGTTCTAAGATTGATGTTGTGATGACTTTGCCATGCTTAATGCTTGTCAATTTGGGCCCGGGTGCCATGATTTCAGATATGAATCGTTTATGTTATCACCATTATATCCATGTTCTAGATCCAATCTTGCAAGTTATAGTCACCTACTACGTGTTATGATCCGGCAACCCCGTAGTGACAATAGTCGGGACCACTCCCGGTGATGACCGTAGTTTGAGAAGTTCATGTATTCACCGTGTGTTAATGCTTTGTTCCGATTCTCTATTAAGAGGAGGCTTTAATATCCCTTAGTTTCCAATAGGACCCCGCTGCCATGGGAGGGTACGACCAAAAGATGTCATGCAAGTTCTTTCCATAAGCTTGTATGACTATTTACGGAATACATGCCTACAATATATTGATGAACCGGAGCTAGTGTCATATAGCCCTAGGTTACAACTGTCTCATGATGAATATCATCCAACAAGTCACCGATCCAATGCCTATGAATTTATCCTATATTGTTCTTGCTAAGTTACTACTGCTATCATTACGGTTGCACTTGCTACAAAAATACTGCTATCACTATCACTGTTACTATTGCTGCTATCACTACTATCAAAACTATCATACTACTTTTCTACTGATCACTTTGCTGCAGATAATTAATCTCCAGGTGTGGCTGAATCGACAACTCAGCTTCTAAAACTTACAAGTATTCTTTGGCTCCCCTTGTGTCGAATCTATAAATTTGGGTTGAATACTCTACCCTCGAAAACTGTTGCGATCTCCTATACTTTTGGGTGATCAAATACATAAAAAATACTAGTGGGAAAAAATACCAGAGGGGGGCCACCCAGGAGCCACAAGCATAGGGTGCGCGCCCTGCAGGCTTGTGGGCCCCTTGGACCTCCGGCAACCCTAACTCCAACTCCATATATACCTATTCGCCAAGAAAAAAATAGAGAGAAGGATTCATCGCATGCCGCCGCGACCTCCTGTTCTTCATCGGGAGGGCTGATCTGGAGTCTGTTCGGGGCTCCGGAGGGTGGAATTCGACACCGTCGTCATCATCAACCTTCCTCCATCACCATATTCATGATGCTCACCATCGGGAGTGAGTAATTCCTTCGTAGGCTTGCTGGACAGTGATGGGTTGGATGAGATCGATCATGTAATCGAATTAGTTTTGTTAGGGCTTGATCCCTGCTATCTACCATGTTCTGAGATTGATGTTCCTATGACTTTGCTATGCTTAATGCTTGTCACTAGGGCCCGAGTGCCATGATTTCAGATCTGAACCTAAATGTTTTCATGAATACATGTGTGTTCTTGATCCTATCTTGCAAGTTATAACCTATTATGAGTTATGATCTGCATACCCCAAGGTGACAATAATTGGCATTCGTTCCGGTGATTACTATAGTTTGAGGCGTTCATGTATTCACTAAGTGCTAATGCTTTGTTCCGGTTCTCTATTAAAAGGAGGCCTTAATAGTTTCCCTATGGACCCCGCTGCCACGAGAGCATAGGACAAAAGATGCCGTGCAATTTCTTTTCCATAAGGATGTATGACTATATAAAGAATATATGCCCACATTACATTGATGAATTGGAGCTAGTTCTGTGTTGCTCTAGGTTATAAATGTTATATGATGAATGTCATCCAACACAATTATCCATCACTGATCCGATGCGTACGAGCTTTTCACGTATTGTTCTTTGCTAAGTTACTTTTGCTATTGCTGCTGTTACAATCACTATAAAACTATTACTGTTCCTATTCCTACTGTTACCGTTACTACCATATTACTTTGCTACTGATCACCTTGCTACAGATATTAAGTATTTCAGGTGTGGTGCTAATACTTGCGAATATTCTTTGGCTCCCCTTGTGTCGAATCAATAAATTTGGGTTGAATACTCTACCCTTGAAAACTATTGCGATCCCCTATACTTGTGGGTTATTAAGACCTTTTTCTGGCGCTGTTGCCAGGGAGCATAGCTATATTTGTTGAGTCACTCGGGATTTATATCTGTTGAATAATATGATGAATCTTAAGGTTGATAGAACCTAGATCGTTCCCTCTAAGACAAGGGGAGGTAAGGAATTGCCATCTAGCTCTGCACTTGATTCACCTTATGTTTTGAGTAAGCTTGCCACACCACCCACCACCTACTATAAATTCTGATATGTTGCAAGTAATTGATGATGCTACTTCTTCTATGAATGATGCAATTGATGATGCTAGTACTTTGCTTGATAAGGTTGTGCCACTAGGTGAATTTCTTGATGAAGAACTTGCTAGAGCCAAAGAAATTGAGAATGTTGAAACTAATGAAATTATTCAAACTGAAAATTTGGAAACACCTATCAGACCTAGCCGTCCTAGATATGAATTGCCTGATATACCTGAGGTTTATGTTATGGACAAAGATGTAGCTAGGGACTTTCTTGCTTGTAAGGATAGAGATGATCTTAAGAAATTACTAGTCAAGTCGAAAGAAAAATCTTTGAATGCTAGAATGAAATATGATCCTAAGTTTACTACTTCACCTATCTTTGTTACTGATAAGGATTACGAATTCTATGTCGATCCTGAGTTAATTACTTTGGTTGAATTTGATCCTTTTCATGGGTATGAATATGAAATTGTTGTGGAACATCTTACTAAACTGAATGATATGGCCACCCTATTTGCTCATGAGGAAAAAATTCACTACTCCTATCCTGGTTGTGTGCGTAGTCCCTAGGATATGATTTATTACTTCTCTTAAAAATATTTTCCTGCTCATAAAACAAGCTGCTTTACAGGAAATATTTAACTTTGTGCAAATTGAAGAAGAGAATTTGCCTCAAGCTTGGGGGAGGCTTCTCCAATTACTTAATGCTTTGCTTGAATAATACTGAGTAATGCTAATGACTGGACTCTTCCTAAACCACCTCACAAGCCAACTCCGAAGAAGAGAGGCATTCTATTTCTCAGTCCTGAAGATATGTGATACGTCTCGAACGTATCTATAATTTTTTATAGTTCCATGCTATTATATTACCTGTATATATCTACATAGCCCGAAAACATCCAGGAGCACCACGAAACCCTATTTCCACTGCCGCAACCTTCTGTACCCGTGAGATCCCATCTTGGAGCCTTTTCCGGGCGCTTCTGCTTGGGAGGAATCGATCACGGAGGGCTTCTACATCAACACCATAGCCTCTCCGATGAGTTGTGAGTAGTTTACACAGAACCTTGGGTCCATAGTTATTAGCTAGATGGATTCTTCTCTCTCTTTGAATCTCAATACAATGTTCTCCTCGATCTTCTTGGAGATCTATTTGGTGTAACTCTTTTTGCGGTGTGTTTGTCGATATCTGATGAATTGTGGGTTTATGATCAAGTTTATCTATGAGAAATATTTGAATCTCCTATGAATTCTTTTATGTATAATTGGTTATCATTGCAAGTCTCTTCGAATTATCAGTTTGGTTTGGCCTACTAGATTGATCTTTCTTGCAATGGGAGAAGTGCTTAGCTTTGGGTTCAATCTTGCGGTGTCCTTTCCCAGTGACACATTAAGGAATCTTGTGGTGCTTCGCTTTAATTAAGGAAGCTTTTGCTACAAACGAATCTCTTGATTTCTTGCCTAGGAGTTTAATCATTACTAAAAAGAAAGAAACTCCTAAGGGTTATAAGTGTTCTATTGAAGAATTGAATACCAAAGATGGCAATACGTAGATCTATTCTCGCTTTTATGCCTAGCTAGGGGCGTTAAACGATAGCGCTTGTTGGGAGGCAACCCAATTTTATTTTTGTTCTTTACTTTTTGCTCCCGTTTTGTAATAAATACTTCATCTGGCTTCTGTTTAGATGTGGTTTTATGTTTTAATTAGTGTTTGTGCCAAGTAGAACCTATAGGATAACCTACGGTGTTAGTTAATTTGATCTTGCTGAAAAACAGAAACTTTTGCACGCACAATAATAATTTTAATAAATCACAGAAACGTGATTTTTAATTGATTCTTTTTGCAGTAGATCAATAGATAAATTTACCATGACTTCCTATTTTGGTAGGATTATTAGAGTTCCATAAGTATTCGAAAGTTACATATTACTACAGACAGTTTTGTTTTTGACAGATTCTGTTTTTCGTGTGTTGTTTCCTTATTTTGATGAATCTATGGCTAGTATCGGGGGGTATGAACCATAGAGAAGTTGGAATACAGTAGGTTTAACACCAATATAAATAAATAATGAGTTCATTACAGTACCTTAAAGTGCTGGTTTTCCTTCTTGCACTAACGGAGCTCATGAGATTTTCCGTTGAGTTTTGTGTTGTGAAGTTTTCAAGTTTTGGGTAAAGATTTGATGGACTGTGGAATAAGGAGTGGCAAGAGCCTAAGCTTGGGGATGACCATGGCACCCCAAGATAATTCAAGGACAACCAAAAGCCTAAGCTTGGGATGCCTGGAAGGCATCCCTCTTTAAATCTTAAATCTATCGGTAACTTTACTTGGAGCTATATTTTTATTCACCACCTGATATGTGTTTTGCTTGGAGCATCTTGTATGATATGAGTCTTTGATTTTTATTTTACCACAATCATCCTTGCTGTACACACCTTTTAGGAGAGACACACATGATTCGTAATTTATTAGAATACTCTATGTGCTTCACTTATATCTTTTGAGCTAGACAATTTTGCTCTAGTGCTTCACTTATAGCTTTTTAGAGCACGGTGGTGGTTTTATTTTGTAGAAGTTATTGATCTATCATGCTTCACTTATATTATTTTGAGAGTATTTTAGAACAGCATGGTATTTGCTATGGTTATAAAATTGGTCCTAAGATGATGGGCATCCAAGTTGGGTATAATAAAAACTATCATAGAAAGTGCATTGAATACTATGAGAAATTTGGTACATGATGATTGTTTTGAGATATGAAGATGGTGATATTAGAGTCATGCTAGTGGAGTAGTTGTGAATTTGAGGAATACTTGTGTTGAAGTTTGTGATTCGCGTAGCATGCACGTATGGTGAACTGTTATGTGATGAAGTTGGAGCATGATTTATTTATTGATTGTCTTCCTTATGAGTGGCGGTGGGGAATGACGATGGTCTTTTACTACCAATCTATCCCCCTAGGAGCATGCGTGTAGTACTTCGTTTTGCTGACTAATAGATTTTTGCAATAAGTATATGAGTTCTTTATGACTAATGTTGAGTCCATGGATTATACGCACTCTCACCCTTCCACCATTGCTAGCCTCTCTTGTGCCGCGCAACTTTCGCCGGTACCATACACCCACCATATACCTTCCTCAAAACAGCCACCATACCTACCTATTATGGCATTTCCATAGCCATTCCGAGATATATTGCCATGCAACTTTCCACCGTTCCGTTTATTATGACACGCTCCATCATTGTCATATTGCTTTTGCATGATCATGTAGTTGACATTTTATTTGTGGCAAAGTCACCTTTATAATCCTTTCATACATGTCGCTCTTGATTCATTGCATACACTACAAAAAAAATACACTTCCGTGATAATACGTGTTTATTCTGATGAGGTCGTGTGTTTTGTCATGCATGTACATCCATGGCCAATTTATAGCCAGAATCAAGATAGTCATGCACATCTTTGTCGTGAGAAGTGTTCCATGACATTACCAAAATTATGATCACGGAAGTGTCCACTTCCATGACAATAAATCCTTGGCGTCACGTAAGTGCTTTCGTCAAGGGTGACCGACACGTGGCATCCACCATAACGGAACGTCGTTAAGCTATCGGGTCGGGTTTTCGATCTGATAACCCGTTAACAGCCCGGACCAATGGGAAATTTCCACGTGTAAAATTCTTATTGGCCGGACGAAACACATGTCAGCTGTCAGTGGGTCAGATAGGTGCCTATGATATGTCGACACATGCCACGGCCCACCACTGGCCCATTTAGCTTACAAAGCCGGCTCGTTTGACTTGGTCAAAAGTTAACGGTCTCTTCGCAAATAGCCCATTTTACGGCCCGGTTACTCACGGCCCGTTAGGCCCTAACGGAAATCGGCCCAACAACGTCATGTGGGCCGTCAAATATAACAGCAACCCATTCCACTTTCGGCCCATGTTTGGCCCACGACGTCTTTCGGCCCATATGAGGCCTTCGTATCTTTAGGCCCTTTAGAGGCCCACGGTGACTCTAGCCCATAATGAACAGTAAATTTCTTTGTACCCGTTAACGGTCCGTGATTCACATGGGCCGTTTCCAGCCCGTGTTAGCTTTCGGCCTATTGACGGCCCATACGTTCTTGGGCTCCTTTCCGGCCCTCGATTACCTCCGACCCATTACTGGCATGTTCCCCTAATTAGCCAAATTTGGCCCATGGCAAGAGTCGGCCCGTTTCTGGCCTGTTAACCCGTTGCGCCTTTTCCAGCCCGTCCTATATTCTGGCCCATTAACGACCCGTTATGCCTGTGACCGAATTAAGCCTTTGCTGTCCTCCGACCTGTTAACGGCCCATTCCCGTGCTGGGCCGATACCAATTATGCCCGTTTATGGCCCATGTAGACCCATTTATCCGATGGCCCGAGGCCCACCGATTCTACGGCCCTGATGGTGGCCCATTTATCGACGGCCCATAGGAGACCCATGGATCCTACGGCCCGTATATGGCCCATGGTTGTTGCGGCCACTAACAAACCAGGGAAAAAGTAGACTAGGAAACAAATAAGGCCGAAACTAACGCTAGGCTATTAAGGCGATTGCACAGATTACATCCACTCGGCATCAAAGATCGCCACAAGTGCAAATATAGGGAACACCCTACACTATACAAAAATGGCTTGCTGTTTTCTTCAGCCGGTGGTTGCACGTTAAGAACACATTTTGTATCGCACCAAAAAAAATTACAACTATATAACAAAAGGAAGGTTGGCATAAAACTTAACAGTCTAGCAGATAAATGCACCACCAAAAGTTCAAGCTCGATTCATTTTGACCCGATTTATGTTTTCATGATGTATTGTCCGATGGAGCACCGTAACCCTCGCCTTCATATCTCCTAGGATCCTGAACAACATAGCAAATGTCTGATAGTCTGGTTTCAAAACCATGCATATCTTGACGACATCGAACAATGTCTCTCCTTGTTTCACAAAGGGTCTCTGTTAGGGAATGGACTTGTATGCGGAGCCTTGAGATACAACATTGCTTTGAGCTTGCATATCTTGGTCATGAGGCGGTTTGGACGAGATTGCCTTAACAACCAACCCAAAGTATTACGTAGGAATGTGCTTTTGGCAATTTGTTAGTGGGCATCTTGACCCACTGCTGACAAGAAGGCGACATTGCGGTTATAGTTGCCTCGCCACCTTCGAAGGTGGTGTTTCCACCATTTTTCCATAGCTTGCTAAAAAGTTGAGTTTTTACATTAGTAGTACGAGCGAGAAGATATTAAGGAGGCAGCAAAACCAAACAAAATATCTTTTGGTCTATATACGTAACTTATTACGGTGAACCCATGTAAAATATTAGTTGTATTTTATTGCAAAGTACATAATAAAACCAGGTTCCAAACATATGACCATGTACCATCGCTAATGTATTGTCTATTTCTTCACATTGTATTGAGGGCTAAGTATAAAGAGACGAAGTTTATAATATGGTAAGCATAGTATGACATCATTCATATCACAAAACAAGCGAGAAACGAGACAAGCGAGGCAATTGTAACGTTGTGTGGGCAAGTCCAAAGACGGAACTAGATTACAGGTCAAGATCAAAGGAACATCACTCCTCTCTTTTAAACCTTGTAAGGTTCAATGATACGCTAAGACAATTGTGTATAAAATTGAAAAGAGTAATAGACATTGGTTGCAAACCATGCAGTTCAAGGCACAAGTCAGAGTAAGTAGTAGTTAAAAGTCATGAGGATTAAGGACTAACAATAAGCGGCTTTGGTAGGCGTAGTCATGCCCTTCTTCTTCTGGTGTGACAGGTCCTTGAAGATTTCCACAACATTTGGTTGAGGTACTTTTTGGTCCTTGCGGGCTTTCCTATGCATTTGGAACAAGTCAATATAGATATGATAATATGGTACAGCGAAAAGAGTGAAACATCGGCTAATTACAAGAGCCTCGCAGTGTGCAATATAGCTACGAGATCATGTCATCTGTTGGAATTTCACTTTCGTACGGTTGACCATGTTCTTTGAACAGTTCACCTACAAGAAGATGGATTTGTGTGGCACATGCGTAAATAGGACTTCAACATGTGATCTGATCACATATATATAATGTACCTGATACTTTGGATCAAACGGTGTTTAACGAGGCCTCCAGTCTTCATCCGATATATTTTCCACTCGAGATGTTTGGGAAAGTTCACTTTATTAGCCTTGCCTTCAAGGTGTGTTTTCCTCAAGTTATCTGGAAATCTTTGTCCACAGAGCAGACTTGAAAACATGGGTGCAAGCTTATGCAGGTGCATCATCTTGGCTATCCAACTTGAACCTCATCTGTTGAAAATTATGGGAGTCTCATTATCGGCAACCGAGAAAGTATGGGACAAAGCAAGACGATATTACTACTTTCCATACATAAGCATACTTACAGATAAATGGTCGAGGAAGGTGTTGAACTGGGTTTCGTCTTTGTCATTCCGGTACTGAATCCATGTTGGGAGGATACGTACATGACACCTAACAGCAACCGCTGCCTCAGATACTAACTTGGCTGACTCTATAGCATCACGTGGCCTTTTTAAACCTGCCTCAAAACAGATCTCCATTCTTCCTTCTCTAGATTTAGTTAACCTATCGAGCATTATCCCTGATGTTTGTTTCCTCTTGCGCCTAGGTGCTAGTCCTACAACGAACATAGGAAGTGTTAGTGTACATGAAACTATGAGACTACATATAAAGAAGCATGCAGCAGTAACTTGACTCTAGCAACTACCTTCTTCTTTGTTGAAGCTCACAAGGTTCATCCGATCTTGCCAACTCGTCTTGTGTCAAGAGTGCTTGGGAAGTAGTGTCGAGGGAGGCAAGGGAGCTTGGGAACGTCTTGACTAGCTCGGTGACATACGAGTAACTCGTCTTGTTGGTAATCTTGTGGTAGGTGTTGCAAGAACTAGGGCTATCTCTGCTTGTTTGGTAATGACTATTTGTTTGCCATTTGGCTTTTTTGCAGCTCGTGTAGCATGGGATACCCTGTTTGTAGAATTTTCCGCTGGACTTTGACCTTCTATTGCACCATCAGTACCAGCAGAATCTGCATGATTCATTCGCTTCTCATTCATGCCATTCTGTGTTTCTTCCTCTTTCTCTGAGCCATGTTAAGTCAAGCCGACAAGAAAAATGAATAACAATTTAGTTCTTCAGAACAAATTGATGCGTGATGCAGACGAACTGAACTTTGATGTTAGACAACCACATGATAGGAGGATGTAATATGTACGAGAAACAAGACGTAAGAGATAACCAGAACTATGATGTGTAATCTTAGCAGAAGAAATTTCACCAAATTAGAAGCAATGCAATGGAAGGTAGACACCATATGAAAGATGATACAAATATCGCTCTGCCAAGTTAACACTGCCTCATCATAAATGGCGTTTAAACAAATGTGAAGAAGTACAATAAATAAATCATATGCAAGATGGAAACAACATCACACTACCAAGTTAGAGGTCTCTCGTCATTAGTGCCATTGCATATTCACAAGATTGCATATTCACGACTAAGGAGAAGGCATTTCAACAAATTAGAAGCAATGAAAGCTAGACACCATATGAAAGATGCAACTAATATCACTCTACCAAGTTAAAACTGTCTCGTCATAAGTGTCATTTCAACAAATTAGTAGTACAAGTTAGAAAAGAATGCGAGATGTAACCTATATTAGACTCCCAAGTCAAACGTGTCTTGTGATAAGTGATTGTTGCAGGTTACACAACAGTAGTAATTTGATGTAAGAACATGGTGTGATAGACAGATATTGTATGTTCTAGAAACAGGAACACATGTCTTATTCAAGTATAATGTGTAAAGTAAGCAGATGGAATTCAACAAAATTAGAAGCAATACAAGCTAGACATCACACATAACATGCAACCACATATAACAGTGCCAGGTTAGAGGGAGCACCAGTGATGGTGCACTAGGGGAGACGTTCTCATCATAAACATAGCTACGTTGATTGTCTATGAATGTGTTGTCTTGGAAATCATCTTGCGAGGTGGAGGAGTAGAAACTGTAGAGGCCCTCCGTTTGGAAGGAGCACCTTTATCCGCTGCCTTGCTAACTTCCTTCCACTTTATTGATTTGAATTGTCAAGTACAACCGACAAGAAAAAGCAATAAAATTCTCTCTTCAGAACTCATTCATGGATGAAACTGATAGTCACTACTTTGATGTAAGGCAAACACATGATACCAGGATGGAATATGTACGAAAAATAGGACAGCATGGCATGTTCACAACTGTTTGTGTAAACTAAGCATAAACCATTCCAACAAATAAGAAGCCATGCAAGCTAGACACCACATGAAAGATGCAACCAATATGACTCTGCCAAGTTAAAAGCGTCCCATCATAAATGGAATTTCAACAAATTAGAAGCAGTGCATGCTATAAATCATATGAAAGATGCAACTAATATACCTGCATATACTAAAGGTGTCTCGTCATATTGATTGATGCGGGATACAAAAAAATAATAGTTTTATGTAAGGACATGCTTAATAGAGCAGATGTACTATGTACTAAATACAGAAGGCATGTCACATTACTTGGTATAATGTATAAGCTAAGCAAAATAGCACATGAAGTTTAACCAGATTGGAAGAATTATAATCTAGATACCATATGCAACATGCAACCACATATCACGCTGCCAAGTTAGAGCAAGCATCTGCGATGCTAGAGTAGGGGAAATGCGGTAATCAACTATAGAGCTACGTTCACTATCTTCATCTAGCCTTCTTTGTTTCTTGAGAATCATGTGGGAGGCCGACCTGCATTCTTTAAATGAGGAGTAGTCCACTTGTTCATCGCCTCATCATAAGTGATTGATGAGGGATACACAAGAACATTAGTTTGATATAAGAACATGGTTAATACGGATGTACTAGTATGTACCAAAAAGCGAAAGGCATGTCATATTCAAAGGTATAATGTGTAAGCTAAGCAGATGCAATTTAACCAAATTGGAAGCAATACAAGCTAGACATCCGGTGGAGTGGTGAGCATGATCATCTAGGACACGAGAGCCTGGTGGGAGGCGGGCTGCTTCACCACCATCAGCGGCTTTTTAGTTGGCTTCGGTGATGCCTATCTTTCTTTGGGCTTGTCCTTTGGCTCGGCTAGTGCCCTGACTAGCTATTTGTCTTTTAGTGCTCACGGGATGGTGGTTCATGTAAAAAATATCTTTCCTTATCTTAACTAGTATAAATGTCCGTGCGTTGCACCGGGTGAAAAGGGGGCATGACCTACTTTATATCCCATTATGCACCATTTTTTGTATCTAATTTTAATATACATCGATAATAAGGTTAAATTGATTAGTTCTTTATGTAGCATGAAGTTCAGACGTGAAGAAGCCGCCTTAGCGTTGTTCATCTATTTTTATGGAAGAGTAATTTTTTCATGGAATAGATTATCTGTCATTTTCTTTTTTGCTTTTCTGAAAAATGCGGAAATTTCCTTATTTAAAATTTAACATTTTCATTAAAACTGGAACACTTTTTTAAGAATAGTTACTATTTTTATGAAAATTAGTGCATTTCTTCGAAGAAGAACATTTTTTAAGAGCTTTCTTTGAAAAGTTCTTTTTATGTTTTTGTTTTACATTTCTAAATAGAATTTTTTTAGTAATTCTTTTTTGGAATTTATAAACTTTTTAAAAAGTACGGACATATTTTTTGAAACCAAGAAAATGTGAACATATGTAAAACTCTGACATTTAAAAAAAATATTTTTACTGTGTTGATTTTTTATAGATGGTTAGTTTTTTTTGAGGGGTTACAGATTGTTAGTTGTTTCGTTGGGAAGAGTTTATTTGTTTTTTAATTATTTGGGCTTGGCCCAAACAAATAACTTGACGTAGACAAAAGGGACGCACAAACTCATCTTCCTTATCATACTTCTCAAAAGAAAATCTTCCTGCCCCTCAAAAAATTCGTCCTTATCGTTCCCCATTCTCCAGTCCGTTATTGATATGCTTTGCGAACCGCCTCCTACATCGCGTCTCTTCCTTATTCACGGAGGATATGTGCAGGGAGAATAGTGCCTGTCGGCCGATCTGCGTGAGTCCTCCGCCCTTGATGTATCATTGGACCTTGCACGACTCCCTGTTACTTCTTGTTCCCTCCCACCCACCATGGTGCCGGGCCCTGGGGGTATCAGGCGAGTAGCAGCCGTTTACGCCGCGTTGTTCCTGTCCAACACGACCCTACAAGCTGTAGTTGGTATCAGGCGAATAACATAGACATGCTCAAATTCGATAGAATCTAGATGTCTGATGGATCAATGACCGTTCCTTACGCGAATTGCAAATATCATGATCCCATCCTAATATTTGGATACAATTTAAATCTTTAATCAATGTGTACATCACTCTTTTACATGCAGTTTCACTCTCCATTGGTGGTCTCACACATGCTCACACACTCTCTCCTGAGGTGTCTTTATCGCAGATATGCTCTCGATATAACCCTCCCTCCCTCTCGTAACCATTTACGATTGTTTTCACTAACCTTTATCACAAGCACTCTTCCTCTCGCAAGCATACACACGCACAATCCCCATCGACCCTTTCTATATAGATAGACATGTCTACGTGTCTCCTGTACGCACATTATCTTTAGGCCTGTCTCTCACGCATTGTCTCACACCTCTCTTCATAATCGATTTAGTATGATTCTAGCGAGAGCATTCTGTAGGATGCCCCTTAAAAATTAGGTTGGATGAATAGTAATATCGTAAATAAAGGGGTTACCTTAGTCCGAAAACCTAGGGTTACAAATCCTAGCGGCTTTGTCCTTTGGACAAAGAGTCCTTCACAATTCTTCTATCTTTGTCTTGTCGACTAGTCATCCATGGGTCTCCCTAAATGCGTCATGGACCGACCAATGTGGCATGTGACGGAACCGAACGAAGGGCCTCACCTCGACCCACGGACCTCACACGGTGACACACCCTCTGCCCCCACGTCTCGTTATCTTCTCACACCCACACATACCAACACAAACACCACAAAAAAATTCTCCTGGTGCCTCTATCCCCTCCCCCCTTGCATATACACACTCAAGGGAATCTCTCGCCGTGACGTCATATTCGTCTCTCTCTCTCTAGACCACTCTCATTTCTCGTGCTATCTCTCCCACGCCCCCCCCCCCCGCCGACCCCTCTATCCATGCCTCTCTCGAATACGTAATACACACACATACCTCTCTAGGCCCTGCCAAATGCATCAACTACACATTCACACATGTTACATCACGTACCCCATTGATCTAAAAAGCCCTCTCTTCACGTTTATTTCGCATACAACATTCCTTTTGAATAAAGTGTGGCCAAAAAATTATTTTAGAATTTCAACATATATACAATATTACAAACGCTAATTTGCATTGCATGGTGCCCACAATGATATTTATTCCGCACTGTGAATTTGTACTATATACAAAGTTAGTCATAATAAAGAGAAACAAAGAGCATCTCTCTCTCCATCGTGATACCCCCCCTCGCCCCTTTCACGTATGCACACAAACTATCTCTAGGTCCTCTAAAGTAAGCCCCGAACATTCACGCATGTTTCATCTTTCTCTCATGATATATACAATGACGATCATTGTATTTGAAGCGAAAAGCACGATCACGTACATTGGACTTGAGAATCCACTCATTATGGTCACCATTTACATTTTGTGGTTATTATACAGTCACGGGCTCCTTTGTACAACTCAGTATTTGCTCAAGACATGACTAGTTGACCAGGTTCGCGCTCCATTGGCACCTCTCTTGTTGCATCACATTATCCCACTACCATCGGGCCCACACAGCCGTCTTGTATCTACTCTAAATCTACACTCTTATAAAATGCACTCTTATAAAAACAGAGTTGGTGATGATGGTGTGCCTACCATCCTGCCCAATATAGGCCGTCCGATTTATATCACGGATCGATAGGAAAGAAACTATGTCAATTTTGCAAAAAGGTACCCCCACACCTCTCCACATTTGCAAATAAGGCCTTTCCTCGTTCATCCTTTTCTCTCACAAGATAAACTAGTCATACAAATGCATCTTGATGTTACGTGCAACGCACGGGCATCTTGCTAGTAAGAATGAAAACAAACGACAAAAAAATATTGGACGGTGGTTCGAAGTCATGACCGCGAACTGTGAAAAAGGTGGCCTTGTATTGGTATCTTTGAGCCGTCTGTTTTAACACGGAAGAGCTGGTGTGGTGATTATACACACACGCATGCATGCACACGAACTGCATGCATGCAACACTCACATGAACACATGCACCCACGCACGACGCATAACACTCACACGTACACACGCAGCCACGCACGCATGCAACACTCCTGCGCACACACGCACGCATGCATGCACACACCGATACACCACACGACCAACACACACTCTCACGCTCAAGTGCTCAACCTACACGTGCATACGCACACATCGAGCCCGATGGAACACATACACAACGGTGATTCCGGCGCGGGTTGGAGTCTTGTCGCGCTGCGTAAATTTTTGTTTATCGACCTTTTTCCCTATGCGCGAATCGACAGGTGCGACCCACAAGGAACGTGGTCAATTTAACTAGTCAACACGGCGCCACGCAGACTATTTGGCCGGTCAACAGAGTGCAATCCGATGCTGAACCGTGAGCAAGTGACCGTATAATCACCACAAACGTATATAGTGACCGTAATCAGCTTATTCTGAAGTTCGATGAGCGTATTACGCTTTCTCTCTGTAGGCCCTCCAAAACTACATCTACGCACATTCTCGCATGTTACATCTAACAACTATGCAATACAAAGACTACTACTACACTCTAACATAATAAATCATATGTGCTTTTTGTTTTACTAGATATCATATTGTTACTTAATTATTTAGTTTGCATACATTAAAATTGCCTTTGAAATGTATGGCCAGTATCATCTACCAGACGCGGGAAAAATCCGGCCTTTCTGTTGAACCGGGTTTGTATCGATGGATCGTGTGAAGCAGCAAAACTATAGTACTATACTGTACAAGTGACAGTTCACTTTCGGCCGTCGTGTAGTACTCCTCCGTCGTAAGAGTGGAGCGCCGCTTTCATAAATCTTCTAGTCCCCTTCACGACATGTGGGACATCAAGCTCTTTGGGTCCATGTGCCATCGGAATCTGATCTTGACAGGCAGGGGTGAAGCACCCCAGTTATGGCGCCAGCGTAGTAATGAGCAATGAGGCGTCAATTCACAAAGCTGCACCTTTCCCTTGATTAAGTTGGAGGAACAAAGTAATAATGCTAAAAAAAGAAGTTGGAGGGACGAAGCAACCATCATTTCACTCGTTGCTGAATCCGCTACTCCCTCATCTTCTTCAAGTTAACCAGGTGTTGCTTGTGCCGTTGTTCTGCCTCATGTGGCGCAGAAGCGGCTTGGTAAAGCTTGACGACGTGGGACCGCATGTTAGCAAACTGCAAGGACAACGTCCTCTAAAAATAAGAAACCTCCCGCGCCATCATGCAGCAAAATCACCTCCTTTATACTAATCTTGATTCTATAATTTTTAGATCAATATAATTGAGATTTGTATAGATAGCACAGGAGCAAAACCAAGTGGTACAGTTAAGGGCATCCACAATGTGTAGGCAAATGTGAAAATAGCTTTTGACATCGTGGGAACCATTGTGGGCGGTGTTGCCAAAGCCAAAAGATGGAACGAAGCTCCTCGATTGATTGATTGATTGATTGAAGGAATAGAAAATGCAACATCTCTCCTCTTTCTCCCGTGCTTGGGCGCATGTACGATATAGAGCACGTAGTCTACTCCCATGTCCCTTCTATCACAAATCACAAAGCGGTGAGGCGTCAAATCACAAAAAGCATGGATGAAGCAACCATCATTTCACTCTTCGCTGACTCCGCTTCTCCATCGTCTTCTTCGAGAAACCATCTCACCGCACTAAAATTTGAATGACGACGCTATTGTGTACTAGTAGTACTAGTACATTTACGTGTCCTTTGGTTCAACGGGCTTCCTGGATGAAAATAAGGCGGTTGTCTCGGCTTGCAGGCGGCACTTGCGAACGACTTACCGTGGTCTCCCTCAATGGTGTTCTCCGTCGAACGCACTTCGCCATACCACAACATTCGAGATATCGTCGACGTCACCGCAATGGAGAAGGAAGTCAAATATAATTACTACCTCCATTTTTTTATACACAAGGCCAGTATATCAAAATTACAATTTGCAAAAGGCCACTAACACTAATCGAGGCGAAATTGATGGGGTTTGCCTCGTACTAGCAACCAAGGACATTAATATCCCCTGCATGCATGCGGAACTGAGAAAGTTGGTTTGCATGGCGCTGCATTAATCAAGCGATGATGAGTGAGATGGTTAGTTCTTTGGGCTTTGGAGAAAAAATACGCATTAATTGGCACGTGAAATGAGGATTTGTATCGATTAATCCCACGATGGAAAACCCGCCTTTCTTTTTTAACACTATTACTCCTAGATATGTTTAGTAAAAGCTTTATTTGACTATAAGCATGAGGAGAATTTAACACGGATTGCAACAAGGAAATACAATCTATTAGAGAACAAGTATCATAATTAAATCCTTGAAATCCAAAATAGTGGGTTCATTGCTATGTAAAGTTTTGACCTCTTCAATCCCACTTTTACTAATTTTTGCATCAAGATCTAAAAACTCCAAATTATTGGGACGCCTTTTAACTAAAGTTGACTCATCTCCAGTCCCATCATTATCAAGATTCATATTGCAAAACAAATATTTAATAGGAGATACATCAATCACTTTTATATCTTCATCCTTATTATCATGAAAACTAGAAGAACACGCTTTTACAAAGAAATCTTTTTGGTACGCATCCTAAGCGGTTCTTTCCTTGCACTCATCAATGGAAATTCTCATAGATTTGAGAGACTCATTAATATCATGCTTAGGTGGAATAGATCTAAGTTTCAAAGAATCCACATCAAGAGAAATTCTATCCGGGTTCCAAGCCAATTCATCAATCTTAGGCAATATTTCTTCAAGCCAGGCATTGAAATTCTTTTGAGAGATCATAAATTCTTTAACACTAATCTCAAAACCAGAGGGCATCTTATTAGAATTTCCATAAGAGTTGTTGTAGGAATTACCATAATTATTAGAGGAATTACTAGGAAACGGCCTAGGATTAAAGTTTCCTCTATCTGGCGTTGTTACCAAAATTATTCCTACCAACAAATTTCACATCCATAGATTCATTATTATTCTCAATCAAAGTAGACAAAGGAATATCATTAAGATCAATAGGAGCACTCTTATTAGCAAACAATTTCATAAGTTCATCCATCTTTCCACTCAAAACATTAATCTCTTCTATCACATGAACCTTTTACTAGTAGATCTTCGATGTGCCATTGAGAATAATTAACCATAATATTATCTAGGAGTTTAGTAGCTTCTCCTAAAGTGATTTCCATAAAAGTGCCTCCCGCGGCCGAATCTAAAAGATTTCTAGAAGCAAAATTCAATCAGGCATAAAAATTTTGTATGATCATTCATAAATTTAATCCATGTGTAGGGCAATTGCGAATCATTAATTTCATCCTCTCCCAAGATTGTGCAACATGTTCATGATCAAGTTGCTTAAAATTCATAATATCGTTCTGAGAGATATGATCTTAAGCGGAGGAAAATATTTAGAGATAAAAGCATCTTTGCACTTATTCCATGAATCAATACTATTTTTAGGCAAAGACGAAAACCAAGTTTTAGCACGATCTCTAAGGAAAACGGAAATAGCTTCAATTTAACAATATCATTATCCACTTCTTTCTTCTTTTGCATATCACACAAATCAACAAAGTTTTTAGATGAGTAGCGACATCTTCACTAGGAAGACCAGAGAATTGATCTTTCGTGACAAGATTCAACAAAGCAGCATTAATTTCACAAGATTCATAGAACGGTAAGAGGAGCAATCGAGTGCTAAGAAAATCATTGTGGTTGGTATTGGAGAAATTACACAATTCAGTATTATCTTGAGCCATCGTGACAAACAATCCAACACACAAGCACACAAGAGGCAAGCGAAAAGGAGGCAAAGCGGAAAAGAGGGCGAATAAAACGGCAAGGGTGAAGTGGGGGAGAGGAAAACAAGAGGCACATGGCAAATAATGTAATGTGAGGGATAAGAGTTTGTGATAGGTACTTGGTATGTCTTGACTTGTGCGTAGACCTCCCGACAGCGGCACCGAAATCCTTCTTGCTACCTCTTGAGCATGGGTTGGTTTTCCCTTGAAGAGGAAAGGGTGATGCAACAAAGTAGCATAAGTAGAGAACCAAGGTATCAATCCAGTAGGAGGCTACACTCAAATCCCTCGTACCTACACAAACAAATAAGAACCTTGCAACCAACTCGATAAAGCGTTTGTCAATCCCTTCACTGACCACTTGCAAAAGTGAGATCTGATAGAGATAATAAGATAAATATTTTGGTATTTTTATGATATAGATTGGAAAGTAAAGATTGCAAAATAAAATAGATTGGAAACTTATACGATGGAAAATAGACCCGGGAGCCATAGGTTTCACTAGTGGCTTCTCTCAAGATAGCATAAGTATTACGGTGGGTGAACAAATTACTGTCGAGCAATTGATAGAGAAGTGCATAGTTATGAGAATATCTAGGCATGATCATGTATATAGGCATCACGTCCACGACAAGTAGATCAAAACGATTCCGCATCTACTACTATTACTCCACACGTCCGCCACTATCCAGCATGCATCTAGAGTATTAAGTTCATAAGAACAGAGTAACACATTAGCCCAGATGACATGATGTAGAGGGATAAACTCAAGCAATATGATATAATCCCCATCTTTTTATCCTCGATGGCAACAATACAATACATGCCTTGCTACCCCTACTGTCACTGGGAAAGGACACCGCAAGTTTGAACCCAAAGCTAAGCACTTCTCCCATGGCAAGAAAGATCAATCTAGTAGGCCAAACCAAACTGATAGTTCGAAGAGACTTGCAAAGATAACCAATCATACATAAAAAGAATTCAGAGGAGATTCAAATATTGTTCATAGATAATCTTGATCATAAACCTACAATTCATCTGATCTCGACAAACACACCGCAAAAAGAATTACATAGAATAGATCTCCAAGAAGATCAAGGAGAGATTTGTATTGAGATCTTCCTTATCATACTTCTCAAAAGAAAATCTTCCTGCCCCTCAAAAAATTCGTCCTTATCGTTCCCCATTCTCCAGTCCGTTATTGATATGCTTTGCGAACCGCCTCCTACATCGCGTCTCTTCCTTATTCACGGAGGATATGTGCAGGGAGAATAGTGCTTCCGTCGGCCGTACCGGCGAGTCCTCCGCCCCCGCCGATGTATCATTGGACCTTGCACGACTCCCTGTTACTTCTTGGTCCCTCCCACCCACCATGGTGCCGGGCCCTGGGGGTATCGGTGAGTATGACCCGTTTACGCTGCGTTGTTCCTGTCCAACCGACCCTACAAGCTGTAGTTGGTATCGAGGCGAATAACATAGACATGCTCAAATTCGATAGAATCTAGATGTCTGATGGATCAATGACCGTTCCTTACGCGAATTGCAAATATCATGATCCCATCCTAATATTTGGATACAATTTATATCTTTAATCAATGTGTACAACAGTCTTTTACATGTAGTTTCACTCTCCGTTGGTGGTCTCTCACACATGCTCACACACTCTCTCCCGAGGTGTCTTTCTCGCACACATGCTCTCTATATAACCCTCCCTCCCTCTCGTAATCATTTACGATTGTTTTCACTAACCTTTATCACAAGCACTCTTCCTCTACTTAAGCATACACACGCACAATCCCCATCGACCCTTTCTATATAGATAGACATGTCTACGTGTCTCCTGTATATTACATTATCTTTAGGCACATCTCTCACGCATTGTCTCACACCTCTCTTCATAATCGGCAGTATGATTCTAGCAGAGCATTCTGCAGCAGGATGCCCCTTAAAATTAGGTTGGATGAATAGTAATATCAGAAATAAAGGGGTTACCTTAGTCCGAAAACCTAGGGTTACAAATCCTAGCCGGCTTTGTCACTGGACAAAGAGTCCTTCACAATTCTTCTATCTTTGTCTTGTACGACTAGTCATCCATGGGTCTCCCTAAATGCGTCGCGGACCGACCAATGTGGCACAGGACGGAACCGAACGAAGGGCCTCACCTCGACCCACCGGACCTCACACGGTGACACACCCTCTGCCCCCACGTCTCGTTATCTTCTCACACCCACACATACCAACACAAACACCACAAAAAAATTCTCCTGGTGCCTCTATCCCCTCCCCCCTTGCATATACACACTCAAAGGGAATCTCTCGCCGTGACGTCATATTCGTCTCTCTCTCTCTAGACCACTCTCATTTCTCATGCTATCTCTCCCACGCCCACCGACCCCTCTATCCATGCCTCCCTCGAATCGTAATACACACATACCTCTCTAGGCCCTGCCAAATGCATCAACTACACATTCACATGTTACATCACGTACCCCATTGATCTAAAAAGCCCTCTCTTCACGTTTATTTCGCATACAACATTCCTTTTGAATAAAGTGTGGCCAAAAATTATTTTAGAATTTCAACATATATACAATATTACAAACGCTAATTTGCATTGCATGGTGCCCACAATGATATTTATTCCAAGACCGTGAATTTGTACAATATACAAAGTTAGTCATAATAAAGAGAAACAAAGAGCATCTCTCTCTCCATCGCATACCCCCCCCCCTCTACGCCCCTTTCACGTATGCACACAAACTATCTCTAGGTCCTCTAAAAGTAAGCCCCCAGAACATTCACGCATGTTTCATCTTTCTCTCGCGATATATACAATGACGATCATTGTATTTGAAGCAGCTGCACGACACGATACATTGGACTTCAGAATCCACTCATTATGGTCACCATTTACATTTTGTGGTTATTATCTGATCACGGGCTCCTTTGTACAACTCTGTATTTGCTCAAGACATGACTAGTTGACCAGTTAAACGCTCCACGTGGCACCTCTACTGTTGCATCACATTATCCCACTACCATCGGGCCCACCTGTCGTCTTGTATCTACTCTAAATCTACACTCTTATAAAATGCACTCTTATAAAAACAGAGTTGGTGATGATGGTGTGCCTACCATCCTGCAATATAGGCCGTCCGATTTATATCTGACTGATAGGAAAGAAACTATGTCAATTTTGCAAAAAGGTACCCCCACACCTCTCCACATTTGCAAATAAGGCCTTTCCTCGTTCATCCTTTTCTCTCACAAGATAAACTAGTCATACAAATGCATCTTGATGTTACGTGCAGCATGCGAGCATCTTGCTAGTAAGAATGAAAACAAACGACAAAAAAATATTGGACGGTGGTTCAAAGTCATGACCGCGGGCACAACGAAAAAGGTGGCCTTGTATTGGTATGCTGAGCCGTCTGTTTTAACACAGAGGAGCTGGTGTGGTGATTATACACACACACGCATGCATGCACACGAACTGCATGCATGCAACACTCACATGAACACATGCACCCACGCACGCACGCAACACTCACACGTACACACGCAGCCACGCACGCATGCAACACTCACACGCACACACGCACGCATGCATGCACACACCAGTACACCACACGACCAACACACACTCTCACGCTCAAGTGCTCAACCTACACGCGTGCATACGCACACATCAGGCCCCATGCATACATACACAACCAGGTGATTCTCAGCGCACGGGTTGGAGTCTTGTCGGCGCTGTAAATTTTTGTTTATCGACCTTTTCCCTATGCGAATCGGGTCGACCCACAAGGAACGTGGTCAATTTAACTAGTCAACACGGGCGCCACGCTAGCAGACTATTTGGCCGGTCAACAGAGTGCAATCCGATGCTGAACCGTGAGCAAGTGACCGTATAATCACCACAAACGTATATAGTGACCGTAATCAGCTTATTCTGAAGTTCGATGAACGTATTACGCTTTTCTCTCTGTAGGCCCTCCAAAACTACATCTCTGCACATTCTCGCATGTTACATCTAACAACTATGCAATACAGCACTACTACTACACTCTAACATAATAAATCATATGTGCTTTTTGTTTTACTAGATATCATATTGTTACTTAATTATTTAGTTTGCATACATTAAAATTGCCTTTGAAATGTATGGCCAGTATCATCTGCCGCGCGGGAAAAATCCCGCCCTTTCCTGTTTAACCGGGTTTGTATCGATGGATCATGTGAAACAGCAAAACTATAGTACTATACAGTACAAGTGACAGTTCACTCGGCCGTCGTGTCGTGTACTCCTCCGTCGTAAGAGTGGAGCGCTCGCTTTCATAAATCTTCTAGTCCCCTTCGCCGACATGTGGGACATCAAGCTACTGGGTCCATGTGCCATACCGGAATACAGTGCAGAACAGCCGGGGTGAAGCACCCCAGTTATGGCGCCGGCGTAGTAATGAGCAATGAGGCGTCAATTCACAAAGCTGCACCTTTCCCGCAGTTAAGTTGGAGGAACAAAGTAATAATGCTAAAAAAAGAAGTTGGAGGGACGAAGCAACCATCATTTCACTCGTTGCTGAATCCGCTACTCCCTCATCTTCTTCAAGTTAACCATGTGTTGCTTGTGCCGTTGTTCTGCCTCATGTGGCACGCAGAACGGCTTGGTAAAGCACTGACACGTGGGACCGCATGTTAGCAAACTGCAAGGACAACGTCCTCTAAAAATAAGAAACCTCCCGCGCCATCCGCGCGGCAAAATCACCTCCTTTATACTAATCTTGATTCTATAATTTTTTAGATCAATATAATTGAGATTTGTATAGATAGCACACAGGAGCAAAACCAAGTGGTACGGTTAAGGGCATCCACAATGTGTAGGCAAATGTGAAAATAGCTTTTGACATCGTGGGAACCATTGTGGACGGTGTTGCCAAAGCCAAAAAGATGGAACCGAAGCTCCCTGATTGATTGATTGATTGATTGAAGGAATAGAAAAATGCAACATCTCTCCTCTTTCTCCCGTGCTTGGACGCATGTACAGTATAGAGCACAGAGTCTACTCCCATGTCCCTTCTATCACAAATCACAAAGCAGTGAGGCGTCAAATCACAAAAGCATGGACGAAGCAACCATCATTTCACTCTTCGCTGACTCCGCTTCTCCATCGTCTTCTTCGAGAAACCATCTCACCGCACTAAGCTGGACGGACGATGCTATTGTGTACTAGTAGTACTAGTACATTTACGTGTCCTTTGGTTCAACGGGCTTCCTGGATGAAAATAAGGCGGTTGTCTCGGCTACGGCGGCACTGCGAGCGACTTACCGTGGTCTCCTCAATGGTGTTCTCCGTCGACGCGCCGCCATACCACAACATTCGAGATATAAATCGACGTCACCGCAATGGAGAAGGAAGTCAAATATAATTACTACCTCCATTTTTTTATACACAAGGCCGATATATCAAAATTACAATTTGCAAAAGGCCACTAACACTAATCGAGGCGAAATTGATGGGGTTTGCCTCGTACTAGCAACCAAGGACATTAATATCCCCTGCATGCATGCGGAAGTGAGAAGGTTGGTTTGCATGGCGCTGCATTAATCAAGCGATGATGAGTGAGATGGTTAGTTCTTTGGGCTTTGGAGAAAAAATACGCATTAATTGGCACGTGAAATGAGGATTTGTATCGATTAATCCCACGATGGAAAACCCCGCCTTTCTTTTTTAACACTAGTACTCCTAGATATGTTTAGTAAAAGCTTTATTTGACTATAAGCATGAGGAGAATTTAACACGGATTGCAACAAGGAAATACAATCTATTAGAGAACAAGTATCATAATTAAATCCTTGAAATCCAAAATAGTGGGTTCATTGCTATGTAAAGTTTTGACCTCTTCAATCCCACTTTTACTAATTTTTGCATCAAGATCTAAAAACTCCAAATTATTGGGGCGCCTTTTAACTAAAGTTGACTCATCTCCAGTCCCATCATTATCAAGATTCATATTGCAAAACAAATATTTAATAGGAGATACATCAATCACTTTTATATCTTCATCCTTATTATCATGAAAACTAGAAGAACACGCTTTTACAAAGAAATCTTTTTTGGCACGCATCCTAGCGGTTCTTTCCTTGCACTCATCAATGGAAATTCTCATAGATTTGAGAGACTCATTAATATCATGCTTAGGTGGAATAGATCTAAGTTTCAAAGAATCCACATCAAGAGAAATTCTATCCAGGTTCCAAGCCAATTCATCAATCTTAGGCAATATTTCTTCAAGCCAGGCATTGAAATTCTTTTGAGAGATCATAAATTCTTTAACACTAATCTCAAAACCAGAGGGTATCTTATTAGAATTTCCATAAGAGTTGTTGTAGGAATTACCATAATTATTAGAGGAATTACTAGGAAACGGCCTAGGATTAAAGTTTCCTCTATACGCGTTGTTACCAAAATTATTCCTACCAACAAATTTCACATCCATAGATTCATTATTATTCTCAATCAAAGTAGACAAAGGAATATCATTAAGATCAATAGGAGCACTCTTATTAGCAAACAATTTCATAAGTTCATCCATCTTTCCACTCAAAACATTAATCTCTTCTATCACATGAACCTTTTTATTAGTAGATATTTCGGTGTGCCATTGAGAATAATTAACCATAATATTATGTAGGAGTTTAGTAGCTTCCCCTAAAGTGATTTCCATAAAAGTGCCTCCCGCGGCCGAATCTAAAAAGATTTCTAGAAGCAAAAATTCAATCAGGCATAAAAATTTTGTATGATCATTCATAAATTTAATCCATGTGTAGGGCAATTGCGAATCATTAATTTCATCCTCTCCCAAGATTGTGCAACATGTTCATGATCAAGTTGCTTAAAATTCATAATATCGTTCTAAGAGATATGATCTTAGCGGGAGGAAAATATTTAGAGATAAAAGCATCTTTGCACTTATTCCATGAATCAATACTATTTTTAGGCAAAGACGAAAACCAAGTTTTAGCACGATCTCTAAGGGAAAACGGAAATAGCTTCAATTTAACAATATCATTATCCACTTCTTTCTTCTTTTGCATATCACACAAATCAACAAAGTTTTTTAGATGAGTAGCGACATCTTCACTAGGAAGACCAGAGAATTGATCTTTCGTGACAAGATTCAACAAAGCAGCATTAATTTCACAAGATTCCGCAACGGTAAGAGGAGCAATCGGAGTGCTAAGAAAATCATTGTGGTTGGTATTGGAGAAATTACACAATTCAGTATTATCTTGAGCCATCGTGACAAACAATCCAACACACAAGCACACAAGAGGCAAGCGAAAAGGAGGCAAACGGGAAAAAGAGGGCGAATAAAACGGCAAGGGTGAAGTGGGGGAGAGGAAAACAAGAGGCACATGGCAAATAATGTAATGTGAGGGATAAGAGTTTGTGATAGGTACTTGGTATGTCTTGACTTGTGCGTAGACCTCCCCGGCAACGGCACCAGAAATCCTTCTTGCTACCTCTTGAGCATGGGTTGGTTTTCCCTTGAAGAGGAAAGGGTGATGCAACAAAGTAGCATAAGTAGAGAACCAAGGTATCAATCCAGTAGGAGGCTACACGCAAATCCCTCGTACCTACACAAACAAATAAGAACCTTGCAACCAACGCGATAAAGGGGTTGTCAATCCCTTCACTGCCACTTGCAAAACTGAGATCTGATAGAGATAATAAGATAAATATTTTTGGTATTTTTATGATATAGATTGGAAAGTAAAGATTGCAAAATAAAATAGATTGGAAACTTATACGATGGAAAATAGACCCGGGAGCCATAGGTTTCACTAGTGGCTTCTCTCAAGATAGCATAAGTATTACGGTGGGTGAACAAATTCTTTGTCGAGCAATTGATAGAGAAGTGCATAGTTATGAGAATATCTAGGCATGATCATGTATATAGGCATCACGTCCACGACAAGTAGATCAAAAGCGATTCCGCATCTACTACTATTACTCCACACGTCCGCCACTATCCAGCATGCATCTAGAGTATTAAGTTCATAAGAACAGAGTAACACATTAGCCCAGATGACATGATGTAGAGGGATAAACTCAAGCAATATGATATAATCCCCATCTTTTTATCCTCGATGGCAACAATACAATACATGCCTTGCTACCCCATCACTTTGGGAAAGGACACATGCAAGTTTGAACCCAAAGCTAAGCACTTCTCCCATGGCAAGAAAGATCAATCTAGTAGGCCAAACCAAACTGATAGTTCGAAGAGACTTGCAAAGATAACCAATCATACATAAAAGAATTCAGAGGAGATTCAAATATTGTTCATAGATAATCTTGATCATAAACCTACAATTCATCTGATCTCGACAAACACACCGCAAAAAGAATTACATAGAATAGATCTCCAAGAAGATCAAGGAGAGATTTGTATTGAGATCCAAAGAGAGAGAAGAAGCCATCTAGCTAATAACTATGGACCCGAAAGTCTGTGGTAAACTACTCACACTTCATCAGAGAGGCTATGGTGTTGATGTAGAAGCCCTCCATGATCGATTCCCCCTCCGGCGGAGCGCCGAAAAAGGCCCCAAGATGGGATCTCATGGGTACAGAAGGTTGCGGCGGTGGAAATAGGGTTTCGTTGTGCTCCTGGATGTTTTCAGGGTATATGAGTATATATACGTCGGTCAGGGGAGCCACGAGGGGCCCACGAGGGTGGGGGGCACGCCTCCCTACCTCGTGGCCGCCTCGTTTCTTTCTTGACGTCCACTCCAAATCTCCTAGATTGCATTTGTTCCAAAAATAACTCTCCCGAAGGTTTCATTCCGTTTAGACTCCGTTTGATACTCCTTTTCTGCAAAACACTGAAATAGGCAAAAAAAAACAAGAATTTGGGTTGTGCCTCCGGTTAATAGGTTAGTCCCAAAAATAATATTAAAGTGTATAGTAAATCCCATTAAACATCCGAAACAGGTAATATAATAGCATGGAACAATAAAAAATTATAGATACGTTGGAGACGTATCATTCACCCGATCCAGATCCTCAAGAGCTTCTTCAACCTTCATAGGTTCAATACTAGAAATGAATGAGTAATGTTCACAAAAGTTAGCCAAACGAGTTTTATAGCGAGTAATTCTCCCGGTTTGAATGTCATCAAAGATTTGTTCGACGGGATGGTCTCTTGTCACTCTTGATCTAACTCGTGAGAGCTTTTGCTTGGGTTGGGGTGGAACATCCTCTTCATTGTCTTCTTCTTCTTCTTGTCCTCCTTCATTGTTGTTGGCCTTGTCGTTCTCTTGTGGAGGTGGAGAGGGAGGTCGATGTGGTTCATCTTTGTTGTACTTCCTCATTTCCTTCGTCTTGACGTGTTTCACTTGTGGATGCCTCCAAGTCAACTTGTGGTTCACCTTGATGTGAGGTTGAGGCTTCCACTTGAATGGATGAAGTGCTCTCCTTCACTTCCGTTGGGCGAATCTTGCCAATAGACAAGTCTTGAATTGCTTCCGAAGGATCTTTGTCTCCTACATCAATTGGTAATTGCTCTACTTGCAACCAGTTAGATTCATCAAACTTCACATCTACCGTCTCTTCAACCTTTCACGTGAAATTGTTGTGGACACGGTAAGTGTGAGAGTTTGAGCCATAACCGAGTAGGAAACCTTCATGAGATTTAGGGGCAAATTTCGAGCGATGATGCTTATCAAGAATGTAACACTTTGAGCCAAATACTCGAAAGTATCCAACTTGGGGTTTGTTATTTGTGAGAAGCTCATATGTCGTGTTGCCGAGAAGCTTCTGAAGATA
Organism: Aegilops bicornis; assembly: GCA_021605145.1. Lineage (NCBI taxonomy): Eukaryota > Viridiplantae > Streptophyta > Magnoliopsida > Poales > Poaceae > Aegilops > Aegilops bicornis. The sequence goes on along the minus strand of CM038673.1, from coordinate 111,355,856 downwards.
TAGTCTAGCATGACAAGCTGCCTCAACCGCTTCCGCCCAAAAGTGTCTTGGCGTCTTGTATTCATCAAGCATCGTTCTTTCCATCTCAATAAGTGTCTGGTTCTTCCTCTCAACAATTCCATTTTGTTGAGGTGTGTACATAGCCGAGAACTCATGTGAAATCCCTTCTTCGTCAAGAAAGGTGTCCACATTGGCGTTCCTGAACTCCGTTCCGTTGTCGCTTCGAACCTTCTTGATCTTCACTTCAAATTGGTTTTGGGCCTTCCTAGCGAAGTTCTTGAAGATCTTTTGGACCTGCGATTTATCATCAAGAAAGAACACCCACGTAAATCTTGAAAATTCGTCAACAATGACCAATCCAAACGAGTTAGCACTGAGACTCTTGTAGGCATTGGGACCGAAAAGATCCATATGAAGTAGCTCAAGTGGTCTTCCCGTGGTCATGATGTTCTTCATGGGATGACTTCCTCCGACTTGTTTTCCTTCTTGACAAGCACTGCAAAGTCTACCCTTGTCAAATATGACATCTTTAACACCAAGGATATGATCACCTTTAATAAGCTTATCAAGATTTTGCATACCCACGTGACCTAATATCCTATGCCATAACCAACCTTTAGAAGATTCAGCAATTAAACAAGTACGAGGTTGAGCTCTTTTAGAGAAATGAACGATGTATAGATCACCTCTATGTATACCGGTAAAGACCATTTATGATTATCTCTTCGAAACACTTGGCAATCTATTTCAGTAAATAGAACATTGAAACTGAAGTCAGCTAATCTAGACACGGAAAGTAGATTGTAACCAAGGGATTCAACAAGCATGACATTTTGGATAGAGTTATCGTGGGAGATGGCCACCTTATCAAGGCCAGCTACCTTACCCTTTGAGTTGTCACCAAAGGTGACATACTTTCGGGGACCATCATTTTCAGCAAGCTCACGAAACATGTCCTTATCTCCGGTCATATGATCAGTACATCCACTATCGAGAACCCATTCCTTTCCCCCTGCCATGTAACCACGAAGATTATACATAAGACCAAAGTGTCTCATTGACTCATCGAGATCAAAGTCACTGTCATCATCGTCATAATATCCATGCTCAACATCATCATGTGAATGATCATCACCTAGAGAGAGTGATTCATTAGATGTATGACCATGACAATGTGCATGTTTATGAATTCTAATAACTTGCAAGATGATGCTACTAATGACCCCCAACATCTCCTTTGGCACGCATAAGGTCACGGAGCTCAAATAGACATTCATCAAATTTAGGATCACTCGTATCCATCTTTTGAAAAGCAATGGACTTTTGAAGAATCTCATCTAGATTTTTAAAGGAATAGTTTGGAAATCGCTTCTCCAGATACTTCCATATAGTATAAGCACATTCAAATGTAGGCAAGCGTACAAGCACATTTCTAGGCAATCCTCTCATGATAAGATCAGTAGTTCTAAGATTGCGGGTCATGTCAAGATACTCATCGGGGGTAGGATGCAAAGGATCAATGGGACACGTGTAAGGGCTAGTAATATACTTGTTCAAGTCATATTCAATGATCTCAAGCATCTCATCCTTCTAAGAACCATAGAACTCTCCGTCAAGCATAGGCACTCTACATCTAATACTCCCAATCGCAGACTCATCCATATTCCTCCAATGGTGATTAAACCAAATCAATGGAGACCAAAGCTCTGATACCAATTGAAAGGACCAAGAAGAGGGGTCTAGAGGGGGGTGATTAGACCCTCAACAAGTAAAATTGGCAATTTTTAAGTTCTTCAAGTTGAGGTGGTGTTTTAACACAAGTTTAAGCATTCACAATACATTTCAAGCAAGCATGGCAAGAGTATGAGCAGCGGAAAGAGTAAAGCATGCTAATTGCAAGAAAGTAAAGGGATGGGATTGGAGTGTGCAAACGCAATGAAGACTCGGAGATTTTTGGCATGGTTCTGATAGGTGGTGCTATCGTACATCCACGTTGATGGAGACTTCAACCCACGAAGGGTAACGGTTGCGCGAGTCCACGGAGGGATCCACCCACGAAGGGTCCAGGAAGAAGCAACCTTGTCTATCCCACCATGGCCATCGCCCACGAAGGACTTGCCTCACTCGGGTAGATCTTCATGAAGTAGGCGATCTCCTTTCCCTTACAAACTTCTTGATTCAACTCCACAATCTTGTCGGAGACTCCCAAGCGACACCTAACCAATCTAGGAGACACCACTCTCCAAAAGGTAATAGATGTTGTGTTGATGATGAACTCCTTGCTCTTGTGCTTCAAATGATAGTCTGCCCAACACTCAACTCTGTCTCATAGATTTGGCTATGGTGGAAAGATGACTTGAGTGAAAGCAACTTGGTGTAGCGACCCGACCCGAATGGATCAAGTCTACGTACTTACGTGTCATCCCCGGATCGGGTATCTTTGACACACACGATTACTCGAAGGATTTATAACAGAGGTAAATCACATGTATGAATAATGTAAATACTATTACCTCAATCCAAATATAGCGGAAGCAACAAGGTTATGGATTCCCATCAACACCAACGGCAAAGTTGAGTGTAGAAATCGTAACCCTAACGTAACACTTGCAAATGTTCACGAAAAGTCTGCAACATGAAAAGTTGCAGCCAAACGGTCAAGACACATGGAATATCTTTGGCAATGTAACACATAGAGAGTAATGAAAGAATAAGCCTATACTACATGCATATATGGCTGGTGGAAAGCTCTATGGTTACAGTTTTTGCGAAAAGCAAATTTTTCCCTACTGCAATGGAATAAATTTATTTAACTATCATGGCGGTTGTTAAACATTGAGAATGGTTGACAGCATCCTCAATCCCAATTAAAAGTACTCATTAAAACCCAACAATATTAATTAGAGTAACATGATGAGATTCACATGATATCCAGGTACTAGATACTCAAGATTGTCCATAACCGGGGACACGGCTAACCATGATTAGTTTATACACTCTGCAGAGGTTTAGCACTTTTCCCCACAAGACTCGATCGCCTCCCTTTGGTTTCTCGCACTACATGGTGTTTGAGAAACGGATGACCGAGACATAGTCTTTCGGAAGCGCTAGCACCTTACATTGGGTAGACCGTACCAACCTACAACCCCTACATCTGCTAGTCTACCCGTAAGAGTTCGCACAACTTAATCAACTACGCCAGAGCCCATAATGGCTTGTGGCTGCACACGGAAGTCTCTAGTTTGAATAATCTCATGATCCCTTTGAGCCCTGGGTGGCGGTCCGAAGAAATCTGAGCCCAAATCCTGTCTACCCAAGTGCCTTGATAGGCAAATCCTGGAATAGCCGGTGCCTCAATCCACCCAGGATGTGTGTTTAAGTTGCCACCTTAGATAAACCATTAATTATCAATCTCACATCTGTCATGGATATTCACTCAATCCAAATCCACGTCTACGAGCATAGCATGGCATAATAAGCAAACGTAGAAGTAACTCCCAAGGGTTTGATAATAAAATAGGTAATAGGTACTACCTCATCTACTTCCCATGCCACAATTTAATTAGATCCTAATCATGCAAGTGTTTGAGGATAGATCTAATGCATAAAAACTGGGTATGAGAAAAAGAATGATCAAAGTGTTACTTGCCTGCAATGTTGATGAAGATGATTCACACTCAAAACTCTTGATAGATCTACTCGTCACACTCCGGTCAATCTATTGTAAGCAAGCAATAGTAACCACACATAAGCAGTCACTCAAAAGATCGGAGAGAACGAAGAAAACAAATCGAAAAACATCAAAAACAAGAAAATAACTCTTGCAACATAAAACAATTTCTAACAGTACCAAAATTATATGAATTTGGCCTTATCAGAAAGTTTAGGTCAAGAGGATTTGCAAAAAGAATCAACTAAATCGGAGTTACGAAACTCAAGTTATGATCAAACGAAGTTTGAATTCAAATCTGATCTAACTCAAATTTTAAAACTTTCAAAAACATGTTTGAGTTGTATTACTGGATGGAGGGGATCATAACAAAGAAGTGGGCGTTGGTTTCGTTGAATTTGGATGAACGAGTAAAAAGTTACAGGGTTTTGAAAATTAGGGACTAAACTGTGAAGAAACTAATTACATACGGGTCCCTGGCAGAAAACTAAAATAAAAAGAAAAATCTAAATAGCGAACGTTCATTACCGAACGCTCAATAGTGAAAATCGTTCGCTCCAGAGCCTAAACTAACGGACGCTCTCTAAATAATTAAATCCTAACAAACCGGTTTATAAAAAAAACCAAGGGTTTTTCAAAAAGAAACCGGAGTGGTTTATGGGACCAAAAAAACGGCCCGGGTCGGGCGGCGTGAGCGGATCCAGCCAGCGGTCTCCGGCGAGAAGGGCGGCGGCCAGCGAACTTCAGGCGGTGGCTCGGGCGACGAGGAAGGCGGCGAGGAGCACGGGGAGGCTGGCGAGGCGAGGAGGTTGGCGGCGTCGGCGGTGGCTCCGGCGGCAGTAGCGAGGCGGCGTGGCGGTTGATCTCGCGTGGCGGCGAGATGGCGCAAGGCGGCAACATAGAGAGAGAAGAGATAGGGGCATGATTTATAGGAGGAGGGGCGGCTCTTGCGTGGAGGAGGGGCACCTGAGAGGCGGCGGGAGTCCGTGCAGGACGGCGGGCGACGCCTGGGTTCAGGAGATCGAGCGTGAGCCTGGGCCAAGCGGGTGGGTGGGCTGGCCTGGCTGGGTTGGGCCGGGCCTGCCAGAGAGAGAGAGAGAGAGAGAGAGAGAGAGAGAGAGAGAGAGAGAGAGAGAGAGAGAGAGAGAAGTCTTTGGTCTTGACTGGCCTTTGACCGAAAGCGTTTTTTAAACAAAATTTCAGAGAACTAAAATAATAAAAACAAAAATAATTAAAAATTTTATATAGGCATATAATATATCAAAATTTTCAGAAAAATATTTTCTACAAGATGAACATTATTTTAGCTTCAAATAAAATACACACAAATTTAAATAAAACAAGGAGTGCTTCAGCTCTAATAAAATCCAGTGAAAATCATTTTAAAAATACCAAAATGACTTCAAATTAATTTCTCTCCAATTTTCTGATGTAGGGAATCATGTTACCCTATTTTCCATATATTTTATTTTTGGAGAAAAATAATTTGAATAAAACTCCAATAACTCCAAATTGAAAATAAATTCAAAGTTAACTTTGAATTTAATCCTTTGAAACTCCCAACTCATATTTCATATAATTTGAAGAAGTCATTTTATCTTCGCTCGTGAAAATCATTGAGTTGCATAAAGTTTCAGAATTGGAAATATTTTCCAAATGAAATTCAAATATTTTCAACACCCCTTGTCATTTAAATAAATGGGAGAAGTCATGTCATCTTCTCTCCAGGGTTTTGTGATGAAAAGAATTTGAATTCCGAAGATCATAAAAGAAAAATGAAAGTTTGGGAAAGTCCTTTTATTCCCTCTCATTTAACTTTCAAAAAGTTTCGAATTCACTCACTTTCAGTCAATAAATCAAACAATCAATCAAGACTATCTATTTGTTTATAACATTCCAAAATTTAGAATTTTGGGATGTTACACTTGGAAAGGCTAGAGATCAAGATTCTTGTGGTAGGATTGGTATATCTTGGTCTTAACACATGAGTAGGTGGTTCTCTCTTAGAAAATGAGTATTCGAAGTGTAGACACGTGATACGTCTCCAACGTATCTATAATTTTTGATTGCTCCATGCTACTCTATCTACTATTTTGGACTATATTGGGCTTTATTTTCCACTTTTATATTATTTTGGGACTAACCTATTAACTGGAGGCCCGGCCCCAAAATTGTTGTTTTTGCCTATTTAGGTGTTTCAAGAAAAGCGGAGTTCAAACGGAATGAAACCTTCGGGAACGTGATTTTCTCATCAGATAAGACCCAGGAGACTTGGACCCTCCATCAAGAAAGCCACGACGTGGTCACGAGGGTGGAGGGCGCCCCCCCTGGGCGCGCCCCCTGCCTCGTGGGCCCCTCGGAGCTCCACCGACGTACTCCTTCCTCCTATATATACCTACGTACTCCCAATAAACCAGATACGGAGCCAAAAACCTAATTCCACCGCCACAACCTTCTGTATTCACGAGATCCCATCTGGGGCCTGTTAGGAGCTCATGGAGGGGGCATCCACCACGGAGGGCTTCTACATCATCACCATAGCCCCTCCGATGAAGTGTGAGTAGTTTACTTCAGACCTTGGGTCCATAGCTAGTAGCTAGATGGCTTCTTCTCTCTTTTTGGATCTCAATACAATGTTCTCCCCCTCTCTCGTGGAGATCTATTCGATGTAATCTTCTTTTTGCGGTGTGTTTGTTGAGACCGATGAATTGTGGGTTTATGATCCAACTTATCTATGGAAAATATTTGAATCTTCTCTGAATTCTTTTATGTATGATTGGGTTATCTTTGCAAGTCTCTTCGAATTATCCGTTTGGTTTGGCCAACTAGATTGGTAGTTCTTGCAATGGGAGAAGTGCATGGCTTTGGGTTCAATCTTGCGGTGTCCTTACTCAGTGACAGAAAGATTTGCAAGGCACGCAATCGAGGATAACAAGATGGGGTTTTTTATCATATTGCATGAATTTATCCCTCTACGTCATGTCATCTTGCTTAAAGCGTTACTCTATTTTAACTTAATACTCTAGATGCATGCTGGATAGCGGTCGATGAGTGGAGTAATAGTAGTAGATGTAGAATCATTTCGATCTACTTGTCACGGACGTGATGCCTATATACATGATCATTGCCTAGATATACTCATAACTATGCTCAATTCTGTCAATTGCTCAACAGTAATTTGTTCACCTTTGTAGAATACTTATGCTCTTGAGAGAAGCCACTAGTGAAACCTATGGCCCCGGGTCTATTCTCATCATATCAATCTATATCACTTTATTTACTTGCTTTGTTTTACTTTGCCTTTACTTTTTACTTTGCATCTGTCTATAAAAAATACCAAAAATATTATCTCTATCAGATCTCACTCTCGTAAGTGAACGTGAAGGGATTGACAACCCCTAAGCGTTGGATGCGAAGTTGCTATCGTTTTGTGCAGGTACGAGGGACTTGCTTGGCGTGACCTCCTCTTTGGATTGATACCTTGGTTCTCAATAAGCGAGGGAAATACTTACGCTACTTGTGCTACATCATCCTCTCCTCTTCGGGAAAACCAGCATAAGCTCGAGACGTAGCAAGAAGAATTTACGGCGCTGCTGCCGGGGAGTCTTACGCAAAAGTCAACATACCAAGTACCCATCACAATCCCTATCTCTCGCATTACATTATTTTCCATTTTCCTCTCGTTTTCGTCTCCCCCACTTCACCCTTGCCGTTTTATTCGCCCTCTCTTTCCCAATCTCCTCCTCTCTTTCCGTTGCCTTTTTCCCGTCCTTTTGTTTGCTCGTGTGTTAGTTTGCTTGCTTGTCATCATGACTAGTCTTATATCTTCTCCGTTATCTCCCGAGAATGAAGTGCTAAATTTTAAACAAAGGGAGGGAGAAAATCTAAAAGATGCTTGGTATAGAATTTGCAATGCCCAAAATAGATCTACCAGGAAGCAATCTACTTGATTCTTCTTCATAATTTTTATGTAGGTGCTAATCCTTGGTATAGATATATCCTTGATACCATTACCGAGGGGAATTTCTTGGGTAGCCATACTTTTGATTCCTATAATGCTTTAATAGATTTATTTGGCTCACCTCCTCTTTTGGTTAATGGAACTATGTTAACTTTGGAGCATGTTATGCAAAGGCTTGAAATTATTGAAAACAAATTTGCTACCATTGAATCCATAGAAAATATAGATAAAACGTTACATAATCAAATTACTCAATATGGATCTAAGGTATGAATGACTTTGAAAAATATTAAGGAGAAGGAACCCATGGTTAATGAAAAAATAAATCTAGACTCTACTCGTATCGATAAACTTGAGGGTATCATTACCAATTTGGGAACCGTTTTTTCTTCCGTAAAGAATACTCCTAGTCCTCCTACTAAAATTGCCAAGCTTATGTATGTTCCTAAAAATAAGGGTGAATTGTCTAGTAAGGAAAATGTGGGTCTTAAATCTATAAGTATTCATCCCGATCTTTTTACTATCATTAAGGAACCATTTGCTACGAATGAATTTTTTGATCTTATGCCTAAAGGTTTGATAATTTCTAGAAAAAAAGAAAATTCTAAGGAATGTAGATGCCTCATTGAAGAATTACCTACCAAAGATGGCAATACCTAGATCTATCCTTACTTTTATGCCTAGCTAGGGGCGTTAAACGATAGCGCTTGTTGGGAGGCAACCCAATTTTATTTTGTTTTTTGTTTTTGCTTCTGTTTAGGAATAAATAATCCATCTACCTTCTGTTTGGATGTGGTTTTATGTTTTAATTAGTGTTTGTGCCAAGTAGGACCTATAGGATAACCTACGATGATAGTTGATTTGATTCTGCTGAAAAACAGAAACTTTAGTGCTCACGAGACTAGCTGCCATTTTTTATTGGAGAGTGCTTTTGCCTTGATTCTTTTTTCTGCTGATAAATAAACAAATTTTCCAGGACATCCTATTTTGTTAGAAATTTTTAGAGTTCCAGAAGTTTGCGTTAGTTACAGATTACTACAGACTGTTCTGTTTTTGACAGATTCTGTTTTTCGTGTGTTGTTTGCTTATTTTGATGAATCTATGGCTAGTAAATTAGTTTATAAACCATAGAGAAGTTGGAATACAGTAGGTTTAACACCAATATAAATAAATAATGAGTTCATTACAGTACCTTGAAGTAGTCTTTTGTTTTCTTTCTCTAGCGGAGCTAACGAGATTTCTGTGGAGTTTTGTGTTGTGAAGTTTTCATGTTTTGGGTGAATTCTTTTGATGGATTATGGAACAAGGAGTGGAAAGAGCCTAAGCTTGGGGATGCCCATGGCACCCCAAGATAATCCAAGGACACCAAAAGTCAAAGCTTGGGGATGCCGGAAGGCATCCCTCTTTAAATCCACTTCCATCGGTAATTTACTTGGAGCTATATTTTTATTCACCAACATGATATGTGTTTTGCTTGGAGCGTCTTGTATTATTTGTGTCTTTTCTTGTTAGTCCACCTCAATAATCCTTGCTGTACACACCTTTTTAGAGAGCCATACATGATTTGGAATTTGTTAGAATACTCTATGTGCTTCACTTATATCTTTTGAGCTTGATAGTTTTGCTCATTGTGCTTCACTTGTATCTTTTGAGCTTGATAGTTTTTGCTCTAGTGCTTCATTTAGATCTTTTAGGGCATGGTGGTGGATTTGTTTTAAAGAAACTTGATCTCTCATGCTTCACTTAGATTATTTTGAGAGTCATTAATAGCATGGTAATTTGCTTAATGTTAATATACTTAGTGTTCAAGATATGTGAAACTTTCTTTTGAGTGAATTGAATACTAAGATAAATTTAATGCTTAATAATTGTTTTGAGATATGGAGGTAATAATATCAAAGTCGTGCTAGTTGAGTAATTGTGAATTTGAGAAATACTTGTGTTGAAGTTTGCAAGTCCCGTAGCATGCACGTATGGGTAAAGTTGTGTAACAAATTTGAAGCATGAAGTGTACCTGGCTTGTGCATCCTTATGAGTGGCGGTCGGGGACGGCGATGGTATTTTCCTACCAATCTATCCCCCTAGGAGCATTGTGCGTAGTACTTGATTTTGATGGCTTCTAAATTTTGCAATAAGTATATGAGTTCTTTTGACTAATGTTGAGCCCATGGATTATCGCACTTCTACCTTTCGCATTTGCTAGCCTCTTGATGCCGTGCATTGCCCTTTCTCACATTGAGAGTTGGTGCAAACTTCACGGTGCATCCAAACCCACGTGATATGATTCGCTCTTTCACACATAAACCTCCTTATATCTTCCTCAAAACAGCCACCATACCTACCTATTATGGCATTTCCATAGCCATTCCGAGATATATTGCCATGCAACTTTCCACCGTTCCGTTCATCATGACATACTTTACTTTTGTCATATTGCCATTGCATGATCTTGTAGTTGACGCCATTATTTGTGGCAAAGCCACCATGCATTATTTTTCATACATGTCACTCTTGATTCATTGCACCATCCGGTACACTGGAGGCATTCATATAGAGTCATATCTTGTTCTAGTTTCGAGTTGTAATATCAAGTTGTTGTAATAAAAGTGTGATGATCATCATTATTAGAGCATTGTCCCAAGTGAGGAAAGGATGATGGAGACTATGATTCCCCCACAAGTCGGGATGAGACTCCGGATGAAAAAAAAGAGGCCATAGAAGCCCAAATAAAAGAGGCCAAAAAAAAAGAGAAAAAAGGCCCAAATAAAAAAATAAAAAATAAAAAATGAGAGAAAAAGAGAGAAGGGACAATGTTACTATCCTTTTACCACACGTGTGCTTCAAAGTAGCACCTTGTTCTTCATGTAGTGAGTCTCATATACTTGTGCTTCAAAGTAGCACCTTGTTTTTTTATATAGTGAGTCTCATATATTGTCCTGTTCATACTAGTGGGAATTTTTCATTATAGAACTTGGCTTGTATATTCCTACGATGGGCTTCCTCAAATGCCCTAGATCTTCATGAGCAAGCAAGTTGGATGCACACCCACTAGTTTTCTTTTGTTGAGCATTCATAGCTCTAGTGCATCCGTTGCATGGCAATCCCTACTCCTCATGTTGACATCAATTGATGGGCATCTCCATAGCCCGTTGATTATCCTCGTCAATATGATACTTTCTCCTTTTTTGTCTTCTCCACAATCCCCATCATCATATTCTATTCCACCCATAGTGCTATATCCATGGCTCGCGCTCATGTATTGCGTGAAGGTTGAAAAGTTTGAGATTATTTGAGTATGAAACAATTGCTTGGCTTGTCATCGGGGGTATAGAAGTTGGGAACATCTTTGTGTGACGAAAATGAAGCATAGCCTAACTATATGATTTTGTAAGGATGAACTTTCTTTGGCCATGTTATTTTGAGAAGACATGATTGCTTTGATTAGTATGCTTGAAGTATTATTATTTTTATGTCAATATGAACTTTTATCTTGAATCTTTCGGATCTGAATATTCATACCATGATTAAGAAGATTTACATTGAAATTATGCCAAAGTATCACTCCGCATCAAAAATTCTTTTTTATCATTTACCTACTCGAGGACGAGCAAGAATTAAGCTTGGGGATGCCTGATACGTCTCCAACGTATCTATAATTTTTTATTGCTCCATGCTACTTTATCTACTGTTTTGGACTATATTGGGCTTTATTTTCCACTATTATATTATTTTTGGGACTAACTCATTATAGGAGGCCCAGTTCTTGTTTTTGCCTTTTTCAGTGTTTCGAAGAAATGGAATATCAAACGGAGTCCAAACGGAATGAAACCTTCGGGAACGTGATTTTCTCATCAGATAAGACCCAGGAGACTTGGACCCTCCGTCAAGAAAGCCACGAGGCGGTCACAAGGGTGGAGGGCGCGCCCCCCCTGGGCGCGCCCCCTGCCTCGTGGGCCCCTCGGAGCTCCACCGACGTACTCCTTCCTCCTATATATACCTACGTACTCCCAATAGACCAGATACGGAGCCAAAAACCTAATTCCACCGCCGCAACCTTCTGTATCCACGAGATCCCATCTTGGAGCCTGTTCCGGAGCTCCGCCAGAGGGGGCATCCACCACGGAGGGCTTCTACATCATCACCACAGCCCCTCCGATGAAGTGTGAGTAGTTTACTTCAGACCTTCGGGTCCATAGCTAGTAGCTAGATGGCTTCTTATCTCTTTTTGGATCTCAATACAATGTTCTCCCCCTCTCTCATGGAGATCTATTCGATGTAATCTTCTTTTTGTGGTGTGTTTGTTGAGATCGATGAATTGTGGGTTTATGATCCAACTTATCTATGGAAAATATTTGAATCTTCTCTGAATTCTTTTATGTATGATTGAGTTATCTTTGCAAGTCTCTTCGAATTATCCGTTTGGTTTGGCCAACTAGATTGGTAGTTCTTGCAATGGGAGAAGTGCATGGCTTTGGGTTCAATCTTGCGGTGTCCTTACCGATGTGAAGAAAAGAGTTGCAAGGCACGTATTGTATTGTTGCCATCGAGGATAACAAGATGGGGTTTTATCATATTGCATGAATTTATCCCTCTACATCATGTCATCTTGCTTAAAGCGTTACTCTGTTTTTAACAATACTCTAGATGCATCTTTGGATAGCGGTCGATGAGTGGAGTAATAGTAGTAGATGCGAGAATCGTTTGATCTACTTGTCTCAGACGTGATGCCTATATACATGATCATTGCCTAGATATACTCATAACTATGCTCAATTCTATCAATTGCTCAACAGTAATTTGTTCACCCACCGTAGAATACTTATGCTCTTGAGAGAAGCCACTAGTGAAACCTATGGCCCCCGGGTCTATTCTCATCATATCAATCTATATCACTTTATTTACTTGCTTTGTTTTACTTTGCCTTTACTTTTTACTTTGCATCTATCTATCAAAAATACCAAAAATATTATCTCTATCAGATCTCACTCTCGTAAGTAGTGACCGTGAAGGGATTGACAACCCCTAAGCGTTGGTTGCGAGTTGCTATCGTGTTGTGTGTACGAGGGACTTGGCGTGACCTCCTCTTGGATTGATACCTTGGTTCTCAAAAACTGAGGGAAATACTTACGCTACTGTGCTGCGTCATCCTCTCCTCTTCGGGGAAAACCAACGCAAGCTCGAGACGTAGCAGCACGTTCTGATGGCTCTCTCTCATATGGAGAAGGGGGTGGAGGGGTATATATAGCCTCCACATAAAATCCAACCGTTACACACATTTGACCCAACTCGGTCGGACTGAATAGAAGAACTCGGTGAGATCGATTTAGTTCAAAATGTGAACGTTTGGAATCTCGGTGGGACCGACTGAAACAACTCGGTGGGACCGATGTGCTAGGGCTAGGGCAAAACCTCATCTTGGTGAAGCCGATTGCTTGAACTCGGGAGACCGATTTCAGCAAAGAGCAAACACAGAGTTGGTCAAGCAAACTCGGTGTGACCGATCGCTCATTTCGGTGAGACCGAAATGTTATAAAGGGAAACAAGAGTTTGCGAGGCCATCCCAGTGATACCGAGATCATCGGTGTGACCGAAGTGTTAGGGTTTCTGGCAGTGGCTATGTCAAATGAACTCGGTGGCGCAGGATGGATCATTTCGGTGGAGCCGAGTTTGATTTTGAGTTTTGGACATATTTGGAAATGAGGAAGTGGTTAGGTTTTGGAGCAATATCACTAAGCACTTTGAGCAAATAGACCATTAAGCAACACCTCATCCCCTTTTAATAGTATTGGCTTTCCTATGGACTCAATGTGATCTTGGATCACTAAAATAGAAATGAAGAGTCTTGAGCTTTTGCCAAAACGTGTCTTGACACCTTGAAGGAGTTCCACATCCTCTTGTCCTTACCACGCCATTGTTGAACTTATCTTAAATATACTAGATAAAAGTATTAGTCCAACAAGAGGTATGTTGACATTAATTACCAAAATCACCCAGGGAGCACTTGTCTTTCATAGTCGGAGCAGGAGCCAGCGGCGGAGGCAGCTCGGCTCGCCAAGCTAAAGCGGCAGCAAGACAAGGCCGTCCGCCGGATGAAGGGGCTGGTCGTCCGGTCCTCCTTCGACTCCGAAGACGGCGATGGTGGCAGCTCCAACTCCTCCGACGACGACCAAGATTCCACCAGCCGCAGAGGCCTCAGCTGCGCCGGTGACCGGAAGGGCAGAGGCCCGGCGTGGAAGTGGTGATCCTGCTCCTTCTCTTATGTTTATATCGTTTTTAGTTGTTGTTGTTTAAGAACTTGTTCGGTGATGAACTCGATGATCTTTTGGATGTTGTCAAGCTCGTTTAACGTCCACTTGCAGCTGATTTTGTTGTCCGTTTGTAGCCAATTTTGATGCCCGTTGTTTGATCATGTAGAGTAGCTCACGTTACATGTATAGTATGGATATAGGGTGCCAAATATGAGATACATCTCGTGGCGGGCGGCGCATGCCTCCGATTCTGGAGTGCGCATCCGCGGCGACGGTGGAGCGGGCACTAGAACCCATCGCTGCCCGCGTGGAGCAGCGACCGGAGGGGGAGGAGGCCGACGGGCGGGTGGCGCCAATTGAGTTACCCTTGCAGATCCGTGCGTGGGGCGGCAAGGGATAGCTCTGACGTCGGTGCTGCGGTCGTGGGTGACAGGCGGTGCCATACCTGAACCGGAGTTGCCGCCCATGTCCACCCACTAGTGCTCCAGCGCGATGCAGATGACCAGCTCGCCCTCGTCTCCAGGAACGCACCCAATCATCGTCGCCGGAGCTGTCGGAGTGGCTGCCGTCGCTGGACATGGTCGCCGGCGCTCAGAAGTTGACGGATTGGAGAAAAGGGAAGTGAAGCGGAGTGAAGTGAGGCTAGGGTTTTATCCAGATGGAGATTTGTGGGGTTGTGATAGGTCAGAGGTGGGTGGGACGGCTGTGGTTGACACGCTCAGCTGCGTCCGAGCCGCCTCATATCCATCCTATATTTGAGCTGAATGTGAGGGGTGTTGGTGAACCAAAGCGTTTGAGGCTGGTTTGAGGCGATCGGGTGTCTCGTGCTTTTTGAATGGTCAGTGACCGGTTTGCCTGTCCGGGTGTTTGAGGGAGGTTTGGGGCGTGTATGCGTTGACACGTTCGCAGACGAATACTTTTAGGCCAACTCCAACGCACGGCCCCAAATGGTCCGGTCGCGTCTGTTTGGGGGTAAACAGACAGAAGAGGCCGCCCAATGCGCGGGAGCAAACGAACCGTTGTCCGTTTTTGGTCCGCTTTGGACCCATTCCTGGCCCAAAGTTGGGCCGGGTTTGCGGCCGAACGGATAGCGCGCAGACGGGCGGGACGCACACCATTGTCCTCCCCTAGCCCGCCTGTAAGGGACACGACCGCCCACACTTTCCCTCCATTTTGACCAAAACTCTCCCGAGCCCTCTCCTCCTCCACCATGGTCGGTGACTCGATGAATCCCGACGACCCGGCCGCGGTCGTGCGCCCTGCAGCGAAGAAGAAGGGTACCAAGAAGCCGCGATCGGAGCTCACGCCGGCGGAGCTTGCCAAGCTCGACGCCAAATCGGCCAAGAGGGGGAATCGGCGGGCAAAGGACAAGGAGAGGAAGGTCGCTGCGGGCTACGTCGCCGAGGCCGCCGCGCTACGTGGGGCGCAACACCATGTGGATGTCAACGACAAGGAGTCCATCATTGTGAAGGCGCACACCCTCCTCATGTTAGGGTCGTGCCGACCCCCACCGGCTATCCTCTCGATCGCTGCCATGGCCACGGCCAACACAGTCTGGTCGGCCTCTCGTCCTCCGCAGCACCGTTCCCTGAGCTTGTCCGTCACGCCTGAGATGTATCGTGCGCCGCCGCTCCACGGCCATGGGCAGACACGGTTCTCCACCTCGTCGGACTGTAGCGTGGTCGCTCCGCCCATACCCGCGGCGGTCATCGACCTCAACGTCACACCGGGGTACAACGACACTGGCCAGCCGCCTGACAGGACGCAAAGGAAGCAGCCTCGGTCGTTCCCTTCGGCAAACATGGCTGGCGCCCACAGGCTGTTCAACGAAGTACCAATGCCGACGCCCAAGGCTGACGACCCTGAGTACTCGGCGTTCATGAAGAACGTCATCTTCGAGGGCCGTGGTGAGGCATTCCACGTCGACGGCCATGCCCAAGCTTTTGATCCTGACGCCACCCAAAGCCAGGATGGCCGCGGTCACTGTCGGTGTCAAAACCGGCGGATCTCGGGTAGGGGGTCCCGAACTGTGCGTCTAGGCGGATGGTAATAGGAGATGAGGGACACGATGTTTTTACCCAGGTTCGGGCCCTCTCGATGGAGGTAAAACCCTACTCCTGCTTGATTGATATTGATGATATGGGTAGTACAAGAGTGGATCTACCACGAGATCAAGGAGGCTAAACCCTAGAAGCTAGCCTATGGTATGATTGTTGTTATGTCCTACGGACTAAAACCCTCCGGTTTATATAGACATCGGAGAGGGCTAGGGTTACACAGAGTCGGTTACAACGGTAGGAGATCAACATATACCTATAGCCAAGCTTGCCTACCACGCCCAAGAAAGTCCCATCAGGACACGGGACGAAGTCTTCAATCTTGTATCTTCATAGTCTTGGAGTCCGGCCAATGATGATAGTTCGGCTATCCGGACACCCCCTAGTCCAGGACTCCCTCAGTAGCCCCTGAACCAGGCTTCAATGACAACGAGTCCGGCGCGCATATTGTCTTCGGCATTGCAAGGCGGGTTCCTCCTCCGGATAATTCCACATACCACAGTAGAGAGAATAATATTTACACAAGTTCAATCTGCTGACGTATTTCGTGATATGACGTCACACCACAGCCAAGCCTTTACTCGAATCGTTTTTATTGTTCCACCTCGGTAGCGTTTAAGCGGCGGTTTCTTAACGCGTCTTGTCGAGCGAGAGATCGTGTCCCCTTATTCCGGGATTCTCATCAATACGGACGTGGGTAACCCAAACGCGCCCGTTGGCTCGCCCCCTCCATCGAAGGCGAGTCCCAAACGGTTACGGGGACGGCTCTTGGTATTCAACCCCTTTATAACGAGACTAAGGCATGTTCCTTTTCTTCAATCCTCAATCGAATCCGCCCCTCACCCCGAGTTCCAACACCCAAGGCTCCAGATTCAGGCGCTTCGGACCTTCGACAATGTCCGGCTCCGACCTACAGGGCCGGTGGATGCCCTCTTCCGTCACGGAAGAAGATGTGCTAAAGCTGAGAGACGCCAGGTATCTAACCGGCGAGATTTCGCATAGGCTGCCCGCCCCCGGGCAAGTTATTCCCACTCCCGAGCCTGGCGAGAGCGTGGTGTTCGTGTCTCACTTCCGTCAGGGTTTAGGCTTCCCGATGGACCCCTTCGTGAGGGGGCTCATGTTTTATTATGGGCTGGAATTCCATGACTTTGATCCGGAGTCCATCCTCCATATCTCATCATTCATTGTTGTATGCGAAGCCTTACTTCACACCACTCCTCACTTCGGATTGTGGCTCATGACCTTCAACATGGAGCCGAAGATGATCGAGGAGCGGCAGGCGGAAATCTTGGAGGGGCAGTTATAAGCAAGAGAGCTGACGCTCCGTGGCCCGAGGGCTATTTTCAAAAGGAGCTCGGTTTGTGGCAACATGAGTGGTTCTACATCACCGCTCCCAGGGGCACCAGATGGGTGGCGCCGCCTGCCTTTCGCTCGGGCCCTCCACAACGGCTGGCGTCATGGGTCAACAAAGGGCTTGACTAGGGGCCGTCCAAGGACGTGCCACTATTGCAGGGCTGCATTCGAGACCTCCAAGAAAGGGAGATCAATCTGGTTGTAGTGGCGCAGGTCATGCTGATTCGGCGTATACGCCTGCATAGCGTCGCCCCCCTCCGCTGTGGGAATTCAATCCGGGAGGGACCGCGAGCTCTTCAACACTTCATGGGTGCGACGCCCGTGGAGATGTATAAACTGTTCTTTGGATCACAAGAGATGTGTCCGGACTTGACCGAGGATGCAGGCCTGAGCTGCAATCGCCCGGATACTCAAGTAAGTAGTCCTGTGTCCGGACATACTGCCCGTTCATTTATCATAGACTTGCCCTTTAACCAGCTATCCCTTGAACAGGAGTGGATAGCAAAAGCAAAACTGATACGGTGTCCGGCCCCCCTCCCTGAGACCACGCCGGATCCCGTGTTAGTCAAGATGCTGGAGGTTGTGCCTTCGGAAGAGGGCGAAGGGGAAAACAGGAAAACTACCGCCTCCGCTAAAGAGGCTCTCAAGAAAGGGGGATCAAGAATCCCTCCCTCCAGGGGGAGAAGAGGACCGCTCAAGATCCAGGAGACCAAGGCCTCAAAGCGGGGAAGAAATCTTCACCGTGAGGGTCTGTGCGGGAGAAGCCCCGGCCGCACTATTTCCCCAAGGGAATCAGCCCTCCAAAGGAGCCGTAAGTAGAAAGGGAGTTTTGTAATAAGGACATCCCTATTTTTATTTCCGAGGATAACCAAGTTTTTACCTTATGTAGTTCGGATCTCGGCCCTTCTCGCAGAGCTCATCTTCGGGATTCGTCCGGAGATGATGGAGAGCAACGCCTCCATCTGCCGCACCGTCGGGCGGGCGGACGACCACCGAGGTGTCGTCATGGAGGGTCTCCCGTGTCCCGGGGGAGGCGGGAGTTCGGCACCAACCGGTGTCTGGGCCGAGGAGCTGAAGGATCTGCTTGGGCGGGCGTCTATCTCAGAAGATCACCGTACATTAATGAGTACGGTGATTGGAAGGATTTCATCCGCTGAGAGCGGGTTGCATGAGGCTGTCAGAAGTTTACTAACGGGGTTTGAGGTACGTAAAAATGATATACCTGTTGACAGTTTTGCAAATAAAGTGCGCCATGTATAGATAGTAGCCCCAGAGACTCGGTACGTTGTCAAAAGCGACAGCGTGCCGAGGATTATAATCTCAGTTATAAGATGTCGCCATTCCTATTCAGGTGGTGGAACGTTCGGTGGCCAGCCGGACTGATAGAGTTGCCAAACTGAAGCGGCAACTTGACGTTGCGGATGCGGACATCGCGCTGGTCAATAAACGACTTGACAAGTCACAAGGTATGTGGCTTCTCCGCGGACACCTTTGTAAGGGGGCTTGATGCCCGTGCCTTACAACATGTATGCTTGTTGCAGATGGCGCCGCTGCTATGGAGTACCTTCGGGCAGAGCTTGCCCGAGCGAAGGAGCAAGCCAGAAAAAGTGATGCGGCTGCCTCGAAGGCGGCCGAAGAGCTAAAAGCCGAAAAGGCTGCTCCTTTGCCGGCAGGGAGGGAATGGCGAAAGTGGCCATGAAAGTGAAGGATGCTACCGACCGCTATGAGTTTCTTGAAAGAGAACGCCGAGCGGAGCAAGAGGACCTGAAGAAGGCCACCGCCGAAGCCAAGGATGCCCGCACCGCGATGAGGGCTATAAAGGAGGAGCTACGTCAGGCCGGGGATATTGCGGCTGGAAAGCCCTTTACGCTACGAGGGAAGTTCACGGATCCAAGTATGCCTGGTTGGGCGATTGTGGGTGCGGAGGATGCTTATCTGAATTTGGCGGCGAGTGCGGAGAACGCAGTCGTGCATTTCCGAAGCCAAAAGGATCATGGGATGGAAGAGCTTTTTTGGTCTCAATTCCATAATCCGAAGTGTCCACTTCCGTTAACTGATCGGTTGGCTGAGTGGGCTGAGCTGAACAGGTTGTCCGGACTTGCCATGAAGGATGTCATGGCTCATCTGTGGCCGAAAAGGCCCGAGCCGAAGAGTTATTTTGGCTTGGTGCAGCAGTTCCTTGGTGCGGTGCCGCATATCAAGGCCATGAAGCGGTCAGCATGCATAGAGGGTGCACGGATGGCTCTCGCCCGTGTCAAAACATACTGGGCAGAGATGGAGGCCACCGACGTTGCATCCCGGGATTCGGACAGAAGCCGATTACCCGCCGAGCACTATTTTGAGGAAGTCCTGCAGGGCGCTCGTTTAATAGAGTCGCAGTGCTCGAAAAACGTTATGTTCAAATGACATGTATGATTTGTGAAACCATGTTTCAAATATATAATATAAGGGCTTTTTAGACTTGTGCGTTCAAGTATTGAAATACCTCCTGTGCGGCCGTTAATGTATATGTATATATAACCTGAAAGATGACAGTCTTGGCTTTATTTCACGCACATAGTGCGGGGTGTTTGCAAAAAAGCGCATTTTCACACTTAATCCAACGTCTTGGTCCTGTGAAGGAGGTGATAGCGTAGCAAACTACGCAACCGGACTATAATGCTTTATCACTTTCACTTAGCCATAGGAGTTCGATGGTGGGGCTACTATATAGCCCCTAGGGGCACCACGCTCTCCGAATTCGGGGCGCGTGTGTTCCTGACCGGGAAACTGTCCTTCGTCAATGCGGAGGAATTCTAAACATTCCGGTGGTCGATCGAGTGGTTGACCAGTCTCACGCTATATCATGACAGTCAGTTTTCGGCTTTCTCTACTGAGGTGCTCACCAGGCCGAACCGGGGCACAATCGCAGTAGTTCTCCTGGTGCCGCGTTAGCCGATAGAACGGAACGTAAGGCAGCAAAACACAGGAGCCGGGCAAACCCAACATTTGACCAAAGACATGATTCGGAGTTGATGCATATAAGGCCTAACTCGAGACGCCGAACACTCCCTAAGGTATTCGGTCTTTATGAAAGCGGGCAGAACAATGCCTTAAGCCCCTAGTGTCCAGTGCAGCGCTGAAAACTTCCGACGCGCCGATGCCAAACGCCAGACCTCCTCCTCGGTTATGGTAAGGAACCGGGGATGTGTATCAACAAGAGACAGTAAAAAAGGTTTACGAGGGTCTTAATTTGAAAAGTATCCTTGCCAGCGGGTCCTCGCTGCACGCTGCGCTTTGTGTCTCCGTTGTGCTGTATCCTGGACGGGTGTAGCACGTTGTTCATCTGTAAAAGAGAAGAACTTAGTTTGAGAAAAAAAGATCGTGCAAAAAATGTATTTAAAACGGAGTATGATTCAAAAAATGAATAAAATTGAGCTTTTATTGGCTCTCATTGTTCATGCGTGCAGCCCCTTGTAAAGGGGTACGCGGCTAGTAAGCCCCTTGTTTATTTATACCGGACTCGCCTAACCGTGTCCGGGGTCTGAATGACCTGTTTTAGGAGCTTTGATCAGCAAAGCCGGATTAGTGTGTGGCTGTCAAGGCAGTCTCACGTTCTTCCGCGGTCGAGGAACACTCAAAGTTACCCTTTAATGAGATGATGCCGCGTGGACCGGGCATTTTAAGTGTAAGAGGCGTAATGTGGTATTGCGTTAAAGTGGGCGAAAGCTTCGCGTCCCAATAGTGCTTGATGGCAACTTTTAAATGGGGCGATATGGAAGATTAACTTTTCGCGACGGTAGTTGTCGGGTGAACCGAACACAACTTCTAGTAGTAGACAGCCCGTACAATGGGCATATGGGCCTGGCATCACTCCTTTAAAGGAAGTGTTGTTATGGCAAATTTTGGTTGGGTCTATCCCCATTCTGCGGATTGTGTCCTGGTATAGCAGGTTTAGATCACTGCCGCCGTCCATTAGGACTTGTGTAAATTGTAGTCCGTCGATTATAGGATCCAATATCAAAGCAGTCCATCCTGCGTTTCGGATACTTCCGGAGTAATCCTGATGGTCGAAAGTTATTGGTTTCGACATCCAATTTCGGGACTCCGCTGGGGTGGACCGTGCGGCGCGTACTTTAGTGGGCTCCGCTCTATTTTTCCTTGTTATCACTTGAAGTGAATTCACTGTTTTGACCTCTTGTGGGAAATTCTTTTGTTTTCCGGCGCTCTGCTTGTGGGGTTCGTCATCGTCCTCACTTGGTCTGTCGAGCCCCTTGTGTTCGGCGTTATGTCGGCCAGACTGCTTGAAGACCCAACAATCTCTGTGGGTATGGTTTGCAGGCTTCCCGGTGGTACTGTGGATTTGACATATCCTGTCCAAGATTTTGTTTAGGTTGGATAGCTCGTCGCTGTTGTCCTTGAGAGGCAGTGTTTTGTTGTTCTACCTAGAGCTCTTGAACCCGGCGTTGACTACCGTGCTCTTTGGGCCATTTTCCTTAGTCCAGCGCTGGTCTTTTCTGCGTTGTGGTTTCCCATTTACATCCCTGACCTCGGATGTACTCGGGTCGCTAGTGCTGCATCTTGCCAGCCAACTATCTTCTCCCGCGCAAAAGCGGGTCATCAGGCTTGTTAGTGCGGCCATTGTCCTTGGCTTTTCCTGGCTGAGGTGTCTGGCGAGCCATTCGTCCCTGGACGTTATGTTTGAAGGCTGCTAAGGCTTGGCGTTGCAGACAATCGACTATTTGGTTCTTTTGGTGAGGAACCTGTTCGAGAATTCTTGGTGACTCTCCGGGTTGTTGAGTTATGTGACTTAAATAAATGCGCATCCGGAGGGCGGACATAAGTCCCCCGAAATTTGCAGAAAGCGCATCCTCGAGCTCTTCCCAACTTCCAATGGTATTTTCTGGGAGGCTTTTGAGCCAATGCCGGGCTGGCCCTTTGAGCTTGAGGGGTAAGTATTTTATGGCATGGAGGTCATCTCCTCTAGCCATATGTATGTGTAGGATGTAATCCTCGATCCAGACTCCGGGGTCTGTTGTTCCGTAGTATGCCTCTATGTTCACGGGCTTGAATCCCGGTGGAAATTCATGATCCAGTACCTCATCGGTGAAACATAGGGGGTGTGCGGCGCCCCTGTATTTGGGTGTACCGTCATTTTCGAACACTCGACGTGTTGTGTTGCTTCCTGGAGCCTTCTTTCTTGGCCCATAGATGGACCTGACCGGGCCATCCTTTTTGCGAGGATCCTTATGTGGATCGTGTGTCGGCTTGTGTGCGGCGCCGCTTGCCGCTCTTTGTTTGTCATGTGGTCGTCTATCCGACCGGGCGGCCTCTTTGTTATTTGATTGTGGGGGCTCTACGGCCTCTTCGTCAAATTCGGGCAATAGTTTGCGCTTCGGGTAGCTCTTTGCTTGGCGGCTATCGCCGTATTTGTCTGCGGTCTTGAGTACTTTGCTCCATCTCATTCTGAGTACGTCTTCCGCTGTTTTGAGCTTCCGCTTCTGCTTCTTCAGACTTCGTGCAGTGGTGACGAGCCTTTTGTGAAGGTTCTTCTGCTCCAACGATGTGTCCGGCGTGAGATCATCCGGACTGTTGTTTTCGCCGGGGATGGGTTGCTTATCCAATTCATCCTGTTCGGATGGTTGCTTGGTGGCATGTTCGTCGTCCACTGGTTCGCCCTGCTCTACGGCTGGGTCTGTATGGGTGCTGTCGTTGTCGAGGCGGGACTTTGGGCGGCGCTTGCGTCGCCGTTTCGGCTGTTTTTCGGGGGAATTATCCTTCGCAGCGTCCCGTTGTTCCTCGTTATCGCTTCCTTTTGGTGTATCCACCATATATACATCATGAGTTGAGGTGGCTTTCCAGTGCCCTGTGGGCGCTGGTTCTTGGTCGTCTCCGGCATCGTCGTCCATACCGTTGATATCTTCGGAGTCGAGATCTAGCATGTCGGTTAAGTCATCGACAGTGGCTACGAAGTGGGTGGTGGGTGGGTGTCGGTGTCCAAACCGGCGGATCTCGGGTAGGGGGTCCCGAACTGTGCGTCTAGGCGGATGGTAACAGGAGACAAGGGACACGATGTTTTACCCAGGTTCGGGCCCTCTTGATGGAGGTAAAACCCTACGTCCTGCTTGATTAATATTGATGATGTGTGTTACAAGAGTGGATCTACCACGAGATCAAAGAGGCTAAACCCTAGAAGCTAGCCTATGGTATGATTGTTGTTCGTCCTATGGACTAAAGCCATCCGGTTTATATAGGCACCGGAGAGGGCTAGGGTTACATAGAGTCGGTTACAAAGGTAGGAGATCTACATATCCGTATCGCCAAGCTTGCCTTCCACGCCAAGGAAAGTCCCATCCGGACACGGGACGAAGTCTTCAATCTTGTATCTTCATAGTCTTGGAGTCCGCCGATGATGATAGTTCGGCTATCCGGACACCCCTAGTCCGGAACTCCTCAAGAGCCTCGAACCAGGCTTCAATGACGATGAGTCCGGGCGCATATTGTCTTCGCATTGCAAGGCGGGTTCTTCCTCCGAATAATTTATTGATTTGGAACACCAGGATAGTGTCCGGCTCTGCAAAACAAGTTCCACATAACACCGTAGAGAGAATAATTTTTGCACAGATCTGCTGACGTATTCCGCGTGACATCACACCACGGCCAGGCCTTTGTATGAATCGTTTTTTATTGTTCCACCTCAGCGTGTTTAGCGAGGCGGTTTCCTTGGCACGTCTTATCAAAGCATAGATCGTGCCCCCTTATTCCGGGATTCTCATCAATACGGACGTGGGTAACCCAACCATGCCCGTTGGCCTGCCTTCTCTATCGAAGGCGGGTCCTAATCGACCACGGGGTGGGCTCTTGGTATTCAAGCTCTTTATGATGAGACCAAGGCCCTCTTCTTGTTTACACCCTCCATCGAGTTCCAACACCCAAAGCTTCAGATTCAGGCGCTTCGGACTTTCGACGATGTCCGGCTCCGACCAGCACGGCCGATGGATGTCTTCCTCCGTCACAGAAGAAGATGTGCTAAAGCTGCGAGATGCCAGGTATCTGACCGGCGAGATCTCGCATAGGCTGCCTGCTCCAGGGCAGGTCATTCCCACTCCTGAGCCCGGCGAGAACGTGGTGTTCGTGTCCCACGTCCTTCGGGGTTTAGGCTTCCCGACGGATCCCTTTGTGCGGGGGCTCATGTTTTATTATGGGCTTGATTTCCATGACTTGAATCCGCAGTCCATCCTCCATATCTCGTCATTCATTGTCGTATGTGAGGCCTTCCTCCATATTACCCCCCACTTTGGATTGTGGCTCAAGACCTTCAAGGTGGAGCCAAAGATGATCAAGGGGCAGCAAGCGGAGTCTTGAAGGGGCGGTCATAAGCAAATGCGCTGATGCTCCATGGCCCGAGGGCTCTTTTCAAGAGGAGCTTGGTTGTAGCAACGGGAGTGGTTTATATCACCGCTCCCGGGGGCACCAAATGGGCGGCGCCTCGCCTTCGCTCAGGTCCACCACAGCGGCTGGCATCATGGGTCAACAAGGGGCTTGGTGAGGTGCCGTCCAAGGACGTTCCCCTGCTGCAGGGCCGTATTCGAGATCTCCAGGAAAGAGGGATCAATCTGGTTGCAGTGGCGCAGGTTATGGTGATCCGACGCCTTCAGCCCTGCAAACGTCGCCCCCTCCGCCTGTGGGAATTCAATCCGGAGGGACCACGAGCTCTCCAAAATTTTATGGGCACGACGCCCGTGGAGATGTATAAACTATTCTTTGGATCACAAGAGAAGTGTCCGGACTTGACCGAGGACGCAGGACTAAGCTGCAATCGCTCATATACTCAAGTAAGTAGTCCTGTAACCGGACAAGCTGTTCATTCATTTATTTCATATATATATGCCCTTTAAAGGAGCCATTTCTTGAACAGGAGTGGATAGCCAAGGCAAAGTTAATAAGGTGTCGGCTCCTCCGGAGACCACGCGGATCCCATGTTGACCAAGATGTTGAAGGTCGCGCTTTTGAAGAGGGCGAAGGGGGGAGCGGGGAAGCAACCGCCTCTGCGAAGGAGGATATCAGGGAAGGAGGGATTAAGAGTCCCACCTTCCGAGGAGAGAAGAGGACCGCTCCGGAAGATCCGGAGGTCAAGGCCTCAAAGAGGGGGGAGGAATCTTCGGCAGAGAGTCCGGTGCTGGGAAGTAACCCAGCCGCATTATTTCCCCAAGGGGATCAGCCCTCCAGCCAGCCATAAGTAAAAAGAAGGGGTCTTGTAAATAAGGAACATCCCTGTATTTATTCATGAGGATAACGAAATTGTACCTTGTAGTTCGGACTTCAGCCCTTCTCAGAGAGCTCGTCTTGAGGATCTTCTTCCGGAGATGATGGAGAGTAAACGCCTCCACCTGTCGCACCCTTATGTGAGGCGGACGACCCGGAGGTGTCGCCGTGGGGTTCCCCAAGTCCGGCGGGGCGGAAGGTCGGCGCCAAGTGGCGTCTTGATCGGAGGAGCTGAAGGATCTGCTCGGCGGCGGCTATTTCAGAGGATCACCGTGCTCTAATGGAGTACGGTGATTGAAAGAATTGCATCCGCGGAGAGCGGATTGCATGAAGCCGTCGAAGCTTATCGACGGGGTTTGAGGTACGCAAAAGCGATGTACCTTCCGACAGTTATGCATATAAAATCGCCCTGTATATAGATAGTAGCCCACGAGACTTGGTATGTTCTCAAAATTGACAAAGTGCCGAGTATCAAATTCTCGATTATAACATATTGCCGCCTGAACAGGTGGCGGGCGTCCGGAGGCCAGCGGATTGCTGAATATGCCGAACTAAAGCGGCAACTTGACGAGGCGGATCACGGACATCGCGCTGGTCAATAAGCGGTTTGACGAGTCACAAGGTGTCACGACCTCTGTCGCGGACACCTTGTAAGGGAGCTTGACGCCCGTGTCTTCTGTTTGTATGCTTAATGCAGATGGTGCCGCTGCCGTGGTGGAGCTTGAGCAGAACTTCATGGCGAAAGAGCAAGCCAAAATTAGTAATGCGGCCATTGTAAGGCGGCGAAGAGCTAGAAGCTGAACGGGCTGCTCCTTTGCCCGAAGCAAAGAGGAGATGGCCGATATGGCCAAAAAGTTAAGGAATGCTACCGATCGCTGCGCGGTTCTTGAAAAGGAAAGTCAGGCGGAACAAGAGGTCCTAAAGAAGGCCGCCGCCGAATCCAAGAATGCCCAATCGGCTTTGAGAGTTGCCAAGGAGGAGCTGAGTCAGGCCGGGGCTATTGCGGCTGGAAAACCGCTTTAACTGCGGAGGAAATATCTGAGATCCAAAGTATGCTCGATTGGATAAATTGTGGAGTTCAGAGGATGCTTATACGGACTTGGCGGAAGCGCTGTGGGCCTTGATTGAGCACTTCCAGGGGCGTAAGGGGCAGAAGAGAAGAGCTATATTGGTCGCAATTCCATAGTCCGGGCGTCCTCTGCCACGACCGATCGGTTGGCGAATGGGCGAGCTGAATCGATTGTTCGGATTTGCCATAAAGCATGTCTTGACTCACTTGTGGCGGACGGACCCCGTAGAAGAGCTATTTTGGTTTAGTGCAGCAGTTTCTTGGTGCGGTGCAGCGTATCGACGCAATGAAGCGATCGGCGTGTATTGAGGGAGCGCTGGATGGCTCTTGCTCGTGTCAAGACATCTTTGGGCAGAGATGAAGGCCTCTGACGTTGCATCGAGTGATTTGGACAGAGGGCGAGTACCGCCGAGCACTACTTTGAAGAAGTCCTGCGGGCGCTTGTTTAATAGAGACGCGAAGGTTTCGAAGGATATATGTTTAAATGACATGTATGATTTGTCAAAACAATGTTTCAATGTAATATAAGTGCTTTTTATACTTGTGCATTCAAGTAGTAAACTACTCCCCCGTCGGCCGTTTATGTATATGTGTATATAACCTGAAAGATGGCAGTCACTGGCTTCAGCCCCCACGCACATAGTGCGGGGTTGTTTGCAAAAAAGCGCCTTTTCACACTTAATCCAACGTCTTGGTCCTATTAAGGAGGTGAAAGCGTAGCAAACCAGGCAACCGGACTATAATGCTTTATCACTTTCACTTAGCCATAGGAGTTCGAGGGTGGGGCTACTATATAGCCTCGGGGCACCGCACTCTCCGAATTCGGGTGCGTATGTGCCTGACCGAAAACCGTCCTTCGTTAATGCGGAGGAATTCTAAACATTCCTGTGAGTCATCGAGTGGTTGACCAGTCTCGCTATATCATGTGATCGGTTTGGCTTTCTCTCTTGAGGTGCTTTCCTTGCGGCGAACTGGGCACAATCGTGATAGTTCTCCTGGTGCCGCGTTAAGCCGTGAAAGCGGAACGTAAGGCAGCAAAACACGAGCCAGGCAACCCAACATTTGACCAAAGACATGATTCGAGCTGATGCATATAAGGCCTAATCTCGAGACGCGAATACTCCCTAAGGTATTCGGTCTTTATGAAAATGGGCAGAATAATGCCCTAAGCCCCGTGTCTAGGTACGCTGCAAAAATTCAGTGCGGCCAATGCCAAAGCACCACCTCCTCCTCGGTTATATTAAGGAACCGGGGATGTATATCAACAAGAGGCAGTGAAAAAAGGTTTACGCAGGTCTTAATCTGAAAGAATCCTTGCAACGGGTCCCTCATCGCACGTCTGCGCTGTGTCTCCGTTGTGCAGTATCCTGGTCGGCTGTAGCACGTTGTTCATATGTAAAAGAGAGGAACTTAGTTTGAAAGAAAAAGGGTCGTGCGAAAGGTGTACTTAATATTAAATAAACAGAGTACGGTTCGAAGAATTAAATAAAATTGAGCTTTATTGTCTCTTGTTATACATGTATGCGGCCCCTCGTATGGGGGTATGCCGCTAGTAGGCGCCTGACTCGTCTAGCAGAGTCAGGGGTTTGAATGACCGATTCAGTGTTCTTTGCCTAGCAGAGCCGGATAGGCGTGGGGCTGCCAAGGCGGTCTCCCGTTCTTCCGTGCTCAAGTGACACTTAATACTTCCTTTTAACAAGATGATGTCGCGTGGACGGGCATTTTAAGTGTTAGAGATGCATAATGCGGTATTGCGTTAAAAGCGATGAAAGCTGTACGCCTCGATGGTGCTTAAGACTCTGGCTGAATGGGGCGATGGGGAGTGAGCTTTCATGACGGGGTTGTCGGATGAACCGAACACAACCTCTAGTGGTACAGAGCCTGTATAATAAAGAAGGCTGGCGTCATTCCTTTAAAGGAAGTCTTTGCTATAGCGAATTTTGGTAGGTTCTATCCCCATTATGCGGACGGTGTCTGGTATGGCGGTGTGTCGCATTGTGTGTTATCACATGAAGTGAGTTCACTGTTTTGACTTCTATTGGGAAAGTCTTTTGTTTGAGTGCTGCTTTTGGGTTTCCGTCACTTTCACTTGGTCCGTCGAGCCCCTTGTGTTCGGGCGTTAAGTCGGCCAGATCGCTTGAAGACCCAACAATCTCTGTGGGTATGGTTTGCGGGCTTCCTGAGGTACCATGTATTTGGCACAGTCTATCCGTAATCTTGTTTAGGTTGGATAGCTCACATCAATTATCCTTTAGGGGCAGTGTTTTGTTGTTCGCCGAGAGCTTTTGAATCCGGGCGTTGACCGCCATACTATTTGGGCCATTTTCCTTATTCCAGCGCTGATCTTTTCAAGTCGTGATTTCCCATTTCCATCCCTGATTTCGGATGTACTGGTCATTGGTGCTGCATCTAGCCAGCCAAATTGTCTTCCCCGCGCAAAAGCGGGTCATGAGGCTTATTAATGCAGCAATTGTTCTTGGCTTTTCTTGGCGAGGTGTCAGCGAGCCATTCCTTTCGAGCGTTGTGTTTGAAAGCTGCTAAGGCTTCGCGTCCGGACAATCGACTATTTAGTTCTTTTTAGTAAGGAACCTGTTCCGAATTTCGGGCTGACTCTCCGGCTGTTGAGTTATGTGACTTAGATCGTCTGCGTCCGGGAGGGGCGTGAGGTCCCAAAATTTGCAGAAATGCATCCTCGAGCTCTTCCCAGCTTCCAATGGTATTTTCGGGAGGCTTTTAAGCCAATGCCGAGCTGGCCCTTTGAGTTTAAGGGGTAAGTATTTTACGGCGTGGAGATCATCTCCTCTAGACATGTGTATGTGGAGGATGTAATCCTCAATCCGCACCTGTGGTCTGTTGTTCCGTCAGATGCCTCTATGTTTACGGGTTTGAATCCCATTTGGAAATTCATGATCCAGACCTCATCAGTGAAACATAGGGGTGTCTGGCGCCTATATTTGGGTGTGCCGTGGTTTTGAATTTTGGTGTGTTGCATTGCTTTGACGAGTGTGCTTTCTTGGCCCATAGATGGACCTAACTGGGCCATCCTTTTGATGTGAATCCTTAGGCGGATCGCATATTGGCTTGTGTGCGGCACCATTCGCCGCTCTCTTTTTGCCGTGAGGTCGTCCATCCGACCGGGTGGCCTTCTTGCTTTTTAATTGTGGGGGCTCTAAGGCCTCCTCGTCGAATTCGGGCAGTAGCCTTCTTTTCGGGTAGCTCTTTGTTCGGCGACTCTCGCCGTACTTATCTGCCGTGCTGAATACTTTGCTCCATCTAATCCTGAGTGAATCTTCCGCTGTTTTGAGCTTCCGCTTCTTTTTCAGGCTACAGCGCAGCGGCTATTGAGCCTTTCTGGAGGTCATTTTGCTCCAATGGTTTGTCCGGCGTGAGGTCGTCCGGACTGTTGTCTTCGCCGGGGACAGATTGTTTATCCAAGTTGTCTTGTTCGTTGTCCACCGGTTCGCCCTGCTCTATGGCTGGGTGTTTGTTGAGGCGGGACTTTGTTCGGCGTTTACGTTGCCGTTTTGACTGCTTTTCGAGGGATTTATCCTTCGTGGCGTCCCGTTGTTCCTCGTCTTCATTTCCTTTAGGTGTATCCACCATGTATACATCATGGGATGAGGTTGTCCAACGTCCTATAGGTGCTGGTTCATTGTTGTCTCCTACATCGTCGTCCATACCGTCGATGTCTTCGGAGTCGAAATCGAGCACGTCGTGTAAGCTTTCGACAATGGCTATGAAGTGGGTGGTGGGTGGGCATTGAGTTTCTTCATCGTCCGCATCCCAACCTTCCTGTTCGTAGTCCGCCAGGGCTCTCCGGATAAAGAGAGAGACTTTAGTGAATTCAGGATGTCGCCAAAGGGCGAGTCTTTGAAAGATGTCCGCGGCCGTGAACTCCATAACGGGCGCCCAATCGGATTCGATTGGCAAGGGCGCGGAGGGTTCGGAGTCTGGAGAGGAGTCCGGCACCCCGGAGTCAAGGTCTTCGCAAAGGACAGGGATGGAGTTCGGCTCGATCGCCGTAGAGATTAAAGCCCCGGAGGCGGTGTCCAACCACTCGTCCTCGATCGGGGAATCCGGCTCGGATTAAGGGTCGGAGCGGATTACATGCGGCCTCGAGCCTTTGTTCACCGGCAGAGCTAGATCATGCCCATCGAGGAGGTGATCTTGGCGCGGCAGCTGCGGCTCGAATCCGTCGAAGATCCGATCTCCGCGGATATCGGCCGTATAGTTCAAACTTCCAAATCTGACCGACGGCGGGGCGTAGCTTCGATCTGCTCCAGATGGCCAAGTGAATTGGCCCGCGCAAAAGCCGCCGAACACGAAGATCTGTCCGGGAGAAAAGTCTCACCTGGACCGCGTCGTTGATGATGGTCGAAGAAGCCATCGAGCCTATCGGTGACGGCTACGGAGGAACTCTCAATGAAAGCACCAATGTCGGTGTCAAACCGGGCGGATCTCGGTAGGGGGGTCCCGAATCTGGCGTCTAGGCGGATGGTAACAGGAGACAGGGGACACGATGTTTTACCTAGGTTCGGGCCCTCTTGATGGAGGTAAAACCCTACGTCCTGCTTGATTAATATTGATGATGTGTGTTACAAGAGTGGATGTACCAGGAGATCAAAGAGGCTAAACCCTAGAAGCTAGC
Source organism: Aegilops bicornis (assembly GCA_021605145.1). Lineage (NCBI taxonomy): Eukaryota > Viridiplantae > Streptophyta > Magnoliopsida > Poales > Poaceae > Aegilops > Aegilops bicornis. The sequence goes on along the minus strand of CM038673.1, from coordinate 111,324,606 downwards.
CTATGGTATGATTGTTGTTCATCCTATGGACTAAAGCCATCCGGTTTATATAGGCACCGGAGAGGGCGAGGGGTTACCTGTAGTCGGTTACAAAGGTAGGAGATCTACATATCCGTATCGCCAAGCTTGCCTTCCACGCCAAGGAAAGTCCCATCCGGACACGGACGAAGTCTTCAATATTGTATCTTCATAGTCTTGGAGTCCGGCCGATGATGATAGTTCGGCTATCCGGACACCCCCTAGTCTGGAACTCCCTCAGTGGGCTTTGAATTTCTTCGTCGTCCGCATCCCAACCGTCCTGGCCATAATCCCGCCAAGGCTCTCCTGATAGAGAGAGGCATTTTAGCGAATTCAGGATGTCGCCGAAAGGCGAGTGCTGAAGGATGTCCGCAGCGGTGAACTCCATGATCGGCGCCCAATCGGATTTGATTGGCAGAAGCGCGGAATGTTCGGGGTCCGGAGAAGAGTCCGGCACCTCGGAGTCACAAGCTTTACAATGGACAGGGTCGGTATTCGGCTCCATCGCCGTAGCAGCCCCCGAGGCGGTGTCTAGCCACCCATCCTCGATTGGCGCAGCCGGCTCCGAGTTAAGGGTCGGAGCGGACTCTCGTCGACCTCGAGGCCTTTATCCGTGAAGAGAGCTAAATCATGCCCATCGTGATGCGGCGGCTGCCGGTACGTGGCTCGAATCCGTCGAAGATCAAGTATCCGCGGATGTCGGCCGTATAGTTCAAACTTCCAAATCGACACGATGGGCGGCGTAGCTTCGATCTGCGCTTCCGGATGGCCAAGCGTTTAATTGCCCCATTGCAAAGCCGCGAATACAAAGATCTGTCCGGGGAGAAAAGTCTCACCCTAGACCGCGTCGTTGTTGATGATCGAAGGAGCCATCGGGCCTATGGGTGACGACACAGAGGAACTCTCAATGAAAGCACCAATGTCGGTGTCAAAACCGGTGGATCTCGGGTAGGGGGTCCCTAACTGTGCGTCTAGGCGGATGGTAACAGGAGACGAGGGACACGATGTTTTACCTGTGTTCGGGCCCTCTCGATGGAGGTAAAACCCTACCGCTTGATTGATATTGATGATATGGGTAGTACAAGAGTGGATCTACCATGAGATCAAGGAGGCTAAACCCTAGAAGCTAGCCTATGGTATGATTGTTGTTAGATCCCCACGGACTAAAACCCTCCGGTTTATATAGACAGGAGAGGGCTAGGGTTACACAGTAGTCGGTTACAATGGTAGGAGATCTACATATCCGTGTTGCCAAGCTTGCCTTCCACGCCAAGGAAAGTCCCATCCGGACACGGGACGAAGTCTTCAATCTTGTATATTCATAGTCTTGGAGTCCGGCCAATGATGATAGTTCGGCTATCCGGACACCCCCTAGTCCAGGACTCCCTCAGTCACTATGAAGACACTCAATTTGCCGACCATGATAAAGATGAGGACGACCATGGCAACTCTTGGCATGAAGATGATGACATGTATTGTGAAGATGAGGAATAAGAGGTCGACATTTCGGCCGAGCCATTGGTGTTTATTGATAAGCTCACCCAAAGGGCCGAGGCACAAAAGAGGAGGCAAAGCATTCGCACGGGATCGTACACCCAATATGATGACACTTTGATTTTGTGAGAGTTGGATAGAGATGGGCCAAGATCCCATGAAAGGTGACGATAAAAAAGGATCCGTCTTTTGGAAAAGAGTTCACAAGAATTTTCATGAGCGAAGGAAGTTTCCCCCCTACCAATTTGCGAGCACACGCGGCATCAACTCAATTCAAAAGAGATGGGGGTTCATCTAACAAGAGTGCAACAAGTATTGTGCCGTGCTTGAGAGCGTTCAAGTCCGTCCGTGAGCGGCCTCGACCTTGGTGACTTGGTATGAACCTCTCGTTTATTCATCATGCGTCCGTTCATGTTGGCATACCATTTATGTTTGATGCATTTTGTGTCCTTTCATGTTACAATTGTGGCCGCATCTTTGATTGTGTACGCATTTCAATCTTTGGAGGCCTTCAAGGCCCGGCACAGGAACAAGCCGTTTACTCTCACGCATTGTTGGTCGCTCATCAAAGATTGCCCCAAGTTCAAAGACCAATACGCCGCTCACAAGAACAAATGAGGGAAGGAGGCCGTGGCCGAGGAGGGAGACTTGCTCAAGAGGCCGAAGGGGAAGACAAGCTCAAAGGCCGACGAGAAGCGTGGCACGTCTTCCATAGCTTTGCAAGGAACTTTGGAGAACATGATGAGCAAATGAAGATATACCTAGATCTTCAAACAAAGAAGTTTGACATGGAGGATGCCGTGAACAGGAGGAAACTTGACATCGAGGAGGCCGCTAAACTCAAGAAGGTTGAGATCGAGGCCACCAATGCCGAGAGCAACGCCAAAGAGGTTGCTCTTGAGTTCATGAGCGTCGACAAGAACAACATGTCACCGGAGAGGAAGGCTTGGTTCGCGAACCGTCAGAAGGAGATGTTCACTCACGACAGCCTGAACTAGGTGAGATCACGACCACGATGGCTGTCCATTTTGAAGACTGGCTGTTGTGCTGGCCGCTGGCTTTGTTGTCGACGCCAAAACTTGTCATTTTGAAGGCTAGCTCGTGTGCCGGCCGCTGGCTTTGCTGTCGGCCCCAAAAATTTGCCCATTTTGAAGGTTGACTCGTCTGCCGGCCGCTGGCTTTGCTGCCGGCCTCAAAAACTTGCTCATTTTGAAGGCTGGCTCGTCTGCCGGCCGCTGGCTTTGATGCCGGCCTCAAAAAATTGCTCATTTTGAAGGCTGGCTCGTCTGCCGGCCGCTGGCTTTGCTGCCGTCCTAAAAACTTGCCCATTTTGAAGGCTGGCTCGTGTGCCGGCCGCTGGCTTTGTTGCCAGCGTAAAACTTGGGTGACCATTTTGTAGGCTGGTGGCTTTGTTGCTGACCGGCATGAATAGAACGCGGCCACTGGCATGAACTATGATCATTTAGCCACACCCTTTGTTCTTTTCATATTTTTCATGCACAGTGGACGAGATGCGGCCGAAATGCGGTCCCGCGAACTTTTCTACCAGAAACAATAGTATCTCCAATTATAGCCCCTCTGGGATAGCGTATATCCGCCTGGGTCGACCTTCTATGTCTGGGTCGACCGTTTCAATTAGTGAGCGACTGGGTCGATACAACTAAAAAAAACTGCTTACTTCTTTTGTTTCCTCTCATCGAGATAGAGGTAGGCAAAAGAGGGATTTTCGTCGTTTGTGGATGTTGAGCGCACGACCGGCACATCCACAAATCCAGAAGGACACGGCCCTACTATCATTATAAACGGACGAAAAGCGGATAAAATGGACATATGTTTGAGATGGTGCGTTAGGTCGGTGTTGAAAATGCCCAGCGCCCAAGGACGCAACACGCACATACATGGAGGCGCGTCCAATCTCGGATGCTTTGTTTGTCCGGAGTCTTTGATGGCCCGGCTCGAATCTCACATACGCGGTAGCAGGCAGCTGTCCCGGCCGAAGTTTCAGAGACGGCAGTTTCCTTTGTGGTGAAAACTGACTTCCGGCGGGGACAGGGGAGAAAAGCAGCGGCAGAGAATCGGTACCCGGCCCCGCCTGAAGAAAAAGAAAACAGAAAGTGCAGCAAAGATCCACCGGTCCCATTGCAGTTCCAGCTTGCGAATGCGTGCACAGGCTCTCGGCACGGCAATTTGTCTATCGTGCAACCGAGCTGCTTGCTTGATTACGGCAGTCTCATTCACAACTAGACGAGCAACGTCGAGTCGAAATGGTAAAGAAAAACTAATGCAGACCTCCAAATTTATACACCACCGTTTTCTTCTTGACATGGAATTTATACACCATCTTGCACGCCTCCCATCCGTTGATCTGACGGAACGGAAGCAGCGTATACACCGATGGAGTATTGCTGCGCATCTCACATTTGAGCCCAAACGGCGCATAACCCGGTACCGCGGGGCTCGGGCCCCCAAGGGCTCCTCACAGCACTATAGCATTCCATTCCAGCGAGACAAGCCACCACACACCCGAATAGCTACCCGGACGACGGCGGGCGCCTATTCAACTTCTTTTCTCGCAACAGTCTTGTTCCTCCATTTGCCTTTCCGCTTCCGCTCCCCTCCCCTCCCCTCCCCCACCAAGGGTTTAGGGTAGCAGCAGAAAGGTCTCGCTCTCGGACGAGATGCCGCCGCCCAGATCGCGGGGCGTGACCCGGCGCCGGCGGCCATAGAGCGGACTGCTGGGTGTTGCTCCGGCGGCTCTCTCTCCGTCCCCGCCGCTCCTCCGCCCCACGGTGGCGACCCGAGGCCGGCACTGGCGGTCGGCGCGGTACGCGATGCTCCCGCTAGAGTCGACATCCACGACGGAGGGCGCACGCTGAAGCATGGCATTCCAGTGGAGGTGAGCCGGCCCACGGCAGCCGATGGGTTCGAGGAGGGGAGCGTAGCGCGCGACGGGTACCACCCGCTTGCTCCGCTGCCGCGCCACCCGTCGCTGATACGGAACCAGATGGGGTTCGAGGAGGGGAGCGTGGCGCGCGACGGGTACCACCCGCTTCCTCCGCTGCCGCGCCACCCGTCGCTGATACGGGACCAGATGGGGTTCGAGGAGGGGAGCGTAGCGCGCGACGGGTACCACCCGCTTCCTCCGCTGCCGCGCCACCCGTCGCTGATACGGGACCAGATGGGGTCCGGGCAGTCGGCTGCGTTCTGCCTCCCGGCGGCAAACGGGCTGGTGACGTCGGCGCCCGCAGGAGGGCGAGCAGGCGATGGCAGGGACCAGTACGACCACGGCAAGGCACCAAGCCTTCTCCTTCTGCTCGCGGCTACTAGAGAGCTTCCCACAAAGGTACGGGCTCGCTGTAAGTCGGGTTAAATGCCATGCCCATGCGCGCCTCAAGTGAGTTCCAGTTGGTGTTGATGCTGCCTGTACACAATAGTTTTGCCTGTCGTGCTGCCTAGTCGTGGGCCTGAGTCCTGACGGCCTTTCAGATTATATATTTTGCAGGGCCTTTTGTTTCTTTGCAATTTTGTGATGCTGATGGATTTAACTTTTCAAATACTTCAGCCGTGTAGTACCAAATTTATGGTTAATTGCTGGACTAGACAAATTTCCATATTGATGATAGTGTAATTTGGAAATTATTGTATGTCAACTTCTGCAATCCATGGTAGGGGAGTTGAGGGTATTGTTGCGAGAGTGGATTTTTAGCTCCCGGATGCCTAGGCACCCCCTTATCTGAGCCACTCATTCGGAATATGGCGCCTCAAGATTTGTGCGTCACACTGTAGCTAACAGATGCATTAGCAGAATTGGTGCCTCATTAAGCGCATGCATAAAGACAAAAAATAGACAACCCTGGGCCTAGTCTAGCACTGTTTTTCCTGGCCTAGTTGCACCTAAAAAATATGGCAGATGACACCATGAGCCATCACGGTCAAATACAGCCGTATAAATATAATTAAAAAGTAACTCCGCTGTGAGCTCTCACGAAGATTGCATCACAAAACCGACCATAGAGGATAAGCCTGCTGCATGAGTCACACTCATGAACAATGACCTGTCATGCATGTCGCCATACAGGCTAGTCATGCACCTACTGCCCAGTCCTATATGCACCTACTGCCCAGTCCTATATGCACCTAAGCCAACCTGCGACCCTATTAGACGGGTCAAAAAGACTGACAAAGCTGGCCGTGGCCTACTCTTATACTTACTCTCCCTAACTAGCCCTATTATCTTCATACATGAATGGATGTGAGTAACAATTTTCTTTTACGAGCTAGTAACATTAGGTAACCGAGTTCACATGATATACTACTCTCATCACTATGCAAGCATGCAGCGCAGGGCCTGCCAAGCATGCCATGTCTAATCGTTTGACCCTCTGGCATACGCCACTGTACTAGTACCTACCCTGCCTGCTGCAGCCTAGGAGTGCCGCTGTAGCGCCACTGTTTGCCTGGTTAAGTAACCTGACACTGCAGACCACCGCACGAATCTTGAAAGGGCCGAGCGGACTAGATAAGCGGGAGTCGGGACTCCCGGGTGCTGTGGCACCTTTTCGTATTGTTGCTAAAATATGCAGTATAGTACAAAGGAAGTTTGTATGAATGTATGGCGTAGAAACAGATAGACCTAGATAATTTGACTTTCAAGAGCGATATTATGTAGAAAAGGTCAATCCATGCACATGTATATTACCTCGCGATTACATGAGACGCTCAAAAGTTAGGGATGTGGGGCTTCCTTGTTATAGAATGGACAGTACAACTTGATGCATCATTAATTTTCGTTTGAGATTATGTTATTATACAAAAATGTATGTGAGGCGCTATTTGCTGATCAGTATATTGCAACGGAGATCAGGATAGAGCATCATATCTAATGTTATTAGTTCATAATGTGCAGGCCAAAATCCCATAAACAAGTATTGGTGTAGGAACAAGAAATAGTTCTCAGAATTGAATTTCCAAATTATATATTTTGATGCCTTTAAACATTGAATTGCTTGAGAGCTCTTTCTTATGAGAGTTGCATGTATATATATGTAGATGCAGAGATATGTTATCTCAGGTTTTGGGGAGACAAAACAGGTGGCTGGTTCATTGAGGCGTTCGCTGTACACCAAAGTTACGCCTGCAACAGCGACTTAAAGAGAAATAATAAAGGAGGTAAAGACGTTTGTAGTTTTCTAAATTGCTATTTAGCAACAGTGTAACAGCCGAATGTGTATGCAAACCACTGAAAAAAAATAGTGCGCTTAGTTTTCTTTTGAGTTTTTCTTTTGATAAAATTGGTTTTGTTACAATCAAATTATGTTATCTAGAAAGTGCGCAGGGTTGCAGCGACCTTAGTCTCTTACAGTTGTATTTGATACAAAGTCCCCGATGACAGTTATGTGCCAGTGATGATGTTTTTAATCATTTGCAACATAGGTACTCTTGCATTTAGATGCCACAAGTATCACTATGATCTAATTTCAAATGAATTTGCAGGCTTCTGTTGCAAGATGTTGGAGTCGGTTACCACTGTCCATCGTGAGGTATGTACTATTCATATGCTGTTATCTATGCCTACTCATTACGCTACTCGTTGAAGAAGTGACTCGCTCGAGCTGGAGTTGACTATATTGATTATAGGCAGAGTTCATTGCTGATTGTTGTGCATTTTCAGTATGGGCCGGGCACTATTCTAGTAGTGCAGCGATTGACTCATCGATATATAGGTTGGAAGGAAAAATTAAGAGAATAGGGAATTCGAGCTGGATTCTCTTCCTATTTTGCAGTGAAAGCATTTCCTTGATAGTTTATTTTTGAGATATATACATATATAGATAATTTGGTTTGACTTTATATTTCCCACATTTTGTAGGGCTTGTTTGTTCAGTTTGGTCTTACTTGTATTATGTGCTGGAGGTTCTTGTTCACCAATTTTGAAGAATGAGTTTACTATGGAGTTCTGCCCTCTAAATACTTCTGAGGCGTGTTCAGTAGCTCCATTCCATCCTTTTAAAAGGCCTATACCTATTCAGAGCACTTGGTTAAAAGAACAATTTCCTGAAATGCGATCACAACGCATGATGCTTGAGGATTCGAAACATGATGAATGTAATAATACACAAAGGTAATAATTTAAAAATGTGCGATGCTGAAGATTCTCGTTATCTTTTTGTAGTATTTAACATTTTATCTACTCTATTGCATTTTTAGCTTGGATTTCCAAATTGTTTCTATGGCGGCACCTATAATTTCATTCATTGCAAACTTCGCACACTTGTAAGTATTGGATTCTGTACTTTTTATTTGGAAACCATGTATGAAGTTATATCAACATAAAAAAAATCATAAATCAAGCCTTTAGCTGTAGAAATTTTTTTGAGCTGTTTTGAACTGCTCCAACTTACCTCCTAAGAGGTATGATAAGAGTTTAATCTTGTCCGTGCAATTCCCAATTGTGATATAGACAATGCCACTAGCTTTAATAGCTATGGTTTAAAGAGAAGGCTTAAGTTTGTTCATTTATTTTATATGGTCTGCTGCAACTGTTCCTTTTTTTTATCGTGCCTTTTAATATCTCTTGTAGAATGAATCTTATTGTCTGCAGCTACTGTTCCTTTCTGATTGTGCCTTATTTTTCCCTTCTAGCATTAATATATGTGGAATTGGACAAGTTAATGAAAGAGGAAAGCAACTTTTTGCTACTTCTTCTATGCTCATATCTGCATCAAATTTCTTATGGAGTTGGTATCAACAGAAGCAGGACTGTCCAAATGGATTCATGATAGCCATCTTATTCCTGGCTGGTGTTGTGCATTTGGTCTATGCTTTAATCTTCTGGCTCACTTCAGATCTGAACGTAGGATGGTCGGTCTCCTTTATTCTTGTGGGTCTCTCTGCTAGTGCAACTGGTATTTGGAACAAGTCAACAGCAAGTATACTTGGCCTTATTTGCATGGCATTAGGTCATATTATTCGAGTTGCTGCGATTCAAAGATATCACCGTGCTAATGTAATATTGGCCTTTTTTGGTCTGGTTGGCGTCCTCCCAGTATTTTATAGCAGAAACTGGGAGAATCACCGACTTTTCATGGTATAATTACTTAATGAGGAACCATGTTATTTACATAAATATGCATATAATTACTTAGACTAATAAGTTTTGAACATCTTGCACATCTGCAGATCAGCACTTTGATATCATCTGCAATCAGGGTTATTGATCTCGGCATGCAAATCTATTATTATCGTAGAGCACCTGAGGATGAGGATGCTGCCCATGTTCCACCTATTGTTGCTCCAAATGCTGGACGTGAAGTTGGTGATGATGATCATGAAGCTAGACATGGTGTGGCTATTGCTGAAGGAGGTGAGGATGCTGCCAATGTCTCACCTTTGGATCAGGGCTCTAACCAGCTTCATGATGCACCTGTTGTTGCTCCAAATGTTGGTGATGATAAAGCTTCACGTGATGTGGCTATTGCTGAAGGAGGTGTTTCTCACAATTGCCCTGCTGGTGCTCTAGGTGTTCAAGATATTGATCAAGAAGATGGTAATGGAGGAGCTCCAGAAGTGGCGGCTGATGCTCAAGTTGCTGTTATGCAGAATTCCCCTGCCCCTGCTGGTGCTCCTATTCGTGCTTCAGATGATGTGGCTATCGCTGAAGAAGGTGAGGATGCTGCCCATATCCCCATCTTTGGCTCAAGTTGTACCTGAAGATATTGTGCAGGGCTCTAACCAGCTTCCTGTATCACAAGGTGTTCATGGTGCAGGTGAAGTTGGTGTTCCAAATGTTGCAGGTGAAGTTGCTGATCATGAAGCACCAGAAGTGGCAAGTGTTGCTCCAGTTGCTGTTGTTCAAAATGCCACTGCCTCTGTTGGTGCTCCAGATGCTGAAGTTGCTGCTGCTGATGATGCAGAATAGCTGTCTCCTGCACGCTATTCATCTTTGTTCTGCCTTTTCATTTGAGCTTTAGGCGAACTGATGAAAGGCAATTCAATATCACCACCAGCTTTGAACAAGCTGATTGCGCTAGCCTATTTGGGCAACAAACTCATAGGGACAGGCTTGACCTTGTTGGCCTTAAGAGCTGTAGATGATTCTAGGTATAGTTAGGAACTGTTCTTTTGTTAGGAATTGTTACCTAGGATGATAGCTGACTTGTTGCTTTTACCGTGAACACTGAACAGTGAACACTTCAAAGCCTAAGGGAGGTGACTGAGAGGATTGCAATGGCACTTTAGGGCACTCCCAAGTGTTGGTCTTTATGGATACCCTGTCCTAAAAAGTTTACCTTTGCCATTATGATTTCATAATTCTTAATTCGACTGAGCTCCACAAATGTAATGCTTCTCTGGAAATCATGTGTCAGGTGGAGCCGTACATGTCTCTGATTGCCATTTTATAGCGTGGATTGCATTATCCTTATGTTTACTTGAAGTACAATTTGCATGTGAACACCATTGGTTTGTTCTAATTTTTACATCCTTTTCAATTTCATGGCAATGCTGCTTGAAAAAAAAATACTCCCTCCCTCTGTAAAAAACAGAGTGGGTACTTTTGGACAGCCCGTTGCGTGCAAACACTTGGCACTAGTAGCGGAGTCACGGGCCGTTACTATACCAACTAGATTCATTGTTTTTTTTGCGGGGCACCCCATTGCCGGAGTGAAATGCATGAAACCAACACACTCGTGTCTTGAAATGCAAAAAATCATCACCATACAAATCGTGATAAGATGGCACCGCACGCAACGTTAGACCGTGCCATAATGCACCAACGGCAAATGCTTATTTCTTTAATGATGTTTCTAGCTCACCCGCAAAAAAAAAATGATGTTTCTAGTTGGTCGAGCTCACCCATCAGGTTGAGTTGGCGGAAAAAAACTGCCATGCGGGCACTAACTTGGTCCTCATTATCTTTCTCCTCTCTCTCCCACATACCGGCCTCCCAGTGCGCCACCTCCAGTTGCACCGCAGCCACATGTCTCATGCCGAGCTCCATTGGATGATGGGATCCTGCCCGAATCCAAGGCGCTACTGCGCCACGGCCCACCCGTGCAGGCGTCGTCCTCTCCTCGGCCCATGACGGTGCGACCCCATCCTCTCCTTGTTGATCTGGTCCCCGGCGAGGGACGCGCCTCAGGCAGCTCCCCCCTAGCTCAGCCGGCCGGATCGCCCGGCGGGCAGCGGTGGCGGCAGTGCACAAGACAAGTGCGATCCTGACCCCGGGGCAGACTGGCTGAGGCGAGGTAGGTTGCGTGTGTGAATTCGATGATTGTTCTTCCGCTCTAATTTATGTCGATACAGTTCAACATTTTCTCACATTCTATTCATTTCAAATATTGAATCAACATGATTTTTTTTGACAATTATCGATTTTAAAATTGTTTATGAAATTTATGAAAAAAAACATTTTTAAAATTGCTAACAAATTCCTAACAGTTGTTGAAAATTGTGAATAAAAATTAAACCACAAACAATTTTTAAAATCTATGAATATTTTTTAAACGAGAACATTTGTTGAAGTTGTGAACAAAAATATGAAAAGAAGGACAATTTTCAAAATTCCTGAAAAGTTTTTTAAATTGTATTTTTAAAAAAATGTGAATTATTATGACGGAATTATTAGATACAAAATTAATAAATAAGTGGGTCGTCCCCAAAGTACTGCAAATAAAAAAATGACGCCAAGCCGACGCCTGTTGCCCTTACTAGGCCAGCCTCGCGCGTCATCTTTTTTTTTCGTCATCTGAGCACCCCCGCCGGTGCCCAGGCCGTCCCTTGTCGCCCGTTTGGGTTTGATTTGGGACATGCCGACTAGATTAAGGCCCGGCGGCTCAGGCGGGCTTTTTCTAATACAAATTATAAGCATATTGGGCTGACTTGACGGGCATCTGCTTCTCGAAAAAAAAACTTGACGGGCATCTTTTTTCACTCCTTCATAGCTTTCAATCGTAAATTGGACGTTTCGGGAGGGCATTTTCTATTTTTTCCCAACACATTTCAAACCGACTAATTTGGACACTATTTAAACAGAATTCAAATTGCATTCATATTTTAGGATTTTTTTACAAGGATTTATACGAAATTTGAAGTGAAAAGACAAACTAATCTAATCGTCATCGCAGGCACCGTCACCCGGGCTGTCGTCATTGTCGTCATTGCCACATGCGTTGAGGTTGCCATCTGCTGTTGCCGCTGCCTCATGGATAGGCGGAGGGCCTCATTCCACCCTGGCATGTCGTCCAGGCAATCGGGCGCACGCAGCGGAATCCAACCCGGGGTCAATGGGGACTCATAGATCGCCCAGAAGAGGCCGGGCATGTTGACGGCGTCGACGACCTATTTGAGCGCCGCTAGCTCAGAAGGGCCAGACCCGCCTAGAGCCATCCCGCATTGACGGCTGTTGCCGGCGCCGGTGTTGCTCGACATCTTTGTCAGGTCGGGTGTTGCCGAGTGGCAATGAAATTGACATGGGAGGGCTGGTGCTCTGGCAATGCAGCGTGCATGCTGGGTTTATTTATAACCGGGGCAGGGCCGGGGTGAGGCCGGTGACCGAAGTAATGGCGACTTGTGCTGGCGAGAGTTGCCATCAATGGCAGCCTTGGGAGCGTCGTGCACACGACACGTCACGGGTGACATGACGGTTCAAACTGACCGCCCGTCAGCCACACGACACGACACACGTCTAGTTCGACCACGCGGCGCGGCGTGACCCGCACATACACGGTCACACCGGGTATGGCCGCTTAGACGTAAGTATTCGTACATACATGACGGGCGTATCATCACGGATAGGCACGCGACATCTTTTATAAATAGGATTATCCTGTCCTTTTCTATGAAGGGGTATGAGGTTATTATATAACGGAAATATCTACCTAGTTCCCTCTATCTCTTTACGTCTTTGTTCTCCTAAGTGATGACCAACAAATATTGCATTACAATTGAAAAGCAAAGTACAGTTTAGTACTCAACGACATCATATGCATAAGAGCATTATTTTTTTCTCGCGGATATATGTGTTTGCAACTGTAGTCCAAATTAAACATATAATAGTCTATGCAATTAAATCTATATTACCGTTGGGGAATATATTAGAAATAAATGCACCTTTAAATTCAATAATAAAACATGATCATGTTATTAACAACGTTGGTCGTAAAAATAACATAATCATATTCATTTTAATAATCACTTTTAACATGCTCTTAAAAACCTTAATTATTTTTAAACTTTTATTTACTTTGTAAAAGAGCAGTATTAATTATTTACGCAGCGGAAAAACATGAATAAAAATTTATGAACTTTTTACTCTTTACAGAAATTTTTCTTTGACCGAATAAAAAATCATGAACATTTTAATTTTCTTCATAAAATTCATGACCATTCTTTTTCTGGACAAAAATTTCTTTGGATTAATTTGAACAGAAAGACTAAAAGAATAAATTAGCCAGCTCCAGCCGGCCTCGGCCTGACGCGGGAGGCCCGCAGCGGCCCATGGCCTGCTCCCCCACAAGCTCTGCCGCCCGAGCCACTAGGCCCACTGCGGGAGAGGGAGACGCGGCCCAGTACGCGCGGCTGCCTATCGGCCCAGCTCCTGCGCCCGCGCTGCCGACGTCGGCCTCTACCACTTTCAGCCCAAAAGGCCCGTGGCCAGCTAGGGTTTCGATCCTGGACGTCCGTGGAGATCCGACGGCCATTCGTGGCTTTCGCTTGGTCAAAAGCAGTGCCGGCCGATCTCGAACCCTAGCCCGTTCTTGTTCTCTCCTCCTCGTCTCTCGTCGCGGTCTCACTGACAGCGAAGTGACGGGGCCGCTCTCCGGTCGGCCGCCCCGGCTGCCGGCGACGACGGCTAGAGCCACCGCGTCGCGCGAGTGCGACTCCTTTTCTTCTCTGTTCTTTGACAGAGAGAGAGCCAGCGGAGCCATCATACGCTCTCTCCATAAGTGCCACCGGCGAGTCTTTGTCCATTGCCGGCGACGGGTCTAGAGCCACGCGCGCGGGCCTCCCTCTGTTTCTCCTCCCCGCCTCGTTTCTTTCTCCATCCACCGCCCCCTTTCGCAAAGAGTGGCGTCGAGCGGCCACCGCGACGGCGATGGTGAAGCAGTTGGTTGTGGCGATGTTGCCATCCCCTTCGCCGGCTGCGCGTTCGCCTTGTGGTGAGCGCGTCGCCGTCGAACGGTTTGGCCGCGGTGCCCTTTGCCCCTCTCGGGGTGGAGTTCTTCTTCCCGAATCCTCGGCTTGCTAATGCGATTCGGGATCGAGAGGAACGGGCGCGGCCATGACGGCGACGCTCTTTGCCGGCGGGCCCAAGGCCCTCTCCGGTGAACTTTTTATTTGCTTTTCTCTGCCCAGCTAGGGTTCTTTGGGGAGGAATCTTTTTCTTTATCTATTTGTTCTTTGTACCGAAATCGATCTAGATCCTAGCCTATCTAATACCATTGATAGACCCTTGGATCACTAGGCTAGATTAGATCCGGTAGTCCTACCTTCTCCTGGTGCTGACGAGCTCGAGCCGGAGGCCATCGTGGTGTTGCGGCGCACGGTGATGGCGGAGAGTGGGCGAGGTGGTGGCGGCAGCGATGTGTGGGCAGTGGCAGCGGCGGAGCTTCCCGTCACTGTCAGCGCAAGACCTAGATCGGGTCGGGTGTTTCGGTGGGGAGCCTAGCAATGCGGTGAACCTCGTACTGCATGCCGCCGGCCCCCACCTCTTTATGTAGCGCTGCGTGACAGGGGCCCGTCAACCATATTGCGGTTGGGCGCCCCCGATCAGGGCACGGATCAGGGGTCCGGTGGGCCGTTGGGCCCACACGGGAGAGATCAACCTAACACACCCCCCCCCTTGACCTCAACCTTTTCTTTTAACCTTATACTTTCTAGTTTATTTGTTTCATCACATATTGGTACATAGAGCATATTTCATCGTCACAGCTTAATTGCCGATAGAATCATACAGCTACAACATACATTTTTTAGAAACAAATTCGGTTCCTTTTGGGCCTCTCATGATCCAGGAATCATAGGCTTTCCCTTAAACCCATGCCGGCTAAGTGTTCCATGAACACAATGGGTGGTAAGCCTTTCGTTAGCGGATCCGCAAGCATATCCTTTGTCCTTATATGCTCGAGACTTATAGTTTGATCCTGGATTTTATCTTTAACAACATAATACCTTATCTCTATTGTTTTGGCAGCATTACTCGACTTGTTGTTGTGATCGTAAAATATTGCGGGCTGGTTGTCACAGTACATCTTTAGTGGTTTGTGAATACAATCTACCACTTTCAAGTCGGGTACAAATTTCTTTAGCCATATCGCGTGCCCCGTGGCCTCGAAGCATGCTATAAATTCTGCATACATCGTGGATGATGCAACTATCGACTGCTTGGAGCTTTTCCACGAAATAGCTACCCCAGCGAGGGTGAATACATATCCTAACGTGGATTTTCTATCATCTCTGTCCCCCGCAAAATCTGCGCTTGAATACCCTTTTATCTCTAGGGAATCACTTCTCCTCTATATTAGCATGTAGTCCTTCGTGCCTTGCGCATAACACAATGCTTTCTTTACCATCTTCCAGTGCTCTATGCCTGGATTCTCTTGATATCTACCGAGTACCCCGGTGATAAAAGCTAAGTCAGGGCGAGTGCACACTTGTGCATCTTTGTAAGCTGCCAACAGCGAAGCATATGGTCTTTGCTTTCATTTGATCGATCTCGTACTGGTTCTTGGGACATTGGAATTTCCCAAAACTATCGCCCTTGACTATATGAGCAGGTGTGGCTTTACTCGCATGCATATTATACTTTTTAAGAACCTTTTCTAAATATGCTTTCTACGATAGTCCTAAGACTCCACTCTTCCTATCTCAGTGAATTTCTATGCCCAAAACATATGATGCTTCACCAAGATCTGTTATGTAAAAATTTGAGGATAAGAACTTCTTTTTTTATAGTAGTAGACTAACATCACTGCTAGCAAGCAGGATATCATCCACATACAAGATTAGGAAAATATATTTCCCATTTTTAAACTTCGCATAAATGCAGTTATCCTCAATATTTTCTTTGAATCCAAAACTTCTAATTGTTTGATTAGACTTTAAATACCACTGTCTAGAGGCTTGTTTTAATCCATAAATGGATTTCTTCAGGCGACATCCCATATTTTCCTTGCCTTCCATGATAAAACCCTTGGGTTGTTTCATGTAGACATTTTCCTTTAGATCTCTGTTCAGAAATGCCGTCTTTACATCCATTTGATGTAACTCTAAGGCCCAGTTCTTTTGAGAAGATTATGGAGAATCTTGGTCCCAAAAATCCCAAGCGAAAAAAACTCGATTGAACTTCCAAAATCTCAACCGGATTCTCCAGAATCCTAGTGCAATCCCAAAATCCCAAAATACCTGGTTTCTCCCACAATCTCAGGATTACAGCAAGTCCCACCAAAGAAAAGCGTTTGAAGTATAGTTGTACCTGTTGTATAGCGTATTTACGGTCAAAATGCCACCCATGATCCAGCCCTAGACCAAACGGCAGCGGGCCTTTTGACCACTCGCTCGTCTCCCAGCTCTCACGCGATCGGGCAGAGGAGCTTCAAGCCGCCCGCCCGCCAGCTTAGCCCGCCCGCCCGGCCAGGCCGCCCCTCACCCCGCCGGGCCAGGCCCGCCTGTCTGCCTACTCTCCCTGGCCGGCAGTTCGCCCGTCGGCTTCGGTTAGGCACTAGGGTTGCCCGCGCCGCCAAGCCGAGTCAAGCCATCGCCGCCCCCGCCGGCCAGCTTCCCTCCTCAGCTCCTCCTCGCCCCTCAGTCCGCCCCGGCCCTGAGCCCCGTCCCTTAAAGTTCGACGCCGATGCTCACGGTGAGCCCTCCTTTTTGCATCTCTCTGTTTCTTCATGCTTGAATAATGCTTGAATTGATGCTAGCTATTGTTGATAGATAAAATAGGTAGATGGATTGATGCTTGAATTTGTTAGATGGATGGATGGATTGATGCTTGCTGATGTCAATGCTAATGGTATGCTCCACTAGCGGATTAGGAAAAAATGTCAGAGGTGTTTGATACAAATTGTGTCACAAATGAGCATGCGAGGGTGCCAACTCCCTCGTATCCATGATAGCAAGTTATGTGATCAACATTTTTACAAGTTCGACGATGATGCATATGTGCAACCTCCATTGCCGTTTACCGGTGCCAACGCTCTACCACCAGAACGCAACACGTGACGCGATTGCTGCTAGTCTCGTACCTTGAGATTATTCATATTTTTAGTTTATGGACTTTCTGTAATGAAAAAAACTTTAAATCCATTGTAATATTTAGCACTTTTTATGACATTCTTAAATCACTTTCGTTCTTGTTAGAAACAACAAAGTGTTAACATTTCATCAAACAAATTACATCTAAGGGTAGTACAGGACATTTCAACACACAACATTTTCTAGAATCTCAAACTACAATCTACGAAAAGAACTTCGACAACAGATTACGGGAGAAGCAGATTCTGGGAGAATTTTCCAGAATCCTGATTCTGTAGAATCTTGCCTGAAAAGAACTGGGCCTAAATCAAAATGAGCAACTAATGCCATTATGATTCTGAAGGAATCCTTACATGAGACTGGAGAAAATGTCTCATTGTAATCTATCCCTTCTCTTTGTGTAAATCCTTTTGCCACGAGTCGTGCTTTATACTTTTCTACATTCCCTTTAGAGTCATACTTAATTTTGTAGACCCATTTGCAACCTACTGTTTTGGCTCCTTTAGGAATTTCCTCTAAGTCCCAAACATCTTTGGAACTCATCGATTTCATCTCGTCTTCCATTGCCTTCATCCACTTCGATGAACGAGAGCTTATCATCGCTTCTTCATATGAGGTGGGATCTTTTTCTGTGTGAACTATTTTTGTGTTATAAACTTTATAATCAATAGAAATAGCTGACTTTTTGTGTCTTGTAGACCTTCTAAGTGCCTCAGTTTCTGGCACATTCTGTGCCTCAACTTCTAGCACTTCTTCTAAAATTCTTCTTTGCACCTCCCTTTCATGCTCAACAACGGGTTCAGACGGCTCCTGAAGGACAGGTTCCGGGTCTACCCCCATAGTTGTCATGGCTGGAGTTGCAACTGGTAGTGACAAAAATGGCTCCTGAATCATCGGATTAGGTGCATGCACCCTCTTCTCCTCAAGATCAATTTTCCGAGCTACCAAGCCCCCCCTCATCATTTCATCCTCTAAGAAGACTGCATGTCTTGTTTCTACAAACTTTGTATATATGTCTGGGCAGTAGAAACGAAAACCCTTTTATCTGTCTGGATAGCCAATGAAGTGGAAACTCACTGTTTTGGGATCTAACTTTGCAATGTTTGGATTAAACATTTTGGCCTCAAGCGGGCACCCCACACCTGAAGTGTTGTAGGGAGGGCACTCTTCCTGTCCATAGCTCGTGCGGTGTTTTGGGCACCGACTTTCTTGGTACTTTGTTGAGAATGTGAATGGCGGTTTTAAGCGCCTCCATCCATAATCCCAATGGCAAGGTGGAGTAACTCATCATGCTGCGCACCATATCCATAAGTGTAATCGTTGTGCCTTTCGGCTACTCCATTTCTTTGAGGCTCGCCCGGCATTGAATCTTGGGCTACTATGCCGCCTCTGCAAGAACTTTGCAAAAGGTCCAGGACTTGGCCATATGGAGTGTGCCAACCGTAGTACTCTCCTCCACGGTCGGACCTGACTATCTTTATTCTTTTATCATGCTGATTTTCAACTTCAGCTTTGAAATTTATCCAACGCTTCAGACCTTTCTTTGATTGGATAAATATATCCATAGCGAGAGTAATCATCTGTGAATGTTATGAACGAGTCATATCCATCCACACTTTTCACCGGAAATGGTCCACAAATGTCAGTGTGAATGATTTCCAGTGTGCCTGTGCTATGGATTGCACCTTTTTTGATTTGTTTTATATACTTTCCTTTAATGCAATCTATGCATTGTTCTAAGTCTGAGAATTCTAACCGAGGAAGAATTTCACTTTTGACTAACTCCCCTTGGAAATATGGCCCAAGTGACAGTGCCATAATTTCGATGAGTCGAATGTTCTCTTTCTTTTCTTTTGTTCTTTATTCGACGCAGAAACATGTTCTTTCACATTGCATACATAATAAACCTTTTCACGAAGTGATAACAAATAAAGCTCATCGTATAGTAAAGAATCACCCACATAAGCATTATTGAACCATATGGCACACTTGCCATGTCCAAAATAACATTCATAATTATCTTTGTCCAAACAAGAAACACTAATTAAGTTTCTATGACATGATGGAACAAATAAAACATCTCTAAGTAGAAGATTGAATCCATCATCTAACTCCAAGGAGATGTCACCGACAGCTTCAACTTCTGCTTCAACCCCGTTTGCCACTTCAATGCGTCTTTCGCTTCTTTGCATAGTCCGCGTCGAATGGAATCCCTGTAAAGAATTTGCAACATGAACAGTTGCTCCTGAGTCAATCCACCAAGTGGATTTTGAAAACTATGTATACAAGGATTCATTTACAAAGGAAACTATATCGTTACCTATTTTTTGCCATGATCGACTTCACCAAGCGGTATGATCTTTCTTGTAATGCCCTTTCTGCTTACAGTGGAGACATGTGTCTTTGTCCACTAAGAAAGGCTGTTGCTGACGTTGATGCTGATAGGGAGCTTTTCCATGTGGCTTTGAAGGAGAACCTTTGTTGTTTAGATTGTAATTCTTTTTCTTGTTGTCCTTCAC
Organism: Aegilops bicornis; assembly: GCA_021605145.1. Taxonomy (NCBI): domain Eukaryota; kingdom Viridiplantae; phylum Streptophyta; class Magnoliopsida; order Poales; family Poaceae; genus Aegilops; species Aegilops bicornis. Next base: position 111,305,320 of record CM038673.1, on the reverse strand, counting down.
ATAGTTGAGTGAACCACCATGTGAGGCTTTGAGTCTGTCCTCTTCTTGGACGCACATTGCTATTGTCTTTTCAATGTCCCATGCTCCAGGTGACATGTTGTAGTTTACAACAAAGGTTTCAAACTCCTTTGGAAGTGAAGCCATGACCAGGTGGACCGGAAGCTTTGGTTTGATCACCACATCCTCATCCATGGGCTTGAGTTTTCTGCCATATTGCTCATCTTGAGGATGTGCTCTCTTATTCCATGACTACCACATGTGTAGTGTTCTGTCACCAGTTGCTTTAACACCTGGGTGGCATATATCTTTGAAGAGCTAGTGAACTGTCTCTTTATCTTTGTAAGAAACTCCTCTGCGGAAGTGCACTCTGCAATGGAGCCCACAATGGTGCTCTCAATTGTATTCTTTATAAATGCCATGCACTTTTTGTTTGCATTGACCCACTTTTGGTTTGCTATGGAGTATGACATCTCCAAAGGAGCATAATCTTTTTTCTTCTTCTCCCACGCACCATCTTTGTCAGTGGCCTGTCCGACTGGCTCTGCAGGTCTGACCAGCCATGGTTCATCCACAGCCCAGTCCAGGTCAGCACAGACAAATGCCAGGTCTACTTTCTTCCTCCACTCAGTGTATTTATCACCTCTGAGTGCAGAACATCTTTTAGGCAACTCATCAAGTGGAGGCCTCCTGAAATAACAGTTTAAGTGAGATCAGTATAACAATCATATGCATTATTCTAACGTTGGTCAAACTAAACATACAATTGTCTATGCAATTAAATCTATATTACCGTTGGGCAAAATATTAGAAATAAATGCACCTTTAATTTCAATAAAACATGATCATGTTATTAATAACGTTGGTCATAAAAAATAACATAATCATATCATTTCAATAATTACTTTTAACATGCTCTTAAAAACTTAATTCTATGTAAATTTTATTTTCTTTGTAAAAGAGCACTATTAATTATTTACGCAGCAGAAAAACATGAATAAAAATTCTCGAACTTTGTACTTTTTACAGAAAACTTTTCTTTGAACGAATAAAAAATCATGAACTTTATTATTTTATTTATAAAATTCATGACCATTTCTTTTTCTGGACAAAAATTTCTTTGGACTAATTTGAACAGAAAGACTAAAAAATAAATTAGCCAGCTCCAGCCGGCCTCGGCCTGGCGCGGGAGGCTCGCAGCGGCCCACGGCCTGCTCCCCGGCAAGCTCTACCGCCCGAGCCACTGGGCCCACTACGGGAGAGGGAGACGCGGCCTAGTACGCGGGGCTGCCTATCGGCCCAACTCCTGCGCCCGCGCTGCCGACGCCGGCGTCTGCCACTTTCAGCCCAAAAAGCCCGTGGCCAACTAGGGTTTTGATCCTGGACGTCTGTGGAGATTCGACGGCCATTCGCGGCTTTCGCTTGGTCAAAATTAGTGCCGACCGATCTCGAACCCTAGCCCCGTTCTCGTTCTCCCCTCCTCGTCTCTCGTCGTGGTCTCCTAACGGCGGAGTGACGGGGCCGCGCCCCGGCTGCCGACGACGGCGGCTAGAGCCACTGCGCTGTGCGAGCGCGACTCCTTTTCTTCTCTTTTATTTGACAGAGAGAGAGAGAGACCCGACGGAGCCATCATCTGCTCCTCTCCCGCAAGTGCCACCGGCGAGTCTTTGTCCGGCTGCCGACGACGGGGTCTAAAGGCAACCGCGCCACGCGCGCCTCCCTCTGTTTCTCCTTCCCCCTCGTTTATTTCTCCATCCACCGCCCCCTTTCGCAAAGAGTGGCGTCGAGCGGCCACCGCAAAGGCGATGGTGAAGAAATTGATTGTGGCGCCGTCGCCATCCCCTTCGTCGGCTGCGCGTTTGCCTTGCGGTGAGCTTGTCGCCGTCGAACGGTTTGGCCGCGGTGCCCTTTGCCCCTCTCGGGGTGGAGTTCTTCTTTCGAAATCCTCAGCTTGCCGATGCGATTCAGGATCGAGAGGAACGGGGGCGGCCATGACGGCGACGCTCTTTGCCGGCGGGCCCAAGGCCCTCTCCGGTGAACTTTTTATTTGCTTTTCGCTGCCCAGCTAGGGTTCTCTGCGGAGGAATATTTTTTTTTCTCTGTTTGTTCTTTGTACCGAAATTAATCTAGATCCTAGCCTGTCTGATACCATTGATACTCTTGGACCACTAGCCTAGATTAGATCCGGTAGTCCTACCTTCTCCTGGTGCTGACGAGCTCGAGCCGGAGGCCATCGTGGTGCTGTGGCGCACGGTGATAGCGGAGAGTGGGCGAGGTGGTGGCGGCGGCGGAGCTTCCGGTCACTGTCAGCGCAAGACCTAGATCGGGTCGGGTGTTTCGGTGGGGAGCTTGGCAACGCGGTGAACCTCGTACTGCGTGCCGCCAGCCCCCACCTCTTTATGTAGTGCTGCGTGACAGGGGCCCATCAACCATACTGCGGTTGGGCGCCCCCGGCCAGGACGCGGATCAGGGGTCCGGTGGGCCGTTGGGCCCACACGGGGGAGATCAGCCGAACATTCTGTTGTTAGGAATTGTTACCTAGGATGATAGCTGACTTGTTGCTTTTACCGTGAACACTGAACAGTGAACACTTCAAAGCCTAAGGGAGGTGACTGAGAGGATTGCAATGGCACTTTAGGGCACTCCCAAGTGTTGGTCTTTATGGATACCCTGTCCTAAAAAAGTTTACCTTTGCCATTATGATTTCATAATTCTTAATTCGACTGAGCTCCACAAATGTAATGCTTCTCTGGAAATCATGTGTCAGGTGGAGCCGTGCATGTCTCTGATTGCCATTTTATAGCGTGGATTGCATTATCCTTATGTTTACTTGAAGTACAATTTGCATGTGAACACCATTGGTTCGTCCTAATTTTTACATCCTTTTCAATTTCATGGCAATGCTGCTTGAAAACAAAATACTCCCTCCCTCAGTAAAAGAACAGACTGGGTACTTTTGGACGGCCGGTTGCGTGCAAACACTTGGCACTAGTAGCGGAGTCACGGGCAGTTACAATACCAACTAGATTCATTGTATTTTTTTTTGCGGGGCACCTCATTGCCGGAGTGAAATGCATGAAACCAACACACTCGTGTCCTGAAATGCAAAAAATCACCACCATACAAATCGTGATAAGATGGCACCGCTCGCAACGTTTGACCGTGCCATAATGCACCAACGGCAAATGCTTATTTCTTTAATGATGTTTCTAGCTCACCCGCAAAAAAAATGATATTTCTAGTTGGTCGAGCTCACCCATCAGGTTGAGTTGGCGGAAAAAAACTGCCATGCGGGCACTAACTTGGTCTTCATTATTTTTCTCCTCTCTCTCCCACATACCAGCCTCCCAGCGCGCCACCTCCGGTTGCACCGCAGCCACATGTCTCATGCCGAGCTCCATTGGATGATGGGATCCTGCCCGAATCCAAGGCGCCATCAAGGCCACTGACCCACCGTCTGCAAAGGCGTCCTCTCCTCAGCCCATGACGGTGCGACCCCATCCTCTCCTTGTTGATCTGGTCCCGGCGAGGGATGCGCCTCAGGCAGCTCCCCCCTAGCTCAGCGGCGGATACGCCCGACGCGGACTTGCGGCTGCTGACAGTGCACAAGACAAGTGCAGTCACGACGCCGGGGACGCTGCGGGTAGGGTGGTTGCATGTGCAGTTCTGATGATTGTTCTTCCGCTCTAATTTATGTCGATACAGTTCAACGTTTTCTCACATTCTATTCATTTCAAAATTTGAATCAACATGATTTTTTTAACAATTATTGATTTTAAAATTGTTTATGAAATTTATGAAAAAATATCAAGTACACTACATTTTTAAAATTGCTAACAAAGTCCTAACAGTTGTTGAAAGTTGTGAATAAAAATTAAACCACAAACAATTTTTAAAAACTATGAATATTTTTAAACGAGAACATTTGTTGAAGTTGTGAACAAAAATATGAAAAGAAGGACAATTTTCAAAATTCCTGAACAGTTTTTTAAATTGTATTTTTATTAAAATGTGAATTATTATGACGGAATTATTAGATACAAAATTAATAAATAAGTGGGTCGTCCCAAAGTACGAAATCACTAATTAAGGAGTACTCCTTGCGGAGATCACTCCAACTCCCCAGGTTGCGACAAGTGGCGCTGCGTATGCTTGTCGCAACCCTAAGTTTTCCCTTTTTTCGTAGATCCGTTTATTCAAAACGTTTTATCTCTTAAACCGTGCTTCCAAATCTCGAACCGCTTTCGCCATTGGATTCCTCGCGTCGAGATCTTCAAAACTAGATCCCATGTTGATAGGTTTTGACGAACTTTTTTCCAAAAAAAACCGGACAAAAAACCGACGAAAACCGAACCAGAAACACGGGTTTTTTCCCTTTCCGAAAGAGTCATGCCCGTGCCTCTGACGAAATCACAACCGTGCCTCTCGCGGAAGCAAAACCGTGCCTCTCGCGAAAGAAAGAAAAAACAGAAAACACGTTTTTTTCCTTTTCCGAAAGAGGCACGCCCATGCCTCTCGCGAAAGCACAACCGTGCCTCTGGTAGAAGCAAAACCGTGCCTCTCGCGAAAGAAAAAAAACAGAAAACGCGTTTTTTCCCTTTCCGAAAGAGCCACGCCCGTGCCTCTCGCGAAAGCACAACCGTACCTCTCGCGGAAGCAAAACCATGCCTCTCGCCAAAACAAATTGCATTTTTTTCGCAAAAAAATTATTTTTTCTAATTTTTTATTATCAAAAAGCTAGGGAAGACCGGTAGAAAACCAAAATGTAAAAAAAAACCGAAAAAAATACAGTTTAAAAAGCCGAAAACGCGTGCGTAAAAATAAATAAAAAAACAAAATCCGGATGAGCGCGTAACGCACGCTACGTGGCGAATGGTATAGCCGAGTGGCTGATCGTTACGAGGCTCCCGAAGGAGCGCTCGTTAGTTAGTTGCTCCCCCCAAAGTATTGCAAATAAAAAATGACGCCAACTCGACGCCTTTTGCCCTTACTAGGCCAGCCTCGCGCGTCATCTTTTTTTTCGTCATATGAGCACCCCCGCCGGTGCCCAGGCCGTCCCTTGTCGCCCGTTTGGGTTTGATTTGGGACAGGCCGACTAGATTAAGGCCCGGTGGCTCGGGCGGGCTTTTTTTAATACAAATTATAAACATATTGGGCTGACTTGACGGGCATCTGCTTCTCGTAATTTTTTTTTGACAGGGGTCTTTTTTTACTCCTTCATAGCTTTCAATCATAAATTGGACGCTTCGGGAGGGCATTTTCTATTTTTTTCCGAACACATTTCAAACCGACTAATTTGGACACTATTTAAACAGAATTCAAATTTCATTCATATTTTAGGATTTTTTTACAAGGATTTATACGAAATTTGAAATGAAAAGATAAACTAATCTAATCGTGATCGCAGGCACCGTCACCCGGGCTGTCGTCATCATCGTCATTGCCACATGCGTCGAGGTTGTCATCTGCTATTGCCGCTGCCTCATGGATAGGCGGAGGGCCTCATTCCACCCTGGCATGTCATCCGGGCAATCGGGCGCGCGCAGCGGAATCCAACCCGGGGTCATTGGGGACTCACAGATCGCCCAGAAGAGGTCGGGCATGTCGACGGGGTCAACGACCTATTTGAGCGCCACTAGCTCAGATGGGCCAGACCCGCCTAGAGCCATCCCGCATCGACGACTGTTGCCGGCGCCGGTGTTGCTCGACATCTTCGTCTGTTGCCGAGTGGCAATGAAATTGACATGGGAGGGCTGGTGCGCTGGTAAACGCAACACGCATGCTGGGTTTATTTATAACCGGGGCAGGCCGGGGTGAGGCCGGTGACTGAAGTAATGGCGACTTCAGGTGCTGGCGAGAGTTGCCATCAATGGCAGCCTTGGGAGCGTCGTGCACACGACACGTCACGGGTGACACAACGGTTCCAACTGACCGCCCGCCAGCCACACGACACGACACACGTCTAGTTCGATCACGCGACGCGGCGTGACCCGCACATATACGGCCACACCGGGTATGGCCGGTTAGATGTAAGTATTCGTACATACACCACGGGCGTATCACCGCGGATAGGCACGCGACATCTTTTATAAATGAGACTATCCTGTCCTTTTCTATGAAGGGGTATGACGTTATTTTGGTCGTCGAAGTGTTTATTGAGAGTGTACCAAAGCAGAAGTACGGAAAATTAAAATCATTTGATCTTTTATAAGCCATTTTATTATTTCTTAGGAACATATTTGTATAATTACTAGCAAACATGCTTGTGCATTGCAAGGGGAGAAAACCAAAATCATCCCTCATACACACACCCGATGGCATCAACAAATCTCTTACAATCTTTCATGGTGCCACACGACAAACAACATGATAAGTGTTGTTGTGCAAAACATAAAAATGGGATGGTTTTTGAAATGTACTCAAGGTATTTCTGATTTATTATATAACGGAAATATCTACCTAGTTCCCTCTATCTCTCTACGTCTTTGTTGCCATTACTCCTAAGTGATGACCAACAAATATTGCATTACAATTGAAAAGCAAAGTACAGATTAGTACTCAACGACATCATATGCATAAGAGCATTATTTTTTTTCTTGCTGATATATGTGTTTGCAACCGTAATCCAAATTAAGACTTAATTTGGTCGTAAACATATTAGACAGCTCCACTGAAAACAATCAATCTGTAAGGACATGCATATCAAATGTTCAAGGTTGCATATCAACATTGATATTCTTACAAAAAATCTTTGTGGGCACAATTTTAAACAATATGGAAATAAAAGTTAAGCCACTGGTTTCGTAAAGCTTGTATCAGCAGTTTAATGTACTTCATCCTATAGAGGTTGATTATTGTGCACGGTTCGTTTTCTCCTACTTATGGGTGACATAGTGGAAAATTTGTGCCAATCTTAGAGACAATTTCAGAATGGACTGGCAGAAACTCTTTTTCGTTTATTAGCAAGTATAGATATAGACTAGCAGGCGGAGGCGCGGCACCATGCTGCGCCCGTCCTTGAGTCTGTTGTTGGTTTGTATGGTTGATATTTTTTTGTTTAAAAACTTGAGTAAAGCTAGCATTGAATACGAAGCATGGAGGAGATGGTAAGTCTATGATGAGAACGTGGCAGATTACATTGTCTGGTTGGAAGGTACATAGTACAAATGATGGAAAAGAAATGTTTGGATATATGTAATATTATAATATGAAGCTTATCGGCTGTTATGAGGAACTAAAAATAACATAACCATGAAAACTGAAATGACATCGGTGGCTAGCATTCATTTGCTGAAAATCATCAAAAAAATCAGAATAGATGTGTATTCATTAGAAGTTAGAAGCCAATACAATTTCAATCAACCATAACTCCATGCCTGGTGGAAGACAAAATCCCACGCAGTGAAAAACTGCATATATTTGGTTTTGCATGAACCAAACTTAAGAAAACGCGTTTGTCGTGGTATTCTCGCGTAAGTCGGCAGGGGGGTCCGCGAGACGACAGATGCCACAAAGTGGCTTGATGTGAGGGCAAGACTGCCATGGAATATCCGGGGACGGGTATGCGAGTAGCACACGCTAGTTTACCCAGGTTCGGGGCTCTTCGGAGAGATAATCCCCATACTCCTGCATGTCTGAATATATATGCGAAGTGTACATCTGGCAGTATAAAGTGCTCCTGGAGCTGTATCTGATATCAGTGCCAAGGGCATCTGACTCCGTATATGTAAAGCAGTAGCAGAGAGCTAGCTAGCTAGTGTGGCACATGAGCCTGGCCATGTGTGGCCGTGGGAGTGTGGTGCTCCCGTGTGGATGGATGGATGTGGTTTCCTTTATATAGGCATGACTAGCTTGGTATGTAAGCTATGTGAGCATGGATGTGGGCATGGTGGGTGGTGGCCCACCCACCAACTACACTATTCAGGGGACACCGATGTGACGTGTTACACCTCTACAGTGCTTCACTATTCTCTAATAGTGCCGGGTACAGCCGTCTTGTCGGGGTCTTGTCGGCGTGGGGTCGGTGTAGTGGTTGACTCCAGGCAGTGGCTAATTTGGCCTTGATCGGTAATGGCGGGCAACCGGCGGAGTGGAGCGGCCGGGTGGCGAGTCGGCCGAAGCAGCCGGACTGAGGGGCGTCGGCCGCCCCGATGTCTTGAAGTGTTGCTTCGCCATCTTTGGGGTACCTGGGGGTCATTCCTCCGACAGCGTTTATCGACTAAATCTTTCAAACACATGCAAACTCAATAGAGTTAGGTGATCCTTCAAGATGAAATGGTAGTCGACGTCCGAACATCGTGCGGTGGTGTTTGCCTTACTTGAATTTCTTCAGCTTTCGCCACAAAAGTCTCGTTGAATTGCATTATGTGGCCAGTGCTTGTACTCCGATAATTAGCTTTGTAGTCTACCATAATTAAGCTTAGTTAGTAGAATTTAGCACAATCTATTCTCCTATATTCCTAGATCAATGTAGAAATGGAGTTTGGAGTGATAGGACTCTTTTATATCCTTTAACATCGCTCCTCCATGGATTAAGTCTAGTTCACGGCAAACAGAGGAATCATGGCAGAATAGCTATAAGTTGCTCCACAAGTGGGGAAGTATGATCAAGTAATGCTATCATTATTGCTAACAAAATTCCATTGTATTTATTATGCTAGGAACAAAAGGCAGAGTGTTTATTCACCGTCTAGCATAGTAAATAGCAACAATAATTTTTTGTCATTTACAACTTTTCTACAGTTGAAGCATATAGTCTGTTGCTGTCCAGAAATAACAGAACAAATAAAGAGAAGTATATGGTTGCACCAATTAATCACTATGATTAACAAACCGAAGAGAATCATTGCAAGCCTAAAGCATGCAAACAAATACTAATTTTGCAAGGTCAAAACAAAACTTTGCAAAATAGTGTCCATAAAAAAAAATTATTCATTTTTCGCTAAATGTAAGTGCGACCAAAAAAATAAGATACAGACTGCCTATTAAAGAATATATTTTAAGGTGAAATATTGTTGTATTATTAATTATGAGCCCTGTTCAAGAATTCAGCCAATTAACCAGTTAACTTGTTGATTAATCCATACTCATAGAGTTACCAAGTAGTCGATAAACTGATAATTCTGCTGATTAATTGATTAAATGATCAATTAACTTGCCGATTAGCCTATTAATTTCCTACTCGCCATCTAACCGAGCATCTACCATTTAACGATTCCCTCAACAATGATTATGAGTGTCCTTCTCCACACAAATGGAATTAAGTGTCGAGACTTCTAATGGAGCTATTCTCAGTTTCTTCATTATGCACTATCCATAAGAAAAAGAACTTCTCTGGTACAAAACTATTTTTCCCTTTTGATGCAACAGTTTGGCCTAAATTATTTATAATGAAACCAGCCTAAACCACATTATGGGATCCACTACAATAGAGGTCATCAAGTCTATCAAGAACTGATACAACATAAAGTAGATTTCTTAAACTAAAATTTCTTAATCTGAAGACCTCATTCTTATGGAGCTTAGGCATGAGAAGAAATTGAGTTTGCTAACATTTTAGCGATGGAACACTATAATATTCACGTACATGGTTAAATATAGGACAATGACAAAAAATAGCTCTTTAGATACTAATAACTTAGTACCAGCACCCTGCAGGGAGATGAAGAAAATATGCCCTAGAGGCAATAATAAATTTGTTATTTTATATTTCCTTATTCATGATAAAGGTTTATTATTCATGCTAGAATTGTATTGATCAAAAACTTAAATACATGTGTGAATACATAAACAAATACCTTGTCCCTAGTAAGCCTCTACCAGACTAGCTCGTTGATCAAAGATGGTTAAGGTTTCCTAACCATAGACATGTGTTGTCATTTGATAATGGGATCACATCATTAGGAGAATAATGTGATGGACAAGACCCATCCGTTAGCTTAGCATATTGATTGCCCTGTTTGTTGCTATTGCTTTCTTCATGTCAAATACATATTCCTTTGACTATGAGATTATGCAACTCCCGGATATCGGACGAATACGTTGTGTTCTATCAAACGTCACAACGTAACTAGGTGATCATAAAGATGCTCTACAGGTACCTTCGAAGGTGTTTATTGAGTTGGCATAGATCGAGATTAGGATTTGTCACTCCGAGTATCGAAGAGGTATCTCTGGGCCCTCTCGGTAATACACATCATAAGCTTGCAAGCAAATGACTAAGGGGTTTAGTCACGAGGTGATGTATTACGAAACGAGTAAAGAGACTTGCCGGTAACGAGATTGAACTAGGTACGAAGATATCGATGATCGAATCTCGGGCAAGTAACATACTGATGGACAAAGGGAATTGCGTATGTTGTCATAACGGTTCAACCGATAAAGATCTTCGTAGAATATGTAGGAGACAATATGGGCATCCAGGTTCCGCTATTGGTTATTGACCGGAGAGATGTCTCGGTCATGTCTACATAGTTCTCGAACACGTATGGTCCGCACGCTTAACGTTCGTTGACGATATAGTGTTATATGAGTTATATGATTTGGTAACCGAATGTTGTTCGGAGTACCGGATGAGATCACGAACATAACGAGGAGTCTCGAAATGGTCGAGAGGTAAAGATTGATATATATAAGACGATGATATTCGGACACCGGAAGGGTTTCGGGATGCATGAGTAGTGGAGCTGCAGGAGTAGCAGTGAAGTTCCATAGTGGCGGCGGGTCTGGGCCGTCGGGTAGCTCTTAGTAAGCTACAAAGAAGACAACCCAAGTCCAGAGTACATGGAGGTTCGAGCATGGACGACTTCAAGGTGGTGGAAAATATTCACCAAGGTGAAGTTTGTTATATTTGTGTCGAATATATTATGTACGCAAGGGGTTACGTGAACCTGGAGTTGTAATTGATGTGGTTGGGTACGAGTCGTGTAGGAGTCGGACTAGTTGTTATCTAGGCCTCTTATATATCGAGGGGCACCACAAGTTGTAACTCGTGACGACTTGATAGCAGGTACGCGGGGGAGCCGACGGCTTGTGACGGCGCCCGGCGGCCGGTGTTGCGGTATCTTGGGGAGGAGCGCCCGTAGTCAATGCCCCGAGATGTAGCCATACCGGTGAACCTTCTAACACGGGCTCGAGCCGTGCGCCCAGGCCGCGGAGATGACGATGAAGTGGCCGAGGGAGTCGCCCACGGTGAGGTGCTTGGTTAGCCCGTCGGCATCCTTGTAGAGCAGAGCAGCGTGAGTGCGTGACGTGAGGAGGAGCAACGCCCGTGGTCGGGTCCGGGAGGATGAGTGTCGGGGAGGCTGATCGGACCCACGAACACCTATGGGACCGGCGGGCCGAGTCCCTTTCGGTTCGGTGGGGGGCGGAGATTGCACGAAGAGCAGATCGAGGCGGGCACACGAGCAGTTTACCCAACCGAGCTCTCCGGAGAGATAATACTCCTATCGCTGCTTGTGCGATTGTATTGTGTTTTTGCTAGGGAGCGTTGAGAGCTACAAAACCTAGCCTGAGTGTTCTCTGGTTTCGAATGAACTGAACTTCGAACGCCCCTCCTACGTTGCACATGGGCCTCCTTTTATATGCTCAAGGGGTCACCGACAGGTGGCAACACAGGCAAGGGTAAAAGTGGAAAAGAACTTGTGGTTGGTACAGCTACTTGTACAGTGCATCATACCTAACTCTGGCGGCAGGGGACAAAGGCAATAAATGCCCGTCTAAGTCACCCAAACAAAGTGCAAAAAGGACTGTCGGGCGCCACCGTCGCCACGATGGAAGCCTTGTCGGGCCGCTTACCACCACGCACTTCGGCTGCCCAGCCTCTCGCCACGTCATACCGGAAGGGTCCTGTGGCGACACGTTGTTGGATGAGCTGGAGCGGAGGAAGCAGTGGTAGCCTGCCGCTGCAAGCGCCTTGCCGCGTCGCCAACTTGTCACGGTTGTTGTCTGTCGCGCCGAAGCTTGTCGCTCACCGGCCTTCCCGCAAGCTCCTCTTGTCGGGGCCTTTTCTTCTAAGTACCTTGGTTGGCCTTCCCGCAAGCTCCTCTTGCCGGGGCCTTGTTCTGCCTTCGGCAAGCTCCTCTTGCCGGGGCTTGAATCTTTGCTCTTGAATGGCTCCAAAGGAGCCACGGAGGATCTTGGTGGTCACCGGCAAGCCTTGCAGCTGGGTGTCAGCTTGCTGCACGAAGTTCGGGATACAAGGTACCCCTACTCTTGTACACCGGACAGGAGCCCCTGCCTGGGCCATACAGCAGTCTTTGGCGCTGTTGGGCCAGCCCAAAAGCAGGCACGGGCACACGCGACTTAGGTTATGCCGCACCTCACTCCGCATAACCACCGCGCCCTCCCAGAGCAGCCTGCGTCGACAGCGGCGTCGTGGGAGTGATCGTGGGTGGCTTCTTTATTCGGAAAAGCGGGCGTCCGCCCCGCCTCCCTCTTTATAAGCGAGAGAAGCGGGGCCGTTCGCCATCTCGCCAGTTATTGCTCCCATCTTGAAAACCTCCGCTCCCCCCTTCTTCCCGAAGTCGAAAGAGAGCAGCGTTCCGCCCCTCGTCGCCACCGTCACCACCAACGCCGCCGACCTCCCTCACCGCCTCCGCCATGGCTCCGAAAGCCCCGAAGGTCGTCAAGTCAGCCGAGGCGCAGCTTTGCGGCGCACGCAAGGAGCGGGCCACTTTTTCCCCTCAGCTCGCCGCGAAGGAGCTGAGGGAAAACTACTACCTTTTCCGGTCGACGGAGACACGGGTGCATCCGCGCACCAGGGTACTTCCCGCCGCCGCCGCTGAACTGGCCCCAAGTGGGTATCCTTTCTTCGCTCTGTTCTTCTATTGCGGGCTCTGCCCGCCCTTCTCCGAGTTTTTCTGCGATATCATGAACACGTACGGCCTCCGCCTCCTTGACTTCACCCCCAACGCCGTTCTCACCATGGCAGTTTTCGCACACCTCTGCGAAAACTTTGTCGGAGTCCATCCTAACGTTGCCCTCTTCCGCCACTTCTTCATGCCCCAAGTCGAGAGAGGAGAGCCCTTATCCGGCGGATCGCTGGATCTCGAGGACCGCAAGAAGGAGGCGTGTCTGGAAGGAGAGCTCCGCAGCAAATGGGACGAGTGGAGAGCCGATTGGTGTTGGATCATCGAGGAGGAGCCGCAGCCGTTCACCGCCCTGCACCAAGCCCCAGTGGTACGCGGCAATAATTGGAGCAGCGTGGCCCCAGAGGATGACAGGCTAAAGATCGCCATCACCAGGATCCTGCGCCTCAGACTTGCCGGGCTCACCGTGGGGCTGTCGAGCGGATTTTCTTCGCCACAGACGCCCTTTGCAGGAGAGGAGGAGACCTGCACGGGAGTTCCGAACGCGGCGGACATCATGAGGCTGCGCCGGCCTCAACTTCAATTTCACCGTCTTGGAGTTGACGGCGATGCTTCAGAGCTGTTCAGAGTGGGATCCTCGGATCCGGAAGCGTTCCGGTGCCGAGGAGTTTTTCCATTGTGCAACAATTCTTCGTTTGACCGCATCCGCGCAATGATGCCGCTGTGCGACTCGCATGGGATTGTGCCAACCTGGCAGGAGCCTGCAGATGACGTCGTGCGGGTGTTCTTCGACAGCTCGGAAGAAGTGCCGATCCGCGCCGACGAAAGCGTAAGAGGCTCACCATGACACCACCGATGGCGAGATGCAACGATCGCCAATTGGAAAGAAGAGGCGGCAGAATTTGCCGCTACCGCGAATTCGGGTTCATCGAGGAGGAGGCGGAGGCAGCAGAGCGGCAAGCCTTGCGAACGTGGAGAGCTTGGCGACGAGAAAGAGCTGCGGTGAGGAAGAGCATGCCGATCTTCAAGCCGAGCCGAAGCGAAGCCCGCCGAGGGCGCCAGCGAACGGGCGAGATCGACCCTCCACTCTCGCACCTTCCGGCAGTTCGTTAAGCGGAGCCTCCAGCTCCGCCAAGAAGACGTCTCCAGAGGGCGGGACGCAGCGGAGCGGCAGACGAGGGCAGGCCGCCCGCGCGCACAGACGATGAGCTCCACCGCGGCAAGCACGGTTGCCGCGGAGCACCTTCACGCTGCTGAAGCAACCGGAGCGGGCCCTCTGGACCACCGCCTCCTGCTCCCTCAAGCGTCCCAAGGGATCCTACTCCTCCGCTTTCGTCAGGGGCGGGCAGACTTCGACTTCTCCGCGCTCGGCTCCGACGAGGAGGAAGAGGAGTAAGAATCTTAGCTAAGTTTAAATTCCTTCAATTCTTGTCTTTGTGTCTTGTCTCCGACTTGCTTCATTCTCAACGCTTTCCTTTTCGTGATGCTGGCCCAGAGCGTCGAAAGGGCCAAGACTCGGTGGTTGTCATCGAGGACGATCCACCCACACGGCAGGGGGCACGCCCGAGACCATCTTGCCGGACCCGGCAACCACTCTCCAAAGCAGCCCCCAGCGCAGCCCCCAGCGTAAGTGTTTAATTTACTTCCTGCCGTTGAGCGCACTTGGGTGTTTCTTCTTTGCTGATATCTGTCTGTTGACTTGTGTAGGAGCAGAGCAGCCTCACCAAGAGGGCCCGGAAGCCGCTCCCGACAAGCCTTCTGCTTCAACTACTCCGCCAAGGGTGAATTCCCCGACAAGGGAGACATCTCCAGCAAGGGACCGCTCTCCGACAAGGGTGACTGTCGATTCCAGCACAGGTACTCCTCTTGCTTTGAAAAATTTCCCTTGGCTTCTTCTTCTGATCTTCTTTTTGAATATTTGCTTGACTTTTCTTCTTTTTCCGGTCTTCAGGTCCATCTGTGACGGATCCGATGGAGACCGAGGTCGCCGGAGAAGGAGCCGACGCTGATGAATCCGCCATGGGAGGCTGGCCAGAAGCTGCCGCCCGCAGAAGCCGGGCGAGGTGCAGCGATCGTGACCGACGGCCACAGGGCCGCGCATGAGCTGACGGGCGCTACACCGCCGATCCCTCCGCCGCTACCTCAGCGCCAGTTCAAGAGCCCCAGCCCCGCGCCTATCTAAAGGCCGGCGGCGTCTTCATCAAACTCCCCTGGGCTTGAGCCCAGGGCGCGGTTGAAGGGGAAACCTTTGACGAAGAGCTGCTCGCCGCCTCCGCCGGCCGACGCTGGTTGACGCGCCGAAAGCAGCAGAAGTGGCGAGCACGAGGAGGAGGAGCTGCTGCAGGTTATCGTCACTTTACCGCGCCCGACGAGCCAAGCTGGCCTCCCGAGAAGCGCTTGTCGCGCAGGCGGGCGTGGACATAGAGAAGCGCGCGGAGGAGCTCCGGGGCATCAATCAGGAGGCTCTCCGATCCGTGGCAGAGGAGCGGGAGCGACTTGCCGAGGAGCGCAAAGCTTTCATCCTCGAGAAGGCTGAAGCTGAAGAGCAACAAAGGCTTGTCGCCGAGAAGCTGTCCGCGCAAGAAGGCGAGCTGGTGCAGCGGAAGGTCAATCTTGACAGCCACGAGGAGGAGCTTGCTGCTGCCATGAGCAAACGTTTGGCGATTCCCTCAAGGAAGCAAAGGATGCTGCCGCAGCTGCCGAGGCCGCCAAGAAGGAGTTGGCGACGAGAGTGACGCAGCTGGAGGCCAATCTAACGAAGAGCGGCGAGGAGCTTGCTGCACTCAAGCATGAGCGCGAGAAGGACGCCTACACTCTTGGCGAGCTACAGGGCCGTCTCGCCGAGAGGAGCAAGGAACTCAGCGCCGCCAAGGACTCCAACGCGGATTTGGAGTTGAAGTCACCACCACGACCAAGACGGGCCGACGAGGCCAGGGAAGCGAGATCAAGGCGGCGAAGCCGCTGGCGGCAAGTGCTGCCGTTACCGAGAATACCTTCAGGGATAACGTGGAACCTTTGGACCGAGGGTCTCGTGGATCTGCTGCCGCCATCGATAGGGAGCCAGCGGAGCTGGGGATGGTGGATCTTGGATACTCCTCCGACGAGCATCTCCAGCCCAGCCAAGCTCAGCTTGTTCTTCAAGGGCAGGACGGCTCTCCAGCGACTCGGGAAGAGATCCCAGCAGCTTAGCTGGCCGAGGAGTGGCGCCAGATCTGCGCGGGAGCTCTCCAAAAGGTGTTGATGAAGGTGGCCTTCCGCAATCCTGGCCTCAACCTCACCAACGTCCTCAGGTCCTTGCCGCCAGATGCTGATGTAGAGGCGCTCAAGACCCTTGTCGCTCCCATCGTGGGCGGGGTGAGCGGGATCAAGAGGGTTGAAGGCGAATCAGCGTAGACTAGGCCGTCCATTTTATCTTTTTCCTTGTCGCTGCTAGTCATGTTAGGAAAACAATCTATTAGAGCTGCGACAAGCTATCGTGTAATATATAACTCTATTTCGGGTAGTCATTGCTATGTTCTTTCCTTTACTTGATTCCTCCTTTGTATGTTTTTGCCCTACGCTTTTAGGGAACTTGCTTGGCAGTACCTCACTTGGCCGAGTGCGGACGTCGCCTTCTTGGCAAGGTGCCGCCTCAAACAAGCAACCTTGTCGCAACTAGTCGCAGCTCACTTAAATTGTTGAGCGGACTCGAAACAAAGTAAGGGCGCGGCTAGCTACGAGTTGGTTCCTCCGCACACAGGTTTTCCATACAAAGTGGTGTCGTTCGAGGAAAATAACTTAAAAAATTTAAAACTGATTGCTCAAACTTGGGCAACTTAGCTTTTCTGTCATTTGCTTCCCGGTAAGGCTAAACCTCCTCGAGCGACGCGCTTGGTCCATACTGTTATCTTCTCCTTCCCCCCCGGCAAACTTGTGTGCGAGGGAATCTTCCTTTCTTTGAGAAAGAGAAAGAAGAGAAAACAAAGATATGGTGCCTCATGGCTCGTTAGTGCTTACCGGGGGTGGGTGCTGCACAAGGTGTCAGATAACACATGCAATATAATATAGAAAGCGTGAAACTGACAAGATGTGCGGAACACATGAGCTTTACTTATGCACGGTCTGCGCTTCGGCTTTGTAAAAAGGATTACATGCAACATTGGCAAGACTTGTACAAAAGGTGGTTGCCGAACAGGTTCCGGCAACGCTGCCCCACGGGTAAAACTTACGAAGATGCTCAATGTTCCGTGAGTTGCTCACCGAATGCCATCTTCGGTCTCAAGGCGGACAGCGCCGAGCCTAGTGACTCGCTTTCACCCGATAAGGACCTTCCCACTTCAGCGTCAACTTGTTGGAAATTCTTGGCGGACTGAACGCGCCGAAAAACAAGGTCGCCTTCTCGAGACTTCGGCATTAACTTTGCGGCTATGGTAGCGGCGCAAAGCTTCTTGGTATCGAGCAGCTCGTCTGACAGCACTGAAGACGGTCCTCCTCAAGGCGAAGCAAAGGCGTCATCTTGTCGAATGCTCTTGCTCGAGCTCATCATAGCGAGCACTCGAGGTGACCCGTGATACGAAGTTCCGTGGGGAGAAGCGCCTTCGCTCCATAGACTAGGAGCGAAAGGTGTCCGCCGGTGGCTCGATTTGGCGTCGCTCTGGCGACCAAAAGAACCACCGGCAGCTCCTCAATCCAGTTTCTTCCGCACTTGTGCAGCCTGTCGAAAGTCCTGGTCTTGAGTCCGTGCACCACTTCAGCATTCGCCCTCTCCGCTTGACCGTTGCTTCTTGGATGAGCAACGAAGCGGCAGAACCTTGGCGCCAAGATCTTGGGCGTCTTTGCATGAAGGTGCGGCTCGTAGAATTGGGTGCCGTTGTCGGCGATGATCCCGTTAGGGATCCCAAGCTGCAAACAATCGACCAAGAACTTGACTGACCGTCGCTGTCACCTTCCTCATCGCTTCCACTTCCCGCCACTTTGTGAACTTGTCGATTGCAACGTATAAGTACTCAAAGCCCCAGACAGCTCGGGAAAGGGGCCGAGGATGTCGAGCCCCGGACGAAAATGGCCAGGATAAAGGGATCGTCTGGAGAGCTTGAGCTGGCTGGTGTATTTGCTTGAATGGAATCGCACGCTTCACACTTGGTTACTTGTGCAGTTGCATCCTCGAGGCTGTTGGCCAAAAGAAACCTTGCCGAAAGCTTTGCCGGCAAGTGCTCTGCGCCAATGTGGTGACCACATATGCCTTCGTGTATCTCTGTCAACAGCTTCATCCATCTTCGGTGAATACACTTCAATTTCACACCGTTGAGTCTTCTTACATGCAGGTGTGCTATCGACAAACTGGTACATACTTGACCGCCGGGCTACTCTTTCCGCTTCTTCTTGCTCTTCGGGAAGTTCTCCTGTCTGAAGGAAATGGACAATCTGCTGCGCCCATGCTGGAGCTTGCGGCTCGACAACAAGGACTAAAGGCACATCTGCTGCTGCGGGAACATCCGCTTCTACGGCAAGAATCTGCGGTTCAGCCGGAGCTTGACGTTCCCCGACAAGCTTGCCGGAGCAAAACTTGTCGGGAGCGTTTGCTTCAACGAAACAAACCCTAGGGCTTGTCGGAGCAGACTGCTCCTCAGCGCTCTTGGCGTTGATCTTGGGGACCTTTTTGGCGGCGGCTTCGGGAGCTCGGCCGAAAATAGTCGCCAGAAATCAACTTCCTCTTTTTGCTCTATCCGAGTTGATGGTGCTACGATCGGTTGAGTCAGCTTGAGCACAAAGGTTCCTGGTTCCACAGTGTAGCTTAAGTGCAGCGCACTTGACGAAGCCATCGACAATATCGTTCTGAGCTCTTGGGACATGTTCCATTTGTAGTCCCTCAAAGTGCTCTTCTAGCTTTCTCACTTCATCAACATAAGCTTCCATCAACGGACTCTGATAACTCTTGTTCACATGGCGGATAACAAGCTGTGAGTCACCCCTGACAATGAGCTTCTTGATCCCAAGGTCTACTGCGATCCTGAGACCGGCAAGCAAACCTTCATACTCTCCAGTATTGTTTGTTGCTTGCTCCTTGGGAAAGTGCATCTGGACTACGTACTTGAGGTGCTCTCCGGTGGGTGCGACAAGCAAGACGCTCAAGACCGGGCGCTTTGCAGCGAGAAGGCACCATCAAAGTACATTATCCACTCTCGCTTGCTTCCTTTGACGGGATGCTCGCTCTCTCGAATTTCTTCATCTTGTGTTGGCGTCCATTCTCGCTATGAACTCCGCCAATGCTCGCTTTTGGATAGTTGAAGTGCTCTCAAACTTGAGGCCAAAGCTTGACAGTTCCAAAGTGCCCACTCGACAATCCTGCCTGTTGCTTACGGATTTTGCAGTATCCTCTTCAAATGGGAAAGCGAGTGACGACTGTGATCTCGTGTGCTTGGAAGTAATGGCGCAGCTTTCGAGGCCATGAGAAGACCGAAAAGCAATTTACGCACACCAGAGTACCTTGACCTAGGCCCCTCGCAAGAGGGAACCGACAAAGTAAATCAAGCGCTGCACCATTCTCTTACGCACATTCTCACATTCCCGCGAGATCCATCTTTGTCGGGACCAGAGCTTGTCGGTGAAGTGCCTTGCTTGTCGCTGGATGCATCTGCCTCGGTTGCTAGCTCATCATCCACCTCCCTCTCCGCCACTAACGCAGCACTAACCACTTGATTGGTTGCCGCTATATATAGCAGCAACTTCTCTTGCGGCTTAGGTGCGACAAGTGTTGGAGTGGAGGACAGGTATCTCTTTAAGTCCTGCAGCGCAGCCTCCGCTTCCGGAGTCCATTTCATTGACCTGCCTTTTTCAAAATTTTGAAAATGGCGAGTAGCGCCAAAGCAGAACCTAGAGATAAACCTGCTGAGAGCAGCTACGCAACCGACAAGTCTTCGTACATCCTTGACGCGCTTTGGTGCTTCAATCTGCTCAATGGCCTTGATCTTGTCGGGATTGGCTTCAATTCCTCGCTGAGACACGAAGAACCCGAGAAGCTTGCCGGAGGGGACTCCAAACACGCACTTCTCGGGGTTGAGCTTGAGGTTGATCTTGCGCAGATTTGCAAAAGTTTCATCTAAATCTTGAATCAGAGTAGTCTTGTCCTTGCTTTTGACCACTATGTCATCCATGTAAGCTTCTACATTTCTGTGCATTTGTGGCTCAAAAGCTTCATGGACTACTCTCAAGAATATTGAACCGGCATTCTTTAACCCGAAAGGCATCCAGATAAAACCAGTATGTGCCACGTGGGGTAATGAATGCGGTTTTCTTCATCCTCTTACGCCATGAAGATCTGATGGTATCCTGAATATGCATCAAGAAATGAAAGCAAATCACATCCGCCGTGGAGTCAACAATCTGGTCGGCGCGCCGGCAAGGGAAATGGGTCTTTGGGACAAGCTTTATTAACATCGGTAAAATCGATACAAAGCCTCCATTTCCCGCTTGCTTTATACGACTACAGGATTGGCCAACCACGTAGGGATGGAGCACTCCTCCGACAAGGCCTGCTGCTTCCAACTTCTTGATTTCTTCGGCGATGAATTCTTGGCGCCCACCGCTTGCTTTTCTCGACTTTTCGCTGACCGGGTCGCGCATGAGGACAGACAGCTAGTTGGTGCTCAATTACTTTCCTGGGAACACCGGGGATGTCAGACGGTTGCCATACAAACACATCGACGTTCGCCTGCAGGAAAGCAACGAGCGCGCTTTCCTATTTAGGGTCGAGAGTGGCACCGATGGTGAAGGTACCACGGTGCTGCGTCCTCCTTGGCGGACACCTTCTTGGTCTCTCGTGGAGCTGCCATCGCTTTCTTCTTGCACTTGCCGGTGGAGCTCGATGGTGCGTCCTCGACGGTAGCGCAGCACTCAAGAGGTGCGCTTGCCGGAGTGGGCATCGTAACTCTTGCCGGACTTGGACTTCTTCTTCTGGGGCTTCAGCGGCAAGTGTCTTGCGATCTGCCGCTTTGCTATTTGCTTCCCAGTAAATCTTGTCGGCGCAGATAAGAGCATCCTTCTTGTCGCCAGGGACGGAGATGACGCTTTTATCGGGCTGGCATCTTCAAAGAAGTTGTATGCGAGGTGAGAGGCCGCCATGAATTTGAAAAGCGAGTCTTTGGGCTGACCCGAGTATCCCATTGTAGGGCAATGGGAAGTCGGCAACGTCAAAAGTGACCTTCTCGGTTCTAAAGTTCATCTCGCTGCCAAATGTGACCGGCAGCGTGATTTTCCCCTTCGGCTTGCTCCTTCCTGGGTTGATTCCTTGGAATGTACCGTTTCTTGAGCTCGGCTGTCGGGATCCGAGGTTTCGGAGTACCGCTGGAGGAGATCAGGTTCAAGCCGCCCCGCCGTCAACTAGAATCTTAGTGACCTTGAGGTTATGGATAGTTGGTGAAACCAACATCGACAAGCACCCGACCGCAATTATGCGATCGTGGTGGTCCTCAATATCAAAGACGATAGGCGTCTTTGGACCATTTCGTAGGCTTGCGTGACTCGACGGATGGTTCTCGCGCATTGACTTCCGCATCCACCGCTTGAGTTGGCGGTGTGAAGTATGCGAGAAGCACCGCCATCAACGCACAAGACTTACGTGGCTTTCGAACTCCTGCTCATCGGCTTCATCATCATCCATGTCTTCATCGCTGCCGTCAACTTTCGCCCTTGTCGGCCGCTGGGAGGTCTGTCTCTTGTCAGCCGCTTGGCCTTGTCACAAGGCCCTCCCCGGCCGGGCGCTTCTTGCTGCTTCCTCCAAAGCACCTTCCTGGGCCTTCTCCTTGTCGCGCCGCTCGTACTCAGCCTTCGCTGCTCGACAAGCTGCTCGACCTTCTTGCAGCTCGGAGGTCATGACCCTTGGTGCGGTGGATCTTGCAAGATTGTTTTGTTGAGCTGTCCGCTTGTCGGCGACCGCCACAGCCTGTCGTTGGTGCCCGCGGCAACCTCCTTGCCGGAGCTACCAACTTTGGCTTTATTGGCGGCACCTCCATTGCCGGACTGCTCGACAACTAGCACATCTTTGCCCTTCATCTTTCTGTTATTTCGCCGCCGGCTTTTCTTTGCCGGGGCGGCTTCCTCACTATCAGACCCTGCTGCTTCTACATTCTCTCCGGGGAGTCTCCTCCCTTCCTCAGCACGTGCACACTTGTCGGCCAGGGCGTATAGCTCACTGACATCCTTGATTTTGCACATCGCCATCTCCTCCCTCATCCTCGCGTTCCGCGACGTTCGATGGAACGCGCTTTATTACCGCGGTAGGGTGGACATCCGGGATGTTGTAGTGTACACGGCTGAATCTCTGAATGTACTTGCGCAGGGGCTCTCCTTCCTTCTGGGCGAGCAGGTGAAGGTCACTCTCTTGGCCATGAGGTTTGTGGCCGCCTGTGAAGGCGCCGACAAACTGATGGCACAGATTTGCCCAAGAGGATATGGAGTTGTCCGGCAAGTGCATGAGCCAGGATCTGACGTTGGGTTTGAGTACCAGCGGGAAGTAGTTGGCGAGGATCTTGTCGTCGCGTCCCCCGTCAGCCTGCACCGCAATGGTGTAAATGCTGAGGAACTCGACGGATGCGCGTCTTGCCGTCAGATTTCTTCTCGCGGCACGCTCGGGCTTGAAATTTTTCTTGTCGGGCCCCTTTGGACTTGCCGCAGCTCACGGGTGAACGCAGGGCAACCTATCACAGACGGCAAGTCGCCTGGTTCCTTCGGGCGCATGCATGTCGACAGAGGGCCCAGCGCTGGTCTGATTGACGCCAAGGCTTCTCTTCGACGCCGATGCGAAGTTCGAGCATCTTCTTCTTGCCGCCGTGAAGAATCTTGGCGCTGATCGCGGGCGAGCTCGTGGATCCGGACGATGCGTGGAGTCGGCTGTCGAGGTGGATCCGCGAGTCGGCGATCTTGGCCTTCGGGTGAAGAATGCATGGTGGTTGCATCCCGCACGGGTTTCGTGGCCACCAGCTCGTGCTCGGCAGTCTGCCAGCGGCAATGACATGGTCTGGCTCTTGTGGAGTGTCGCTGCTGGCGAAGGCGGGATGAGACTACGAATGGTGGCCCTCCATTCGCCGATCTTGTCGACGTCGGAGGGTAATCCAGAGCAGCTGAGCCCGCGCCAAAGCTTCTGCTCGAGTGGCGGGCGGCAGTGGCGAACGGTGCGAGGAGCGGGATATGCTCGGACTTCTATCTATGTTAGAAGGAGCAGTCCCCCGTCCGGGCGACTGTGCCTCGCTCGCGCCAGCATGTCGACGTGCACGCTGGTCTTCAGCACTGCGAGATCCACCAGCTCGATGTTGGTCCAACGAGCGTATGGTATTGTGAATACCATGACGCTGTCGGTCCCGCGCCTCCTGGGACGGGCGCGGTGAATGTCTGGACGCCGAGGTCTGCGCAGCCTTGTCCTTGGACTTGGTAACGCGTCGTGGGCTCCTCGTTAACGCCCGTTCTTCCGCGGTGTCTACCCCATCACCCGCTTGCTCCGTGGTGGTGGGTTCGACGCAGACGGATCCGTTGCCGCCAAGCCTTCTTCTTCGGTGGCATGTCGATGAAGATGATTAAAGATGCGGCTCGTGAACGCCGGATCAGGTTCGACGGCCTCGACGCCCCCTACCGGGCGCGCGCCAAAGATGTCGGGAGGTTGATCGGACCCACGAACACCTATGGGATCTGGCGGGCCGAGTCCCTTTCGGTTCGGTGGGGCGGAGATCGCACGAAGAGCAGTGATCGAGGCGGTTACATCATCGAGCAGTTTATCCAGCTTCGGAGCTCTCCGGAGAGATAATACTCCTACTGCTGCTTGTCTGATTGTATTATGTTTTTGCTAGGGAGCGTTGAGAGCTACAAGACCTAGCCTCAGTGTTCGCTGGTTTCGAATGAACTGAACTTCAACGCCCTCCCACGTTGCACATGGGCCTCCTTTATATGCTCAAGGGGTCACCGACGGTGTGGCAACACGAGCAAGGGTAAAAGTGGAAAAGAACTTGTGGTTGGTACAGCTACTTATGCAGCTGCATCATACCTAACTCGGGCGGCAGGGGACAAAGGCAATAAATGCCCGCCTAAGTCACCCAAACAGTGCAAAAAGGGACCGCTGGGGCGCCACCGTCCGGGCCACGATGGAAGCCTTGTCAGCTTACCACCACCACGCACTCCTGGCTGCCCAGCCTCTTCGCCACGTCTTTGCTGGAAGGGTCCGTGGCGACACGTTGTTGGATGAGCCGGAGCGGAGGAAACGAGTGGTAGCTTTGCGCGGCAACAGCGCCTTTGCCTTGATGGAAATCAACTTGTCGCGGTTGTTGTCTTTGTCGCGCCCGGAAGCTTGTCGCTCACGGGCCTTCCAGCAAGCTCCTCTTGCCGGGCCTTTTCTTCTAAGTACCTTGGTTGGCCTTCCCGCAAGCTCCTCTTGCCGGGCCTTGTTCTGCTTCTTCCCGGCAAGCTCCTCTTGCCGGGGCTTGAATACTTTGGTTTTGAATGGCTCCAAAGGAGACACGGAGGATCTTAGTGGTCACCCGGCAAGCCTTGCCGCTGGGTGCTGCAGAATCGCCTGCACGAAGTTCGGATACAAGGGTACCCCTACTCTTGTACACCGACAATGAGGTGCGCCGCATCAATCGGGGAGGTCAGGCCCGGGATCCTCCCGTGACCTGGAGCAACTTCAGCACAGCGTCTGGGGTTGAGGAAGGGCGACCGCTGGCACACACCGCAGGAGGAAGGGGAAGGGGGCGACGGGCCTCGTCGTCGGGACGGGGCGGCGGCAAGTTCGCCAGGTGGAGCAGCGGGACGACATCCTTGAGTGTGTGGAAGTGAGGAAGAGGATCGCGGCAGTTGGGGCCTCAGGGAAAAGAAGCAGCACAATGGATCATTGGCGCTCTGGAAAATTGTGCATGCAGTGTGATGTAAATAAAAGGGCAACTTAGGACTTTTATAACTACCAAACGTTCGGATTTTAGCAATAGGCAAGAACAATCCTTACTTCACTCTAATTATATACATGCATGCATTAAAATGGCTAATTTTCTTTTCACGTGCACTCCTCCCTCTAATTACATGCATATATTCACTAAAGGACGAAAAGCTGATGTCATTCTAGATTCTTTTTTTTTCAAACTTCAAAATGTTTTGTAGCTCAAACCGTCACCCCGATTAAAAAACCGTCTTAAAAAAAAGCATCTCGATGAGATCTTTGAAACTAGATCCCATGTTGATATGTTCTGATGACTTTTTTTTCGGACCAAAAGTTACCACATCCGGGCTACGTGAGTTATCACGTCTGTCATACATAAGTTACCGTGTCGTTTACACAAAAGTTTCAGGGGGGTATGTTTTCAACAAACTTTTATCCCAGGGATCAAAAAGTGATTATGATGTTTGCAGCGAGTTATCAGCTTTGTTGTGTATATTACCTTCTTGCACAAAGATTATCGATGGTATCTTTTTCAACAATTTTCATTCCCTCGGTCAAAAAATTACCACGATATTTGTATATGAGTTATCAGCTCTTATGTGCGTGTATTATCAGGTTGTTTACACATTAGTTATTGGGAGGTATTTTTAACAACATTTTTCCATGTTATCAGCTCATGTTATTTATACGAGAAGTTACCAGTGGTATGTTTTCACCTAAAAAATTCACGTCAAAATTATCGTGGTGTTTGTACCTAAGTTATCAGGACCGGGAGCCTATATTATCATGCTATTTACACAAAAAGTTATCAGAGTATGTTTTCAACAATTTTTCTCATGATCAAAGTTATCGTGGTGTTTGTACCTAAGTTATCAGGTCCGGAAGCCTATATTACCATGTTATTTACACCGATGTTACCGGAGTATGTTTTCAATAACTTTTTTCTATGGGTCAAAGTTATCGTGGTGTTTATACCTTAGTTATCAAGTCCGAGAGTGTATATTATCATATGCTATTTACAAAGAAGTTATCGGTTGTATGTTTTCAACAAAAAATTTTAGGGGATCAAAGTTATCGTGGTGTTTGTACCCAAGTTATCAGGACCGGTAGCCGATATTATCATGCTATTTACACACAAAAAAGTTATCAGAGTGTTTTTTCAACAACTTTTTTTCGCGGGTCAAAATTTTCATGGTGTTTGTACCTAAGTTATCAGGTCCGGGATCCTATATTACCATGTATTTACAGATGTTATTGGAGTATGTTTTCAACAAGTTTTTTCCACGGGTGAAAGTTATCGTGGTGTTTATTCCTAAGTTGTCAAGTCCGGAAGTGTATATTATCATGTTATTTACAAAGAAGTTATCGGTGGTAGGTTTTCAACAACTTTTATCCAGGGGGCAAAGTTATCGTGGTTTCTATACCTAAGTTATCAAGTCCAGGAGCCTGATGACATGCATTGGTTGCGTGCTCTGGTCTTTAAATGAAGAGAAACATGCTACCGTAATGGAAGCAAGGATTGTGTGCTCCCATTTCAATCCTCTTAATTTTCCAGCCCATTATTTATATTCCTCGGACAAGGTAGAAATGGGAGCAAGACAACGAGACATACTATCATAATGGAGAGAGACAATAGCGCTTTTAATACTATATATACAACTGCCTACTGTAATCAACGGGCTATTTAAAAGCATAAAATTAGGGGGTAAGACAATATTTTTTTTTAAGTGAGCAGGTTAATGGGCCGGAGCTTAGTTACGAAAGACTCAGGTCCGAGTCCAAAGACACCCCCCACACACATCAAATTTAAGGACTTCTATAACTACCAAACATTTGGATTTTAGCAACAGGCAAGAACAATCCTTACTTCACTTTAATTATATACATGCATGCATTAAAATGACTAATTTTCCTTTCACGTGCACTCCTCTCCCTCCAATTACATGCATATATTCACTAAAGGATGAAAAGCTGATGTCATTCTAGATTCTTTCTTTTTCAAACTTCAAAATGTTTTGTAGCTCGCATCACACCCCGATTAAAAAACCGTCTTAAAAAAAGCGTCTCGACGAGATCTTCGAAACTAGATCCCATGTTGATATGTTATGATGAATTTTTTTTCGGACCAAAAGTTACCTCATCCGGGCTACGTGAGTTATCACGTTTGTCATACATAAGTTACCGTGTCATTTACACAAGCTTCGGGGGGGGGGGGGGGTATGTTTTCAACAAAATTTTATCCCAGGGATCAAAAAGTGATTATGATGTTTGCAGCGAGTTATCAGCTTTGTTGTGTATATTACCATCTTGCACAAAGATTATCGATGGTATCTTTTTCAACAATTTTCATTCCCACGGTCAAAAAATTACCACGATATTTGTATATGAGTTATCAGCTCTTTGTTGGGTAACGTTGCAGAAAATTAAAATTTTTCCTACGGTTTCACCAAGATCCATCTATGAGTTCATCTAGCAACGAGTCATGGGAGAGTGATTTCATCTACATACCACTTGTAGATCGGGTGCGGAAGCGTTCAAAGGAACAGGGGTTGATGGAGTCGTACTCGCCGTGATTCAGATCACCGATGACCTAGTGCCGAACGGACAGCACCTCCGCGTTCAACACACGACGGAGCGGATGACGCCTCCTCCTTCTTGATCCAGCAAAGGGGGGAAGGAGAGGTTGATGATGATCCAGCACGACGGGCGTGGTGGTGGATGCAGCAGAACTGCAGGCTTCGCTAAGCAACTACGGGAGGAGGAGGAGGTGTTTCAGGAGGAGGAGGCTCTGTGGCTTATGGGTGCGGCCACCCCTCCCTCCCCTCCCTTTATATAGGTGCAAAGAGGGGAGGGCGCAGCCTTGCCCCTTCCTCCAAGGAAGGGGTGCGGTTAAGAGGGGGAGGAGTCCATCCTCCAAGGCACCTCCGAGGTGCCTTCCCCTTGAACTCTCCCTTTCTTATCCCTAGGCGCATGGGCCTCTTGGGGCTGGTGCCTTGGCCCATATGGGCCAAGGCGCACTTCTACAGCCCATGTGGCCCCCCGGGCAGGTGGACCCCGGTGGACCCTCGACCTCTTCCAGCACTCCCTTGACAATACCGATAATGCCCGAAACTTTTCCGGTGACTAAAATAAGACTTCCTATATATAAATCTTTACCTCCGGACCATTCCGGAACTCCTCGTGACGTCCGGATCTCATCCGGACTCAACAACATTCGGTTTGCTGCATGCTCATATTCATACAACCCTAGCGCCACCGAACCTTATGTGTAGACCCTACGGTTCGGGAGACATGCAGACATGACCGAGACGGCTCTCGGGCAATAACCAACAGCGGATCTGGATACCCATGTTGGCTCTACATGCTCCTCGATGATTTCATCGGATGAACCACGATGTCGAGGATTCAAACAACCTCAGTATACAATTCCCTTTGTCGACGGTATGTTACTTTATTTGCCCGAGACTCGATCGTCGGTATCCCAATACCTCGTTGAGTCTCAAGCTATCGCAAGTCACTTTACTGCATCACCGTAATGCATGATCCCGTGACGGAACACTTGATCACTTTGAGCTCATTATGATGATGCATTACCGAGTGGGCCTCAGGATACCTCTCCGTAATACGGAGTGACAAATCCAGCCTCGATCCGTGTCAACCCAATGGACACTTTCGAGATACCCGTAGTGCACCTTTATAGTCACCCAGCTTACGCCAGGACGCTTTGATACACCCAAAGCACTCCTACGGTATCCGGGAGTTACACGATCTCATGGTCTAAGGAAGAGATACTTGACATTGGAAAGCTCTAGCAAAACGAACTACACGATCTTGTGCTATGCTTAGGATTGTCTTGTCCATCACGTCATTCTCCTAATGACGTGATCCCGTTGTCAATGACATCTCGATGTCCATAGTCGTGAAACCATGACTATCTGTTGACCAACGAGCTAGTCAACTAGAGGCTTACTAGGGACGTATGGTAGTCTATGTATTCACACGCAGTATTACGATTTCCGGATAATACGCTTATAGCATGAATAAAAGACAATTATCATGAACAAGGAAATATAATAATAATGCTTTTATTATTGCCTCTAGGGCATATTTCCAACAGTCTCCCACTTGCACTAGAGTCAATAATCTAGTTACATTGTGATAAATCGAACACCCATAGAGTTCTGGTGTTGATCATGTTTTTCCCGTGGAAGAGGTTTAGTCAATGGATCTGCGACATTCAGATCCGTATGCACTTTACAAATTTCTATGTCTCCATCTTGAACATTTTCACGGATGGAGTTGAAGCGGCGCTTGATGTGCCTGGTCTTCTTGTGAAACCTGGGCTCCTTGGCAAGGGCAATAGCTCCAGTTGTTGTCACAGAAGAGTTTGATCGGCCCCGACGCATTGGGTATGACTCCTAGGTCGGTGATGAACTCCTTCACCCAAATTGCTTCATGCGCTGCCTCCGAGGCTGCCATGTACTCCGCTTCACATGTAGATCCCGCCACGACGCTTCGCTTGCAAACCGCATTCAGCTAACCGCTTCCACCATTCAACATAAACACGTATCCGGTTTGTGACTTTGAGTCATCCAGATCAGGTCGAAGCTAGCGCCGACGTAACCCTTTACGCATTTAGCTCTTCGTCACCTCCATAAACGAAACATGTCCTTTGTCCTTTTCGTGTACTTTAGGATATTCTTGACCGCTGTCCGGTTGTTCCTTGCCGGGATTACTTTGGTACCTTCCTACCAAACTTACGGCAAGGTTTACATCAGGTCCGGTACACAGCATGGCATACATAATAGATCCTATGGCTGGAAGCATAGGGGATGACACTCATCTCTTCTTTATCTTTTGCCGTGGTCGGGCATTGAGTGAGCTCAATCTCACACCTTGCACTGGTGCAAGAACCCTTTCTTGGACTGATCCATTTTGAACTTCTTCAAAATCTTATCAAGGTATGTGCTTTGTGAAAGACCTATGAGGCGTCTTGATCTATCTCTATAGATCTTGATGCCTAATATATAAGCAGCTTCTCCAAGGTCCTTCATTGAAAAACTTTTATTCAAGTAGGCCTTAATGCTGTCCAAGAGTTCTATATCGTTTCCCATCAAAAGTATGTCATCTACATATAATATGAGAAATGCTACAGAGCTCCCACTCACTTTCTTGTAAACGCAGGCTTCTCCATAAGTCTCAAGCATAAACCCAAACGCTTTGATCATCTCATCAAAGCGAATGTTCCAACTCCGAGATGCTTGCACCAGCCCATAAATTGAACGTCGGAGCTTGCATACTTTGTCAAGATTCTTAGGATCGACAAAACCTTCAGTGTTGCATCATATACAGCTCTTCCTTAAGATATCCGTTAAGGAACGCTGTTTTGACGTCCATCTGCCATATCTCATAATCATAGTATGCGGCAATTGCTAACATGATTCGGACGGACTTAAGCTTCGCCACGGGTGAGAAAGTCTCATCGTAGTCAATCCCTTGAACTTGCCGATAACCCTTAGCGACAAGTCGAGCTTTATAGATGGTGATATTACCATCCGCGTCCGTCTTCCTCTTAAAGATCCATTTATTTTCTATCGCCGATCATCGGGCAAGTCTCACAAAGTCCATACTTTGTTTTCATACATGGATCCTATCTCGATTTCATGGCTTCGAGCCATTTATTGGAATCCGCCCGCCATCGCTTCTTCATAGTTCAAGGTTCACCGTTGTCTAACAACATGATTTCCGGTGACAGGGTTGCTGCATTCACTGCAGTGCGGAACGTGTCCTAGTGGACCCACGGGTTCAGTAGCAACTTGATCCGAAGTACCTTGATCATCATCATTAATTTCCTCTTCAGTTGGTGTGGGCATCACAGGAACATCTTCCTGAGCTGCACCACTATCCCGTTCAAGAGGCAGTACTTCATCGAGTTCTACTTTCCTCCCACTTACTCCTTTCGAGAGAAACTCTTTTTCCAGAAAGGTTCCGTTCTTGGCAACAAAAATCTTGCCTTCGGATCTAAGGTAGAAGGTATACCCAAGGGTTTCCTTAGGGTATCCTATGAAGACGCATTTTTCCGACTTGGGTTCGAGCTTTTCAGGTTGAAGTTTCTTAACATAAGCATCGCATCCCCAAACTTTTAGAAACGACAGCTTAGGTTTCTTTTCAAACCATAATTCATACGGTGTCGTCTCAACGGACTTAGATGGTGCCCTATTTAAAGTGAATGTAGCTGTCTCTAGAGCGTATCCCCAAAATGATAGCGGTAAATCGGTAAGAGACATCATAGATCGCACCATATCCAATAGAGTGCGATTGACGCTCGGACACACCGTTATTACCGAGGTGTTCGGTATGGCGTGAGTTGTGAAACGATTCCACATTTTCTTAAGTGTGTGCCAAATTGCGTGACTTAAATATTCTCCTCCACGATCCGATCAGAAGAATTTTATCTTTCGGTCACGTTGATTCTCTACCTCATTCTGAAATTCCTTGAACTTTTCAAAGGTCTCAGACTTGTGTTTCATCAAGTAGACATACCCATATCTACTCAAGTCATATGTGAGAGTGAGAACATGACGATATCCTCTCATGAGCCTCAACACTCATTGGACCGCACACATCGGTATGTATGATTTCCAATAAGTTGGTTGCTCGCTCCATTGTTCCCGAGAACGGAGTCTTGGTCATCTTGCCCATGAGGCATGGTTCGCATGTGTCAAATGATTCATAATCCAGAGACTCCGTAAGTCCATCAAGATGGAGCTTCTTCATGCGCTTGACACCAATGTGACCAAGGCGGCAAAGTGCCACAAGTATGTGGGACCATCGTTATCAACTTTACATTTTTTGGTATTGACACTATGAACATGTGTAATATTACGCTCGAGATTCATCAAGAATAAACCATTGACTATCTGAGCATGACCATAAAACATTTCTCTCATATAAATAGAACAACCATTATTCTCGGATTTAAATGAGTAGCCATCTCAGATAAACGAGATCCAGATACAATGTTCATGCTCAAACTTGGCACCAAACAGCAATTATTAAGGTTTATAACTAATCCCGTAGGTAAATGTAGAGGTAGCGTGCGACGGGCGATCACATCGACTGGAACCATTCCCGACGCTGCGATCGTCACCTCGCTGCCCTTCGCCAGCTCTCCGCTTATTCCGCAGCTCCTGCTAGAGTTACAAATATGAGCAACCAAGACCGGTATCAAATACCTGTGGAGTTACTACTAGTAATCGGTAAGGTACACATCAATGACATGTATATCAAATATACCTTTAGTGTTGCCGGCCTTCTTATCCGCTAAGTACTTGGGGCAGTTCCGCCCAAAGGACCCTTCCCTTGCAATAAAAGCACTACCTCAAGCTTGGGTCCATTCTTTGACTTCTTCTTCCGGCAACTTGTTTACCGGGTGCGGCAACCTCTTTGCCGTCCTTCTTGAAGTTCTTCTTGCCCTTGCCCTTCTTGAACTTAGTGGTCTTATTGACCATCAACACTTGATGTTCTTTTCTTGATTTCAACCTCTCACGACTTCAGCATTGAGAATACTTCGGAATGGTCTTCACCATCCCCTGCATATTGTAGTTCATCACAAAGCTCTTGTAGCTTGGTGGGAGCGATCAAGGATTCTGTCAATGACCGCTTGCTCGGGAGGTTTATGTCCACCGGGACAAAGGTGATGCAACCAGACATTTTGAGTATGTGCTCACCGACGTAACTGTTTTCCTCCATCTTACAACTATAGAACTTGTCGGAGACTTCATATCTCTCGACCGGGCATGAGCTTGGAAAACTAGTTTCAGCTCCTCGAACATCTCATATGCTCCGTGTTGCTCAAACGCTTTTGGAGCCCGGTTCTAAGCTGTAAAGCATGCCGTGACCGAACTGAGCGAGGAGTAATCATCAAGACGTAGACCGCCAAGCTGCTCATAACGCCTTGGTTCTCTGCAGGATGGGTGCTTCACCCAGCGGTCCTTCTAGGACATATTGTTTCTTGGCAGCTATGAGGATGATCCTCGTGTTAGGACCCAGTCCGTATAGTTGCTGCCATCATCTTTCGACTTGGTTTTCTCTAGGAATGCGTTGAAGTTCATGGTGACATGAGCGTTGGCCATTTGATCTACAAGACATATTATAAAGATTTTAGACTATTGTTCATGATAATAAAGTTCATCTAATCAAATTATTAATGAACTCCCACTTAGATTAGACATCCTCTAGTCATCTAAGTGTTACATCGATCCGAGTCGACCAGGCCGCGTGTCCGATCATCACGTGAGACGGACTAGTCATCGTCGGTGAACATTCTCATGTTGATCGCATTATCTTCCATACGACTTGTGTTCGACCTTTCGGTCTCCGTGGTTCCGAGGCCATGTCTGTACATGCTAGGCTCGTCAAGTTAACCCTAAGTGTTTCTGCGATGTGTAAATCTGTCTTACACCCGTTGTATGTGAACGTAAGAATCCATCACACCCGATCATCACGTGGTGCTTAGAAGTTTACTAACTGTAGCAACGGTGTACGCTTAGGGAGAACACTTCTTGATATTGTTCTAAGGGATCATCTTATTTACTACCGTCGTTCTAAGTAAACAAGATGCATAAAACATAATAAACATCACATGCAGTTATAAAGTAGTGACATGATATGGCCAATACCATATAGCTCCTTTGATCTTCATCTTCGGGGCTCCATGATCATCCTGTCACCGGCACGACACCATGATCTCCATCAACGTGTCTTCATGAAGTTGTCACGCCAATGACTACTTCTACTACTACGGCTAACGTGGTTAGCGATAAAGTAAAGTAAGTTACATGGCGTTCTTCAATGACACGCAGGTCATACAAAAATAAAGACAACTCCTATAGCTCCCGCGGTTGTCATACTCATCGACATGCAAGTCGTGATTCCTATTACAAGAACATGATCTCATACATCACATATATCATTCATCATTCATCACAACTTTGGCCATATCACGTCACATGACAATTGCCGCAAAAAACAAGTTAGACGTCCTCTAATTGTTGTTGCATCTTTACGTGGCTGCAATTGGGTTCTAGCAAGAACGTTTTCTTACCTACGAATAACCTGGCGTGATCTTGTCAACTTCTATTTACCCTTCATAAGGACCCTGTTCATCGAATCCGCTTCCAACTAAAGTGGGAGAGACAGACACCCGCCACCACCTTATGCAACTAGTGCATGTTAGTCGGTGGAACCGGTCTCACGAAGCCGCACGTGTAAGGTTGGTCGGGCCGCTTCATCCCACAATACCGCTGGAAGCAAGATACGACTAGTAACGGCAATTAAGTTGACAAGATCCACGCCCACAACAAAATTGTGTTCTACTCGTGCAAAGGAACTACGATAGACCTAGCTCATGATGCCACTTTGTTAAGTAACGTTGCAGAAAATTAAAATTTTTCCTACGGTTTCACCCGCAAAAGATCCATCTATGAGTTCATCTAGCAACGAGTCATGGGAGAGTGATTTCATCTACATACCACTTGTAGATCGCAGGCGGAAGCTGCTCAAAGGAACGGGGTTGATGGAGTCGCACTTTCGCGTGATTCAGATCACCGATGACCTAGTGCCGAACGGACAGCACCTCCGCTGCTCAACACACGACGGAGCGGATGACGCCTCCTCCTTCTTGATCCAGCAAGGGGAAGGAGAGGTTGATGATGATCCAAAGACGACGGCGTGGTGGTGGATGCAGCAGAACTCCAGTGAGGCTTAGCTAAGCAACTACGGGAGGAGGAGGAGGTGTTTCAGGGAGGAGGGAGGCTCCAGGGCTTATGGGTGCGGCCACCCCTCCCTCCCCTCCCTTTATATCGGTGCAAAAGAGGGGGGGAGGGCGCAGCCTTGCCCCTTCCTCCAAGGAAGGGGTGCGGCCAAGAGGGGGGAGGAGTCCATCCTCCCGAAGGCACCTCGGAGGTGCCTTCCCCTTTGAACTCTCCCTTTTCTTATCCCTAGGCGCATGGGCCTCTTGGGGCTGGTGCCCTTGGCCCATATGGGCCAAGGCGCACCTACAGCCCATGTGGCCCCAGGCAGGTGGACCCCCGGTGGACCTCGGACCCCTTCCGCACTCCGGTACAATACCGATAATGCCCAAACTTTTCCGTGACTAAAATAAGACTTCCTATATATAAATCTTTACCTCCGGACCATTCCGGAACTCCTCGTGACGTCCGGGATCTCATCCGGACTCAACAACATTCGGTTTGCTGCATACTCATATTCATACAACCCTAAGCGCCACCGAACCTTAAGTGTGTAGACCCTCACGGGTTCGGGAGACATGCAGACATGACCGAGACGGCTCTCGGGCAATAACCAACAGCGGATCTGGATACCCATGTTGGTCTCCCACATGCTCCTCGATGATTTCATCGGATGAACCACGATGTCGAGGATTCAAACAACCCCGTATACAATTCCCTTTGTCGACGGTATGTTACTTTACCCGAGACTCGATCGTCGGTATCCCAATACCTCGCTCAGTCTCGCATCGGGCAAGTCACTTTACTCGTACCGTAATGCATGATCCCGTGACCGAGACATTTGATCACTTTGAGCTCATTATGATGATGCATTACCGAAAGTGGGCCCTGTGATACCTCTCCGTCACGGAGTGACAAATCCCGCCTCGATCCGTGTCAACCCAATGGACACTTTCGGAGATACGTGTAGTGCACCTTTATAGTCTCCCTTTTACGTTGTGTCGTTTTATACACCCAAAGGTCTCGTTCGTTTTCCGTGAGTTTCACGATCTCATGGTCTAAGGAAGAGATACTTGACATTGGAAAAGCTCTAGCAAAATGAACTACACGATCTTGTGCTATGCTTAGGATTGTCTTGTCCATCACGTCATTCTCCTAATGACGTGATCCCGCTTGTCAATGACATCTCGATGTCCATAGTCAGAAACCATGACTATCTGCTTGACCAACGAGCTAGTCAACTAGAGGCTTACTAGGGACGTATGGTAGTCTATGTATTCACACGTGTATTACGATTTCCGGATAATACAGTTATAGCATGAATAAAAGACAATTATCATGAACAAGGAAATATAATAATAATGCTTTTATTATTGCCTCTAGGGCATATTTCCAACACTCTTATGTGCGTGTATTATCAGGTTGTTTACACATTAGTTATTGGGAGGTATTTTTGACAACATTTTCCCATGTTATCAGCTCATGTTATTTATACGAGAAGTTATCAGTGGTATGTTTTCAACAAAAAAATTCACGTCAGAATTATCATGGTGTTTGTACCTAAGTTATCAGGACCGGGAGCCTATATTATCATGCTATATACACAAAAAGTTATCAGAGTATGTTTTCAACAATTTTTCTCATGGTCAAAGTTATCGTGGTGTTTGTACCTAAGTTATCAGGTCCGGAAGCCTACATTACCATGTTATTTACATCGATGTTACCGGAGTATGTTTTCAATAACTTTTTTCCACGGGTCAAAGTTATCGTGGTGTTTATACCTTAGTTATCAAGTCCGAGAGTGTGTATTATCATGCTATTTACAAAGAAGTTATCGGTTGTATGTTTTCAACAAATTTTTTCATGGGATCAAAGTTATCGTGGTGTTTGTACTCAAGTTATCAGGACCGGTAGCCGATATTATCATGCTATTTAGACACAAAAAAGTTATCAGAGTGTTTTTTCAACAACTTTTTTTCGCGGGTCAAAATTATCGTGGTGTTTGTACCTAAGTTATCAGGTCCGGGATCCTGTATTACCATGTATTTACACAGATGTTGCCGGAGTATGTTTTCAACAAGTTTTTTCCACGGGTGAAAGTTATCGTGGTGTTTATTCCTAAGTTATCAAGTCTGGGAGTGTATATTATCATGCTATTTACAAAGAAGTTATCGGTGGTAGGTTTTCAACAACTTTTATCCATGGGGGTAAAGTTATCGTGGTTTCTGTACCTAAGTTATCAAGTCCAGGAGCTCGATGACATGCATTGGTTGCGTGCTCTGGTCTTTAAATGGAGAGAAACATGCTACCATAATGGAAGCAAGGATTGTGTGCTCCCATTTCAATCCTATTAATTTTCCAGCCCATTATTTATATTCCTCGGACAAGGTAGAAATGGGAGCAAGACAACGAGACA
Source organism: Aegilops bicornis (assembly GCA_021605145.1). Classification (NCBI taxonomy): domain Eukaryota; kingdom Viridiplantae; phylum Streptophyta; class Magnoliopsida; order Poales; family Poaceae; genus Aegilops; species Aegilops bicornis. The sequence goes on along the minus strand of CM038673.1, from coordinate 111,268,450 downwards.
TACTATCATAATGGAGAGAGACAATAGGTTTTTTAATACTATATATACAACTGCCTACTGTAATCAACGGGCTATTTAAAAGCATAAAATTAGGGGGTAAGACAATAAAAAATTTAAGTGAGCAGGTTAATGGGCCGGAACTTAGTTACGAGAGACTCAGGTCCGAGTCCAAAGACACCCCACACACACATCAAATTTATTTTCTAGTTTTTTGGTTGTAGATGCAAAGGAGTAGTAATACGACAAAAGCAAGTGTAACATATCTTGAACCACATGAAAGCGTTAGCTGGGCTGGTTACCGGTAGCAGAATGTGTGCAGCGGGCCGAAGGTGGAGCGCTGGAGCCGATCGAACTCGTTCGGATCTATAGACAAGGTGAGAACGTTCGGAAATTACAAATATCGTTTTTATTTTATTTTTAGAATGAGAAAAAGGGCAACTGAATCGTTCGGTAGTTTTGACAAAAAGATGTGGTGTGCCACATACACATATTCAGTTAAACATATTATAATACATGTGGGCTGCAGGGAAAAAAAGTACATCATATGGAGACAATTTTGCAGCTGTGTGCTTGCGGATTCATCAGGTCTTCGAGAATCCCATGATAGACTTTTCAACGTCTTGAACTACATAGGTCATCAACAATTGCATGCTGCCGAGTAAGAACCGAGCACCGGGCTGGAAAGCGAGGCAGAGCCTCTCATCGGGTGTTTCATACGTGAGCCTTGCTTCATTCAGCACGAGCCGCACACCATTCCTGAAATGCATCTGCACCGTGGGCACCGATCTCTCCGTCGCCAGAAACGACGGATCGAAGCAACAGCTCTGCCCGCTTTGGATGCGGTCGTACCCTTTGATGCCCTTTGCCACCGCGTCGCAAAGCCTGTTATATACCTTGCTTGGTAGTATGGAGAGTGGTGAACCCAAGTCTAGGAACATAGCATGCACAGACGGCCCCGGCTGCGGCTGGCTAGAGAAGTCGTTGGTGCTAGCCAAGTCTAGTGGGACGCCGTCAACCGTGATCCCTGTCAGTGCTAGGAAGTAGTCTTGATTGTCGACGAACATCCGTGTGAAGGCGAACCCACCCTCATCATATGACCCCACTTGTATGTGACCTACAGAGCTCGGTGATGACAGGTAGTAGGAGAATGCCCTGTACTGACGACATTTCTCCACGACTTGGGAGATAAATGACACGCGGTCAATTGCAAAGCCGAATATGCCTGCGTACCTTTCGAACGTGTGCTCGTAGTGCCGGCTGCATCCAAACACGAATCCGGGGATCTTCTCTTCGCCGACGGTGAGCGTGTCCCTGCTCACGCTGCCCTCACTCGCCGACAAGTGCATGTACGGTACCCTGTAAAGGCATGTCTCGTCTTCCGTGCTGCAGCTCGTACGCACCACCGCGGCCACAGATTGGCACAGCTGCGTCGAGCATGGCACCTTGGTGTACGTGGAGGAGGTCCGGGTGTCCAATAGCGGGCCGTCCTGGTCGTAGCAGCCGTTGCGGACGCAGGGATCGCACTGCACCCACGAGAAGGACGCGGCGGTGTCGATGAGGACGGCCTGCGTCCTGGGTGGTGTGCCGATGGCCACTTGCGCCATGAACCCGTGCATCCCTCCGGCGGTCGTGCTTGTCACGGGCGTGGAGAGGTTGCGCGGGGCCGGGCGGCGGCGAAAGAGGAGGCGCGCTTCGAGCTGCCGCTCGCGGTCTAGCGCCAAGGAGTGGCGCCAAGATGGAGGGAGGTCCGTCTGCCGCCGCACCGGTGAGCACCGATGCTGCGTGTGCAGCATCGTCAGCCGGATCGCGCCGCTGGTGTTCGTCCGCTGATCACTGGCATCTGCATATATATGCAGTCAAATAATCATGAAACTTGAAGAGTAACGCTGGAAACGTAGCACTAATGTTTATACGAAACGAGCTCAACATTAAGCACGTACCGTTCCAAATGGTTGCACAATCCTCGAGTGCGTAGGAGGTGGACAGGATAGCAACAGCGGCAAGCACGCTGACAATTTTCATCTTCCAGCTGGAAAGTCGAACTTTCTTCGCCCGAGCGATCTGCTAAGAAAAATGGTATTACTAGGTATGCGCGCGTGGATGCATGCATGTGTTCACACAATCCGGACTGAAGAAAATTAGCTCTACCAGTCTGAGGATATGAGTAGTTAGGGAACAACATGTGCATGTCAAGATTTCTTAAACATTCTAGGTCGGTCTTCGTTCGGCCTGGCATCTTCAGCTGTAGGTAGGCATAGGACCGGACCGCCATGAATTTTACGTAAGTGGGCCTGTCCAAAATTGCATGGTAGCCGCTTTTGAGGCCCTTCCCAGTGCTCCACGGTAGACAGATGCTAAGCATATCACATAAGCGAAAAAATGACATGGCACAACATCTAATAAGGGGAGAGAGCACTTTGGTGACCCCAGAAAGAACCAATGCCAAGCGCGAGAACCTAGTCAAACCACTTAAATGAAACAACTTGACCAATGCATGAAAAACTTTAGGTGCTAACTCATTAAATAAAGTGTGCTTAGCAACAACAAGTTAAGCACCTATGCATTGGGGAGATGAGTTGCTAAGATATTTAATGCACTTAGCACCTCATCTAAGCACCTTTGCATTGGAAGAGGTCTGAAGGGGGCGACCTCGAATTGAATTGTCTCGCTTCGGTAGTTGTGTTCGTCTCCGAAGACGACCTCAAGCTCGATTCGCCCCAGGGGCGGATTTGGCGGCCCGATACTACTCCGTGCTTGTCAAAGCCCGCATGAATCCCTCCAAAAAGGAGGTAGAAGCCCATCAGAAACATGGGGAGGGAGAAGAGTCAGGCATTGATAAAAGCAACCTTGCCCGCTTGAGTGTTGTACCAACTGTAGAATGCTATGGGAACAGGAGATTGCACCTTGGGTGCTCTCCGATGTATTCACTCGTATATATAGCTAACTGCTAACACCCCGCCACAGTTTGAGCGTCGGGCGGCCGGATGCACAAACTGGACCGAAATTCCTCGAACGCTAGCGCGGGCAGCCCTTTGGTGAGAACATCGGCGAACTGTTGGCTCGTTGGCACATGTAGGACGCGCAGCTCGCCGAGGGCCATTTTCTCCCGGACGAAGTGGATATCAAGCTCGATGTGCTAGGTCCGGCGATGGTACACAGGGTTGGCGGTCATTTAGACGGAGAATATGTTGTCGCAGAAGACGATGCTGGCCTTGCGTAAGATCTCACGGATATAGCATCGACTGAGACTTCGTTAAGTTTCAATCGACTGAGACTTAGCAAGACTGAAAATTTACCCCCAGGCAAACGTTGTAGAGTTTGACTAAGATTATATAGGAATAAAGGTCAACACTCATAATATAAAATTGATATCATTTGATGCATCATTGATTTAACTTTCATATTGCATATATCTAGTATTGTACATATTGATAATTTTGTATATAAACTTGGTCAAACTTTAAAGTTTGAATTAGACAAATCTTATATGTCAACTAAAAAGACGGAGAGAGTACAGATGAAGGCGAGGTCAGCCAACAAGGGAACTTGCCTCGCCAAACAGATGGCGCCTAGATGAGATTTAGAAGAGCCTTAGAGAGACCCTAAAAAGTAGTGATATACTATATGTATTAAGAGCATCTACAACCAGACTTTGCAAATCCGACCCCTTGAACACCCGCGGACACGCCCGTGGGCACTGACCGGGCACGCCTTAAATGAGCCACTTTTCATCGTCGGAGATGTCCATACAAAGCATGCAAAAGGCATCCATACAAAGCATGCAAAAGGCATCCATACAAAGCATGCAAAAGGAATCCTACGTACTACCCTAGCTACTCTTCATCGTCGGAGATGTCCATGACGACGGTGCCGGGCAGTGGCTGAACGAGCGGGTAGGAGGGCTCCGGCTCATCCTCCTCCTGCTCGACCTCATCCATGTAGGCGAACAACTCCGCCTTCTCCGCGGCCTCTTGCGCCTTCATCTCCTGCCGGCGACGGCGTCTTACCTCCGCAACCGACTCCGACCAAAGGGAATCAACGATGGCTTGCTGCTCCTCCTGCAGATCCCCGTCGTCAGCGTCCCCCAAATCCTCCTCCTCCTCCTCCAACCCCTCCTCCGGATCCAATGCATCCGGAGGTAGCCCTGCGGCAATCAGGGCTTCGCGCCTAGCCCGGATTTGCTCAAGGAGCTCGAGCCGGTGCTCCGGCGTCAGAAGGGGCTCGCTCCTCACCCGACGGCGTGGAGGCATGGCTACTAGGTGGACAGGTGGAGTGGAAAGTGGCGGTGACGGTGGACAGGAGGAGGAAAATGTGGATGGATGGTAGGATTTCGGTGTCGCCGGTCGACTTAAATAGTCGGGCAATGCACTACGCAGCCTGCTGGAGCTGCGCCACGCGGCACCTCCGGTCCGACGGAGGAGACGAGCTTTGGGCCGCCGGGTTTGAGGGCGTTTCCGTCTGGAAACCCTTTATCAGTTCGACGTGCGCCCCATATTTTGGCTGGATATGAGGGGTGTCGGTCAGCCCGAGCGTTTGAGCCCCGTTTGAGGCGTTCGTCTGGGTCGAAAAAACATGACCGGTCAGTGACCGGGCAGCCCGCCCGAGCGTATGATGCGGGTTTGAGAAGGGAAAAATTAGAGTTTAAGTTATTACAGACTTTATAGACAACTCAACACAGAAAATAAACCCAAATTCCATGAGCCGAAAGAAGAAGGAAAAGGAAAACAGTTTCTCATAACTTCCCTGACCAGAGCCTACTTTCACCGCAATCTGTAACTAGTTTAGTTTACAGAGGAAACAAAATATACTTTTACATGCGAGATGTGAGAAAAATAGCATACATGTATATGGACATGGAGTACGTGTATATTTTGAACTGTTATTACAGCAAAAATACGTACGACAGAGAAGAGGAGGAGATCGGAGCATCAATCTGCTAATAGTTGTGTTTCATCATGTTTCACAAACAAATGTATCCCAGACCGAAAGATTTGCATGGTGATGTGCTCGTGGCATCCAACTTGGCACGGCAGCGCACCCATAGTAAGCCCTTGATATCGTTGGCGAAGCTGAGATCGACCTCCAGTTCCACCCCACCGTTCCTCCTGTCATGGTCTATGCGCTCTTGCAGCGAAGCGGGCATAGCCGGCCACCCCGACGAGGCAGCCGCGGTCATGGCGACCGAGCCTTTGGGCTCGACGCAGAAGGGCGGCACGTGGCCCATGGCGATGGTGATGCCCGAGTAGACCGCCTGCACGTCCCCTCCTCGGGCGTCGCTGCAGAAGCTGTGCTTGTAGGAGCTCCTGGCGTGCAGCGTTACGTTGAAAGCCGGCGATGAGTCGTTGCGATATATCCCGGCGTGGGACACGGGCTCCATGCTGAACTTGGCGCTCCCGAAATTGAGGTCGGGATCGACGACGAGCTGGCGAACGGCGACAGATAGAAAAGCTACCAAGGTCAGGCAGGCGACAATTATTAGAATGACACATAGGCATAGGTTGCCTCTGTCTCTGTTCTTGGACGGGGGCTTCAAACCAGCAGCTTCAGGATCCATGTCTAGGCCAAGGACCTTCATCATCGGGAATCCCTGGTTTGTTTTGTGGTTTAGGCAGACGGTTGGACTAACGGCGCATATTTATTTGTAGGACCTCACGAGATACCCAGTGCAACGTGTGTGAACCGACTTCCTCTCAGACTCCATGTAAAAACCGACTTATATTTGGATTCTTATTACTACGTTTCTGAGCTGAACCGACTTCCTCTCAAACTCCATGTAACGTGTGTGAACCGACTTCCTCTCAAACTCCATGTAAAAACCGACTTGGATTCTTACGTTCTGAGCCGAATTCTTGTCTAACTCAAAGGAATATTTGGCTTTTATATTTGGCCCTTGCCTTGTTTTGCTACACAACTGTTTGCCTAGCTAGACTAGATTCTTACGGCACATCTTGTAAGTTGTGACTCGCGGCGGCGCCGTCATGGCCACTGCAGCAGGCAGCGAGGAGCCCGAGCCGAAGCCTACGCTACGAGCTGCGATCCTTGCTATCATCCTCACACTATGCGTCGGCGGTCTGATACTAGGGCTTCAAAAGTGGGACTCAAGCATTCACCTTGATCCCAGTTATTCCGTCAGACTGACGGAGGTGCACGGCCTCGACCCAGCGCGCAGCCCGGTGATCCGCCCCGACTTCAACCTCGAGCTGCGTGTCGACAACAAGGGCGTCGACAGGACCTGCAAGGAGGAGATCACGGTCACCGTGTTCTACGGCGACATGGTTGTCGGATGGGCGGATGTGCCGGACTTCTGCGTCGGCAAGCGGTCATCGACGGACGTGAATGTCAAGCTGTCTCACACGGACGTGCTGCTGACCGACACGTTGCGCCGCCGCTTGGCGTCGGAACTGCGATCGGGGGACTTGAAGTTCGTGGTGGAGATGAGGATGGTCATACCCGTGGGATCTGATCGGGAGTGCGCTGATGATTATTGCACGTCGAGGCAGTCTTTCCTACTCTGTCGTGCAAAGCCTGGCCAAGACTATGTATACCGTCATCTACTCCCAACGCGAAGAGTCTAGTCTAGGATGGCATGGCTTGCTTGCTTCTCCTTCGTTTACTACTCCTTCCGTTCCATAATATAAGACCGTTTTTTAGTGTCAAAAAACGTTCGTATATTAGGGACAGAGGGAGTAATATATTAGTGTTATTCCTTGAAGCTACTATTACATCTTGTATGAGTACTTTTCTTGATTGCTATAATTGTAAGTTGTCCATCTCCTCTTTCAATCTCTGGCTCTTTCTCCCTTGATGTGTTGCGCGGATCCGACTGTCTGCGCTCCAAATCCGGCCGTCCCAGCGGGCGGAAGCCCCGGATGCGTCTGCATCGGCCAGTGGATCCTGGTGATACACCATTTTGGACCCTCCCCTACCCTGCAAGGGCTCATCTTCATGGGAGGTCGTGGTCATGGCCGGGGGGTGGCGGCCGTCTCCTTCTCCTCGTGCGGTGGTAGGAATGCCGCCGAGGTGTCACCTGTGCTCGTCGTTGCATGGTGGAAGAAGATGCAGAGGGTTGCTCTCGGTGGTTCACTGGTTGGCACTGCAAGTGGTGGCGACACAGGCGTGGTGCGCGCTTTCGTCCATGGTATGTCGTGGGACTGGAAAGGAGGTGTCTCTGTGTCTTGCTGCTGTGAGTGAGGTGTTCGGGGTTTGGAGTTGATGTGCAGAAGCTAGGTTTGGATGCCTGGGCAGCGGGCCCAAGTGGCGGTCTGTCATATTGGATTTTCAGCATGCGTCTTTTTGCGTTGGTGATGGTTGCATCTTTTGGTCCTGTGGGCGTCTATAGGATGTAGCGCTCGATAATCCTGGTGTCAATGGTGTCTTGGAAGTGGTGGTTCCCAAATCGTGCTCTAGAGGTCTTGGCGGCTTGTCTTCCCTTGGGGTGGATTGGTTCTCGGGGTTCCTTAGTGTGACACAGGTGAGAGGTTCTGGGTGAAAGCCTTGTGCTCCATCGCCAGCAGCAGTGATGCTCATGCATGGGTGTTGCATCCCTCCTGGGGGCGCTGCTATGGTTCCTCTCGCTGAGCTAGGGTGCAGGGTGAAACCCCTTGACCGTACCCGGCCTCGACGGTGGTGACACGTTGCATCGTCTTCCTCTTAAGGACGTCACCGTGGATCCCAGGTTCAAAGTTATCGAACCCACCAGAGGACGTGCACTTGTGACAAGGTTTTCTATCATTAGTAGAAATTTTCAGAACTTGGTTCAAAGTTTCCTCGAATCTGGCACGGGCGGTCACAGTTGCCTCCTTATCTTGTACACTTGCGGTCGCCGTTGTCCATAGGCAGGCTTGGGCTCCATGATCCAAAGCGGGAGGGTAGGGGTCTCTTCGGCGATAGCTTGATGTGAGCGGTGGAATGATAAGTCCCTTTAGTGATCTGGCAACGGTAGCAAAAAGATTTCCTACCCCTTTCCTCGAGGTGTGACCCCGAGTTATCAAACCCACCAGAGCACGTGCACTTGTGACAAGGTCGTGTACCTGGCAGGTAAAAACCCTATTAGGGCAAGGGTATGGGATAAAAGATTATCATGGTATATAAATAGAAAAAGATTAAATCCATCAGGTAGAGTGGATATGGAAAGCATAACTCATACCTTTTTTTTGCGAGACACGCATAACTCATACTCCCTCCGTAAACTAATATAAGAGCGTTTAGAATACTAAAGTAGTGATCTAAACGCTCTTATATTAGTTTACAGAGGGAGTACCTGTGTACCCATATACCCACTTAAAATTTATTGAGTGGGCCTTCAATATTCGTTTGTCTAATTAACTTCCCAAAAAAATCAGTCTAATCCCGTAGCCCACTAGGCCACTACCCACGAGATACATGACTACATGAATAGCCCACGTAGGCAAAAGGCACGTACATGGAATGACAGAACCAATCCCATATCTCTCTCTTTCTCTCCGAGATTAACGTGATTGGGTGATGGTGAATAATGAATACGTGATCACGTTCCATATTCAGATAGATGGAGATTGATATCCTCCTCACCTCCTCGTCTCATCTCGTCTCCTCGCCTCCTCGGCCCTCGCTAGTCGCCGCCGCCAGCTGCTCACTGCCTAGCCGTCGCCAGCGCATCCAGCTGCTCGGACACCGTGGACCATGCGGATGATGAACATAGCTTGCGCGAGGACGGCGACCGGGAGAAGCAGATGCAGCTCACGCTCATGGGGGCTGAGTCAGAGGGCGGCGACCACCACGGCCAGCATCATGGCACGACCACCCCGATCCCGTCGTTGGATGGTGCCATCCATCTCCGTCCGCCAGGAAAGGGCCAAGTTCACGGCAGACGTAAAGGTCCTCCCACTCCTGCTTCGGCATCCAAGGCACAGCACCGTCGCAACACAACTACGTCAAGCCGGCCGCCTCGTCCTAGCCTGCTTAGTCGATCCTCTGGTGCCAAAAAAACAAGAACAAGAACAAGGCTATTTTGGCTTGGTGAGTTTCAGTTTTGTGTATGATTTTATGAATATGAGCATTGATCTTGTAGTTTTTATATGCATGATGTGTGATGCATCCGTGTATATAACTATAAGCATTGATTTCTTCTTATACATGATGTATAGAATATATAGTTGTTGTGATGTATACAATTTTTTTGTATATAGATTTAAGATGATATGTAGGAGATTCCAGGACGTAGTGTATGATGTATGTACATTTTTCTGTATATAGTTGATGTGATGTATACAATTTTCGTACATATAGATCTTATATAAGTAGGAGATTCCAGGACGTAGTGTATGATGTATATACATTTTTCTGTATATAGTTGATGTGATGTATACAATTTTCGTACATATAGATCTTATATAAGTAGGAGATTCCAGTACGTAGTGTATGATGTATATATGAGCATCGTAATTTCAGTGCTCATTAAGAATCAAGTATTACATTCAGCAGACTATTATGAATTTGATGTCTATATTGTTATTTCTGATCATTTTGCAGTGGCACAAGATCTAGCAGCCAAGTACAAGTTCCTTGTGAATATGCCAATGATACATCTGCCCAATGGATGAAGATAGAGATCATGTTATTCTTTCCGATGATGAAGATGGACAGCAGGAGGAGGTGGAAGAGGTCAATGAAGCAGGCAAACGGAAGCTAACTTCTAACGTTTGATTGGAAATGAAAAAGATTAGGATCAATGGACAATGGAAGGCAAGGTGTAACTATTGTCACAAGGAACTTACTTCAGGCCCAGAGCAGCCATGAAGCATCTTGCTGGACATCTAAAGATTTGCAGTCTCAAGATGTTGAAGACGAAGGGAGGCAAAATATTGTGTCAGCCATCATTGAGGATGAATGCTAAGGAGGATGGTAACATTTCTTTAGAGACATATACTTTTGATCAAGAGGTTGCTAGAAGAGAGCTTGGTAACATGTTGGTGTTGCATGAGTATCCACTGTCTATAGTGTACCATGCTGGTTTTAGGAAGTTTGTTAGTGCACTTCAGCAACTATTAAAGGTACATACCAGAAATACTATTAGGTATACCTTGCTATGATTTTATTTGATTTATTTCTATTTACCTTGTTCTATCCAATGAGGAGGTAACATATGGTATCCTCTTGTTTTGTCTTTTAGGCAAGATATTGTGGAAAATTACAAGCAAGAAAGAAAAAAGGCAATTGATTACATGACTATGAACCCCAATCTAGGGTTGCTATCACTATAGATACGTGGACTGCTGACCACCAAAAGAAGGGCTATATGGCTATTATAGCTCATTTCATTGATGATTCTTGGAAGCTTCAAAGCGTTATCATGAGGTACGACTACTATGTGCTGCTGTAATTTTTTGGAAAAGGGGCGCAACCCCGTCCTCTGCATCAGAAAGATGCATACGGCCACATTTATTAAAAGCAAATAGGTCCAACAAAGGTCATAAACTCCGTTACAAACTAGTCACCAAACGGCTCACAAAGAGCGGAGGATAAAAGCCACAGCCGGCATGCAAAATAAAGATAGGAAAACTAATTGCCTATCATATTACATGACCGCCATCCAAACCGGCTGAATATAGCCCGAGCTACCATCTCCCATCGGGTAGATCCAGTAACCAAAAGCTCCCTGGCCTCCGTCTGAGTGAGTAGCGACCACATACGAATCAACGTAGTAGCTCAGAAGATGACCTGCAAAAAATGAGTATTTATTGTTCTGTTAAAAACCAAATCATTCCTGCAGTTCCAGACTGTCCAAAGTAAAGCACATACTCCTACACGAATGTGTTTTGCTGTTTGGGTCTCTATCCCATCCAGCCACGTCCCAAATAATGTGTTGATATTATTCGGAGGAGTAATATTAAAAGCAATGTGAACAGTCCGCCAAAGAACCTTCGCCATGGGACAATCCAAACAAATCTTCTCACCGGATGGAGCCAGGCTTCCCAACGCGCTCCGGCAAGTGTTCTCCTAAATTGGATATAGAGGGGAGCGGATATAAGCATTGTTGCAACCAAAGCGTCTCTCCTTTGCACGATGCTATAAAGAGACGGATACTGTAGCACGAGAGGTGTTTCCCCTAGCCATGTATCCTCCCGGAATCTCGTGGAGGTACCGTTTCCGGTAATAAACTTTGTTCTATTGAAAAAGACTGATTTAACTCTCATCGGCCCTTTCCAAAAAGGTGAGTCTGTCGGCCTCACTGTCACCTGTGACAAAGTTTTGGATTGAAGGACTTGTTACGCAAAATCTTCGCCCACGTGGCCTCCGACTCTACAGATAACTTGTACAGCCACTTGCTGAGAAGACATCTGTTTTTCACCTCAAGATTTTCGATCCCTAGACCCCCTTGGTCTTTTGGTCGGCAAATAATATCCCATTTAGTGAGTCGATACTTCCTTTTTAAATCATCACTCTGCCAGAAGAAACGGGATCGATAGACATCCAGTCTTTTCCTAACTCCAACTGGTATCTCAAAAAACGACAAAAGAAACATAGGCATGCTCGTGAGAACCGAATTAATAAGAATTAGCCGGCCCACATAATGACAAAGAGCTTGCCCTTCCAACAGCTTAGTTTCTTCTCGAATCGATCCTCGATACACTTCCATTCTCTATTTGTTAGCTTACGATGGTGAATTGGTATACCCAAATACGTAAAAGGTAAACTCCCAATTTCACATCCGAACAATTGCTTATAGGCCTCTTGTTCTTCTTTGGCTCTTCCAAAGCAGAACAATTCACTCTTGTGAAAGTTAATCTTTAACCCGTCAATTGTTCGAATAAGCATAACACCAGCTTCATGTTTCGCGCTTTTGCCAAGTCATGCTCCATGAAAATGATAGTATCATCGGTGTACTGTAGGATAGACACCCCTCCATCAACTAGATGAGGTACGAGGCTACCTACTTGACCAGCATCCTTTTCCCTACCTATTAGAATGGTCAACATGTCAGCTACGATGTTGAACAAAATAGGTGACACCGGATCTCCTTGTCTCATGCCTTTATGTGTCTGGAAATAGTGACATATGTTATCATTCACTTTGATTCCAACACTCCCTTTTTGTGTAAAGGATTCAACCTGGTTTCTCCAAGCCGGGTCGAAGCCTTTCATGCGCAAAGCCTGTTGCAGAAACGGCCATTTAACTTTATCGTACGCCTTTTCGAAATTCACTTTGAAAACAACCCCATCTAGTTTTTTCGTATGGAGTTCATGGAGCGTCTCATGCAGGACTACAACCCCTTCTAGGATGTTTCTGTCTGGCATGAAAGCAGTTTGGGTCGGCTGCACCACAGAGTGCGCAATCTGTGTGAGTCTATTAGTCCCAACCTTGGTAAAAAAAATTGAAACTAATATTAAGAAGACAAATAGGCCTGAACTGCTCAATTCTCACAGCCTGTGTTTTCTTCGGGAGTAATGTTATTGTTCCAAAATTCAAATGAAACAACTGAAGCTGTCCGGAGAACAGATCATGGAACATCGGTAACATATCCCCTTTAATAATATGCCAACACCTAGAACTCCGCCGGAAATCCATCCGGCCCCGGAGCTTTATTGTTCTTCATCTGAGCAATCGCATCAAACACCTCTTTCTCCGAGAATGGTGCAATCAATACCGCATTCTCATCGGCAGCCAACTGAGGCACATCCTCAATTCTCGATTCATCCAAGGACACAAAGTTATCCTATGGAGGCCCAAAAAGCTGCTTGTAATAATTGGTAATGTAAATTTTTAGGTTCTCTTGTCCTAAAATCGTTCCCTCGTCTTGCTCAAGCTGAAAGATTCTTTTCTTTCTGTGTTTGCCATTGGCAATCATATGGAAGAATTGAGTGTTGGCGTCCCCTTGGACAACTTTACGAACCTTGGCTCGCAATGCCCATTTCAACTCCTCTTCCCTCAACGGCTCTTTCAATCTCATCTCTGCATCAACTTTAGCATGAAGCTCTGAGGAATGCAAAATAGTGGACTCGGCTTTCACATCTAAGGACTGAATAAGTGTAAGGAGTCTCTCCTTCTCAATCTTATAAATCCCACTAAGATGTTTAGCCCATCCTCGCAAGAAACTTCTCAAGTTCCTAATCTTATTTTTCCATCTCTCAATGAGATCTTCCTCGTGCATCTTTCGCCCATTCTCTGGCTATAAGATCCAGGAACCCTTCTCTTTCAAACCACGCAAGTTCAAAAGAGAAATATTCTTGTTGCCCACATGTGTTGCCTTCCCAGAATCCACTAGCAGAGGTGTGCGGTCTGAGATACCGCGAGATAAAGCTTGTACTGTAACCAAGGGGAATTTCTGTTCCCACTCAACGCTTGCTAGGACTCTATCTAGCTTCTCATACGTTGGGTTTGGCAAAGTATTAGCCCACGTGAATTTTTAAAATTGAAAGCTCTATCTCTCTAAGATCCAAGCTTTCGATGATGGTATTAAATATAGCGACCACCTAGCGTCGAAATTATCATTGTTCTTTTCATCTCTCCTTCTAATAATGTTGAAATCTCCTCCAACCAAAATTGGGAGTTGTTCAGACCCGCAAATCCGGACAAGATCCGCCAAAAAATCTGGTTTTAGTTCTGGCTGCGCGGCCCCACATACCGCAACCGATGCCCAATTAAAGACATCGACTTTGGATGCGTACCGAAATTTGGCGGCAAAGTCACCCATAACCACAGTTCGGACTTCCAGCGTCTCACATTTCACCCCAAGAAGGATCCCCCCTGATCTTCCTCTTGGAGGAAGGCAGTGCCAATCAAAATCTACACCGCTGGACAAAGTGTTCAGAAATTGAGAGAAATTGTCCCTTCCCGTCTCGGAAAGGGCAATAAAGTCCAGTGTATGTTCAATGGAAGCATCCGCAAGAAACCTTCGTTTAGCCAAGTCCAACAGACCTCTGCTATTCCAGAAGATGCCTCTCATAGTTCATCATGGAATTTTTTGGCTGTACGGACCCTAGCACTCCTACGCACCGTGGATGTTGGATAAATCTTACGCCTCCACTTTCGCTTAGGCTTGTTATACTCATCCACCCGGTCCTCACAACCAAGCTCCGCGGCCCTAACCTCCTGACCCTCTACCGAAGCACTCTCCTCCAGGGGTAACAAGCCATCATCCTCCTCAGTCTCATTGAGGGACGGGACAAGATCCGCACACAATGAATCGAGCACCCTGACTCCCAAAGCATCAATATCAGAATCGTTCATAGGTTTAACCGCAGCTAAATTACGGATCAACTCTAAGGCACGGTCCGCTTCTAGGTCGAATATGTCATTAACAGATTTTGAAATTTCACTATCATTACTACCCAGTGAAACTCCTAACTCATTTGCATTGTGGATGATCTCATCATTCGAAAAATGCAAAATAGAATTGGAAATATTAACTGACATACCAGTAGTGACCTCCATGTCACGAAGCTTGGCTGCCCGCATGGCGCACCTCAGCTGCATATCATCAACACCCGCCTTGTCACAGGCGACAGCTCATCCGGCGCCCTCGGACCACGAGGATCCCAGTATGCCACCAAAAGAGATGACCGCCTCCCTGGTTGCCCCGTTGGTGGTAAGACCACCTGCCCCACCCCCAACGGATTTACCCAAGAAAAGGGCCGGAGAGTCGGCGCCACCGCCATGTAGCTGGGCCAAGGCTGAGGTCGGGCCGCCCAGCCCAGACTCCCCACCAGGCGTCCCACGCAGAGGAGAGAGGGCGGGGGCCACCTGCCCCTGTGCCCCACCCTACCCGACAGTCGTGCTCGACTCGGGGCGAGTCGTCAACCCAGCCTGCGTCAGCAGACCAGAAGATGCCGCATGTCCGGCCGGGGAGCTAGCCGAGGCCTCCTGCCCGAGCCCCCCTCCTAGAGCAGGCCCATCACCACCGGACGACGCCACCACCACAACGGCCAGATCCGATGGAGTCCTCCCAAGCAGCGAGCCAGCAGCAGTGGGGGAGGAACTGAAGGTCACCTGTCAAGACCGTCCCTCCCGGTAGGAGAGCCCAGAGCCTCGGCAAAATCCGGTTGAAGGCAATGTGTGCTCAAACACATCCTCGGAATCAACCTGTCCTCCACGATGCAGGGGGAGGCGGAAGCGACTGAAAAGAACTAAATTTCAAGGTACTCATAGGTGCGATCGTGAAGGAGCCACCCCATTTCCGGGCGCCGAGGGTTGACACCGGACCATTGGGCAACTCATGCCCATCATCCCCTGTCGAGCCTCCGAGTTACACGAGCCATCGTCCTTATCATGCCTGTCCACATCCATCCTAGCTGAGCCTCGTGAAGAACTCGAGAATCCTCAAAATCAATATCAATGTTATACACGAGACCCTTTTACAAGGCCCACTTGGCGGCATCGAGCACGAACTTCGATATCGGCACACTCACCAACACCCGAGCCACCCCATTGGCCCGTGTATAGGGCATACCAACTCTCTCAGGTCTGCCAACCAGAATCCCCAAGCTTGCAGCAACCCGAGCATCCCGAATCAACTTAGATGGGACTCCCGAGAACCGCAACCAAACCTGAGTGAGTGGCTTTCCCTGCGGCTCCACCTTCTTCCACTGAAGAAACTCCAGAATGCACTCTGTTCCAGGAACTCTGCAGAGCCCAAAACTGAGAAGACGCTCCAAGTCCTCTGCAGACGGAAACTCAACCTTATACTTGTTGTCCTCAAGGCGAATAAGCTCCCACTGAAAATCCCCCGGAGCTAACTCCCTGAGTCGCTTGATTATCTCAGCCTCAGAAACGTCACCTTTCGTGACTTTGACCACACCCGTAGTCGCGCTCTGAGCCTCCTCAGGGACCTCCTCCGCACAGTGAGACTCAAAGAACATCAGCTCAGCACAACAGACACCATAAATCGTGATACTCGGCATCTGATCTCTCAGTATCGGGCACTCTCCCGTGTCGATGCCGGTTCGAGGCAGGTATCACAGAGCTTCGATAACACATTCAGCAATAAAATGGCCTCGCTCACCACAACGATAACACAACATCTTTTCTTTTTCCGCGCCCACTTAGAAGCTCTCTCACCCTCTGGTAGTCGTGAAGATGAAGCGATCATACCTCTGGCTCGAGACACGGAATCTCGGCGGCCGCCGTGCGTCACCACCTCCATAGCCTGACCGGTCAGAGCAGCCGTCTGCCCAGCCGGAGTCATCTCAGAAGAGGCCGTGGGCTCCGCCATGACCGTCGATGGAGGAGGTTGTCGGAACCGGTTCCTCCCACCGCGACCACCACGATATCCACGGAAACCACCTCTCGACCGTCTATCCGGGCCAGAAGCGCCCTCGACGAAGCCACTTAGAGGTCCAACAAATGGTCTTTCAGCCGTTCCATCACTTTGCCAGGCATAGCCTCGCCCACCGCCGACCGAGGAAGAGCCGCGATGCTGACCCTCGCCATAGCGATGTCGATGCCATCATCGCCTAATCGACCCGGGCGCCGCAAGATGAGCACGGTTGAGACCCGCACCACCACCTCCCCCTTGCTGGGCCGTCGTGGTCGGCACCGACCCGGAACGCATTTGAGGTGGCCTAGCAGCCACATGAGGAGGCGGTGCCCTAGGCTGTTGCCCTTGCGCCGTAGGCTGCTTGCGCTGCACGAAGACAGCAGTGCCGGGCGCAGGCGGCCGCTGCCTAGCCGGTGCAGCTCCCCGACCCGCTAGAGCCGTCCGAGGGCGCCACGGCCGGTCATGCCCCGACGGAGCAGTCCCCGCCTGCCGGTCGCGGTCCCGTCAGAAAGACCCTCCATGTGCTGGTCGCGGCCCCGTCCCACTCCCGGTCGGGCGCTGGCCTGGTGTGAACCCAGCGCCCCAGCCGATCGTGCCAGCCGGAACCGGAGGTCGCTGACCTGCAGGCGGGGCTGCACCTCGCCCGGCCTGCGCAGCCGCGGCAACACTTGAGGGCCTCGGGCCAGGAAGGCCGACACCACGACCTCCCGCCATGCCAAGAGGAGGAACGCGTGCAGCTCTGCCAATCCCGCACGAAGGAAAACCAGGAGTGGCCACACGAAGAACCCTAGTTGGCGGCAGCAATGAATCACGTAGACTCGTCACAACGCACATGAGGGAGAAATAGCGACTGGCTCGCTGATTGCTTGGGCCTCATACCCAGTAATTGCGGCTAAAGTCGGCCCAACCTGCGCCTCCCCATGTTGGGCCACCTGCCCAGAAACAGCCCACTCCGAATCCGGCGCAGACTAGCCCAAGATCAGATTCAAACACGCCCGCTCGCTTGAGATATCAGCCACGCCTGTGGTCACCGGCGGCGGCGGCGGCGCGTTGATCGTGCCCTTCCTCTTCTTCTTCTTACGAACTACTCGAGTCCACGAATCCGAAGTGATGAAATCAGATAAAGTAATGGGCTTGAGACATACCTTTGGAAGGGGGCCTTTCCATGGTCGACTAGCTGACGCCGCCGTCCTCCGGTGAATGATCTGGCGCACCACCTCCACTCTCTCGTCAGAACGCAATCCTTGCCAAGCCGGATCGTCCAACGGCACGACCCCGTCAACGATGGTAGCCACTTCCTCCTCCGAATACCTTGGGTTAAAAGCCTCACAGATCTTGTCTGACGGCATCGGCGAGTAGTTCTCCGGCGACTCGCCGGCGAGATCCTCATCGCCGTCGTCCTCTTCATCAGACCCCGCAAGGATCCAAAACCGGCCTCCGATCTGCCTACCGCCGTCGTCAGCGGACCCCCAGCGGCGGATCGCGGTCGCCGCGGGAGCCACCCGGAACACGTGCATGGTCCTCTCAACCAAAAAGCGCCTCAAGGAGTAGAAGGCTCGTGCATTGTCACGGGCCTTTTAATTTACTTTTCCTATTGCACCTATGAATACAATTGATACCAGTCTCTCGCTCCCACACTCTCTCTACCTCCCCTTCTCTCCCACCCCCTCTCTCTCACACACACACACACATGCACTGACTCTCCCCCCCTCTCCCTCTCAGGACTCAAAATTTAATTTGGTACAACTTAATTTTTGCTCGGTGTTAACATTCGTCGGCTATAGTATATCGTAGAAGCTGGAGCATTAAAGAGAAACAATGTAATAAAATGAATAAAACAAAGGAATAAATAACATAGATATATTCAATGGAACTTTTGAGAGTAACAACAATGATCTCCGCACATTGTACAAAATTTGATGGCTTCAATCACCAAACTTTCTTGGAGATTAGGTGATGATGAAAGTAAACCGAGACATGCATGCATTCTCCATTTCAGGGTCGCCTACATAAGAAGAACCATCCACCCAATAGTACTTGGCTCATACACAAATTTAATATCGTGGACCTACAACATCCAAATTTTAACATTTTCATCAACAATTGGTGAATTATTTTATAGAAATATATTGTAGTTTCTCCTTTAAGGTCACTCCATTCATCCCCATATTATTGTTGTTCCAACATCTAACATAGCGACGAGGGCCTCAACCCACTTGATTTGCTCTTTAATGCACCCACTTTACAAGTGCTCCACCTCTCAAGAGCAATTGTACTGGTGTAAAACAACGACTGTTAGCTCTTCTATCTTATTCCCGTGAATCCAAAAATAGTAGACTATATATCCAGAAGAAATAAAAATATATTATAATTAGTAAATTATCACAACAAAAAAGAACAAATAATAAAAGGATCTTGAAAATTGAACCTCAACCTAAGTAAATTTTATAAATGCAGATCCTCTCCCACTCCCCACATTTATTTACAAACAAATTCGGAATATATAGTACCAACCCAATAATTTGATTCCAAAAGCACTGGATCGTCCAATGTGGGAGTGGGTCCTTCCATATAGTTGGCTTGATGGCCCTTGTGGACAGAGTCTGTTCTAATTAGAGAATTGACCTTAGAACTTGATGATCAAGACCCATCCAATAGAAAGTTTATCTCCAGAAAGAAGGTCCGCTTATTTACTTATTTGAAAAAGCAAAAGGTAGGTAGGCTGTTTCAGGGAAGAGTAAGTGGATTTTCACATAGCCGCATATGAAAAGAGACCCTAATGAGTAGCTTTTTTTTTATTCGTAAACCCTACACTGCTGGCTAAGCTTCCTGCTTGCTATCGAGATACTAACTTTCACGAAATGACGGGATCCATAATTAAGAAGTTATCATGTAGAAGAGATACTTTTGTAGCGAAAACCCAATTCGGTGCCTAGGCTCATCTGCATCCGGTCAGAAAAAAATCAAAACAAATACTAAAAAAATTCAAAAAAATCATTTTTGTGTGATAGACAATTTTATGCGTGAGGTTCGCTCTACATTTCAACTCATTTGGACATCTAAGCAGCTCTCAGCAAAAAAAAACAAATCGGGTCAGAACAGTGTGTGAAAAGTAAACTTTTTTATAGACACTGAATTTGTCTTTTTTTCTGAGAGTTGCTCAGATTTAGAAAATGAGTTTAAACTTGGAGCGCACCTCACGCGTAAACTTATATACCACACACAAAAAATGGAACTTTTTTAGTATTTTTTTATTTTTCATGGGGGGGTGCAGATGAGCTCGGAGCAGAAACGCCACACTCCTTTTATAGAGCCAACATTAGTACCATCAACTGGACAACCAAACCTTATTTCCATTGATCCTATGGTACGGCATATTGTTAACATTAAGGTTCATTAAGAATAGATGTCAACGAAGAACTAACAATAAGTATATCTGGTATTCTTTAACAATGTTGCTCAAAGAATATCAAAATAGGTAAGATATTGATCTTACAATTTTCATTCTCTACATTAAGGTTCCTGATGGTCTTCACAGACTGTTAGACTGTTGGAAAAAGATTACCTACAAAACTAGTATACTCGTAATACTCAAGTTTTCACAAAGTTCCACAAGCACGCTACTAAATTAAAGGGCCAAGTGCGCGTCCAACAACATCCTCCACCATCGTGATGCCGGGTGACAATGAGTTATCCCAACCGAATTCCTCGGAAGGATCTGCGGACGGCGTCGTTCTCGTGGCGTCGCTGCTGGCGCGGTTCCTCTAAGACGTGTTCGACGGCAAGGATTCCATGCACCGTGGGAGTACCTGAGACGATGGTGCACCACGGATGGCTTCCAATATGGTGGGGATGGGAAGCAGACCATGCTAGATCCCGGTGTGCCCATGATCCGGCGACGACGTGGACGACGGGTTCGTTTTGGTGACTACTTTGGTCTGTTGCGGTCGATTGGCCACGCCGGCGGGGTCCAAAGGGTGGCAGGTAGACACATCCCAGCAAGCTGCGGCATGGCTCCTCAGGCCCTCTCCTCCAATGCGACATATACCTTGGGCAGGGGTGTGTTGCCTTGTGATGTTGGAGTGCATGCACATCCGGCAGTACAGCGGCCTACTTTTGTGGTCGATAATGGTGGTTGTTGCCAAATCGTGTCATGCGAGAGTTTTGTTAGAGGATTAGCTACACATTGCCTATTGCCATATATTGTTTATACGACTGCCATTTAGCACAAGATTTACCTGATGATTGCCAATTGCCTAAAATAGGTTTCCACAGTATCCCTTCAGATCCGAAATAAATTGGTTTCTCGTTTCCTATTCGCAGCCATGCATGTCGTAGCCCTGTTGTTACGCTGCATTGAACTAATCCACGCATAATGCTCGGTTTCTAACTATGGCCAAACCCATGAAAAGAATATTAAGATATTGCAGTTAATTCGTATGCTACAATAGTGGTTTGGCAAGTTCAGATTGGGAACGGGCTGTGAATCCCATCCTATGCCTTACTTAATGAAAAATGGAGAAAATGCATTAATCAACGGAGCGAGGGGTGGGAGTGCAGGCGGCGATACCACCTACCGACTCCCCAACTAGGAGTAGAGAAACATATGAAAATAAAATTAAAAGAAGCATATGAAAATCTCAAATTCTAAAAGGCGCTTCTCGAAAGTTCATGAGGCCAATCTCGAGAAAAAGGATGTGCCGTCTATATATTGAATCACACTGATGTTGTATCTTACCAATGCATGGCACCAATGCATGGCCAAGCAAGCTGTCAACAAATGCCTCTTGTAACGAGGATCAAGAAGTGTAGCCATCCTCATTAGATCTTGAATGTCCTTCCAATACTTATTAAATTTAGTAGTCATTTCCTCGAAGAGTTTTTTTATAACTGGATTGCTAAAAGTGGCCCACTGTCTCGTTTTCATTTTAATCTCACATATTTTAAGGAAGTAAGCATTAGAAGTCACATAATCAGTTCCCGAGAACAACTTAGTTATCTCATAGAATAATCCACGCTCCCATTCTTTGGCAGTAGGTAAATGCTCATATTGTTTCTCAACTTGATTTGCATGTTTGAAAACAAATATGTATGGTAAAGCTGCTTCTAGCATCATGAAAGTGGAGTTTCACCTAGTTTTGCAATCAAGAATCAACTTTCTTGTCATTTTAACTTTTTTAAACTTAGCCATCTCCTCAAACTTACCGAAAGTTCATTAGGCCAATCTCGAGGGAAGGGACGTGGCGTCTATATATTGAATTCCACTGATGTTGTATCTTAGCAACGTAGGCAAGAATACCAACAACATCTGCAAAAATTTAATCAGAATGGGACATTGAGTTGTATGGAGTAATATGCAAGAAGAAAGTTAAAGATGATGCACCAATGATGCTTTTGTCCCGTAGCGAGAATATGGCCCCAAACTATGGGAAACATGGTGGACAAATTGTTGATGCTATCCTATGAGACGACATCCTAACCTCGGTCCTAGCATTTAGTGTGATGACAAACTCCATGGCTAGATACTAGATATGTCCATCTGGTATTTCCGTGGGGTTGAACCTGATGCGAGTGAAGTCATATGTCATGCCGGTTTGTAGCATGGTGTTGAAGCAAAATACGTATGTGATCGCTTTCTTTTTTGTTCACTAACTAATATATTTTTTATGAATCATAACTATAATCAAAGAACAAAACTGTTTATTAAATGTGTATATTAAAAAACGTGTTGTGACTAGTGATGAGTAATGCCTTACATCATGATCCTGTAGTATACACTGAAGGTAAACATTACACATTGAATTCTCCATCATTTGGGCCTTCCACAAGACCCTAGCATGAATGGTCCAACAATTCTGATAGATATGCTCCATCTGGACGCTCTGAAAAGTCAAGTTCCTCTGCATAGAATAGAATGAATGGATGAGATAAATAATTGAGCGGTGATGGCAAACTGCTGTATAGGCTGATCCATCCGATGAGCAGACAAGATAGATGAATCAGCCTATACAGCAGTTTGCCATCACCGCTCAGAACATGCAAATCAAGTTGAGAAACAATATGAGATAACTAAGTTGTTCTCAAGAACTGATTAGGTGAAAATATGTGAGATTAAAATTGGTGTTATAAAAACTCTTTGAGGAAATGACTGAATCTAATAAGTATTGGAAGGACATTCAAGATCTAATGGGATGGCTACACTTCTTGATCCTCGCTATAAGAGGCATATATTGCCATGTTCCATGGAACTGAGCGATCTTCTTATGAGTGTGTGGAGTTGGTCGATGCATTAGTTGCTAGACTGCATTCATTCATAGGAGTATGAAGTGGAAGTAGATGAATGTAAACCATGTGAAGAACCGATTTCTTAGGTGAAAGCTCGACCATCGTGAACATCTTCATTGACATTGTTGTCAAGCAAAGTCCTGCAGCAGCTCGACTACAAGGTGAATTAGATATGTACTTGACAGATGGCCTATTGATATACACAGAAATATTTAGTGTGCTGGATTTGTGGAAAGTAGCTGGAACAAGATGTCCAACATTAAGGAAGGTCACCAGAAATATTGTTGCTATTCTCGTGACAATAGTTGCTTCAGAGTCGGCCTTTAGTACAAGTGGCAGAATACTTAGTGAGCATAGGAGCCACCTAACTCCTAATATGGTGGAAGTTTTGATGTGCTCCCAAGATTGTCTTAGAAACAAACAAAAAGGTGAGCAAATAATGTACTTTGTTCAAAATTGCAATTTATTTAACTGTTGATAATCACTATCTCGTCATGTGGTTAGCACTCTACAAGGAAAAACCTAAACATTGACTATATTCATGTTTCCAACTAGGACTTGGCCCTTTGAGACATAGAGACATGGTGATGCTTCATACGTCTCCAACGTATCTATAATTTTTTATTGTTCCATGTTGTTATATTACCAATCTTGGATGTTTTACATTCATTTACTAGCAACTTTATATCATTTTCTGGGACTAACCTACTGACATAGTGCCCTGTGTCGGTTGCTGTTTTTTGCTTGTTTTTAACTTTGTAGAATATCCATATCAAACAAAGTCCACATGCAGCGTAACTTTTTGGAGATTTTTTCTGCCCAGAAGACACCAAGAAGGCCCAAGAAGTGCACCAGAGGGCGCCTATGGGGGCCACTAGTCACCCCCTCCACTACCTCCCAGTTCTATAAATACTCTAAAATCCCAAAAGCCCTAGGGGAGTCGACGAAACACAATTTCAGCCGCCGCAAGTTCTAGAACCACGAGATCAAATCTAGAGGCCTTTGCCGCGAGGGGTGGGGGGGGTGGGGGGTCAACGATCACGGAGGGGTTCTTCATCGTCACCCTTGCCCCTACGATGATGCGTGAGTAGTTTAGCACAGACCTACGGGTTCATAGGTAGTAGCTAGATGGCTTCTTCTCTCTTTTTGATCTTCAATATAATATTCTTCTAGATATTCTTGGAGATCCATTTGATGTAATGACTTTTTGCGGTGTGTTTGTTGGGATCTGATGAATTGCGAGTTTATGATTAGTTCTATCTATGAATATTATTTGAGTCTTCTTTGAACTCTTATATGCATGATCTTTATAGCCTCGTATTTATTCTCCGAAACTTTGGTTTGATTTGGCCAATTAGATTGATTTTTCTTGCAATGGGAAGAGGTGCTTTGTGATGGATTCGATCTTGCGGTGCTCAGTCTCAGTTACAGAAGGAGACATGACATGCATGTATTGTTGTCATTAAGGATAAAAAGATGGGGTCTATTCCTACATGAATAGATCTTGTGTACATCATGCCATCGTTCTTATTGCATTACTCCGTTTTTACATGAACTTAATACACTAGATGCATGCTGGATAGCGGTCAATGTGTGGTGTAAAATAGTAGATCCAGGCAGGAGTCGATCTACTAATCTTGGATGGGATGCCTATATACAAGATCATTGCCTTGGATATTTTCATAATTATTTGCTCTTCTATCAATTGCCCAATAGTAATTTGTTTACCCACAGTATGCTATTTTCTCGAGAGAAGCCACTAGTGAAATCTATGGCCTCGGGGTCTATTTCCTATCATATCAAAACCCAAAAATACCTTGCTGTTTTTTCTTTATTTATTTTATTTTGTGTTGCCAGATCTATTTATCAAATCTCATACAATTTAATCTATCTCAATACCGAGGAGGGATTGGCAACCCCTCTTACGCGTTGGGTTGCAAGTATTTGTTATTTGTGTGCGGATGTTATTTACATAGTGTTTCTTGGTTCTCCTACTGGATTGATAACCTTGGTTTCATAACTGAGGAAAATACTTAGCTTTGTTGTGTTGCATCATCCTCTCCTATTCAGGGAAATGCCAACACAGATACAAGCAATCAATGCTTAATTTGTGGCCTTATGTATGGTCAAATTACCTCCATACTTTGTCGTGAGTTTGTGAACTTAAAATAAACGACTATGCATTGTTGCTTATAAGTGTGTTGCTATTTTTATGTGTTGTTGTTGTCTATGAGTAAACGCTGCTATTCATGGGAATATGTTGATGTTTACGAATCATGATGAGTTGTTGTCTACAAGTGTTGCTTTTTATAAGAATGTGTTGCTGCTTATGACGTGTTGCTGTTTATAAGCATATGATGTTGTTTTGATGTGATGCTATTTATAAATTATGATGGTATGTTGTTGTTTATGACTATTTGTTACTCAAGTTGATGTGTGCACATGTGGGTATTTTTACCCATGGATACCCATTACCCTATCGGGTTGATGGGTATGGGAAAAGTGTACCCATTGATGACAGGTGAGGTACGGGTGATGGCTAAGATCAAGGAGGATTGGTAAGGGTATGGGGTAGCTCCACCTGCATTACCCCAACACGCAGTGCCATCCCTATCTACCAAGCTTTTACGAAAGAATTAAATTCCAGTTTTTAGAATGGATTTTGTTATCACCTTTTCTACTGAAACACTTATAATAAAATAGGCATGGGTGCGAGGACTTGATTCTTACAACCATGTGTTTGTGGTTGAGATTACCATCATCTTAATTTTTGGAAGACACCCATTAAGATGTGCTTGCAACGACTCGAAGTAGGGGATGTGTCCAAATTACGTCTTAACCGGCATGTGTATTGCATCAAGAGTCAGTTATTCAATTGCCGCCAGGGACTTCTCCACCGGTGCTTCACTGCCATCGTTGTCGTCGGCTCCGGCCGCGGTGGCAGCGGGCCCTGTTCCTCAAATGGGAGGGGATCTCTGGCTATTGCAATTGGCACGGCGGAGCTTGGGCGACAGGCCCGGACCTCTTCACGATGGTTGCGACCTCTGTGGCTGCTTGGGCGGTGATACGTCTCCAACGTATCTATAATTTTTTTTATTCTTCCATGATATTATATTACCTATTTTGGATGTTTAATGGGCTTTATTATACACTTTTATATTATTTTTGGGACTAACCTACTAACCCAAGGCCCAGTGCAAATTGCTGTTGTTTTGCCTATTTCAGTGTTTCACGGAAAAAGGAATATCAAGCGGAATCCAAAGCGGAATGAAACCTTGGGAGAGTTAATTTTTGGAACAAACGCAATCCAGGAGACTTGGAGTGGGCGTCAAGGAAGCAACGAGGCGGCCACGAGGCGAGGAGGCGCCTTCGGGGTAGGCGTGCCCCACCCTCGTGGCCCTCGTGGCTCCACCGACCTACTTCTTTCGCCTATATATACTCATATACCCCGAAAACATCCGAGAGCACCACGAAACCCTATTTCCACCGCCGCAACCTTCAGCACTCCATGAGATCCCATCTTGGGGCCTTTTTAAAGCGCTCATTTGGAGGGAGAATCGATCACGGAGGCTTCTACATCAACACCATAGCCTCTCCGATGATGTGTGAGTAGTTTACCTCAGACCTTCGGGTCCATAGTTATTAGCTAGATGGCTTCTTCTCTCTGTTTGGATCTCAATACAAAGTTCTCCTCAATCTTCTTGGAGATCTATTCGATGTAATTCTTTTTGCAGTGTGTTTGTCGAGATCCGATGAATTGTGGGTTTATCATCAAGATTATCTATGAACAATATTTGAATCTCCTCGGAATTCTTTTATGTATGATTTGATATCTTTGCAAGTCTCTTTGAATTATCAGTTTGGTTTGGCCTACTAGATTGATATTTCTTGCAATGGGAGAAGTGCTTAGCTTTGGGTTCAATCTTGCGGTGTCCTTTCCCGGATGTTAGAGGCAGCAAGGCACATATTGCATTGCCACCGAGGATAAAAAGATGGGGTTTATATCATATTGCTTGAGTTTATCCCTCTACATCATGTCATCTTGCCTAATGCGTTACTCTGTTCTTATGAACTTAATACTCTAGATGCATCTTTGGATAGCGGTCGATGTGTGGAGTAATAGTAGTAGATGCGAGAATCGTTTCAGTCTACTTGTCGTCAAGACGTGATGGCTATATACATGATCATGCCTAGATATTCTCATAACTATACGCTTTTCTATCAATTGCTCGACAGTAATTTGTTCATCCACTGTAATACATGATATCTTGAGAGAAGCCACTAGTCAAACCTATGGCCCCCAGGTCTATGTTCCATCATATTAATTTCCCAACAACTAGCTATTTCTGTTGCCGTTTATTTTTGCAATCTTTACTTTTCAACCTATACAACAAAAATACCAAAAATATTTATCGTATTATCTCTATCAGATCTTACTTTTGCAAGTGGCCTTGGAGGGATTGACAACCCCTTTATCGCGTTGGTTGCAAGGTTCTTATTTGTTTGTGCAGGTACAAGGCGACTTCCGTTTAACCTCCTACTGGATTGATACCTTGGTTCTCAAAAACTGAGGGAAATACTTACGTTACTTTGCTGCATCACCCTTTCTTCTTCAAGGGAAAACCAACGCATGCTCAAGAGGTAGCAGGCGGCGCGGTGGTCTGACTTGGAGGCGCTGCTCCATGCTGATTTTGCTGCACTGTGTAGAGTTGTCCATGGCGTAAGGGCGTAGTGGATCTTAGGGACAAACGTGCTTTTCAGATCTTCTCGACCATGCTCGGCTGGGTGGTACGAGTGGTGGGGAGGTTGCAGCTACGACCATGACTAGCGGGCATGGATTTGGTCTAGAGTGGCTGGAGCTAGCTCGCTGGTATGCGTTTGGTGCTGGCACGTGTCCTCTGCATGACGCGGATGGCTGTGGTGCTGCTCATGCTCATTCATATAGGTCTGGTTTGAGGTGGTGGCGGTTGTTGGGCCAGTCATTGATACGTCTCCATCTTATCTATAATTTTTGATTGTTCCATGCCAATATTCTTCAACTTTCATATACTTTTGGCAACTTTTTATACTATTATTGGGACTAACATATTGATCCAGTGCCCAGTGCCAGTTCCTGTTTGTTGCATGTTTTATGTTTCGCAGAAAACCAATATCAAACAGAGTTCAAATGGGATAAAAACGGACGGGGAATTATTTTGGAATATTTGGGATTTTCCGGAGAAAGAATCAACGCGAAACGGTGTCCGAGGTGGCCACAAGACAGGGGGCGCGCCCACACCCCCTGGGCGCGCCTGGCACTCTCGTGGGCCACCCACAAGGTGGTTGATGCCCTTCTTTTGCCGCAAGAAAGCTAATTTTATGAGAAAAATCTGGGCGAAAGATTCACCCCAATCGGAGTTACGGATCTCCGGATATTAAAGAAACGGTGAAGGGGTAGAATCAGAGAACGGAAGCAGAGAGATAGATCCAATCTCGGAGGGGCTCTCGCCCTCCCACGCCATGGGAGCCAAGGACCAGAGGAAACTCTTCTCCCATCTAGGGAGAAGGTCAAGGAAGAAGAAGAAGAAGAAGAAGGGGCTCTTCCCCCTTGCTTCCAAAGTGGCGCTTTAACGCTGCCGGGGGCCATCATCATCACCGTGATCTTCGCCAACACCTCCGCCGTCTTCACTAACATCTCCATCACCTTCCCCCATCTATATTCAGCGGTCCACTCTCCCGCATCCCGCTGTACCCTCTGAAGGAAATATGCCCTAGAGGCAATAATAAAGTTATTATTTATTTCCTCATATCATGATAAATGTTTATTATTCATGCTAGAATTGTATTAACCGGAAACATAATACATGTGTGAATACATAGACCAACATAACGTCACTAGTATGCCTCTACTTGACTAGCTCATTAATCAAAGATGGTTATGTTTCCTAACCATAGACATGTGTTGTCATTTGATTAATGGGATCACATCATTAGGAGAATGATGTGATTGACATGACCCATTCCGTTAGCCTAGCACTTGATAGTTTAGTATATTGCTATTGCTTTCTTCATGACTTATACTTGTTCCTGTAACTATGAGATTATGCAACTCCCGTTTACTGGAGGAACACTTTGGGTGCTACCAAACGTCACAACGTAACTGGGTTATTATAAAGGAGTACTACAGGTGTCTCCAAAGGTACATGATGGGTTGGCGTATTTCGAGATTAGGTTTTGTCACTCACGATTGTGGAGAGGTATCTACGGGCCCTCTCGGTAATGCACATCACTATAAGCCTTGCAAGCAATGTAGCTAATGAGTTAGTTACGGAATGATGCATTACATAACGAGTAAAGAGACTTGCGGTAACGAGATTGAACTAGGTATTGGATACCGACGATCGAATCTCGGGCAAGTAACATACCGATGACAAAGGGAACAACGTATGTTGTTATGCGGTTTGACCGATAAAGATCTTCGTAGAATATGTAGGAGCCAATATGAGCATCCAGGTTCCGCTATTGGTTATTAATGAGAATAGTTCAAGGTCATGTCTACATAGTTCTCGAACCCGTAGGGTCCGCATGCTTAACGTTACGATGACAGTTTTATTATGAGTTTATAAGTTTTGATGTACCGAAGTTTGTTCTGAGTCCCGGATGTGATCACGGACATGACGAAGAGTCTCGAAATGGTTGAGACATAAAGATTGATATATTGGAAGCCTATGTTTGGACATCGGAAGTGTTCCGGGTGAAATTGGCATTTTACCGGAGTACCGGGAGGTTACCGTTACCCCCCGGTGACCTAATGGGCCTTATTGGGCCTAGTGGAGGAAGAGGAGAGGAGGCCTAGGGGCAGCCGCGCGCCCCTCCCCCCTCCCAAGTCCGAATAGGACAAGGAGGGGGGGCGGCGCCCCCCCCCCTTTCCTTTCCCCCATCTCCTCCTTCCCCAAGTCCTAGTCCAACTAGGGAAGGGGGAGTCCTACTCCGGTGGGAGTAGGACTCCTCCCGCGCCTCCTCCTAGGGCCGGCCGCACCCCTTGCTCCTTTATATCTGAGGCGGGGGCACCCCATAGACACACAAGTTGATCTTCGTGATCGTTCCTTAGCTGTGTGCGATGCCCCCCTCCACCATATTCCACCTCGGTCATATCGTCGCGGAGCTTAGGCGAAGCCCTGCGTTGGTAGAACATCATCATCGTCACCATGCCGTCGTGCTGACAGAACTCATCCCCGACACCCTGCTGGATCGGAGTCCGGGGATCGTCATCGAGCTGAACGTGTGCTGAACTCGGAGGTGCCGTACGTTCGGTGCTTGGATCGGTCGGATCGTGAAGACGTACGACTACATCAACCGCGTTGTCATAACGCTTCCGCTTCACGGTCTCACGAGTGCGTGGACAACATTCTCCTCTCGTTGCTATGCATCACCATGATCTTGCGTGTGCGTAGGAAAATTTTGAAATTACTACGTTCCCCAAGGTGGCATCCGAGCCTAGGTTTTATGCGTAGATGTCATATGCACGAGTAGAACACAAGTGAGTTGTGGGCGATACAAGTCATACTGCTTGCCAGCATGTCATACTTTGGCTCAGCGGTATTGTGAGATGAAGTGGCCCGGACCGACATTACGCGTACACTTACGCGAGACTGGTTTCACCGTTATGAGCACTCGTGCTTAAAGGTGACTGGCGGGTGTCTGTCTCTCTCACTTTAGCTGAACCGAGTGTGGCTACGTCCGGTCCTTACGAAGGTTAAAACAGCATTAACTTGATGAACTATCGTTGTGGTTTTGATGCGTAGGTAAGAACGGTTCTTGCTAAGCCCGTAGCAGCCACGTAAAATTTGCAACAACAAAGTAGAGGACGTCTAACTTGTTTTTGCAGGGCATGTTGTGATGTGATATGGTCAAGGCATGATGCTATATTTTATTGTATGAGATGATCATGTTTTGTAACTGAAGTTATCGGCAAACTGGCGGGGAGCCATATGGTTGTCGCTTATTGTATGAAATGCAAACGCATACGTAATTGCTTTACTTTATCACTAAGCGGTAGCGATAATCGAGAAGCAATAGATGGCATAACGACAACGATGCTACGATGGAGATCAAGGTGTCGGCGGTGATGATGGTGATCACGACGGTGCTTGAAGATGGAGATCACAAGCACAAGATGATGATGGCCATATCATATCACTTATATTGATTGCATGTGATGTTTATCCTTTATGCATCTTATCTTGCTTTGATTGTGGTAGCATTTTAAGATGATCTCTCACTAAATTATCAAGAAGTGTTCCCGAGTATGCACCGTTGCGAAAGTTCTTCGTCTTTGAGACACCACGTGATGATCGGGTGTGATAGGCTCTACGTTCAAATACAACGGGTGCAAAACAGTTGCACACGCTGAATACTCAGGTTAAACTTGGCGAGGCCTAGCATATAACAGATATGGCCTCGAAACACAGAGACCGAAAGGTCGGCGTGAATCATATAGTAGATCTGATCAACATATTGATGTTCCTTTATTGAAACTACTCCATCTCACGTGACGATCGGACATGGTGTAGTTGATATGGATCACGTAATCACTTAGAGGATTAGAGGGATGTCTATCTAAGTGGGAGTTCTTAAGTAATATGATTAATTGAACTTAAATTTATCATGAACTTAGTCCTGGTAGTATTTTGCAAATTATGTTGTAGATCAATAGCTTGCGTTGTTGCTTTTATATGTTTATTTTGATATGTTCCTAGAGAAAATTGTATTGAAAGATGTTGGTAGCAATGATGCGGATTGGATCCGTGATCTGAGGTTTATCCTCATTGCTGCCGCGGAAGAATTATGTCCTTAATGCACCACTAGGTGACAGACCTATTGCAGGAAGCAGATGGGGCGTTATGAGCGTTTGGCTAGCTCAATATGATGACTACTTGATAGTTTAGTGCACCATGCTTAACGGCTTAGAACCGGGACTTCAAAGGCGTTTTGAGCGTCATGGACCATATGAGATGTTCCAGGAATTGAAGTTAATATTTCCAGCAAATACCCGAGTTGAGAGATATGAAGTCTCCAACAAGTTCTATGGCTAAAACATGGAGGAGAATCGCTCAACAAGTGAGCATGTGCTCAGATTGTCTGGGTACTACAATCGCTTGAATCAAGTGGGAGTTAATCTTCCAGATAAGATAGTGATTGATAGAGTTCTCTAGTCACCATCACCAAGTTAGTAGAACTTTGTGATCAACTACAGTATGCAAGGGATGCGAAAAGCGATTCTCGAGCTCTTTGTGATGTTGAAATCGTCGAAGGTAGAAATCAAGAAAGAGCATCAAGTGTTGATGGTTGACAAGATCACTAGTTTCAAGAAAAGGGCAAAGGGAAAGAAAGGGGAACTTCAAGTAGAATGACAAGCAAGTTATCACTCCGACTAAGAAGTCCAAAGCTGAACTAAAGCCTGAAACTGAGTGCTTACACTGCGAAGGAAATGGTCACTGGAAACGGAAATACCCTGAATATTTGGTGGATAAGAAGGATGGCAGAGTGAGCAAGGGTATATTTGATATACAGGTTATTGATGTGTACCTTACTAGTGTTTATAGTAGCCCCTGAGTATTTGATACTTGTTCGGTTGCTAAAACTTAGTGACTCAAACAGGAGTTCTGAGAATAAATAGAGACTAGTTGAGGGTGAAGTGACGATGTGTATTGGAAGTGGTTCCAAGATTGATATGATCATCATCGCACACTCCCTATACTTTTGGGATTAGTGTTAAACCTAAATAAATGTTATTTAGCTGCTTATGTTGAACATGAATATGATTTGATCATGTTCATTGCGATCTGATTATTCATTTAAAGTCAAAGAATAATTGTTGTTCTGTTTACATGAATAAAACCTTCGATGGTCATACACCCAATGGAAATAGTTTGTTGGATCTCGATCGTAGTGATACACATATTCATAATATAGATTCCAAAAGATGCAAAGTTAATAATGATAGTGCAACTTATTTGTGGCACTGCCGTTTGGGTCATATCGGTGTAAAGCGCATGAAGAAACTCCATAAAGATGGATTTTCGGAATCACGTGGTTATGAATCATTTGATGCTTGCGAACCATTCCTTTTGGGCAAGATTACTAAAACTCCGCTTCTCGGAACAATGGAGCGAGCTCTTGACTTATTGGAAATAATACATACCGATGTATGCGATCCGATGAGTGTTAAGGCTTCTTGGCGTGTATCGTTATTTTACGACCTTCACAGATGATTTGAGCAGATATGAGTATATCTACTTGATGAAACATAAGTCTCGAAACATTTGAAAAGTTCAAACAATTTCAGAGTGAAGTGGAAAATCATCGTAACAAGAAAATAAAGTTTCTACGATCTGATCGTGGAGAAGAATATTTGAGTTCTGAGTTTGGTCTTCAATTAAAACAATGTGGAATAGTTTCACAAACTCATGCCACCTGGAACACCATAGTAACGGTGTGTCCGAATGTCATAACCGCACTTTATTGGATATGGTGCGATCTATGATGTATCTTACCGATTTACCACTATCGTTTTGGGGATATGCATTAGAGACAGTTGCATTCACTTTAAATAGGGCACCATCAAAATCCGTTGAGACGACGCCTTATGACCTGTGGTTTGGCAAGAAACCAAAGTTGCCGTTTCTTAAAGTTTGGGGCTGCGATGCTTATGTGAAAAAGTTTCAACCTGATAAGCTCGAACCCAAATCGGAGAAATCGTCTTCATAGAATACCCAAAGGTAACTATTGGGTACACCTTCTATCACAGATCCGAAGGCAAGTTATTCGTTGCTAAGATGGATCCTTTCTAAAGAAGGAGTTTCTCTCGAAAGAAGTGAGTGGGAGGAAAGTAGAACTTGATGAGGTAATTGTACCTTCTCCTGAATTGGAAAGTAGTTCATCACAGAAATCAGTTCCAGTGTTTCCTACACCAATTAGTGAGGAAGCTAATGATGATGATCATGAAACTTCAGATCAAGTTACTACAAAACCTCGTAGGTCTTCCAGAGAACCGCACCAGAGTGGTACGGTAATCCTGTTCTGGAGGTCATGTTACTAGACCATGATGAACCTACGAACTATGAGGAAGCGATGATGAGCCCAGATTCATGAAATGGCTTGAGGCCATAAAATCTGAGATGGGATCCATGTATGAGAACAAAGTATGGACTTTGATTGATTTGCTCGATGATCAACAAGCCATGTTAAATAAATGGATCTTCAAGAGGAAGGCGGACACCGATAGTAGTGTTACTATCTACTAAGCTCGACTTGTTGCGTAAAGGTTTTCGACAAGTTCAAGGTGTTGAATACGATGAGATTTTCTCACTCGTATCGATGCTTAAGTCTGTCCGAATCATGTTAGCAATTGCCACATTTTATGAAATCTGCCAAATGGATGTCAAAACTGCATTCCTCAATGGATTCTTTAAAGAAGAGTTGTATATGATGCAACCATAAGGTTTTGTCAATCCTAAAGGTGCTAACAAAATGTGCAAGCTCCAGCGATCCATCAATGGACTGGTGCAAGCATCTCGGAGTTGGAATATACGCTTTGATGAGTTGATCAAAGCATATGGTTTTATCTGGAACTTTTGAGAAGCTTTGTATTTACAAGAAAGTGAGTGGGAGCTCTGTAGCATTTCTACTATTATATGTGGATGACATATTATTGATTGGAAATGATATAGAAATTCTGGATAGCATGAAAGGATACTTGAATAAGAGTTTTTCAGAGAAAGACCTCAGTAAAGCTACTTACATATTGAGCATCAAGATCTATTGAGATAGATCAAGACGCTTGATAAGATTTTCAAATAGTACATACCTTGACAAGATTTTGAAGTAGTTCAAAATGGAACAGTCAAAGAAAGAGTTCTTGCCTGTGTTGGAAAGGTGTGAAATTGAGTAAGACTCAAATCCGACCACGGCAGAAAATAGAAAAGAGAATGAAAGTCATTCCCTATGCCTCAGTCATAGGTTCTATAAAGTATGCTATGCTATGTACCAGACCTATTGTATACCTTGTTCTGAATTTGGTAAGGGAATACAATAGTGATCTAGGAGTAGATCACTAGACATTGGTCAAGAATATCCTTAGTAAGGACTAAGGAAATGTTTCTCGATTATGGAGGTGATAAAAGAGTTCGTCGTAAAAGTTACACCGGTGTAAGCTTTTACACCAATCCAGATGACTCTAAGTCTCAATCTGGATACATATTGAAAGTGGGAGCAATTAGCTAGAGTAGCTCCGTGCAGAGCATTGTAGACATAGAATATTTGCAAAATACATACGGCTCTGAATGTGACAGATCCGTTGACTAAGCTTCTCTCACGAGCAAAACATGATCACACCTTAGTACTCTTTGGGTGTTAGCCACATAGCTATGTGAACTAGATTATTGACTCTAGTAAACCCTTTGGGTGTTGGTCACATGACGATGTGAACTATGTGTGTTAATCATATACAGATATGAATATTGGTGTTAAATCACATGGCGATGTGAACTAGATTATTGACTCTAGTGCAAGTGGGAGACAGAAGGAAATATGCCCTAGAGGCAATAATAAACTTATTATTTATTTCCTCATGTCATGATAAATGTTTATTATTCATGCTAGAATTGTATTAACCGAAAACATAATACATGTGTGAATACATAGACCAACATAACGTCACTAGTATGCCTCTACTTGACTAGCTCATTAATCAAAGATGGTTATGTTTCCTAACCATAGACATGTGTTGTCATTTGATTAACAGGATCACATCATTAGGAGAATGATGTGATTGACATGACCCATTCCGTTAGCCTAGCTTTTGATCGTTTAGTATATTGCTATTGCTTTCTTCATGACTTATACATGTTCCTGTAACTATGGGATTATGCAACTCCTGTTTACCGGAGGAACACTTTGGGTGCTACCAAACGTCACAACGAATCGGGTGATTATAAAGGAGTACTACAGGTGTCTCCAAAGGTACATGTTGGGTTGGCGTGTTCGAGATTAGGTTTTGTCACTCACGATTGTCAGAGAGGTATCTCTGGGCCCTCTCGGTAATGCACATCACTATAAGCCTTGCAAGCAATGTAGCTAATGAGTTAGTTATGGAATGATGCATTACGTAACGAGTAAAGAGACATGCCGGTAACGAGATTGAACTAGGTATTGGATACCGACGATTGAATCTCGGGCAAGTAACATACCGATGACAAAGGGAACAACGTATGTTGTTATGCGGTTTGACCGATAAAGATCTTCGTAGAATATGTAGGAGCCAATATGAGCATCCAGGTTCCGCTATTGGTTATTGACCGAGAATAGTTCTAGGTCATGTCTACATAGTTCTCGAACCCGTAGGGTCCGCACGCTTAACGTTACGATGACAGTTTTATTATGAGTTTATAAGTTTTGATGTACGAAGTTTGTTCGAGTCCCGGATGTGATCACGGACATGATGAGGAGTCTCGAAATGGTCGAGACATAAAGATTGATATATTGGAAGCCTATGTTTGGACATCGGAAGTGTTAGGGTGAAATCGGCATTTAATGCAGGAGGTTCTGAACCCCGGTGACCTAATGGGCCTTATTGGGCCTAGTGGAGGAAGAGGAGAGGAGGCACAGGGGCAGCAGTGCGCCCCCAAGTCCGAATATGACAAGGAGGGGGGCGGCGCCCCCCCTTTCCTTTCCCCCCTCTCCTCCTTCCCCCCAAGTCCTAGTCCAACTAGGGAAAGGGGGGAGTAGGACTCCTCCGGCGCGCCTCCTCCTAGGGCCGGCCGCACCCCCCCCCTTGCTCCGGGATATACGGGGGCAGGGGGGCCCCCTAGAACACATAAGTTGATCGTCGTGATCGTTCCTTAGCCGTGTGCGGTGCCCCTCCACCATATTCCACCTCGGTCATATCGTTGCGGTGCTTAGGCGAAGCCTGCGTCGATAGAACATCATCATCGTCACCACGCCGTCGTCTTGTGGAACTCATCCCGACACCCTCTTTGGATCGAGTCCGGGATCGTCATCGAGCTGAGCGATGTGCTGAACTCGGAGGTGCCGACGTTCGGTGCTTGGATCGGTCGGATCGTGAAGACGATGACTACATCAACCGCGTTGTCATAACGCTTCCGCTACGGTCTCACGAGTGCGTGGACAACATTCTCCCCTCTCGTTGCTATGCATCACCATGATCTTGCGTGTGCGTAGGAAAATTTTGAAATTACTACGTTCCCCAACACCCTCTACTTGAAAATGGTGCTTTATGCTTCATATTATTTTCCAATGATGTGTTGCCATCCTATGATGTCTGAGTAGATTTTCGTTATCCTATCGGTGATTGATGAATTGCTATGATTGATTTGGGTTGCATGTTTTATTATTGGTGTTGTGCTATGGTGCCCTCCGTGTCGCGCAAGCGTGAGGGATCCCCGTTGTAGGGTTTGCAATATGCTTATGATTTGCTTATGGTGGGTGGCGTGAGTGATGTGAAGCACAGACCGAGTAAGTAGGTTGTTTGCATTATGGGATAAAGGGGACTTGATACTTTAATGCTATGGTTGGGTTTTACCTTAATGAATCTTTAGTAGTTGCAGATGCTTGCTAGAGTTCCAATCATAAGTGCATATGATCCAAGTAGAGAAAGTATGTTAGCTTATGCCTCTCCCACAAATAGAGTTGCAATAGTGATTACCGGTCTAGTAACATAGTCAATTTCTTAGGGAAAATTTCACAACTCCTACCACCACTTCTCCACACTCGCTATATTTACTTTATTGCTTATTTATCTAAACAGCCCCTAGCTTTTATTTACTTGCTCTTTATTATCTTGCAAACCTATCCTATCACACCTACAAAGCACTTCTAGTTTCATACTTGTTCTAGGTAAAGTGAACGTCAAGCGTGCGTAGAGTTGTATCGGTGGTCGATAGAACTTGAGGGAATATTTATTCTACCTTTAGCTCCTCGTTGGGTTCGACACTCTTACTTATCGAAAACTGTTGCGATCCCCTACACTTGTGGGTTATCAAGACCTTTTTCTGGCGCCGTTGCCGGGGAGTCATAGTGTGGGGTGAATATTCTCGTGTGTGCTTGTTTGCTTTATCACTAAATAATTTATATTTGTTGTTCTTAGTTGTTCTCTATCTTTAGTTATGGATATGGAACACGAAATACCAAAAAAATTAGTTGTAGATGCTACTCATGGAGATAGGGAACCTCCTAAAACCCTCGATGCTCGTTATGTGAAATAAATTATGTACTACTTTAATAATCCTGAGAAAACCCCATTCCGTTATGTTATGGGAGACACGTTGGATCAACGTGAATACTTTAGGGATTATCGCTTGACACAAAAAGGGAAACTATTATGGGATCAAATTTCTATGTTGCGTTGGTATGCTCGTCAACTATGTGTGATGCATGATTATACTTGTTGCTCTAGGATGAAGGCTCCACACCTTCCCTTTTCATGCAAATTCAAAGATAATGAAACCTTAGCTTCTTATGCTAATGGTATCTTTGATTACTATGATGTGGAACAAATAGAAGAATTTGTTATTTTTATGGGTGCTTATGAGGTTGAATCTATGTTTAAAGTGTTTGATGATTTTGATGATTCAGTTTATAGACCGGAAAATCTTGCTATACTTAGATATTGGTATGAAAATTATGAATACAATTACTATATTAATGCATTTATTGAGAAAGTCTCCGCTGTCCAAGAAGAGATTGATATTTTGCAGGAAGCTATGGAAGAAGAAATTGATGAAACTGTGAGCTCATTGGATGAAAAAGATGATGAGGAGAGCGAAGAACAAAAGGAGGAAGAGCGGATTGATCACCTGTGCCCACCTTCTAATGAGAGTAACTCTTCAACTCATACATTGTTTAATTCCCCTTCGTGCTTACCGAAAGATGATTGCTATGATCCCTTGAATTTGTTTGAAATATCCCTTTTTGATGATCTTGCTATGCTTGTGGCCAAGATGCCAATATGAATTATGCTTATGGAGATGAACTTGCTATAGTTCCTTATGTTAAACATGAAATTGTTGCTATTGCACCCACGCATGATAGTCCTATTATCTTTTGAATTCTCCCTACTACACTATATCGAAGAAGTTTGTGCTTATTAAGGATTATATTGATGGGTTGCATTTTATTACTACACATGATGATTTTGATAGATATAATATGCATGTGCTTGCTGCTCCTACTTGCAATTATTATGAGAGAGGAACTACATCTCCGCCTCTTTATATTTCCAATATGATAAAATTGCAAGAAATCGCTTATACTATGCATTGGCCTTTACTTGGTGTGCATGAATTGTTCTTTTATGACATGCCGATCCATAGGAAGAGAGTTAGACTTCGTCATTGCTTGATATATGTTACTTTGTGCTCACTACTAAATTACAAATCATTATTAATTAAAATTGGCTTTGATATACCTTGGGATCCGGTGGATTCATTACTTGAGCACTATATGCCTAGCTTAATGGCTTTAAAGAAAGCGCTGCTGTGGAGACAACCGGAAGGTTTAGAGAGTCATTTATTTCTGTTGAGTGCTTTTATATAATTTAAAAACAAAAAAATAAAGAGGGGAACCTAAAACTTTTCAAAAAGGAAAGTGAAAGTGAGAGAGACAAGCATTGTTGAAGTGGGAGAGCTCCTTGAACTTTGTTCATGCTCACGGAAACTTTGTGAATCTTGATTACAGAAACTTTTCATCAAAAATAATTATCCCCTTGTAAAATTCCATTGTATTATAAAAATAATGTGCCAAGGTTTGCCTTTAGGATGTTTACAATGCTTGTTGGTTTGTACGGTGCAGGACAGAAACTTTGGCTGTAGTGCTTGATTTTACATTTTTAACTGGAATGCCAAATGGTTCTGATTCTTTTTGCACTATATTTATGGACAACGTTTTTATTTTTCCTAATTTTGGTAGAATGTTTGGGGTAACAAAAGTATGGTGAATTTCCAGATTGCTACAGACTGTTCTGTTTTTGACAGATTCTGTTTTTGATGCATAGTTTGCTTGTTTTGATGAAACTATCAATTTATATTAGTGGATTAAGCCATGGAAAAGCTATATTACAGTAGACACAATGCAAAAACAAAATATGAATTGGTTTGCAACAGTACTTAGAGTGGTGATTTGCTTTATTATACTAACGGATCTTACCGAGTTTTCTATTGAAGTTTTGTGTGGATGAAGTGTCTAATCGAGGAGGTTTCGATATGAGGAAAAGGAAGAGAGGCAAGAGCTCAAGCTTGGGGATGCCCGAGGCACCCCAAGTAAATATTCAAGGAGACTCAAGCGTCTAAGCTTGGGGATGCCCCGGAAGGCATCCCCTCTTTCTTCAACAACTATCAGTATGTTTTCATATTCGTTTCGTTCATGCGATATGTGCAAGCCTTGAAGTGTCTTTTGCATTTAGTTTTCACTTTTCTTTTATGAACCATGCTGGTATGAGATAGTCCTTGGTTGATTTATAGAATTCTCATTGCACTTCATTTAAATCTTTTGAGTATGGCTTTATAGAATGCTTCATGTGCTTCACTTATATCATTTGAAGTTTGGATTGCCTGTTTCTCTTCACATAGAAAACCGCCATTTGTAGAATGCTATTTTGCTTCATTTATATTTGTTAGAGCGTGGGCCTATCTTTTGTAGAAAGAATTAAACTCTCTTCCTTCACTTATATCTATTTAGAGAGATGACAGGAATTGGTCATTCACATGGTTAGTCATAAAATCCTACATAAACTTGTAGATCGCTAAATATGATATGTTTGATTCCTTGCAATAGTTTTGCGATGTAAAGATGGTGATATTAGAGTCATGCTAGTGGGTGGTTGTGGATTGTAGAGACACTTGTGTTGAGGTTTGCAAGTCCCGTAGCATGCACGTATGGTAACCTGCTAGTGACAAATTTGAAGCATGGGGTGTTTCTTTGATTGTCTTCCTTATGAGTGGCAGTCGGGGACGAGCGATGGTCTTTTCCTACCAATCTATCCCCCTAGGGGCATGCGTAGTAGTACTTTGCTTCGAGGGCTAATAAAATTTTGCAATAAGTATATGAGTTTTTTGTGACTAATGTGAGTCCATGGATTATACGCACTTTTACCTTTCCATCATTGCTAGCCTCTTCGGTAATGTGAGTCCAAAGAAGCCTAAATAAAAAAAGGGGGCCAAAGAAACCCACCGAAAAAAAAAGAAAAAAAAAGGGCAATGTTACTATCCTTTTTCCACACTTGTGCTTCAAAGTAGCATCATGTCCTTCATATAGACTGTCTCCTATGTTGTCACTTTCATATACTAGTGGGACTTTTCATTATAGAACTTGGCTTGTATATTCCAACGATGGGCTTCCTCAAATGCCCTAGGTCTTCATGAGCAAGCAAGTTGGATGCACAACCACTTAGTTTCTTTTGTTGAGCTTTCATACATTTATAGCTCTTAGTGCATCCGTTGCATGGCAATCCCTACTCCTTGCATTGACATCAATTGATGGGCATCTCCATAGCCCGTTGATTAGCCGCGTCGATGTGAGACTTTCTCCTTTTTGTCTTCTCCACATAACCTCCATCATTATATTCTATTCCACCTATAGTGCTATATCCATGGCTTGCGCTCATGTATTGCGTGAGGGTTTAAAAAATTTGAAGCGCGTTAAAAAGTATGAACCAATTGCTCGGCTCGTCATCGGGATTGTGCATGATGGGAGCATTTTGTGTGATGAAGATTAAGCATGGCCAAACTATATGATTTTGTAGGGATAAGCTTGCTTTGGCCTTGTTGTTTTGAAAAGAAATGATTGCTTTATTAGTACGCTCGAAGTATTATTGTTTTTTATGTCAAATGATAGACTATTGCTTTGAATCACTCGTGTCTTAATATTCATGCCATGCTTAGACATATGATCAAGATTATGCTAGGTAGCATTCCACATCAAAACTTATCTTTTTTCATTTACCTACTCGAGGACGAGCAGGAATTAAGCTTGGGGATGCTGATACGTCTCCATCGTATCTATAATTTTTTATTGTTCCATGCCAATATTCTTCAACTTTCATATACTTTTGGCAACTTTTTATACTATTTTTGGGACTAACTGTCACGACCGGTTTTTCAATAAAAATATTTATTGAGCAACCGACCTATGAAATCCAGTACGAGGAAAATCCTCCATACCGGTAGACAAAACTTTGATACAATAAGCCAGTAGCATTAAAATATTACAGGGGTCGAGCTGAAGATGCCCAACCAAGTATTACAAACACGCCAATAATTATACATAATGGCGGATATGACACAAAGGTGTGGGGTGGGAATACCTCTTGACTCGAGATATAAGTGATTGGTGGAATAATACAGTGGGGTGGATAATAAGACTACTACACAGGCGGCTCATCGAGCGTCGAGGTGAGGCTCGAGGAATTTATTTGGGTAGCGGAAGCGGATATATCACAGTGACTAATCCAGGGGTCGCACGAGACTGACTGGGATTCCTCTAGGCGTCGGACTCGCTATCGAACTCCTCATCCACGAGATCGCCTTCGTCAGCATCTGGCCAAATCAACAAGCCAGGTGAGTACTTTGAAGTACTCACAAGACAGTTCGGACAAAAGATATAACAAATGTATGCATGAATGCGACATGATTGATTTATAACGATGTGCTATCAAAACAGTATCACAAAGTAAGTAAAAAGGGAATCGGCGGTAGTCCGCTCGAAAACCCAAAGAAGATAAACTCAAAACCGATCAGGTGTCTGAAGCGACGCCTCGAATGGTGAACAAATAAGTAAAACATGCCACAGTCGGGCGTCTAAGCGACACCTCATAAAGGGCTTATATTGAAAGAAAAAAGGCGTGCGTGCCCGCGATTGGACGTCTGATCGACATCACAGAAAGGGCTTATAACAAAATTAAATAATAATAATGCCGCAGTCGGACGTCTGAGCGACATTGCAGAAAGGGCTTATAATAAAAGTAAACAATAACAATGCCGTAGTCGGACATCTGAGCGACATCGCGGAAAGGGCTTATAATAAAAGTAAACAATAACAATGCCGCAGTCGGACGTCTGAGCGACATCGCAGAAAGGGCTTATAATAAAAGTAAACAATAACAATGCCGCAGTCGGACGTCTGAGCGACATCGCAGAAAGGGCTTATAATAAAAGTAAACAATAACAATGCCGCAGTCGGACGTCTGAGCGACATCGCAGAAAGGGCTTATAATTCATTTTACATAACTGACAAGAAATGGTGCTCACGGAAAATATTCCTCACAAGGCAATAAGCGGGTTAGTCCATTCACAGGGAATAAATATTTAACACTCATATGGTTCTCAGGAG
Source organism: Aegilops bicornis (assembly GCA_021605145.1). Classification (NCBI taxonomy): domain Eukaryota; kingdom Viridiplantae; phylum Streptophyta; class Magnoliopsida; order Poales; family Poaceae; genus Aegilops; species Aegilops bicornis. The sequence goes on along the minus strand of CM038673.1, from coordinate 111,225,549 downwards.
TTTCTGTCACCGAGACTGACACTTGACAAGATAAGGTGAACACGGTACTCGGACATGGATAAGATGAAATTCCAGAATTTTGACTCGCAGAGTTTGTACCAAAATTGTCCACAGTACCAACGGATTTCCGTAGTCACGAAAGACTAGTTCCGTTTACGGTATTTCGGAGGAAACACAGCTAACCAGTACACACCCATCATACCTCACGTTGCCAGGAATCACCCTAGACAACGTTCAAGAAAAACTTTGAGACGGGAAGATCACAATCTCGAATAGCATGGGATCAAATTTATTTACGCGCGCTCTAAGGGGTGCCCCCCTCTCGGTCCCAACCGCAAACACCCATGCCCCTTGACTGGATGATAGGCTTTAATCCAGAGCCATGGAACCCTCATCCCGGCCTCTCGATTTGGTGTGTACCAGGAAGTGGTTTGCAACTTACTAAGCCGTATCCCTTGCGGGAAACAGGTGGTAGTACGAAAGGGGGGACGGACGGGAATCTGACTGATTTATGTTGACACTGGTCAACGATCTGGCATAAGCCTGGCATGCTACAACACTGCCATCTTACCCATACTCATGCCAACTCATGGCCATGCAACATGTTTTCAACAACTCATGGATTTTTTTTGAAACTCACTTGCCTCAACTCTTACGAGATAAACTTTCATCGAGATTCTCATGAACGTGCCATGATACAGAAATAATGCAAACATGCCCAAACACTCATCATATCAAAAGTTCAAACATTGCTTGCCTGGTTCGGAGTAGTCGGGGTCTAGCTCGGTGAAGTACGCGGTTCCGTCACCTCCTTCGGTATCTACGGTACACAAAACACACGCGCTAACGTAAATACCGTGGGGTACAGAAAAGTAATCCAAATATTTTTTAAATAAATATGATAAAAAAACTAGACAAAATTTTGAAGAGGACAGAAAAAGAATCACTCAAAAATTCCTTTCTGTTAAAAAGTCATAAGAGTTTTGGTCCAAGGACCCATCTGTAATGAAACAGAAAACCCTCAGGGGCCTAAGCAGAAAAGTGCAGAAAAATGGTTCAGAGTAGAAAGCGTATTTGCCAGAGTACGCTTTCAGAAAACGGTTCGAAAAAAACAACAGAGAGGTCGACGGCGGGTCCCACCCGTCAGTTTGAATATTTGAAAAGGCGGCAGAGCACGACGGTGCCCGAGAGCGGTGGTCGCCGGGCGGCGATCCACGGCGAGGTAGGGAGATCGGAAGGTACCTCCGTGCTCGAGCGCCATTCCGCGTCGGTGGGTGGTGGTGGTGGTGGCCGCGAGCACCACGCCGACGGGCGGCTCTTTCTCCGTGGACGGCGGTTCGGTGGTCGTGGGCCTCGTCCCGGAGAGTGTCATGCGGAGGTTAAATTGAGGTGGGGTTAGCCTCCTAGTGGTGCCACGAGGCTACGGGCAAGAGTAGGGCGGTGGAGGAGTTCTCACCGAAGAGAACGTTGCCGGAGCCCGAGGCGGACGGAGTTGGCCGGAGTCGAGGAAGAAGGGCCCCTCGAGGCTCTTCCAGTGGCTAGGCGGGGTATGGTGAGGTGGTGGAGTCGTGTGAGGGCGAGAGAAACTCGGGGGTGCTATTTATAGATGGCCCGAGGCGGTTGCCGTGAACGGATAAGTCCGGCGAGTGTTACGGCGGCACAGGGCATTGGTCGGGGTGGTTTTGGGGTTGAGTGCCATCATGGAGGTCAACTGATTCCGTTTAGGTGCTGAACGAGCCGGATTTGGTTGCTTTGGGTATGCTCGACGAACGAGGCGGCGCGGACCCGTCGGCGGGGAGCATGTTACATGCTTGCCGGGCCACGGCGACGGTGCCGCGGGCGTGCGCTGGCATGCATGCGCCACGCAGAGCGCTAGGGAGAGCTGGCGGCGCAGAACGGCGTTGAGCTTGGGTGGTGCCTTCTGTCGACCGCCACGGGGGTGTCCCGACGCCGCGGAAGACGCCGGCGAGGTTGGGCCAGGGCGCCACCGATGCCAGGAACGAGCCAAGCGCTCGTGTGGTGCTCCGGACAGGGAGGAGGGGCGGTGAGCAACGTGCCAAGTGCACTTTGCCGACGCTGCGGATCGAACTCGGCGAAAGGGAAACGACATCAACTCAAACTCTGAACTTTTACGAAAATGCAAAGAAACAGTCTTTGGCTGTGTGTTCGGCTGTAATGATTTTGGCATGTGGGAGTTTCTCCTTGAGCTGATTTTTGGTGGAGTGGCCTCTCATTGCATCTGGAGGCTGCCTGAATTTTTGTGGAATTTTTGGAGCAGTGAGGATATGAATTTCACCAAATTTGACAAATCTGGTCCAAACTTGCGTAGACCGGAATTTCAAATTTTGAAAAGAAGAAGAGTGGATCTTGATTGTTCTAGGTTGTGGGTACCAAGGACTATCCAGGGAGTTGGTTTCAGGTCAAAGCTCAATTGCATTTAGGTACTTGCTTTGGCAAATCACCTAGGCTCAAAATAATGGATGAGAAAAGATTTGGGAGGAGAAATAAATGAAATAAAATTCAGAAATGAATTGAACTTGTTGAGACAGAATGTTTGGATTGCCCTAATGTGGGAGGAGAGATTTTTGGGAAGATTTTACCATGTGGTGCATGGTAAAATCATAAGTGGTTTCAATATTGGAGAAGATGCGAAACTCCTAGGGTTTTCTTTTTAAAAGAAAATAGAATCCAAAAAAATTTAAATCTTGAGAAGAGGGCAATCAGAAGAAAAGTTTAAAAAACTAAACACCAGAGTTGAAGGAGATGCCAAAATAAAATCCTTGCTAAAGGGAAAAAGTTTCTGAGAGAGAGATTTTTGGAAGGGTTTAGATGACCTTCTTCAAATCCAACAAAGTTTTTGAAGAAAACCAAAAGAACATTTTTGGAGTGTCACACTAACATATTGATCCATTGCCCAGTGCCAGTTCCTATTTGTTGCATGTTTTATGTTTCGCAGAAAACCAATATCAAACAGAGTCCAAACGGGATAAAAACGGACGGAGAATTATTTTGGAATATTTGGGATTTTCCGGAGGAAGAATCAACGGGAAACGGTGTCCGAGGTGGCCACGAGACAGGGGGGCGCGCCCACACCCCCTGGGCGCGCCTGGCACTCTCGTGGGCCACCCACAAGGCGGTTGATGCCCTTCTTATTCCGCAAGAAATCTAATTTTATGAGAAAAATCTGGGCGAAAGATTCACCCCGATCGGAGTTACGGATCTCCGGATATTAAAGAAACGGTGAAGGGGTAGAATCAGAGAACACAGAAACAGAGAGATAAATCCAATCTCGGAGGGGCTCTCACCCCTCCCACGCCATGGGAGCCAAGGACCAGAGGGGAAACCCTTCTCCCATCTAGGGAGAAGGTCAAGGAAGAAGAAGAAGAATGGGGGCTCTCTCCCCCTTGCTTCCGGTGGCGTCGGAACGCTGCCGGGGGCCATCATCATCACCGCGATCTTCACCAACACCTCCGCCGTCTTCACCAACATCTCCATCACGTCCACTCTCCCGCATCCCGCTGTACCCTCTACTTGAACATGGTGCTTTATGCTTCATATTATTTTCCAATGATGTCTTGCCATCCTATGATGTCTGAGTAGATTTTCGCTGTCCTATCGGTGATTGATGAATTGCTATGATTGATTTGAGTTGCATGTTTTATTATTGGTGTTGTCCTATGGTGCCCTCCGTGTCGGCATAGCGTGAGGGATCCCGTTGTAGGGTTTGCAATATGCTTATGATTTGCTTATGGTGGGTGGCGTGGTGTGAAGCTTGAGACCCGAGTAAGTAGGTTGTTTGCATATGGGATAAAGGGGACTTGATACTTTAATGCTATGGTTGGGTTTTACCTTAATGAATCTTCAAGAGGTTGCGGATGCTTGCTAGAGTTCCAATCATAAGTGCATATGATCCAAGTAGAGAAAGTATGTTAGCTTATGCCTCTCCCACAAATAGAGTTGCAATAGTGATTACCGGTCTAGTAACACAGTCAATTTCTTAGGGACAATTTCACAACTCCTACCACCACTTCTCCACACTCGCTATATTTACTTTATTGCTTATTTATCTAAACAGCCCCTAGCTTTTATTTACTTGCTCTTTATTATCTTGCAAACCTAACCTATCACACCTACAAAGCACTTCTAGTTTCATACTTGTTCTAGCACTAGTAGAAAACAGGGCATTTGTCCCGGTTTGTAAGGGCCTTTAGTCCCGGTTCATGAACCGGGACTAAAGGGTCGTTACTAATGCCTCCCCCCTTTAGTCCCGGTTCTAACACGAACCGGGACAGATGGTCCTCCATGTGGCGGTCTTGCAGCCCGAGCGGGGGCCTTGGCCCCGGTTGGTGGCACCAACCGGACCAAAAGGCGATGTTTTTCTTTTTTTAAAGAAAAGTGGCTGCTTTAGGGTTTTGGGGGTTATTTTTAGGTTATTATTAGCTAGCTAATAGAGAGAAGTGTCCTCTTATATCTTCGTCCTTGGTTTACCAACGCTGCTGCTATGTTCATTTCAATTCACGATATAATAACTCATGCATGCTCGCATTATACATCATCATATATAATAACAAGTCCTACTAATCATGCATCATCATACAACTTCTACTCGTTATTAATAATAAGTCATACGATCATCATCCTCATAGTCATCGAACCCAACCCTACATAATTGTTCTTAGCACATGATCATCAAGTCGTAGGACCTAAACACCCTTAAGGTAAAATAGCATAAAATAATATAGACCCCGACTCTCCATTATGAAGAATGGAGATCATCCTGCTCTCAATTCTTGTGCTTCGCTGCCTTTTGCTTCCAAGAAGCTCCTTACGAGTGTCCATACATTTTTCCATTCTTTGATTGTCATGTCTCCACTTCTTTAGAAACCCGGTATGGATGATTCAGATTAAGTAGCAAGATCTGGTTGTATGTTCAAAACATGAAGGCTACCGTATGCGTATACATCGGATGAGGCACACAATCATTCGGGATTATCTGTTGAAAAACATAGTAATAACTTCGTAGTTAGCAATGATGTACTAGTTTTAGAAGTGTGCAAAAAGATGCACGGATGTCGTAATAGTAAAAAAAATCTTACCGTGGTATCTCCATGGTAGTTAATGTAGTTCAACACATGCACTAGTGGCACGTATTGACCATAATGTTGAGGAGTTCGATTGTAGACATTGTAATTCTCAAGATCGGTACAAAATGCGATAAGATGATTTTTTCTCCTATAAGTTAATTCGAGCCATCGGTGTAGTGGGTTTTGTCTACCATCTTACGCACATTCTTTGAAGAATGAAAATAAGTTGTCAATGGAAATAAGATGTCAACTATTTTAAACAATATAAATTACTTAATAATTAACTATGTTAAGCTCACATGGGGGAAGAATTGGAGGTGTATCCACAAGGACCCAAATCGAAGGTCTGTCTTGCTCGATTGTAGGATCACCAAGATCCATGGTGACAAGCATACCCTCATCAAAACCATACATCTTGCAAAGTGCTTCCCAATTTTGCAACCAAAATGGGTTACACTCTCGACATTGTACAGCTTTACTTGAAAAACCACACCATGATGGATCCTTAGGAGAATTTTTTTGGTTTCCATACTTTCATGGTCTTCAAAACCCATCCTCTACAAGACATAGCGTCTTGCATAGCATGGGATAAGCTAGTCGAATTGGAAAAGATGAAAAATACACGTTAAAATAGTGGAAGTCGTGCTTAATTATGAAAAAAACTATTGTCGCTATGCGTGCCGTATGAACATCGAAGGTCTCCTCGAGCTTAATGTCAAGCTACCGATCTTCGCCCAAATTTCTCAATGAACCTGGTTACCCAAAGATAAGGAACCATCACAGGATCATAGCTCGGTGAGATCCTCGAAGAATCTGCGGTATTGTCGAACCGCCTCCAATGCAACCATGCAAAGGACGGACGTGCTCGTCCTCGGCCCGACACTGATGACGTACCACCTCCGCGGTGTCCGGAAGCCTCGGCACCACCATCGCCCACACGACCGCCACCAAACAAGGATCGGGTCAACAACGGGCTGCCTCCTCACCAACCCACGTCCCCTAAGGTAGCACCTCTCAATACCAGCCGTGAGCCTGGGTCCCCAACATGGCCTCGATCAAGCAGTGCCTCCACCGCCGAGTCGGCACGACGAGGATGCGGGATAGGCATCACCGACGTCGATGCAGGAACTACTTCTATATATAGTTAAATAAAGTAGTTTTATTAATTAAATCAACTAGTTCAACTACTAAGCACTTACTATAAATAAATAAAGTAGTACTTACTAAAACAAACTACTTCTATATATAGTAAAATAAAGTAGTTTATTAAATCAATTAGCTAGTTCAACTATATATGAAGCACTTACTATAAATAAAATAAAGTAGTACTTCCTAAAAATAAACTAATTATATTAAACACTTTCTCTTCTTATTTTTTTCATTTTTCCTCTATTCTAAATATGAACATATTCATAAATGACTTATATCATTCACAATTTTCCTATACATACACAATAAGTTGACAAAGAAAATACTATGAACAAAAAAATCATTAAAATTCTATGAACAAAATTACAACAGTAAAAGAATCATACAATATGAAAATCATACTATGAACAGAAAAAAATCATAAAAATTTGACATATTCGATCTTTGCATATATATGAACATACAAACATGCATATTCAACAATAATATCACCAAAAAAATCTATTAACAGAAAAAATCTAACACAATTATATGAAAAAATTAATTACACAATATGAAAAAAATCTAACAGAAAAATCTATGAACTACACATCTAAATTACTACACATCTAACAAAAAATCTATGAACTACAAAAAAATCTAACAAAATTAACTACACATCTAAATTAACTACTACTAACGTCAAATTAAATTAGTTGCTCACGGCGACGGCGACGGCGAGGTACGGCGCGGGGCTGGCGGGGCGGCGACGGGCGGCAGGGCAGTCTGGAGGCGGCGTCGGCGGGCAGAAGCGAGGCAGCGTCGAAGCGGCGCGGGGCGGCGGGCGCGGTCTGGCCTTGGGCAGAGAGATGGATTCGCCGCCCGTCGGGAGAGCAGGAGAAGAGATTGAAGTGGGGATGGGCGGTTCTGAAATTTTCCTAAGTGCTACTTATATAGCAAAGGCATTGGTCGGTTCGTGGCACAAGCAGGACTAATGCACTGCTAGTCCCGGTTGGAGCCACCAGGGACCAAAGGCCTCTTTTCACTGACCAAAGGGCGGAAGCAGAGGGCTTTGGTCAGTTGGAGGCACCAACCGAGACTAAAGGTAACGATTACCGGTTGGTGCCACAAACCGGTACCAATGCACCATTTTAGTCCCGTTGGTGCCACCAACCAGGGACTAAAGGTCTCAGGCCGCCTGGTCAGCAAGACGAAGTTTAGACCCACCTCGCTAGCTGGGAGCTCGAGTGGTTTATAAGCCCAGTCCAGCTGCCCTCTCGAGCTCCTCTCAAATGCAGGCTCACGGGCCTAAACGCACTATATGTGCGTGTGGGCCTATTGGGCCTATTGCGGGCCTGAATCCTGGCTCCATTGTTGGGTTTCTAGTCGTATTCAGGCCGTGGTAGCCCTTTAGGTGGCACTTTTTATTTTTTTTATTTTATTTTTTGCTTTGAATTATTTATTTTTTTTTGATTTTTGCTTTTTTTTATTATTTTTTTCTTTTAGCTCAGATTAATTATAATCTTTCTAATTACTTATTTATTTTCTTTTATGATAATTTTTTTGCTATTAAAGTTTGTAACAAAATTCTAATTACTTATTTATGTTCTTTTATGATAATTCTTTTTGTTTTTAATGTTTTGAACGAATTCTAATTACTTATTTATTTTCTTTTAGGATAATTCTTTTTGCTTTTAATGTTTTGAACAGAATTCTAATTACTTATTTATTTTCTTTTATGATAATTCTTTTTGCTTTTAATGTTTTGAACAGAATTCTAATTACTTATTTATTTTCTTACATGATAATTCTTTTTGCTATTAAAGTTTGTAACTAAATTCTATATAATTTTAGTTTCAATAATACTAGAGGTAAATAAAATCTTTATAGATGATTCCTTCAGAACTAGTTCTAAGGCTGTTACAAAGGCATTTTATTTGGTACAGGTTTTAAGGCTGGTGCCCCACGAGCACCTTTTAGTACCGGTTCGTGCCATGAACCGGTAAAAGAGTTTTTTAGTTGATTCTTTCTGCAGCTGTTTTTTAGTCCCACCTCGCCAAGCGAGAGGCACTCGCAGCGGTTTATAAGCCCCGAGTGCAGAGACGATGCAGAAGAGGCTCAATGCTAACAAGACGTTGCTTAGCTTTAAGCCTTGAGGAATAGGGTAGACTGCGGAGCTATGTGCGGTGCAGTTTACACTATTCGAAGGCTTGAAGCTAATTAACGAGCATTGCACCTCTTTTTTTATTTTTAATGACTTATTACAACTCAGAAATAAATAGAAAAAAATAAATATAGCAGAAAAGAAAAAAAACTATATAAAAAACTACTCAGAAATAAATAGAAGAAAAAATAGTTGTGATTAACTTTACTAAAAAAATGAGCATAGATGCGCTTATAGAGAAAATTCAACCTAAATTCATAATAAATTTCTACTAACTTCAGAGAAATTCAATATGAATTTAGGTCAAATTCTCTGTATAAGGGCATCTATTTTCACTTTGAGAGGAGCTCAACAAGGCAGAGAGGGAGGGGCTTATAAACGGGTGTGAGCGCCCTTCGGTTGGCGAGGTGGGACTAAACTCTAACCGCAACGAGGACCAACCCTTTAGTCCCGGTTGGCGGCACGAACCGGGACTAATGGGTTGCCTTTGGTCTCGGTTCAAGCCGCCAACCGGGACCAATGATGGTGGGCCAGGAGCGAGGCCCATTGGTCCCGGTTCGTCCCACCAACCGGGACCAAAGGTTGCATTTAACCGGGACCAATGGCCCACGTCGCCCGGCCGGCCCCGGGCTCACGAACCGGGTCCAATGCCACCATTGGTCCCGGTTCTGGACTGAACCGGGACTAATGGGCTGACCCGGCCTGGACCAATGCCCCCTTTTCTACTAGTGTAGGTAAAGCGAACGTCAAGCGTGCGTAGAGTTGTATCGGTGGTCGATAGAACTTGAGGGAATATTTATTCTACCTTTAGCTCCTCGTTGGGTTCGACACTCTTACTTATCGAAAAATGTTGCGATCCCCTACACTTGTGGGTTATCAAGAGTCATCTTCGGTCCTGATGGTTGATGTGTAGGGGAGGGCATAAGGAAGTCGGGAAACCTGTCTCGACTTTGTACCTTGAGCGGCGATGGCGACACCTCCCGCACCGTAATCCTTTGTTGAAGGTGTCGCATCAATGCTCTTTTCCTCCCCTCATGGTCTTTGCTTCACGGGGACCCTGCTCCCTTCTTGGGACATACAATGGCAGCGATTTCCTTGTCATTGACCTTCATGGAGGCATTGTAATGGAGCTCACTCGATCATCGGAGATAGTGGTAGCTTGTCCAGCGTTGCTTCGGAGATAGATCTATGGACAGTGGCTTGAGGCAGAGGGCATGGATGTATAGCGGTGACACTGGGTTTTCTGGCCGGGCCAGCAGTCTTTGTGTGAGACGTTGGTGGCCACGATCCTATCTGCAGGTACGTAGGAGGCAATGTCGGCATAATTCGTCCTGGTATGACGGTTCTCCCCCGAGTGTGTGGGTGTTGGCGTGGTCTGTCTTCGCTAGGTGATTGCCAAGACGAGACCAGGAATTTTGGATCTTGAGATCCAACAACAATGACAAGTTTGTTTTGCTATCTCGATTACGCCACCACAGATAAGGACGCCGGAGCATGAGGATGGTATGAGACTGCCAAGCATCCCGATTTTGGATTTGATGGTGTCGATGACCTTCCTCCTTGGATCTCCATTGCAAAGTGTGACGGCAACCTTTGCTATTCGTGAGTTGTCGGTGGTAACCGTCTCTTGTCGCGGCTTTGACCGACCGCTTGTACGAGCATGGTTTTTACTTATGCGTGACACCTCACGTCAAGATGCGGCTATTTATGTAGTTCTTTGGGATCGTGGAAATCGATGACGACATCACAACTAATGCCAATAGATGGTTGCTGTAGATATGGCTGATGTTGTAGATTGTAGATCATTATTTTGATCATTTTGGAGTTCTTTTTTTCATTTTATTCCACCAAGGCATAGCTTCGGTCTTGTTTGACTTTGTTAGTTGTCGGTGTGTTTTTTTGTGTGTGAGTTGGTATTGGTTGTGTGCATCCTAATTATGCAGAGGTTGGGCATGTGCTTATTGTGTTGTATCCCCCTTGATGCTCATCTTGAGTTAATAAAATCCACCCTTTCTCGGAAAAAAAAATCCAACCGTAGGCCCTACCGGTCGCATGGGTCACCTCAAAAATTAAGATAAATAAGACAAAAGCATTGGACATTTAGTGACTCAACCTCATCCATCCCAAGGATTGGCTTCACTCAACGACCAATGCTTCGGCCTCTTGTTATTGTGCATCATCGCCATGATCATAGCAATATCCTCCTCCTCTGTTAAATCAAATTCCTCATCCGATGAGGAATCATCACAGTAATTGGAGTCACACGAACTCATCTACTATACAAACTATCTATCAAGCTAAAATTCTACTCCTCTCCGATTCCTAAATGTAAGTCTTTTGTAGAGATTTCATTAGGTGGACTACATACGGAACAAAATGAATGAATTCATACTTAAAATGCATCTATATATATTCGTATGTAGTTCATAGTAAAATCTCTACAAAAACTTATATTTAGGAACGGATGCAAACGAAAAAAAATTTACCTTCATAGAAATTTCGTCGAACACCTTGTGGGTGAGGAGGAGATATCCAGCCGGTGAGTCGTCGGTGGCTAGTGGCTGCCGGGAGGAGGTGAAAAAAGGCCACCGGCGGTTGTGTGGCCAACACTCGGCGACGTGGCGCCGTCGCCGCCCCAAACTTGTCGGCCCTCTGCTCAGCCAAGGAAGTCGGGCGACAAGCTATGGTTCTCCGGCGGCTACTACGAATGCCTCGCTTGGAGGGACACATCCAAGCTTCCACAACCATTACGGGCGGCGAATGGCCGAAATCGGTGCGGTGGCCGTCATAGCCTCACAGGCGGATGCAAAATTGGAGTGGCAGTGGCCATGTGAGGTGGCGGAGAGGAGCGATGCGATCGAGGGTGAGTAGCGGCGGAGTTTAGCGGAGCGAAGATCCGGTCAGGCCACTAGGAGAAAGAACTTCATCTTCTCACTGCAATCGAATGCCGAAACGGCCACTGCGCATAATGACAAGGCTGCCATTGCACACACTCACTTTGTAAATCTGATGGGCACGAGGTAAGCCCGCGGCTGCTCAATCAACTGGGACTCCATCCGGCTGCCGTCAGTTCAGAACATTGGCCTCGGCAACCCCTTCACTGAACCTGAAGTCTGGGCAGCGATCCTGGCCTCTCCCGCGAACAAGGCGCCAGGGACGGATGGTTCCTCTGGTGCCTTCTTCAGGTCCTGCTGGTGCATCATTAAGAACGAAGTCGTGGCGGTCTTCGAGCATTTTTACAACTTGGCTGGAGGCAATTTCTCTGAGCTCAACTCCACCATGATCGCCTTGCTGCTGAAGAAGGACGGCGCCACGTGCATGGGTGACTTCCGGTCGATCAATCTCATACATTCCATAGCAAAACTAATTGCCAAGGTCCTATCCATGAGACTAACATCAGTCATCAGCACACACATCTCCCCGTGCAAACTGCTTTGTAGAGATCAAAGTGCATCCATGATAGCTTTCTCTACATGCAAAATGCCGTCAGAGCTCTGCACCGCCGCAAGACGCATGCACTCCTTCTGAAGTTGGATATTGCTAAGGCATTCGATAGCGTCTCTTCGGAGTATATCTTTGAGCTCCTTCAAAAAAATGGGTTTCCCGCTGCGCTGGAGGGACTGGGTTGCACTCCTGCTCTCGACATCTTCATCATCCTGCCTTCTGAACGGCACCACGGGTGCCAGAATAGATCAGCGGCGTGGTTTATGGCAGGGAAACCCCCTTTCTCCGCTACTATTCATCCCCTGCATCGATCGTTAGAGGCGGCGATCGACGGTGTCTGGACTAGGGGTACTCACCACGTCGTCTCCCGACCGGTGGATCGGGCCGAGGACCCCATGGCGGTTCACTCATGGGCCACTTCGGGCAGCCCATGTCGCATACAAGGAAGATCCCACAAGACTTGGCGCACAAGACGAGGACTCTCATAAAACCCTAGGCCCCTGGTGTATTATATAAACCGAGGCCAGGCTAGTCAACAGACAATCTAATATTCATTACTACAGTCTCGTGGTAGATACATGTACTCTGTACTATACCCACATCGAGTATAATCAAGTAGGAGTAGGGTTTTACCTCTTAGAGAGGGCCCAAACACAGGTAAACACCGTGTCCCTCGTCTCCTGTTACCCATCACTCCAAGACGCCTAACTTAGGACCCCTACTACGAAATACGCCGGATATAGAACCGACAGCGACCAATGCTGGGTAGCTTTCTCCGGTGCACAGGACGGACAGCGGCGCATGCGCACAAGTCTATAGGCGGACGACATAGTGATCTTCATCGACCCTGCAAGGTTGGAGGTCAACACGCTCCTCGACATACTCCACCACTTCGGCAAAGCCATGGGCCTGCGCGTCAACCTTGCTAAATCCTCGGCCGTTCCGATCAAATGAGGTGACATCGACCTCACCGCAGTCCCCGCACAACTTTGGAGGGGTGGTGGCATCACTGCCAATCACATATTTAGGTCTCCCCGTCACCACCGGCAAGGTTAGATTAGTTCATCTTCAGTTCAACTTAGATAAGATACGTGCGCGCCTGGCTGGTTGGAAGGGGAGATTGATGCATATCGCCGTTCGTAGGGTCTTGGTTCGCTGCGTCCTCTCAGCCATGCCAACATTTGCGCTCACAGTTCTCAGGGCGCCAAAGAAGTTTTTCAAAGAAGTCGACAAGGCCAGACGGCGTTTTCTCTGGGTGCATGACGAAGAGGTGACAGGAGGAAAATGCAAGGTGGCATGGAAGGCGGTCACCGCGCCGGAGCTCTGCGGTGGACTCGGCGTCCACGACCTAGCCAAGTTCACTTGCGTCCTTCGGCTGCGCTGGCTCTGGCTCTCCTGGACGCATCCTGACCGGCCGTGGGTTGGTCCGGGCATGCCCTGCAACGCGACCGACCAGGCCCTTTTAGCTGCCTCCATGACGGCAACCATCGAAGACGGTTACAACGGCCTCCTTCGGATGAGCACGTGGCTGGGCGGCAGCGATTGCGCTGGCTTACCCCACGGTCTTCGCCCACTCTATCGGGAAGAATAGAGTTAATTGCACGAAGTACCACAATTCGGGCATCACATGCAGATTGGTACCACGATTGCTAATTTTTGCGTGTCACATACCAATATTGGTGCAGGTTTTTGCAAATAAGGCTAAAACACGATTTATACGTATTGACGCTTTGATCCGACATTTCGGGCCCACCGTCGGTGCCGCTAATCGGTGCGATGCCACAAGGTTCACAGGCTGACTAGGAGACGAACTGTGGCCAGAACCTGGTCCGGTCGCACCAACAGCCGGCCGCGCCATTCCCTCCCCTCCTCCTCGCTCGTTTCCTCCGCCGCCGCGTCTTGCCGGCCCATCACGGCCAAGACCGCGCCGACACCATGGCTTTGGAGGACGAAAGCAGCGAAGACCATTCTAGCCTCCCGTACATGCATTCTTCCTCCACAGACGGTCTCAACGAGGTCAGTACAGGGTTAGGGTTAGGGTTTCAGATTTGGGATTTCTTGATTTGGTTGATTTCGCTAGGTTCTGATTTGGCCATTGTATTTGTGCGAGCTTCTGCAGGTCCCTTTCAGCATTGAAGATCCAGATTACAAGGGGCTTGAGCTGGATGTGATGTCTCCATGTGAGAAGCACGGCATGGCATCTCGAGAGGCTTGTTGCCTTTGAAGGAACAGATACACGTGCAGGAGCTTTTTAGCATGTGCACTGCCGGGTATGGATTGTAGGATTGTAGGCATACTGATTTATTTTCTTACTTGGTCGATGCCATATTGAACTCGTTTGTCGGATACTCGCTTTGTCATCAACATTTTGGTTCATAGTGGTTGGAGTAGCTTATTTAGGTCAAGCATGAGTATATTTTTTGGAGTACAATGGCATAGTATTTTTGTTAATAGTGGTAGTAGAGTAGCTTACAAATGGTTGAACACTCCTTGATATGAGCAGAGAGTAACTAACCTAGTCGGGCCTACTCAAGTGGCTGCTCCTCTTGTTAAATGTAGTGGCATGATGCTAAATTTAGACATTCTTTTGGCAACCGCAGTGATTTTACGTAATTACTTCTTTGTATGAATTGTTTTGTTGTTGTTGTTGTTTTGCGGGAAGGTAGCAATTGTGGCTTTGTTGAATGGGTTGATCACGGTGGCCCCAACAATGCAGAATGCATTGTTGAAGCTATGGGCAATGGTTGAAGATGCCAAAAGTGCTAGGGTGAATGACAATCTTGAAAGTTCTTTCACTATCCACCATCTGACAGAAGAGAAGAACAAGCTGGATGCCAACTATGACAAGCTAGTCCAAGATGTGCATGATCTGATGAACTTCCAGGAAGATAAGGTGGTGGATTTCAGACATCTGCAGTCCGCCATTACATATCAGCAGGAGGTAAGAAAAGAACTGATTGATGATATGAAGGCAAAGATGGCAACTGAGATGGCAAAGAAAGATGCAGAGAGACCCAAAGAACTTACTCGAAGTATGAGTCTGCTTTGCTCAACGACAAGAGCTCAAGCAGCAGGTCATTCAGAACTTGAAGTTGAACAAAATGAAAGAGAAGCAAGTGCTTCTTGAAGCTAGTATGAATTTGGAGTCAAGAATGCAGAGCTAACTAAGTGTCCTGGAGAACCTCACCCAAGAGAAGTTAGAGTTGAAGCTTCAGGTTGCTGATCCGCTAAGGGAAATGAAAAGCATATTAAAGAGAAGTGGCAGCTAGAGTTTGAGAATGAAAAGTTGAAGGAGAAGTTCAGGGGATTCGTGCCATCTTGGAGAAGTGAAGAAGATGAAAATGAGATTAGTGGCATTCTTGACCTTTTGGGAATGATGGTTGTGTAATGACCTAGCATCTAGGAACTAATGTTGTGTCTTTGTATGCTTGTACTAATGGTGAACTATGGTTGTGTATGTATGTAGTAGTTATGCTATTCATCCTTTTGTGAGAAAAGGATGAACTATGCATTTGAAGTGGAACTCCTCTATGTATTGTGAACAATGGTTATGTATTGCTATGTATGGATCGGTTTCTTATTATGTATGGATATGCTGATTATGTAGATGGATATGTTGATGATGGTACATTATGACAATGTTGCAACAAACCGCATAAAGACATTGCAATAAAAGAGGAACAAGACTCACTAAATCTCATTGCATCGAAGATAACTTCAGCGATCCATTACAACTTGGCTGCAATCGAACCAACTAACTAACTTAATATCTTGCACGCAACTAAGCCAAGCACGATTATAGTGAAAAGAAAAAGCACATTGTGAAATTTGGCCCTAATCCCTGCAATCTCTACATTTTTCTCTCTGAGTTGAGTTTGCAGAGACATAAACATGGCCTCCCTTGTGCCATCATCTTCACCTGGAGCAGAGATTGGAAACTGATCTTCAGATCTAGCAACAGTTGCACCTTTAAGCCTCCATACTTCATCACGCAGATCCCCAATGAGCTCACTCCAGAATGTGGGCAATGGATCATCATGCCATTGCACAAATCCACAGCCACCGTGCTATTAAGATACACAAGCAAATTTCACCATGCTGCCACATATTATTGCACAGAAGACAGAGGAAGAAAATGGGGGCAAAAAACAACACTCACCATAGCATCCACGCAGCTATAGTACCTCCTACCAGGGTTACTCCGCTCGCCCAGAGATCCATCTTGGCGCCTTCCTTGGAGTTGAGCAAAGGCACATCACTTGGAGGCTCGTATGCCATTGGGTTCTCATGATGGCCTGCAGATCGGGCGCGACTCCTCCCCCTCCTTCCTGCAGCTCGACGAAATCCGGAGGCGGACCCGATCAGACGACCACGACATCTCCGCCGCCGGCCCCAGTCAGCGCCTCTGAGATTTCTCCTTGCCTGTGCTAGAAATGGCCACTGCGTGGATGAACCCTAGTTTGGTTCCCCACTCTGAGATCTTGTGCTGTCTCTTTAATAGTAGGAGAGGTATCTGTCCCACATGTCAGAATCCCCAAATGTGGTCTTGCATGTTATGTGATGCCCCAATATTGGTAATCGACATGCAATAGCTAGCAAGAAGATTGGTACCGATTTGTCACAAGTAATCGCTAATGTGGTACAGATTTGTCACAAGCAACTTGACTAGCGGCAATACTGGTAGTTCAGATAACCACCTAAAGTTCAGATAACCACATAAAGGTGAACATTCAGATAATCACCTAAAGTTCTACATTACAATAATCAACTAGAGTGCTCCACCTCAAGTTCAACATTACAAGCATCAAGTTCAACATTACTAGAGTACTCCACCAGTACTCCACCTCAAGCATCAAGTTCAACCAAAATAACACCACAGTATTTCACATTACATGGCTCCTCCTCCTCCTATGCTAGCAGTGAAGTAGGACATCCATCCAAAGGTGTGTGCCATCAGTAGGAATGTCAGCATATTGCCTGGGGGCAGTGAATGGCATTGGAGCACCTCTTCCAGCTCTTCCTCTGCCTCTGCCAGCTCCTCTTCCAGATGGTGGAGTAGCAGCTCCTCTTCCTCTGCCATCTCCTCTTCCTCTTCCAGATGGTGGTGGTGTAGTAGAAGTAGCAACTCCTCTTCCTCTGCCAGCTCCTCTTCCTCTTCCAGATGGTGGTGTTATAGTAGAATTAGCACCAGCTCCTCTACCAGCTCCTCTGCCAGCTCCTCTTCTTCCAGATGATGGTGGTGTAGGAGCAGAAGCAGCAGGTCTTGGCTGTCTTGCTGTTGGTGCAGTAGAAGGACCGACAGCTCTTGGTTGTGAGGTACTTGGAGTAGCCTTGCAAAGAAAAGGAAACAGTTAATAATTCTAGAAATAAATGTACAAGAAAAGAAAACATTAGTATAATTCAAGGTGAAAAATTATTACCACATGTTTATTCTTCCTCAAAGCTAGCTTCAGCTTCAACTGTTTAAGACAGTTTGTGTACCTATGCCCTTGGAGACCACGATTGCCACATGTTATGGTCCCCATTCTTGAAGTTTCTTTTGGCTTTGGTACTTCAAATTTGCCCTTGATCCTCTTTTCTTTCCTTCTTCCTCTCTTGATTTTGAATGCAGGTGGTTCTATGTCTGGACCAGGGGTCCTTGTCCAATCATGCTCACTGTGCACAGGTGAAAGATCATTGGTTCATAAGCTGCAAGATAGAAATCTTTCTTGAAGAATTTCTTGACATAATCCTCTGGTTTCCTTTTAGCCTTGTTTATTGCGAGGAGATGGCATGGTTGCAAGGTATGCCACTAAGGTCCCACTTCCTGCATCCACAAGTCTCAAGTTCCGTGTTGACAAAGATGTGTTTGCTACCCACTTGTAACTTGCCATAAGTTGACCCCCGCTGTATTGGCTTGCGATGTCCGGCCCTCTCATTCTCAACCTCTAGCTTCTCACTTTGTAATGAGGTGTTATATCCCATCTTGCTTCCTTTACACTCTCTCTTCATGTGCCACCTCACCATCTGCTTATCTTTTATCCCATCACACATTGTCCTTATAGGTTTTCTCCTAACATCTAGAATGTACTTGTTGAACACCTCAGACAAGTTGTTCACTACCAAATCAGTCTTGCGCTTTGTGTCAAATGCATGCCTTGCCCATGTTTTTTTGGTATTGCATTAAGCCACTCCCAAGCTTCCTCACTTTCAGCTCTAAGATCATTCATTGCAATATTAAATTTGTGTTCATTGTAGGCATAGCTAGCATTATCCATGCACTTCTTAAGATCTTCACCCTAAACCCAGCATTTTGGAAATTTGCATATAAATGTCTAAGGCGTAATCTTTGGTTGCAATTTGGAAACACAAAGATTCACTTTGCATTCAATAACCCCGACACAAACAATTTAACAAGTCTAAGCTACAAGCTAAAGAAATATGCACCAATGAAAATCTAAACTACTGTAAACACTTGTTCAAAACAGAATGAAATATGCAAACACATACCTTTTGTCTATCTGACATTATAGTATAAGCTCCAAACTTGCCAACTTCTCCCCCTAGGCAAATTTTCAGTTGGTGTAGAAACCAACACCAACTAGGTGTGTCCTCTTGACCAACTATACCAAATGCCAGTGGATATATGTTGTTGTTGCCATCTCTACCAGTGGCGGCAAGTAGTTGAGCACACCTGTAGTGAGCTTAATGAAGCATCCATCAACACCTGCATAATCAACATTTGCAAACATTAAATACATTCAAGTGAGATACAACATGGAGTACTCTACAATATGTAAATGGTTCACAAGGTTCAAGAACTAACCAATGAATGGCCTACACCCATTGAGAAACCCCTCCCTTGCTCCATTAAGGCAAAAGAACATGGCATGGAATCTTGGGCCTGGGTGGGGTATTTTTGCATTTGGTAATCGGAGTAATGTAGTGACTATTACTCTACTCCTGTGGTTTGTGTCCATGTGATCCGAGCATAGTCTTTAAGCCTAGGATATTGCTTCTTGTGATCTCCTAACACAGCTTCAATAGCTATGTTCTTTGCCCTATATGCCATGCACTTGGGCACATCTACACCATATTTTTCATTGCATGCATCAATTATAGTCGAATACCAAGAGTTATATCAGATCTAAAGAGATGCTCATATTTCTGTGCTAGCCACTTAGCACTAACCACAGTGGTCTCGGTGGTACTAGGGCAAGTGTGCTCTAGTCTCATCTTCTTAATTACAAAAGTTTTCTCCCCTTTTATAACTGCCGCCACCATTAAAACTGGCATTGTTTCTCTGTACACTCAACAATTATCCTCCGATCTCAATTCTGTGATACTTGAAATTCCTGGCCCGGGTGATGTGCAAATTCAACAAAGCATCTTTGAATTGATGTCGATCCTAAAACACAACTTCATACACATTGCTCATGTGGTTGCTCCATTTTCTCATTGTACCACTTCCTAGCAGGCCTTTTCTTTGCCCTACTCTTCCTTTTCTTTGGTAGGACAAAAGAGAGTGGCTCAAAACCATCATCATCACTCTCCCTCAACAACTCCTTCTCTTCTTCATCTGATGATGGTCTGAAATCAGGTACAACCTCTGGTAGCTCACTACAATGTGACCTAGTGGTTGGTCCTCTTCTAACCGGGCAGCTTCCGCTTCTTCTTTCTGTGTTCAACTATAGTTTCTTCTTCTTGTTCAAATGTCCTATCTTCCTCTACCTCAAATGGGTCCTCAACTTCAGTGTCACCCTCATAATGCATAGTCTTCAGCATTTCTTGCTCTTCTGATTGATCATCGTCTGATTCTTCCTCTTGTACTTCTAGCTCTCTCTGTCTCTTTCCCTCTTCCACCTCTACATCTTCATCATCAACCATGTAATGAGGGTCACTTCCAATTTGTCCATCCTCATCGAGAGGCATCACTGTCCTCATAAGCCTCAAATCCTTGATATCCCTCTTCTTCTTCTTCCAAACCGCTTTCAACTTGTCTGTTGCATTTTTGCTTTCTTGTGTGCAAACACCAGGAGGACCAGCAGGATGATGTGTGCTAAGATGCTACATTGACTCTCAAAAACTACTCCTTCCTGATCAACAGCTAAGATAGGAGCCTCACTCAGATCATAAACAACAGGCTCTTGGTACACCACAAAGGACAAGTCCGGCTTTTCAAAATGCTGCCTCTGAAAATCGAATCGGGGTGGACAAGCCCCGCTAGCAAATTAAGCACCAATTTGTCCTGAATCTTCCTCTTTATCATCTGTAATTCTGCATGACTGTCTACCAAATCCAGCCCTTTCTCTCCTAAAGATGGATTTTCAATGTGATACAAACAATCATATGCATTAAATCCTTGGGTTTCCATCACTGCAACCAAATTCAGTTAAGTAATATCTGAACCACACAGCTTCATCTCCAATGGTTCTCTTGCATCAAAATGGATCCTTACTTGCCAAGTGTCTTCATCCAAACTACAGAACAAATTAAATTTCATCTATCCATTATAATTACTCTTAATTTGGAGAGCAACAATACAGTACAATACAATTTAAAGTAACATGTAAGTCTATTATTTACTAATTCAGCACAGAACAATTTGGAGAGCCAAAATAATCCCAAATTGCAACATGCATTGAAATAATTTGAGAGTGCAATACACTATGTTACTAGGTTAGTTTAATTGTCCTATACTAGTCACTTCAATTGGATAAAACCTAATCCCCAACTGGATAAAGCAGAAGATGAACAAACCCTAAAAATGCCCAATTGGATAAATCGGAGGAGGAGTACGACAAGGGTACTTACAAAGACGCCGCCAAGTCCATGAGTCAACTCATGGCTGCCGCTAGGGTTCGCCACCCAGCGCGCCAACCGCAACCGCCGCTCCATGGTGAGTAACATCGACTCGCCGCTTGGCCGAGTACGCAGAGTCGGGAGTCGTCTCCGCCATACCCACGGGCCCGGCCGTTCCGCTAGGAGGCCGAACGACATCTCACCGCCGCAGTGGACGCCTTCGCCGCCCGCTGGCGGAATCGCCGACGCCATGGACTAGGGTTCGAGTAGGGAGGAGGAGGGAGGAATGGCGCGGCAAGGTACCGGTGCGATCGGACCAGTTGTAGCCAGCAGCAGATCGTTCGTCTAGTCAGTAAGACGCAGCTGGCACGCCGATTGGCCAGCGTGGCACCTGACGGGTGGGCCCGAGCTGTCGGATCGGGCGTCAATACGTATAAATACGCGTTTTAGCCTTATTTGCAAAAACCCGGACCAATGTTGGTACTGACACGCAAAAATTAGCAATTGTGATACCAATCTGCATGTGATGCCCGAATTGTGATACTTCTGTGCAATTAACTCGGAAGAATAGATCAGTCTGTGATGCGCTGCATGATGGTCGCTGGATCCTGGATCTTCGTCATGTTGACTACGGCAGCATCATGCACAGCGTGCTCCAGCTGTCCGGGGAGATCCGGAGCGCGGGCATCATCCTTGAGGAAGGGTGGGACAACACGATTTGTTGGACTGCTTGCAGCTCTGGGCAGTACTCTGCACGGTCTGCCGACGCCGTACAGTTCGCGGCCAGACCGGCGACTAGCTTCTCCAACACCATCTGGAGGATCTGGGTGCCCGGGAAGCTCAAGATGTTCCTCTGGCACTCTGGCTGCTCCACCTCGACCGGCTGTGGTTCAACGACCGGCCGCAGAGGCGCGAATGGAGAACTGCTATTTCTGTCAGCTTTGCGTTCGGAAGGAGTCCTCCGCTCACCTTTTCTGGGAATGCCCGATCGCCATCCAGGCATGGAACGACGTGGCAACATGGCGCGGCTGCCACTCCCTGGCACACGCGGTTTGGTGCACCGGAACTACGACGGCCGAGCGCACTCAGATGATCATCAACGCGGCCACCCCAAGCACCATGAAGGGAACCAGATCGAAGCTTGCGCCCGTTGCTTGGCACATCTGGCTCGAGCACAATGCGTGCACCTTCAGGAGGAAATTGCCATTCGCCAGAAGCATCACCGACGCCTGTCGCCGGGACATGGAGCAGTGGAAGATTGCAGGAGCAGCCTGCATCAAGCACCCCTTTGAGGATGTGCCCCGAGTAATCTCTTGCCGTTTTGCCGGAGCCAGCATAGGAAATTCTAGGCTGGTTTTGTACTCTTTTTTCTTCCCGCACCACCGATCACTTGATCAACACTTGTTTTCCGCTCTCTCTCTCCGCTAATGAAATGAACGCCAGCCAAGCTGGATCTTTCAAAAAAAAAAAAGATCCGGCCAGGCGTGGGAGTGAAATGGCCAGGCGCGGGCGTCTGGATGCAGTCGCGAAATTTAGCAGCAACAGCCCAGGTGCTATATATTTGGTGCTGTATTTAGGGCTGCCCAAAAGGAAATTGCAAAAAAACTACGGTTGGGCAGCAGTTGGAGGGCGTTTTTTCCCCTCGTGCCCAAAAATAAGGCTGCTATTTAAGATGCTCTTAGCTCCTAATTCTCCACTGCACAATACTTCCAGTTCCACTCCATACAGTTGAGTAAACAAATTACATCTGGTACATCAATTAGCGAAGCCAAAGAAAGGAGACCTACATACAGCTTAGGATCATCCAACACACCGTGCCCATACAACAATCAGTTAATGAAATATGCACTTTTGATATTCACACATTAATGGTACCACTGCATTCTTCAGAAATTACTTTCGCCGCCAAATGTAGATGGGGGATGGACTGCATCATATGCCGGAAATTCCTGTCAGGGTTCATGAATGTGAGTAGCTTAACAACATATGAAGAAAACATGGATAAATAAAAGCAGCATGGCTTCTCCATATCTGACTTAAAAAATTCAGCATGGCATTAGAAAAGAGAGTTATGGAAGCCTCCTTGATTTCTCTCCTTCTTTTTATGTTCTTCTACAAATTGAAATCATATATCAAGCGTCAAATTTTACTTTTGTGTCTCCCCTACTTCGATTTCATCCATTTCCAACTTTCTTCTCTTCATCCGCATGATGATACTTAAATACTAATGGCTGGGATTTAGTACACAGAGCTAGCCATCAGAAATACCAAAACACTAATTATCTACTACCTCTGTAATAACTATATATAAGACGTTTTTGTCTTATATTTAGTTACGGAGGTAGCACTGGTGACCCAATACACCAGCTAGTAATATTACATCATTTTTCATGAATAGCATGGCAACATTAGTACATTAAGAAGCACTGAGCAGGATCTGCATTCTGATGTTATTGTTAGGACAAGCTACAAGCCTACAGCCTGCTTTCACAGGTCAGTCCTCCAATTAGCTGTGAGGAAAGAATAAGATGCTATGTTTGGCAAAGGCAAGGATCTCTAGTAACAAAATGTTGGCAACTTGCAGCAACATCAACAATAGGCTAATAGACATAATGGTATATCCCAATGACCCTTGTATGCGCACGGCTGGGTTCCCTAGGGGGTGATTTGGTTAAAGGTATAACCACATGCTTGTTTTATGAGAGGTATAACCACATGTTGACCAAATTAATTTTTATTGAGTAAATTGCAGCATGGATTTTAAACTTGCTTACTTTACTAAGTAGGGCCCTAAACTCAAAACTCGTTTTAAGTCCTCAAATTAAATGGCTCGACCAGACCCAAAAGCTGTTTCGCCAGATTGACATGACATTTCTTTCCGGTCTCACACCCTTGTTCCGGTATTTTGACAGACACTTGGGGATGCTGAATTTTGAACAAGCTGTCATGGCCACTCATAAGCTTGATAAGCACGAACTGACGTGGCCACAAGCGAGCTCGGGCTGTGCTAACATATTATGCGAGGGAGCACTGACCACTCTTAGCAGGTCACCATCCTGAGCATGGAAGATCAGGAAAAGGTGCTTCTACCAACCGCAATTGCCTCAAACTTTATGGCAAGCCCGATGTCAGATTGCATTGAAACCAATTGACGGCATTTCATACCAGCTATCTAGCACATGCTTGTATATATGAATGCTTCATCAACTACTGTCTTTCAAGCTGCTTACTTGACCTACTCAAGCCTAGAAACGAGCATCAGGCGACATGTTTATCAAATGGACTGAGTGAGATTTCCAGATGGACAATGAGCAGCCTACATTGTCCTGATGTATGGTGTGTTGCTGCCCCATGGCATGCACTTCAATCCTACAGACCATGGCCAGCACCCACAACTTATGCACCCCAATCCAGGACAGTAATGGCCACATCGCCAATCTGCCCGTAGTTAGGCTACAAAATGCCCCTGCTGCCATTTTGACAGATCGCTCAGACTCCGGCTTCCTCAACTTGTTTGATAAATATATCTCAACAGGCAGCATAACTGCATAAGAGGGGGAGAGACTGGGAAGAGATACCAAGGCAGCATTTTGTCATGAGGGAGTGCCATGCCACCCTGAAAAAACCTGATTTTGGACATGATTGAACAATTTATAGGCATTTGAGACTTTGCGGACCTACTAGTTTTTTAGTTTTAGGACTTTGCCTGAACTAAGCATGCAAGTTCAAGTACCGGTATGCGATTTACACGTTTGTATCAATAGGCATGTTATATGAAGCTTCCTAATCGTATCTACCTCTTAATACATGTTACCTTCAATTAAGAAAAGGTCTAGATTCTAGAGTAGGAAGTCCGTCAACATACCTGTGGTGCTGGTGCACACTGAGGCACGGAATGGATATTTGCATGCCCCTCAATCTGACTTGCTGAAACACCAGTAGCAGGATATTCCTGGAATTGATGTAATGTGCACAAAATTTATCATCATATACCTAAATACTCCCTCTGTAACTTAATATAAATCGTTTTTCGACACAACGATAGTGTCAAAAAACGTCTTATATTAAGTTACGGAGGGAGTAGATAATAAGGTACTCAGTAATAATTAAGAATAAAGCACAAGACTCAATGGTAGGACTTCTACCTGGTAGAAGAAAGGTCTACCAATAGATGAGTTTGTTGCAATATCTTCTGTTGCAAAATACTGATTTTGATTTGGTTGGTCAACAAAAACTGACTCGGCTGGCGGAGGCAAAACCACTTGTTTAACATTTCCTGCAAAACAACATAGTGATTTTGTTAGACACATGCTACTAAGGACTAAACAAATTACAATTCATGAGAAGCAAAGAGGAATTACTTGAATTTTTATCCTGCTTAGATAACTTTTTTTTCCTCTTCTCAGCTTTACTTGCATCTTTGTCTTTTCCTGAGGGATGTATATGCATCCTTTTCAGTTCACATACACTTTCCAATGATTTTTCTCCATTTTCAAGCATGTCAAGAATAAGTTTTCTTGTATCCTGATGACCTTTGCTCTTCATCAGCAGATCATAAACAAACCACATAGCCCGGTTACGATATGCAAGCACAGCCTCTGTGCAATCTTGTTCTGGAGACTGGTCACTTGGAAATACATAAGTCCCTTTCCTCACATATTTTGTCCATCGCTTTAAAACATAACTTTCAGGAATTTTATCAAGATTCTTGAGACCAAGTGCATTCAGTGCATGCGAACAAAGTATGCCCATCATCTCAAATTTTTTGCAACTACAGCTCAATTCCATGGTAGAGGTGTCAAGGAAAACTATCCAAACTTTTGGACTACTTTGCATAATGAACTCAAATCTATACAGTGTTTCACTGCATTGCATTTCCTGGTATGAAGTTCCAGTGCATCCGTCTAGAAACTCTGTTTCAAGAGACTTGTGGACTTTATGTGTGTAAACTTCAGCAGCGTGTTGCAAAATACTATTCTGCTTAACTGAACACTCTGGGGAAATTTGATTGCACTGAATATCGTCTACAGATTCATTTGTACGCCAACTCCCAACCAGTTTATCAAACTCAAGAGCAAAATTAGTGGGTGAAGTTGATTCATCAGCAATGCTGCCCAGCACATTGTGTGAACTAAAATTCCTTTCCAGTGATCTAATACCACAATCAAATGCAACCTTGTGAAGAACTGTGCACCATTTATGCCTCTGCTCAAATAGATCAGTGAGCCACTGGTCATCCTGCAAATTAAGCTCCTGAAGCATCATTGCCCATGTTTCCTCAAACTCTGCTTCTGACTCGCAATCTTTCATGCATTTCATGAACATGCTATGAAATGTTCCAGAAGCATTTGGTGTATCCAAATGGGCCAGTAGGTTCTTTTCGATATGCCACTGACAAATACAATGGCGTGTCTCTGGGAGAATGACTTCAATTGCCTTTGAGATAGTGTCATTCTGATCAGTAAATATTGTTTTAGGCGGACAACCACCCATTGACTCTAAGAATGATTTCAGTAACCATTCATAGGATGTCAACGACTCATCTAACATAAATGCACAGCCAAACATAACATTTTGCATGTGGTGATTAATACCAACAAATGGGGCACATATCATATTGTACTTATTGGTACGATATGATGTGTCAAATACCACAACATCTCCAAAACAGTCATAGTCAACACGGCTTCTACCGTCTCTCCAAAAGAAATTGGTCATTTGGCCTTCTTGGTCTACTTGCACATCCCAATAGAACATACCTTGCTCAATTGTTCTACGCTTCAAATATCCTACAAGTGCTTCGGCATCCTCTGGTTCAAGCAGTGCGTAACTTTGGATGCTAACCTGACTATGGCATTCAGCACCATCATCATGCACATGCAAACTGTCATGCATCGATTGGATTTCAGCATTCACCATTGCGTTCAGTGTACCGGGTTTTGGAATCGAAAGGATCCTCACTGATCTCAGTAAGTGTATTTCTTCAGGCGGAACCAACTCGTGATTATGCTCAGGAATTATCTGAATAACTCGCCACTGACCTTCGGAATCAACTCTAAAACGGACCATCGCTTTGCAGTTAGTTCTGGTCTCTGGCTTATTAAAGTTTGCCTCGGTAAGCTGCTCATCATCCTTTAAACCTTCCTTTGAGCAGTAATAGTCTTTCGTTCGAATAACTTTGGTCCCTGTAAAGTAGTACTGCTTTCCCTTTTCGCACACTAAAACCCATACGGTGCCCATACTCACAGTACAGCCTGTAAGCTTGTTCCTCACTATACGCAACTTTAGTGCGCAATTCTTCAGTAAACTCCTCCCGGCTTGGTATAACAGAATTATTTTCCTGGTCTTCTTCACTTCTCACAGAATGTTCCTCCGTTCCCTGTTCTTGGCTGTCAAAAGCTACTTGAGCGCCATTTTCAGTAGCATAGATGATTTGCACCTGTCCGCTCTCTTGAGCTTCATGCTCGTCGTCTCCAACATTCTCTAGACAGATCGCGTCTCCATCAATCTCAATAGGGACGCTAGTACCTTCCATTTCTGCATCATCCACCACAAAAGGAAACATATTGGTCACATGCCAAGCAAAATTTAATTAGAGATAAAGTCAACCATGCGATACAACAAATTTAAGGATCGTCAAACATAAATGAGAATGAGGTACTGACATACTAGAGTACACTAACTTTCGACTTATTAAAGGTAATTAAGGCATGCCCTCTGGAAACAACGCAAGAGCCCAAGTGAACTATACAGTCGTGCGAGTTAACCATTACCTACAGTTATCCAAGCTGCTGTCACCACATGATGCACACAATCCTTAAGCCCTAGAACATCAAATATGTTGCTTATCATAATCATAACGCATACAGGTAGACTATTTTCCAAGCTTTAAATTTCCAAGATTTACAGCAAATTCCATTCTACCAGGTTTGCATAGAACCACAATATTGAGGTTCTCCAGTGCAACGGAATTAATGTTATTCAGCAAACAAACCGCTATAAGAATAATCAAAGCCACAATTAACCGGATGGACGGGAGCACCTCAGAAAGGGGAAACTGGATTGATCTGTACCAGCAAAAGAAAACAGCCTGGAATAAAATTTGTGAAGATTTTTTTAGCAGGAATTAAATTGGAAAACATATAGACCCCCCCAACCACCACCACCAAACCTGGTCTAGCTGCACCACTGGCCCTCATCTACTCCGCGCAAATATAAGTAGAATCTCCTCCAGTGGTGGAACCAGGGTTTTCAAAATGGCACGCGGAATTACAATTTATTTTACTTTGTGACATACAATATAAGACATGAAAGTTTACACTAACAGCAAGGAAACTACAAATTGTTCTTAGGGCCTGTTCAAATCACAGCCAAAGCTACCATACCACAAAATAGGCTTGCCAGCGAAATTGATGGCTGTTTGAACTGGTGCCAAAGGGTTGGCTGGCCCGGCACAGCCGCCGCGAGACCATGCATTTCTCGCCAGCACGCTAGCAAGCCGAGGGTGCGGTGAACCTTCGCCAAATATTGGCGTCGTACACTGCCATCTCTTCCTGGATGGGTCCTGTGTAATTATCTGTTTCTTCATCATGTGGTCCATGCTGTAGGATAGTTTCCTTATTTTAGAGTGTAGCTGTTCAGTGGGCCCTCATGCGATTAGCAAGTACTCCTACAAGGCTCCGCTCCTGTATAGCAACTTCCACCTGCACCAATTACGCACCATTGTCTGCCTCATTTATTTTCTTGTTCAGGCATTTTACCTTGTTATAGGAAACTGTATCTTAGTTTCATTTTTTGTTTATGTATCTTATATAGACAACCCCCACTACAAGTCAAATACCTATTTTGCTGCACGTATATGCTTCCACATCACCTTAATTACTAACAGCCGTTCGATCTATACTGTCTGAGCTGAGGCACCATTGGATTCAGAAGCAAGTTAGGCCCCTTTCCCACCCTTCCTCACTCGGACAGTAACCTAGGTGAGACTCTTCGTAGTCCCTGCATTTCCGTTCCAACATTTATTCAGCCTTGATTCTCTTCCTCTTCCCTACAAATTCCACTCCCAGCCTACAAACCCACGTATCAGTTTCTAGTCCGCACATCGTCAGTCTGGCAGCTAGCTCTGTGCTGGATTAGGCATGTGTTTCCGGCTGGCTAGCTCTGTTCATGTACGCTTATATTTTCTTCATGTATGCACTTAACATTTTCAGATTAGAAGTTCGTATATGTCTCTGAACATTCCTAAGACTAGTGTAGCCCTCACATCTCAACTGGTTGCAAACCAAACATAGGTCAATTTTGCCGAAATTTTGGATGGTACAATGGCTACAATCCAAACAAGAACAACTTGCCCTCACTTTGGTCATGCCAAAATTTCAGTGGGGCTAGTAGGATCTCAAACCAAAACACACCCTTAGTAACAATAATGTTTTCTCTGTTTTTCAAATATCAGCGTATTCATCTAATTAAATTTGATTGAATGCTGCAATTAATCAAACAATTAACCATCTTCTATTCTCAGCTGGAAAGGAAAAAAAAAACAGAAACTGAGAAGTCAGAACACTCACGGTAGGCCGGTGGATAAATGTTGGCCTGGGTGCTACCGGTGGCACATCAGCCGCCGCGGTGGACGGTGGCCGGCGCACGCCGTGCCCGTCGAAGTGCCGAGGAGCCGAGGACGACCAAAGCGCGAGGGCGGCGTGCAGGCTCGGGGGCGCGGCACGGAGAGAGTGGTGGCGCGCTCACTTGGGGCCGTGCGGGCAGCGTGGCGCGCCGGCGCTCGGGGCGACGCTCGGCTCCGGTCGAGAAGTCCGGTAGGGTTAGCAGCGCCTGGTCCAGTCTGCTCTGCTATCGGGTTTTTTTTTTTGGAGCGGTGTCTGCTCTGTTCTCCTTCTTGCGCCGCGCCGGGATACAAGCAGGCCACTGAGTTTGGCTGGTGTCAGGCATTCAACCCCATTTTAACTTGTTATTTTTATTTAAAAAACACATGTAATTTTATTCATACTCATAACAATTACATGTATTTTTTCCTAAAAAACATGTATACTGATTTGGATCTAAGATTTAAGAGAATACAAACTAACTCCTATGACAAAGAATTACAATAAAATCTTTACAAAACACATTCTCCGCGGTATCATTTTCTAGTAGAAGAAGTACTCCAAATATTTCGGTAAAGAGGCTGCAATTGGACTGAAGCAACAACGTTGTCACTCTTTCAACCACACGAACATTAATAATAATGGTCTTTGAAAGTGTCTTGAGTCGCCCATCCAAAAAGATGAGAAGTCTTGATCGATGAACGTGCTTAGGCCAGGGATGATCCCCTAGAAGTGCAAGCCATCGAATCACTATATCTTCACCATGGTGTCGATGAAAGATTTCACCTCTACAAAGAACCAGACTAACAAAAAAAATTGACACAACAATATAAACTCATCAGATCCGAATAATCAAATCTGCGAAGGTAGAAAACTCTCTAACCTTATGGTACTGCTAAAAGGACGATAGAAATTTATTCTCACAAAACTACGATGATCACTAGATGATGACGAATAACATATATGTCTTGAAGACCCGGGGTCTTCCCCTACCTCTTAGCGGCAAGATGGCGGCTGGAGAGGGGACTTAAATTTCTCACATGACGGCGGCGGCACAAGATACCCTCCTTTTAACTTGTTATCTTTCAAGCGTGCCACAACTTTCCAAAGTGATATTTGGCCCAGGTAAGGAAGCCTCAGTTGGGAGCTCCTGTCCGGTGCCTTAAGCGCCTGAATAGGTTCCTGGGCCCACGTGCCTCCAATGGTGGGCAGGCCCAAGAAGCCTGGTTGCTTGACTGCGTTTTTTTTGGGTCCGATCTTATTGGACTAGTTGCAGTTATCAAATGTCCACTTGATAACATATACAAGATATAAAAAAATTGAATTCAAAACGTTACAGCTTTGGGAATAAGTTCACGAATTTGAAAAAAAATCATTGAATTTGAAAAGAGTTCATCGGATTTGAAAAATGTTCACAAATTTTAAAAAAAGGTTCATCGAATTTGAAAAAAAATTCATCAATTTTGAAAAATAGTACATAAAATTTAAAAAAAACATCGACTTTGAAACCAAGTTCATTGATTTTTCTAAAAATAATCAAAGTTGAAAGAAGTTCATCATTTTTTTAGAAAAATCATTCAATATGGAAAAGTTCATTGATTTTTTTAAAAGTTCATCGAATTTGAAAAACTTCGAGCATTTTGAATAAAAATAAAAAAATGTAAAGTAAAAGAATAAAGAATAAAGAAATATAAAAGAAAAAACCAAACAAAAATAAGGGGCTTTCTGCAAACTGGAGGCTTTCCACAAACTGCGAAACGAAAAAGAAAGTAACCAGTCACGAGTGATAGGTCGTCCTAGTGGTTCATGCGGTTTACAATAGAGGAAGAGATCGTGTATTTGATTCTGGCCGAGGAAAGGGCCGGCTCAGCCAGGAGGGGGTGGGGGTGTGCGTCCGTTTGCAAATTGTACAGTAGAAGGCGCTAAAAGCACCAAATAGGAAATACCAATTGGGTGTGGAATAGTCGTCGCACCTTTCAATAGCTTTTTTTAGCCCGAAGGAATATCGCGCCTTCTGCTATATGCAACATTGCGAGTGACTCGTGGTGACACTCGCTTCGTCCCATAATATAAGATGTTATTACAGTTATGGGATGGAGGGGGTACATTTGATCAGATAATTGTTTTATATAGTAGGAAAATAAATGGTTGACTAACACAACATTTTATCAATGATAAATAATGTCATCAGAGAGCTAGTGTTTTGTGTTTTATTTATAAAAAGCGGGTGGAACGTCTTTTTGGAGAGGTATGGTGGTTCTGTGTGCACGTGATAACTATTTCTCACTTATAGTGAGTCTACCAGTACTCTCAACAGAAGGAATCCCTTAGTGGATTGGCCCTGTCGCATGATTTTCTTTCGTTTTTACTTTTTTTTTGCGGAAGACTGTCGATCTATTTATCTTCAATCATGGCAGTACAAAGAACACCAGAAATAATAAAAATTATATCCAGATTCATAGTTTCGGGTTTTCTGTGTTTCTTCAAATATTTTCTTTAGTTTTCTCACTTTTTCTTACAGTTCTTTCTTTTCGCTTTTCAGTTCATTTGTATAGTTTTATGCATTTCTTTATCGTCTTACTTCAGATTCCCCCCCCCCCCCTTTTCTTCTGTTTTTATTTTTGGTTTTATGTTCGCTTCTTTGGTTTTCTAGTGTTATTTCAATGGTTTTGTTCGGGTTATTTATTTATTTTTTCACATATGTCTAAAATTTTCAGTACACAATGTACATTTTTCATATACTCATGTAACATTTTTTATACACATTAAATATTTTTAAATGCATGATGTACATTTAAAAAAATACATATTTTGAATATATTTTCATATACATATTAAACATTTCTCAAATACATGTTGAACATTTTTTTTTGAATGGCACAAAACAATTTTTAACTAAACGAAAAAAATTACACTGTATAGATATACTTTTGAATTGAATGAACATATTTTAAAACAGGTGAATATTTCTGAAATGTTAGATACATTATTAATAGTGCAAAACATTCTTTTTGAATCATGCAAATAGTATTTTAGATTGTGTAAACATATATTTAAAATTCCAAAATTATGTTTTTGAAACACATGAACATTTTTTAAATAAAACATACAATTTTAAATTGGACAAAATGTAAATATTTTTATTTATGAAACATTGTTAAATGTCCCGTTAATTTTTTGAATCATGAAAAATATTTATTTTCAGTTATGCAGACTTTCTTTTACATTGTATACAAATTTATTTAAAATGTTGCAATTATTTTTTGAAACAGTAAACAATTTTTAAATGGCTCTTACATTTTCTGAACTTTCCCCGTTTTATTACTACCGCGAGTCTTATACAATCGATCGGATCACCACCGTATGGCTAATAAGCGATGACAAGTGATTCTTGCTTCATGCAGGTGAGTTGTAGCCTGCAAGCCGAACTAAGGACTGGTTTTTTGGAGTTAGCTCACACTCACGAGATGTACAAAACATTGTTTTTTGAATTACATTATTTTTTATATTGTATAGTCATTTCAAAAATACCACAAACATTTTTTTAACATGTGAACATTTTTTAAATGCCACGTTCATTTTTTCAATACTATCAATTTTTGTTTTAATTATGTGAACATTGCACAATTTTTTGAACCTGTCATGATTTTTTGAATTTGGGAAAATATTTTTCCATTTTAGAAATATAAGTAAAAGTAATGAAAAAAAGGTAAAAAAAAACGTGCGCTAGGCCATTCATGTCGGGCGCCTGAGGCGGGCGCACCTTCCGTCTCGCTCTTCCCAAAAAAAAATCTTCGCCTCGCTCTAAGCGAGACAAAGCAGCTCCTCGCTTCAGCAAGAAGGAAACCAATTTCATGTTAGCATAAGAAAGATAGATAATTGAACACACAACACAACATTTGAAGATTTCACTTGTTCAGTTTGGTGCAAAATAACACACCACTTTAACAACTTGGCAATAAATAAGACTTTTATCAAATGTTACCTCTCATTGTGACATACACAAATAGTGCAAACAGAATAATAACTACAAGTCGTTTGCATGCAATACCATCTTACAATTGTGGCATGCTAATGAAGAAAAGTAATATTGCACGAGATCTAATATAGTAGCTTCAAGGAATAACAACACAGTCTTGGCCAGGCTTTGCACGACAGAGTTGGAAAGACTGCCTGGATGTGCAATAATCCTCACCGCACTCCCGATCAGATCCCACGGTATGACCATCCTCATCTCCACCGCGAGCTCCAACTCGTCCGCCGTCGCCCACCTGCCAACGCAGAAGTCGAGCACGTCCGCCCGACTTGAACCAGGTCTATTCATTAGACATTGAGCCCAGTAACCAACTAAGCCACCTTTAGTTGTTGTTTGTTGTATATAAACAAGGTTATTTGAACCTTTCTTTTTTTCTGTCATATCAGCAATAATATTATTATTTGCTTGATAACTTTGGCATGACCAGCGTGATAACTATGACATGAGCAACATGATAACTATACTATGATAAGCCTGATAACTAAATTATGAGAAGGTTAATGACTACATCATGAGAAGCGTGATAACTTTAGCATGGGCCAGTGGTAACTTCACACTAAGGTATGTTTCGACAAAAAACAAATTCCTGGATGAAAGTTACGATGGTGTTTAAACTTAAGATATTAGGTTTGTGGTCCATAAAATTACCATAAATTTACATGGAAATTGCGGGAGAAGTTATGTTTCAACATTTTTTCCTCGAAGTCAAAGTTACCATGGTGGTTGAACGTAAGTTATGAGGTCCATGGTGCATAAATGACCATTGATATTTACACAGTAGTTACCGGGGCATATTTCAACAACTTTTTCCCCATGGGTAAAAAGTTATCAATGGGGATTGGGGTGTATGTAAATTATCGGGTGTTTGTTGCGTAAATTACCATGCTATTTGCACTTAAGTTATTAGGGTATATTTCTGCAACTTTTTTCGCTTATGGTTAAAAACTATCAATGTGTTTATATGTAGTTATCAGGTCTATTGTGTATAAATTATCATCTTATTTACACATAAATTACCAGGGTATGTTTCAACAACTTTTTGGATGAGTGATTTGGACATACTTAATTGCACAATCAATTGTGGCTTGATGTTTTTCCAACCAATCCATACCCAGGGTGAGGTCTATGTCGAAACAGTTGAGGGCAATGAGAGAAACTGGGATACAAGACCCTTAACTAGATTTGGTTGTCATGGCTCAACCTCTTGGTGTGGCACTAAGATCCTGAAAAATGAATCGGTAGAGGGGTGTGCAAAGATTCAAAAGCTATGCCATGGAAAGATGTAAAACTCTTAGACATGAAAGAGTGTGACATTCCTAAATCGAAAAGAACCGAAGCCGATATGGAGTTGACACGAAGTGTACTAAGTACAACATCGGTTGCTTCCTAAGCTTCTTCAACAGATGTGTGGTCCACACAACCATGACCAATAGTCCCTACACACAACATGCACTTTATAATCATATATGCATCGTGCACGCCGTGTGTTGGAAACAACATGTATCACAACACAAACTCTACGACTCAAAGCATACATATTCAAAGGCTTTAACGAGCAAAGTGTAGCAGATTTATTCACACGGAGGTCACATGACCAACGCGCAACAAGCAAAAAGGAAGCAAATTATGTCTTAGTAAAGATCTAGTTTAACAAATAGCATAAGAGGACTGAAATAAGGTACAACGACCCTCCCAAGGAACCAAACTGCTATATGGGAGAACATCAATCCTTCTGTAGAAACCACCATTGAGTTTAGTGGGTCTCCTTTGCAACATTTTAATTATTAAGCAAGGGTGGGTATAATTATACTCAAAGCAATATTTACATAGAACTATCTACTCATCCTCAAGTATCAAGGGAAAAGGTATGTACCTAGTTTGCATGATTGCGAGCTTTGACTTTAGCTACTCTAAGCTACGCCTACCAACAGTTTGTAGCAGAGGTAAGAGAATACACATGAGTCCATCATCTAGCTAATCACCATTTTAATACACCACCATGAATCCTCTCTCGACTCACCCGCGAGGAAGTAATCCATGGTACTCTTGCTTATCTAGGCAACTTTAAGGTAGCCATTGAAGTTCTCTATGATCAGGTATAGAATTCCAAGTAGTCACTTAACTGCAGACACGGCTATTCGAACAAATTTAACCCTCTAGGGGTGTATTTTCTCACCCACATGTATTAGCCGACTCTTATTGCCAGGCAGTGCGTGATCATGACACTTATCTTACACACCGACTCTAGTCCAGCGAGTCACCTATCTAGGTTCTAGGGATTGAAACATGGTAAATAACTACAGTATCTAGTCATAGTGTACGGTAGCTACATTTACACGACCGGGTCTGAGCCACGAGATAAGACTAAATTGGTTTGGATTTGTCAAATTCGCGGATGGAAGGCTGTACATTTCTCGCTTTCCCGAGTGGAAACCCTGATCTACGGGAGACCCTGATTACGCACTTAGTCATATATTGTATTGTTGTTGAGCGGGTTGAGTGGTAAGTGTGCACTAGTAGAAAAAGGGTCAAATGTGAAGCACATTAGTGCCGGTTTGAATTTGAGCCGGCACTAATGTGTCCATTAGTGCCGGTTCCAACGGCTAGTCGGACCGCTCTCATTAGTACCGGTTCGTGGCGAACCTTTAGCACTGGTTCGTGCCACGAACCGGTACCAATGAGAGTGGTGGCAAGATGTTGTCAGTCTGGGGCCCGTCCAGCACCTTTAGTACCGGTTCGTTTCACGAACCGGTACTAAAGGTCGTCCTACATAAACCCTTCGTCCACCCGAGCTCTCTCTATTCTTCCCCTTTCCCCTCTCCTCTTTGTTCTTCCCCTCTTCCTCTCAAGCTCATTACACATTTTGCCCAAAATTTGTCAAGATTTGAAGGCCCCCATCCATTCAAATGATCACAAAGGTTAGCAACTTTGTCCTTTCATCCCTCATTGCTAGATTAGCTCTTGCAATGCTTTATATAGTGATTAATTTGTTAGTTTAGTAATTTGAGAGGAAATTATATGTGCTAGTATTTGATTTATATGCAATTTGAGGTCAAAAATAACACTTAGTTTGCATATGTAGGTGTGGTTTACTTAGTGCCTTCTAAATCTCCGTCGTAACCACCGTCGATCGCCTGCACCGTCCCGTCACCGGCACCACCATGTGGTGAGCCTCTTGTTCATGAATGTTTTATATAAAAAAAAATTGATGTTTGTGTGATTTGGATATATAGTTACTCGTATAATTATCTTACCCGTACGTTGTTTGTTATACATAGTGCCATGGTTTTGATATCCGTCTCCGTCTGCCCTCGTCCTTGTTATGATTCGGATGTGGTATATTCTCTTCTAAAACTATTTGTTGCATTTTGTGTTTATGACAAATTATGCCCATCAAGTTGACATAGATATTTTTATCTAGGAGGTATGTGAACCGGAAATTCCAACCGACCCTATTGTCGAGAGGTTAAATTTAGTTGAAAAAGAAAACGAGTATCTGAAAGAAAAATTGAAAAGAATTGAGGGGGAGAAGATGGAATTGGAGTTGCATGTTGCCGATGTCGTTGATGATCACAAGATCAAGATGGAGAAAATGCGCTTGAAGATTAGAAAGATTAGAAAATATGCCATTGATAGTGAGGCTTGGTATCATTATGCTCTTGGATCAATTGTTACCTTAGTTGCGATCTTGATCGCATTTGTTGTTGCATTTAAATGCTTTAGCTAGAGAGTTATTTGTTTGTTGCATTTAAGTGTTGTATGAACTTTATGTATGAACTTGTATTAATTTGGTCTTTTCGGTAATGTGTAATGAAGATGAGCCGACAATGGATGTACGATGACCGGTGCTCTCCCGAGTTCATTAATGGCGTGCATACTTTTCTGATTGCGGCTCAGGCAAACAAGCGGGCGGATGGTTTTATGCCTTGTCCATGTGCTGGCTGTAAGAATGATCACAATTACTCTAACTCAAGAACCATTCACGTCCACCTGTTTGAGTCCGGTTTCATGCCCCACTATAATGTTTGGACCAAGCACGGGAAAAGAGGGGTTATGATGGAAGAAAATGAAGAATAAGAGGACGATGATAGTTATCATGGCCATGGGTTCCCTGAATACGATGATATAACAATGGGGGAAGAAGCTGAGCCGGCAATGCGGGAAGAAGCTGAAGAAGACGCATCAGATGAGCCCGCTGATGATCTAGGTCGGGCCATTGCCGATGCAAAGAGAAACTGCGCAAGTGATTTGGAGAAGAAGAAGTTGGAGCGCATGTTAGAGGATCACAAGAAATTGTTGTACCAATTGCGCGGTGACAAGAAAAGTTGGGCACCACACTGGAATTGTTGCAATGGAAGGAAGAGAATGGTGTATCTGACAAGGGATTTGGAAAGTTGTTGGTAATGATAAAGAATATGCTTCCAAAGGACAACGAATTGCCCGAGAGTACGTACGAAGCAAAGAAGACTGTCTGCCCTCTAGGGTTAGAGGTGCAGTAGATACATGAATGCCCTAATGATCGCATCCTCTATCGCGGTGAGTACGAGGATTTGAACGCTTGCCGGTATCACGGTGCATTGCGCTATAAGATCAGCGGCGATGACCCTGGTGATGTCGAGGCTGAGCGCCCCAGGACGAATATTCCTGCCAAGGTGATGTGGTATGCTCCTATAATTCAGTTGAAACGTTTGTTCCAAAACAAAGAGCATGCGAAGGCGATGCGATGGCACAGAGAAGACCGTAAGAAGATGGAAAGTTGAGAGTACCCGCTGACGGGTCGCAGTGGATAAAAGTCGAGAGAAAGTACGAGAAGGAGTTTGCAGGTGACTCAAGGAACGTATGGTTTGGTCTAAGCGCAGATGGCATTAATACTTTTGGGGAGCAGAGCAGCAACCATAGCACCTGGCCTGTGACTCTATGTTTGTATAACCTTCCTTCTTGGTTGTGCATGAAGCGGAAGTTCATTATGATGCGGTGCTCATCCAAGGCCCTAAGTAACCCGGCAACGGCATTGATGTGTACCTAAGGCCATTAGTTGAAGAAGCTATACGGTGTGGAATGGAACAGGTGTACGTGCGATGGGATGAGCACGGACAGAAGAATTTGACCTAAAGGCGTTGTTGTTCGTGACCATCAATGATTGGCCTCGCTTCTCAAAGAACCTTTCCGGAGATAGACAAACAAGGGATACCGCGCATGCATGCACTGTTTGGATGATACCGACAGTATATATTTGGATAATTGTAGGAAGAATGTGTACCTGGGGCATCGTCGATTTCTTCCGAGTAGGCATCCCGTAAGAAAGAAAGGCAAGCATTTCAAAGGTGAGGCGGGTCACCGGAAGAAGCCTCGCCACCGTACTGGTGTTGATGTACATGATATGGTGAAGGATTTGAAGGTAGTCTTTGAAAAGGGTCCTGGTGGACAACTTGTTCCAAATGACGCTGACGGACGCGCACCCATGTGGAAGAAGAAATCTATATATTAGGACCTGCCCTATTGGAAAGACCTAGAGGTCCGCTCCGCAATCGACGTGATGCACGTGACGAAGAATCTTTGCGTGACCCTACTTGGCTTCTTGGGCGTGTATGGGAAGACAAAAAATACACCTGAGGCACGGGAGGACCAACAACGTATGCACGGAAAAGATGGCATACACTAGGGTCATGCCAGCTACGCTCTTACCAAAGAAGAGAAGGAAATCTTCTTTGAATGCCTTTCGATATGAAGGTACCGTCTGGCTTCTCGTCGAATATAAGGGGAATAAAAAATATGGCAGAGAAAAAGTTTCAGAACCTGAAGTCTCATGACTGCCACGTGATTATGACACAACTGCTCCCGATTGCATTGAGGGGGCTTCTACCGGAAAACGTTCGATTAGCCATTGTGAAGCTATGTGCATTCCTCAATGCAATCTCTCATAAGGTAATCGATCCAGAAATTATACCAAGGTTAGAGAATGGATTGGTGCAATGTCTTGTCAGTTTCGAGTTGGTGTTACCACCATCCTTCTTCAACATCATGATGCACGTCCTAGTTCACCTATGCGAAGAGATTAACGTATTGGGTCCTGTATTTCTACACAATATGTTCCCCTTTAAGAGGTTCATGGGAGTCTTAAAAATATGTTCATAACTGCGTTAGGCGGAAGGAAGCATCTCCAACGGCCATGAAAATGAGGAGGTCATTGAGTTTTGTATTGACTTTATTCTCGACCTTAAGCCGATTGGTGTTCTGAATCACGGCATAAGGGCGCATGGATGGAAAAGGCACGCTAGGAGGAAGCAAAAAATATGTACGGACGGACATTCTCTCACCGAAGCACACTACACAGCTTCTGAAATTCCTCCTTGGTGGCTCCAGATATGGACGAACACAAGAATTTTCTACGCTCCAAACACCCAGAGCGGTCGATGATGGATTACACGTGAATGCAGACGAGGACTTTCGCCGGCTGGTTGCGTACACGCATTACCATGCATGATGCCTCTATTGAAGATGACCTGTACTTTATCACGCTTACCATCTTCGGATATAATGACTTTCAAAGGGTACGAGATAAATGGGAATACATTTTACACGACCGCCCAAGATAAGAAGAGCACCAACCAAAACAGTGGTGTCCGCTTTGATGCAGCAACCAAGACGGGAAAGGAAACATATTATGGTTATATAGAGGACATATGGGAACTTGACTATGGACGTGGTTTGAAGGTCCCTTTGTTACGGTGCAAATGGGTCAATATGACACGAGGCGGGGTAACGGAAGACCCGCAGTACGGAATGACAACAGTGGGTCTCAACAATCTTGCGTATGCAGACGAACCATTCGTCCTAGCCAATTATGTGGCACATGTTTTCTATGTGAAGGACATGTCTACCAAGCTGAGAAAAAGAAAAGATAAAGAAGCGAATGCATCATACGATGAGCCAAAGCGCCACATAGTTCTTTCTGGGAAGAGAAACATCATGGGAGTGGATGACAAGATGACATGTCGTAAGATTATGAAAAGTTTGATGCAATTGCTCCATTCATAGTGAATATTGACCCGATCATCCAGTTAAATGATGAAGATTTTTCATGGTTACGGCGCAAAGGGACACATGCGAAGAAAAAGTTTCACACCCAAAGATCTGGGATGTGATCGGCTTCACTATCATCACTTTCTTCTGTGTTTCACACCCAAGAGGGAACCTCTGTAATAGTTAGGGTAGTTATGTGTTTTGGCATTTGAAACGTGAAGAAATTTTATGAGCAAACAAATTCTTTCATGCATTTACTGATTTTTTCAGCTAAATGACCCTGAAATTGAAAAGCACTTCAAATGAACTCAGAAAAGGTTGAGAGAAAAAATAAGAAAATAAAAAAGCCCGCCATCGCGCCACGCCGCCTCAAGACATTTACTAGAAACCCAACATGTTGTTGGGCCAGATGGAGGCTCAAAGGCCCATGAGGGCCTCGGTGGCAAAGACAGAATGTAGGCCTAGTAGGCCTGCTTTGGAGAGGAGCTCGAGAGAGCTACCGCACTGGGGCTTATAAACCAGTGCGGACGCCTCTCGGCTAGCGAGGTGGGACTAAACTTGTCATGACCACAAATGCTTAGTCAAGACCCCTTTAGTACCGGGTCGTGGCTCCAACCGGTACTAAAGGGGGGCGGTCTTTCATACCGGTTGGGGCCACCACCCGGTACTAAAGGGGGTGCGCTTAGCGCCGCTTCACCTGGCCAAAACAGACCTTTAGTACCGGTTGGTGGCTCCAACCGGTACTAAAGGGGGGGTTCTATATAAGAAAACACTTCAAAAAAAATTCAGTTTCTCATTTCTCCTCCGCTTCTTCTCCTGCCATCACCTTGCCGCCCCGTCGCCGTCTCGCCCGTCGCCCGCCGCCCCTCGTCGCCCGCTCAGGCCGTCCACATCCCCATCATCCCCGTCGCGGCGCCCGCCCGTCCCGTCGTCCCATGCCCGTCCCGTCGTCACTGTAGTGGCTGTCCCCTGCCGCCGCCCCTGCTGCCTCGCCTGCTTTGTGAGCTCCTGCCTGGCCGCCATGTGTCCACACACACACACACATTGTTTTTAGTTTTTAGTTATAGAATTTTTTCTGTTTTTTAGTTATGGAAATATCTATAGAAATGT
The DNA here is from genome assembly GCA_021605145.1 of Aegilops bicornis. Taxonomy (NCBI): domain Eukaryota; kingdom Viridiplantae; phylum Streptophyta; class Magnoliopsida; order Poales; family Poaceae; genus Aegilops; species Aegilops bicornis. Next base: position 111,184,176 of record CM038673.1, on the reverse strand, counting down.
TAGAAATTTTCCTGTTTTTTAGTTATAGAAATATTAGAAATGTTATAGAAATGTTAGCTATATAGAAATGTTATAAATTTTTCTGTTATTTATTTATAGAAATATTTATAGAAATGTTAGCAAATTTTTTGTTTTTTAGTTATAGAAATATTAGAAATGTTAGAAATTTTAGAATTAGTTTTAGCTATATGAATTAGATTAATGACAAATTGTTAGACGATGATCGATATTTTTTTAGTTTCTTATAATTTTAGTTATAGAAAAATTTAGAATTTGCATATAGAATTTTAGTTATCACAATCCAATCATTTAAAAATGTTACTTTTTATGGGCATATAGTATTTGTTCTCGACGATGCCCGCCCGCATCCTCGCCGTCGACCCGTTCATGACGACGTCCGGCTGACCCATGTCCGGACTGGGCTCACGGGTGGCACTGGAGGTGCTACTGCAGGAGCGTCTTGCTTGGTGAGGAACCCGCCTCGGGTTCCGCTGCCGATTTCCCCGATCTCCTTTGGTGGCGTTAGCGTGGGCCACGATTCTGTAGAGGAGCCGCCTCACGGGAGGTAGTGCGTCATTGTCAGGGGGAGGAGGACGAGCACGTCCATCGCTACATGGCTGCTATGGTCATCAGGTTCTCAAATACCTGGCAGGTTCTTTGGGCAGATGACCGGAGATATGATCCTGTGATGGTTCCTTCTCTTTGGGTGTCCACCGCCTCACGCCTGTGAACCGCGAGTGGCCTAGATTATTCTATAGTATTCGATCTTTATTAGCTACCTTGACTGTGATGCTTTCGATATATAATATTCGAGACGATGTATTCGAGATTATATATATTAATAGAGACGATGTACTCTAGATTATATATTATTCGAGAAGATGTATTCGAGATTATATATTATTTGAGACGATGCATATTATGTACTATATGATTTAGTTTTTCCTTATTGATTGCATCCATGCATTGTAATTTGAATACTAAATTGTTTTATATTTCTTCTGGATTAGTGAAATAAAAGCCATGGCGGACAAACCGGCAGAGAGGGAGAAGAGGCCTTGTTCGAGATCATACGCAGCCCTCGCAGGCCAGATGATCTGAATGAAGCAGATGACGGCTCCCAATATCTGAACAATACCGGGGAGGGTGATGATAAGATATTCGATCTCGACGATCGAGCTGATGAAGTTATGAACTATGATTATGATTATGATGATGCAGACAATGTTGATCTTGAAATAACAAAGACTACCGGCGAGGTATATTTATATAATTAAGCAGGCATCTGGTGATCATCACATTTTTTTTTTGATTTGAAGATATATTAACGAATCGATCTTTCTTCTTTCAGCCCTCCGCATCGAGCAAATCTGCTTCTACAGATAGCAGGACAAAGCGAGGCCCGGCCAGAAAGTTGAAGGAGGGTGTAAAGTACAACATCGACTCCATCAAACCTGATGGCGAACCCCTCATGCCTAAGAACATTGCGAACAAGTTCGTTCGTCAGTGCAGAGTTCTTGTGAAGGACCAACTCCTGGTCTCCATTCAAGAATGGAAAGAGCCAAAAACTAAACGTCCAGATGTTACTTGGGTCGACGACAGAGCAAAACAAAAGCTTTGGGAATCTCTGATGGAACATTTCACCCTACCAGATCATTTCACTGATGCAGATGTGCAGAAAGTCAAGGACGCTGCTCTTAGGAAGATGGCAATTGCATTCAACACCCACAAGAAAACTGTATGGGCCAACTACGTAGCTGCAGAAAGGAAGACTCAGAATTCAAGGGAACACCGGAGAAGCAAAGAGAACACCTGCCCACTTTCGTGAAATTCAAGAAATCATAATTATCTAAGGAATGGTCGAGAAAAACAAGGCCAATGCCGCAAAAAGACGCAGATTCCATAGGTCAGCTGTGTGGCTTGGGGGTGGCATTACCTAAGTGGGATAAGTCTGAGCAAGAGATGGTGGATGCAGGGGTCACTCCAGTTACTAGGAGCTGCCCCCCCCCCCCCAAGTGCAGAGCTTGGTTCTATGCGCATGGGGGGCATTGGACCCGAAGACAGGCGAGGTTTCAAAGAAGGCATGTCTAAAAGGGGCCGAACAAAAGTTACTTGACGCAATAGAAGATGCTCGAAAGGGGTGTTCACGCCCAATGTAGAGAACGACGAGCTTACGCGCTTGAAATCCACGAACACCCGGGAAGAACACGAGGCAAGGACGTTATTCCCTGGTATGAGGGCTTTTTGATCGGAACGACTACGGGGAGCCGTGCAAGAAGGAAGATGGAGGAGGAGAAGAAGAGGAAGATGGAGGAGGAGCAGAGGAAGCAGGAAGCAGAACACCTTCAAGGCCTAGAAGCCAGGAAAGGGGGTCTCAGCAGCGGCAGCAGCTAGCGGATGATCCAGCATTGGATAGCACCGTCCCATCCATGCCGAGAAGCAGCGTTGGTTCCGCCTCGGGTGACGCGCTGCTGGATAGATACCCTGTGGATGACATCATAGAGAACACTAATTGTGAGCTACACTTCAAAATGAAAAACATATCCATGAAGGTGGCGGACGCCGTTGCTTTTACAAATCCCCCCGAAGCAACCTTCCATTACAACCCGATTCCAGCGGGCTATGCTCGTGTATTGGTTGATGAGGTGGTGGACCAATATTCGGGGTTAGAGCTTGACATTCCTAGAGGTGACGACGAGCACACACTAGGAGAGGCCATACATCGTATCATCCTATGGAGAAAGGATTGCATCACCTTTCGAAGGCCACCGACACCGCGTCAGCCGACTCCTCCTCGAAGTCCGCCACCGAGTCAGCAGACTCCCGCTCCTCCAAGTCCACGAACACGTGAGCCGACTCCTCCTCGAAGTCCGCCACCGTGTCAGTAGACTCCCGCTCCTCCAAGTCCATGAACGCGTGAGCCGACTCCTCCTCGAAGTCCGCCACCATGTCAGCAGACTCCTGCTCCTCCAAGTCCACCAATGCGTGAGCAGACTCCTACTCCAACTCAGCCACGTCAACCGTCTCCGCCGCCTCAGCAATCGGGGAAGAGACACGCCGCAGCTATGGTGCGTAGCGGTACGAGTGGAGGTAGTACAGGAGGTACAGGCGGAGGCAAGCGATATAAATATGGTCCAAGTCTCGCTCCTCTTTCTCAAAGGCCTTACGACATGACCGAGGAGCAAAACGAAGCCATAGTGAAGGCCCAAGTGGACGCCCATTTTGGACCGAAACCGGCACCGCCGCCAAGGGAGAAAGTGTCTGAGGAAAAGATTGACCACTTTATTCATATGGCTAAACCACCAGCTCCCAAGCCTGTTGACTCAAACTATGAGCGCCAAATCAGGAAGGCACATCGAGCACGAGTACAGAAGGAGTCGAGCTCAAGCTCGAGCCAACAAGCAGCTGACAAAAAATGCGGGAAAACCGTTCCCCAACTGGGAGAACAGGCGGCGCAATCAATCCTCCCGCTTGTTGTACCAACAACACGTGAGAGTACGCGCGCCCTATATTATTGTGGGCAAACCGTTCCCTAGCTGAACAATCTGGTAATAACCGAGGAGCATATAAGCCAGGCTAAAATGCTCAATATCAGTGTTGGACAACTCCTCGAGATCGAGCCCATGTCTCCGCTTAGAGAGGAGGAAATAAAACGGAAATATGTCCGGGCCAACCTTTGGTCGAGCCTGAGGAGGTCAAGAACCTCCCAACGAGAATGTATGAATTGCATCAGTGGTACATGAACATTACCAAGAGTTCCAATCGAGAGTCCCTGATGGTGAAAGTCAAGGAGGAGCATTACTTCCATAAGCTAGCTCAGACGCCGAGTATTCAGAACTATTTCAGTTTATTCAATCAAGATGCACTCGACAAATCTATAAATGTCATTGCTATTGTCCGTAAATGATTTCTTTGTGTAATTTAAGTCTCAAGCTAGCTTTAGTGCTCATTGATCGATCATTACCGTAATTATCCTCACTATATTCTTTTACGTGGTATTATGCGGGATGAAGATGTATGAAATGAAAAAGTCGAACGCTATGGCATTGGGTTCATTGACCCAAATACCGTTAATAAATACACATGGACATTGGAATGGTATAAACAAGATGTAGAGAATAAAATGCTAGATTTCTTGAAGCGCCTCAATACCAATGAAGATATACTACTCCTTACAACTTCCCGTGAGTCACACTTGTCTTGTACTACAAATTCGCTTTTTGCTTACTAGTTAGCTAGATGTTAATAATTAAGTGTATAGGATTTAGGGTAGTTTATTAGTGTTATGCACATGCCCGCTTAATTAAGACATGCAAACGTGTGCGCATGCAGTTACCACTGGATCTTGTTAGATATTAAAGTTGAAGAAGGAAAAATTGAAGTACTGGACTCACTACTTAAAAAAAGTGACTGCACCATCGTGAAGGGGATAGTCAACAGGTAATTTCAATCATTATTAACTATATCTCGGCCTATTTAGTTTGTCATTTCCTGATATGAACTATTTAATAACCCCTTTATTAATTTTCTTTGCCGGCGGGGAGGGCTTGGGCAAAGTTGATCAAGGTGACTCCAGGCAAATGGCGAGAAAAGCTGTTTTGGTATCGACCCAAGGTAAGTAATTAAGTAGTACTAGCTAGCTAGCTAGCTATCATCTCTTTAATTCTTGTTTCAATACCATTAATTAATTATCATGTTTGATTAATCATTATCTGATTCAATTCCATTCTCTTAAAGGCCACGAAGCGCTTGGGGCGATACGCAATCTGCATACTACGCTTATGTAGAACATTCGCATGATGGCGTCCGAAGGAGCAGATCTCAAAGACAGGATCGGGTACGTTTGTCGTAACACTATTCACAAATTTTTACACTATTATCGATATCTAGTCACACAACTAATACAAATGCATATTGATCTCCTTCTTAACAGTTCGGGAGAGGTGCGGGAGCAGCTCTACCAACGGAGCGCATACTAGCACTTCAAGAGGAAATAGCGAGATTTTTGCTCGACCAGGTCATAGATCCCAAAGGAGAATACTATTACCCGCTACCGCCCCCATGAACCGCTTGTCATCGTGCTCCGAAGGCACCAAGGCAACATGTAGGAGAAATTGTATATATACCTAATTGTATATATATACATGCATGTGTATGTGTGAATAATGGTGGTTGTGAGATATATAACGTGTAAATATGTAGTATCGTAAAATACCAGCAAACAAAAAAATATTAAATGGAAAAAACAAAATTAAAGGAAAAATAAAAAATAAAACCAAAACCCCCTCAAATATTGTAGTACCGGGTTGGTGTTACCAACCTGCATTAAAGGGCCTCTCCCGCCTCGGGCGCTGGCTCGTGCCACGTGGGTGCACTTTGAGTGTCGGTTCGAGCCGAACCCAGGTACTAAAAGGGGACCTTTAGTCCCCACTCTTTAGTGCCGCATTCACGGAACCCGGCACTAAAGGTTCTTACGAGCCGTGATAAATTCCGGTTTTGCACTAGTGGTGGCCTTGTAAGTCCAGACTGCTGCTAACTTGTGGACATACTTACCCTTTGAGATGAATTCTCAATAGAGTCCCAATGAGGGATATTTTACATCGGGACTCACAACGATGAGGTCCAACTCCCCTCCCCCCCTCTCTCTCTCTCTCCCCCTCTCAAAGTAAGGGATGGACGATGTTGATGAACATAGCTCCAACGGTGAGTTCCTAGTCCGACACGGTATAAAAAATACCTCTAGATTGGATTGCTGCGGAACACGGCGTGGTGACGGTGAAAAAATTGCTTGACAAATCTTTCTAGAGGTTTCGAGAGATCATAAAGGCACGGATATCGAAACTTCATGAACATGGCCGAAGAGGAACCGGTGGACGTGGGCAACGACGACGCCCTGTGGGTGCCGTCTCCTTCCTGGAGGCATTGTCATGGCCATGTCCATCCCCTGACCAGGCACCGGGGGAAACCTTAGGCTTGGTTTGTCGGGCTGTGCAGGCGGTGCGCCATGGTATCGTGCTCTCCTTGGAGACGCTTGCTTGGGTGTGTGTGAGGGTGCCTTAGAAGGAAGTAGGCTAGTGTGGGTTGCCTCGCTTGCCTCGGTGACTGTGCTTGGGGTACCTTGTTGTCATGTGTTGGTTGTTGTTGCGGGCATGGGCATCCGGGCGCAATGCACTCCATCTTTGACGCTTCATTTGCGATTTCTTCCCGAGTCGGGCTAGCTCCTTCATCCACTTGCCGATCTCCTAGGTGCTAAGAGTGCAGGTGCGTTGATCTAGTTTGGTCGAGTTTTGCATGCTCTAAGGTGTCGGATATAGTTGTGGCGTGGCTTATGTGCTTTGTGTTCTACCTCTTCGCCATTCATGGCTTGAGTTTGGGCAAGGCGAGTAGCGATGTCGGGTATTGTCATCTTTGGATGTGGTTGCTAACCGTGGGTGTAGCATTGTGCCGTCACGGTGTCTTATCGGTCATCTTGATTCCTTCTTTCATGAATATATGATATGCATGCTTGTGCGTCTTTAAGAAAAAGTGACCAGTTTGTTGACACTATAGGCTTTCCCTGCTTTCTCCCATGACCGCGACCAATTCTTTACATCACCTGTCCTCGAGGTGTGCGACGGTAAGATCGAGTAGTGATAACATCGACAAGGTTTCGATCTGACACATAAATTTCACAATCGAGAGAAGAAAAGAAAGAAATGAATGGATCCAGTCTAGTCTCTAATGTCAACCACCTACAACTTACGAGCTGGAGTAGACCTCGATCCGATCGAGTCTACACATGAAAATAGGATCTAATTAGGGCATCTACAGCTTAGCTAGTTTACATAATACAGTATTAATTAAGTCCGCACCAAGTGCTAGTGGAGTCTACATATCGTGATTTCCACAAACAGAACAAAGCCAGTTAAGCATACACACACTGGTGGAAAAACAGGCTTCCGTCCAGCCCCATAAGTCGCGAAGCTGTAGGAACCGCGACTAATGGGACCTTTAGTCATGTTCTCGAGGTGAACCGCGACCAAAGGCCCGGGCCTTCGGTGGCTGGCTGGCAAGACGTGAGGTCTTTAGTCGCATGGTTGGCTGTGACAACCGCGACTAAAGGTTTTCGGGCACTTTTAGTCACGGTTTGCCGTGCCAACCGCAACTAAAAGCCCTCCCTATATATACCCATCCAGCAGCCCAACACTTAGCCATTTGGAGCCATTCTCTTCACAAGTGGGTGTAGGTTTGCTTTTGGTTCCTCTTATGCACATAAGGTGTTTGATGAAATGCCCCAAGAGCATGAAACAAACATGACATAAAGTGTTGGAGCCACACTCCTCGATCGCGGTTAGCAACTTGATGAACCTTTGATGTGTCATTGATAAAATATGCATGTGTGTAGTTCATTGTTTAATTTATATTGTTTGTAGCTAGTTAGTTTAATAAATGCATGATGGTTAATTATATATTTTATATTATAATAATGCGGATGAATCGGCAATGGATGTACTGAGAACCGACTCTCCGGCGAAGTTCACTACGGGTTTGAAAGATTTCCTCGTAGTGGCTAATGCGTAACAAGCGGGGGGTTTTGTTATCTGTCCATGTGTTATCTGTAAGAATCGGAAGGGTTACTCTTCCTCAAGAGATGTTCACATGCATCCGCTTCGGCAGACGCTTTCATGCCAAGCTATAATTGTTGGACCAAGCATGGAGAAAGAGGGGTTATAATGGAAGAAGATGAAGAAGGGATGATTCCATCGATGAAAGCTATCTTGCTCATTTCGGTGATACTTTCATGGAGGATGCTTTGAAGGTGAAGGGGAAGGTGAAGAAGAGGCACGTGATGATCCTGCTGATGATCTTGGTGGGACCATTGGCCGATGCACGGAGACGCTGCTAAACCGAAAAGGAGAGGGAGAATTTGGATCGCATGTTAGAGGATCACGCAAAGGCGCTGCATTTGGATGCGATGATGGTCTGAAAAAGCCGGGCTGCACATCGGATTTGCTGAAATGGAAGGCGAGGCAGGTGTAGCTGACTCGGCATTTGAAAACTTGCTGAAAATGTTGAAGAATATGTTTCAAAGGATAACGAGTTGCCCGCCAAAGACGCACTGAAGCAAAGAAGGTTGTCTCGCCCTCTAGGTTTAGAGGTTCGAAGATACATGCATGCATCAACGATCGCATCCTCTACCGCTGATGAATACGAGAATTTGAATGAATGCCGGTATGCAATTGCATTGCGTTATAAGATCGGAGGCGATGACCACGGTGACGATGTTGAGGGGCCGTAAACCAGGAAGAGGGTTCCCGCCAAGGTGATGTGGTATGCTCCTATAATACCACGGTTGAAACGTCTGCTCAGAACAAAGAGCATGCCAAGTTGTTGCGATGGCACAAAGAGGACCGTAAGTCGGACGGGGAGTTGAGACACACCGCAGATGGAGCGCAATGGAGAAAGATCGACGGATGGTTCAAAGATTTTGCAGGTACCGACGAAGGAACATAAGATTTGCTCTAAGTACGGATGGCATGAATCCTTTTTGGCGAAGCAGAGCTCCAGCCATAGCACTCGCCCGTGACTCTATGCATCTACAACCTTCCTCCTTGGTTGTGCATGAAGCGGAAGTTCATTATGATGCCGTTGCTCATCCAAGGTCCGGCAACCCGGCAACGACATCGATGTGTACCTAAGGCCATTAGTTGATGAACTTTTTACGGCGTGGGGTGGTGTCCGTGTGTGGGATGAGCACAAACAAGAGGAATTTGACCTCTGACGTTGCTTTTCGTAACCATCAACGATTGGCCTGCTCTTAGTAACCTTTCGGGACTGTCAAATAAGGGATACAATGCATGCAGCCATGTGGAAGAAGAAATCTATATTCTGGGAGCTAGAATATTGGAAAGTCCTAGATGTCCGCTCTGCAATCGACGTGATGCACGTTACGAAGAATATTTGCGTGAACCTCCTAAGCTTCTTGGGCGTGTATGGGAAGACAAATGATACAAAGGAAGCACGGCAGGACCAGCAACGTTTGAAAGACCCTGATGACCGGCATCCTAGAATATGTGAAACTCCTTCAAAATTAAAATAAAGCACAAAAGAAATAAAACAATACAAATTAAACAGAAAACAATACAAATTAAAAAGAATACAATACAAATTAAACAGAAAACAGGTTTGGGGGGGCTAAAACCCTAAACTGCAGTTTTTAGTCGCGGTTGGCGGAACCAACCGCGACTAAAAGGTGGGGGCGGAGCATAAAAAACTCGCTTAAAAAACCCTTTAGTCGCAGTTAGGCGAGCGACCAGCGACTAAAGGTACCTTTAGTCGCTTGGGTCTAAATCGCCAACCGCGACTAAAGGGGGCTATAAATACAAGGCTCCCTCGGCGCCGCCCGCCGTTTCTCGCTGTTCGTCTCTGCCAGCGCCTGGCGCCGCCCGCCGTCGCCGCTCGCCTCGGCGCCGCCCGTCGCCCTCGCCACAGCCTTGTATGGCCGCCGGCCTCGTCTGCCGCCTCGCTCGCCGCCCTCAACCCCACGCGACCTTCCTTCCTCTCCGATCATTCCTTCCCGCCTTGCCGCCTCCCCGTCCGTGGCCGCCATTGGTCGGGACAAGATGACCCTCTCCGGGCGACGTGTCGACCATGTACACGGTCTCGCCAACTTCGCTCATTCGGCGTCGTCGGCAAGCGGCAGCGCTGCAGTCGGCCCTCAAGAAGGCGATCTGACGCCGCCGGTAGATGAGCAAAATCAGACCGGGCCTTGAACGCGTAGTTGTTTTCAAGATCCTAAAAAAGTTGTAGTCTTCAACGCACGCGTCTGTTCTCTTTCCTAATTCCCTTCCGAGATCCAATCGCTAGTTCGCGACCCCCAGATCTGATCAGGAGCCGACGTTTCACCGGCGAACTTGGTTCTCCAATCTCCACTCGAGAAGTCATCCATACCGTGGCATCGCCGAGCGTACCGTACTGACACATCCATGTACTGACACATCCAATCTCCACTCGAGAAGTCATCCATTACGAGGACGTAGAACTTTATATGCATTAAATCATGTATGGAAACTTGTTCAAAATTGTATATGGTCATCCGATGATATTGAATATATATTGTATATTCCTCTTGAATTCTTTTTGGTTCTAATTTCAAATTTATTTGAAACTGTACATTCATATGCATGTATGTAGTACCGTAGAATATATGAAACTTCTTCAAAATTAAAATAAAGCACAAAAGAAATAAAACAATACAAATTAAACAGAAAACAGGTTTGGGGGGGCTAAAACCCTAAACCTGTGGCGGTCTTTAGTCGCGGTTGGCCAGAAGAACCGCGATTAAAGGTCCTCCGCCCGACGGCCGCTGGCGCCCACGTGGACGGCCGTTAGTCGCAGTTCTTAAGCAGCCGCGACTAAAGGTGGGGCTTTAATCGCGCTTATTTGAGTCGCGGTTGCTAACGCGCATGACTAATGGCGGGGCTATGAACCGCGACCAAAGGCCTTTTTTCCACCAAAGTGACACATTGCGATCCACAGCTCCATATAGGTCTTGCGCAGACGGCCGGATTTAACGAACGAACTAATCGGCGACGCCAAGACGCCGTGGTAGTGCCGCACCGAGCCCGGTAACATCAACCCGGCGCTCCACCGCCAAGCTGCTGCACCACCACGGCGTCTACATCACCTTCGCTAACACCGAGCACAACCACCGCTGGCCATGGAGGCCACGGAGGCGCCGCCACGGCGCGTGGCCGCGAGGGGTTCCGTTCGAGGCGATCCGGACGGGCTGGTGGAGGTCGACCGACGCCGAGGACTACGACCTCAGTTGTCTGCGGCCACGAGCCAGTGATGGCGGAGCCTCTCAAGGAGCTCCTCCTCCGGCTCAGCGGCACCCAGGCGTGCCGCCGGTGGCATCGTCTTTGCCGACGTCATTGATGAGCTTCAAGGCTGACGTGGCGCGGGAGCTGGGCGTGCCGAGCATGGTGCTCTGGGCTTGTAGCGCCGCATCGCTGATGGCCCACATGCGGCTCCGGGAGCTAAAGGAAAGAGAACACGTGCCACTCAAAGGTAACACCTGGTACCAATTTATTTCAACTTGTGTTGCCATTAACCAAATAACATGCTATCTTCAAAATTCAGTCGGCAGTAAATACATTAATCTGTATCTTGCCGGCATTTTTCATGCTTCACCTGTGTTGTTATAAGAAAACGTTTCAAATTGACTGTGTAAAATTGCCAATCAGATTTCACACTAGATACTTACCAACTTATCCTCTTTTTCGACCTACTCTTTTTTTTCTTCTTCTAGGTCTCTACTCTCTTTCTTTTCCGGCAGAGATGCTGTATTGCATTTTTTTTTTGCAACGAATATTGCATTTCGTTCCCAAGTAAAGAAAAACTGGGAATTCATTGCCAGTGGGATCCGATCTACTAGCATAAAGTAGTTTTGCCCGGTAATGGTACCTAGCGGCAGCGATCCAGCAATGAGCTATCCAGCCATTCATTGTCTGCTGAGATTCGTGCAGCAGCTGCCCCACTCAGATGTATTATCTCTACTTCTATAAAAGGCTTGATGATGATGGTGTGTCTGCCATCTGTCATTGCTTACAATCAGATCTGCATCTAACGACTATGAGGTAAATTGTATCATTTTTACAACAATGCCCCACTTCTCTGCTTCAATTTGCAGAAAATCACTTAGTATCTTGAAACCAACCACACCCTTCTCTCACCTCATCAAAATAGACACAAGGAATATATTTCGAGTCAAACCTAATACGAGTATATTTTTAGTGATATATTTCGAGTGTTTTACTTTCTAGTTTATGAACATGTATTATTCTAATTTGAATCCGTTGCAACGCACAGGCAGATTGCTAGTCAATGTATTGATTCCTCAGTTGTTTGTATTCTAGTTTAGTCAAATCGTAGTATGGTCCCACCACGAGTTTCTTCATACCTGTTTCTCTCTCTCTCTCCTCCACATGCATGCATGGCGGAAAATGTCAGATACAGTCCCTCTCTCCTCATACACAATAAATTCATTCTTTATATTCAACCATGATAAAGTTAAATCATGCATATCTTTTAAACTATAATTTTGTTTTTGAGTTTGTTTTTATATTTGAATTCCTTGCGCCAAGCCCTTTAGAACAAGATCAAACTTGGATACATTTAGAACGCGTTTAAGTTATAGGATTTCACATTCCATATGTAAAATAAACCCTTTTCACAAGAAAAATGTGAAACAAACATTTTTTCATTAGAAATGTGAAACCAACCTTTCTCATTGAAACATATTTAACCCAAATATGAAACTAAATGTCAACTTGTGAACCTGGTTATTTGAAAATGTGTGATAGTTTATTTCAAAAGCGTGAAATATGTTATTTAAAAATCTGTAATTCTAATAGATGTGATTTTTCCGAAACAAGCTGGTAGAAAGTGAAATGTAGGTTCTAAAAGTGAAAAATAATATGAAAGAGATGTGGTCTTTGTGAAACAAGCAGTGAGGAGTGAAATGTAGGTTTTCAGAATGAAGACAATAGGAAACTGAAATGCTAACTTGTGAAATGTTTTAAAAAATGTGTAACCGTTTATTTCAAAAGAGTGAAATCTGTATTTGCTTCATCGTTTGTACATACGTTTTGCAGACGAGAGCTGCTTGACGAACGGACACCTGAGTAGGACTATCATTGACTGGATCCCGGGCATGCCGCCGATCAGCCTCGGAGACATCTGCAGCTTCGTCCGCACGACCGACCCTGACGATTTTGGCCTCCGTTTCAGCATGGTGGAGGCCAACGGCTGCACCAAGGCCGACGCGCTCATCCTCAACACCTTCGACGACCTAGAAGACGATGTCCTCGCCGCCCTCCGTGCCGAGTACCCGCGCATCTAGACCGTCGGTCCCCTAGGCTCCCTCCTCAACCGCCGCCACCACCACCACCAAAGTGACGACGATGCCTCCGGCTCCGCCGGCGGCCTGAGCCTGTGGAAGCAGGACAGCGAGTGCCTCGCGTGGCTGGACATGCAACAACCGGGCTCCATCGTGTATGCCAACTTCGGCAGCCTCACGGTCCTCACCACCGACCAGCTCGCCGAGTTCGCGTGGGGCCTCGCGGCCAGCGGCCACCCGTTCCTCTGGTCCATCACGGACAACCTTGTCCCGGGCGCCGGCGCTGGCATGAGCTCGCTGCCGCCGGAGTTCGTCGCGGCGACAGCAGGGCGGTGCTGCCTGACCGCGTGGTGCCCGCAGGATCAGGTGCTAGGGCACCCGGCTGTGGGGTGCTTTCTGACGCACAACGGCTGGAACTCCACCTGCGAGAGCGTGGTCGCCGGCGTGCCGATGGTGTGCTGGCCGGGGTTCGCCGACCAGTACACCAACTGCAAGTACGCATGCGAGGTGTGGGCCGTGGGCCTCCGGCTTGACGACGAGGTGAGGAGGGAGCAGGTGGCTAGCCACGTCAGGCATGCGATGAAGGCGGAGGACATGCCGAGGAGCGCGGCTGGGTGGAAGGTCAAGGCGGAGGAGGCCGTGGCGCCCGGCGGGGTGTCATGGGAGAACCTGCGGAGCATGGTCAGAGAGCTCGGCTATGTCAATGCTGAAGCCTGAGGAGTTTGATTGATCGATCAGGATCTTTTATCGGGGTCAGTCCTGCTCCATCTCAACTGCATCAGTGATGCCAATAAAGTATTCCCTCGACGCTTTTATATTACAGTTTGTCTAATTCACATCTAGATGTTATTTAAGGATATCACATCTAAGCTCCTATAAGTATATAATGTAGCAACAAGAAACAAAAAAAAACTAGGACAAAAAAATAGACCACAAACAGAGTGGGCGTGATTTAGATGTGGCGACATAACCATGTACATCTGGATGCGTCTAAAATGCACTTTATATTATGGTATGGAGGGAGTACATGTAAGCCACTGCTCGTTATTTACTTACCTTGTATTATATGATCTTACTTATCTGGTTTATGTATTTCGATGATCCACAGCCTCAAGTGTGCTCGTTTGATCTCACCGATTCTACCCCATTGCCCATTATGTATCTCTATCTTTGTATCTACACTACTTGTCTATATATTGATAAGAGTTGATTACACTTACATTATGTAAACTTGCACGATAGGTACAGTTTCATACACAAACTTCAAAAATGACACAAACTAACCCTGTAACTTGTGTTTGACATACAATTTGGTACATTTCCGTCTATTGCCGTCAACTCACTATTAACTCTGGCTATGTGGCTCGCCAGACTGGCATGGGTCCCACCTGTAAGTGGGGAAAGACAAATTAAAAGGAAAAATGTAAGGCAAGTTAAAAGGGGTTGTCTTCATCAGGATACGAACTTAGGAGCTCATGGCTCGTGTGAGATTAGCTAGCCAATTTCTATATCTTGCAGAGGGAGGATTCATTTGAAGCTAAATATGTGCACTGCATGCACGACTGACAAAAGTATTGTCCTGCCTATGACGACCGCCAACGTAGCATTTCCATGTCGACCGATAGAGAAATCTTTTTCTTTATTTTTACCATCTTCAAGCATTTGTGTTTTTATATTTGCGCAAACAAACTGTGTGTATTATAACACAGTATAATTTAGAAACCGTAACCAAAAAATTGGCTAACATCACCAACAATTTTGAATGTTATATATCTTGACGTGCAACTTGATTGACTTTGGGTTGAACATAAACAATTCCTTGAAAAGAGCAAATCTGAGTCTATGTGCTGACATGACACGATTACAGTTTGGTTGTGTCTATCAATGATGACAGGTGAACATTTATATCTCACTGTAGCGACACGAGCGTTGTCCTAGTATGCTATAAAAGGGAAAAGTCTAAAATAAACTTTAAATTTATATTCACACTTTGAATCGAACCATGATCTCGAAATCGAATAAATAGCATAAAACTACTAGTTTACAGGCTAGGCTTCCAAAAAGCTACCGGTTTTTAATTTTTCTCAGATAACTACCAAATCAGGGGTTGACTGTTTCAAAAAACCCCAAATCCTCTTTGTTAAAAAATTAAACATGTTTATGACAAGTTGGGCCCGCCATTAACCGCATCGTCTGTTTGACCATTGGTTTGACCGGTAGCTGACATTTGGGACCACATGTCATTGTCTCTTTTAAAAAACCGCGATCAGGTCCTTGTAAATTTTTACAAAAGCAATCGGCTCCCTCCCGTCCCTGTGCTCCAGAACGATAGGAGCTGCGCTGGCCAGCAGCCCCGCCGGATGAGCTCGCCGGCCAGCAGCCCCGCCGTGAGGAGCTTGCTGGCCAGCAGCCCCGTCGTCGCCGCGGGCCTCCCTTCGGTCGCCCGTCGTCGTCCACTGCGCACGGGGTGGACCTCCCGTTCGGCGAGGCAGGGGGTGGCCGTCGTCGCAGGCGAGGTAGGCGTGGCCGCCGGCGCACACAGGCGAGGGGGGCGTGGCGGCGGCCACAGGTGAGGGGCCGGGCGTCGTGGTGGTCGGCGTAGGCAAGGGGCGGCGTGGCGGCGGCCACATGCGAAGGGCGGGGCGGCGTGGTGGTCAACGCAAGCGAGGGGTTGCGCGGCGGCGGCCACAGGCGAGGGGCGGCGTGTTTCCGGCCGCTGCGGGCGCGGCTCGCCGGCCGCAGGTGATGCACGGCGTCGGCCCGGAGGTGGCATCGCGGTTCCAGGCAGAGCTCTCGAGATCGAGCTCCTGCCATGGCTGGTGCCCCTCCTCTGGATCTGGGGACCTGATTGCTTTTTTTTGAAAAATTTCAGGGACCCGATTGCTTTTTCAGAAAACTTCCAGGTACCCGATTGCTTTTTCAGACATTGACATGTGGGTCCCAAATGTCAGCTAACGGTCAAACAAACGGTCAAACAGACGGTGAGTTTAGTGGCGGGCCCGACTTGTCATAAACATGTTTAATTTTTTAACAAAGAGGATTTGGGGTTTTTTGAAACAGTCAACCCCGATTTGGTAATTATCTGAGAAAATTAAAAACCGGTAGTTTTTGGAACCCTACCTGTAAACTAAGTAGTTTTACGCTATTTACCTCGAAATCCCTAAAACTAGCACTCTGTCCTTTTCAATCCCAATCGAATTCTTGGCCCTTTATCACTCAAAGATCGTTTGGGCATCGGATTGCTTATTTGGCACCGGATTGAGGGGAAATCGTGGCGGGCTTACGTCCGCGACCGCCACCGTCTACGACAAAGAAGGACGAAGTTGGGAAAGCTCACCGAGCATGCCATGAGTAGGGTTTCTTCCATGTCCGAATGCACACCGACGAAATTTCTTGGGCCGAGAGATGGTCGTGCTCGATCAAGATTTCTCCTTGGAAAAAGCATGTCTTCTTCTCTTTAGCAGTGCATGTCTTCTTCTCGATGATGCATGAGCCTGCCTTGATAACGATCAGGCCATGCCATGCATGAGCACGACGACTCCACTGCGACGGGACATGGCCGATTGTATGGAGATTTCAAGCGATCGCATGCAGCGAGCGACAGGCCAGAGCAGCGTGTAGGGAGGTACCCGATGGTGCCGCAGACATCCAGGTCTACCGCTTGGGTGCTCGTTCACCCCATCCGGCGCGCTCGTTGTCAATCTCAACGACTCTGCTCACTAACAACGGGTAAAAGAGCGTCAAGCACCAGGTGGTGATCAATGCTTGAGCCTGTGACCCACTGTTCCGTCATTGACCATCTACTACCGAATTCTGCCGATGGGAGAACCATCTTTGGGAACTGGATGTTCGACCATGGGAATACCCAAGCCTCTATTCCAGACAAGGTTTTCGCCGTGAGACTCAGCCATTTGTATAAAAAAGACCCTGATGAATCTTGCATGTGGCACATGGTATTATTTTGGTACCTGGCGGTGTAGAATTGCTTTGTGAATTCACTTATTTCATTAGAATTTTTTGAACTGGTGTGGCATGCGGTTTGGTTGGCTTAGCATTTTTTCATTGCATGTGGGGCAGGCTGGCGTGGTCGTTCTTCTTATATGCTTCCTTTGATTTCTATTCAGAGTTGGGTTTTGCCGATGTCATTTGTCGGCCCGATCCGATCGTCTTGCATTGTTGGGCGATTCTCGCGTCATTGTCTATTTTCTATTTGGCGCTGGTTCTCAGCGTATGTCATTGTCGGGCCAATTTCGTTGCAGCTCTGTTGGCCCGATTGTAGCGTCACTTTCTCTTTCCATTGGGTTTTGTGCCTGGTCTTTGTTGGTTGAATTCTTTGTCTCTTTGGTTGTTGCCGTCATCCTTTGTCAGAGAGCGGTGCCGCGTCTTCCGGCTTTGCCTTGCATGTGCGTTGCATGCATGGTTTTTTTTGATTTGACTATGTCTGTTTGTCTATTTCCTATTTCGATGAGTCCTTTCATGCACTGCTTGCTTTGTTTTTCTCATGGTCGGCCAATTGCATTTTGCCTTGCCTTGCCTTCAGCGGTGATTTTCAGATATTTCTTCCAATGTCTTCATCTCTCCGAAGACTCTGCTCGGTCCAAAGGACACCGTTCCACCGCCAATCACGACTATAAAAAGCATCTCCTCCTTGCCCGATGATCCCTACCACCTCTCCTCCTAGCCCTCCCCACCACCCACCGAAGCCATCGCTTTCCTCTCTAAGCACCATCCCCACCCTCATGTCCTCTGCGTGTCCACTAGGGTGTGGGCTGCTGGGCACTTGGCGCCGGGTGGAGGGGATTTGATCTTGATTATCTTGGCGCTGCAAGCTCGCTCCTACGCCGTGGTCGGGCGGATTCAGCTGCTGCTGACGCTGGAGCGGCGGTGCAGGCCCTCATCCATCCTTTCGACCTCGCCGTGGGCTCCCTATCTTCCTTTCCAGCGCCAGCCATCATCTTGCATGTAAGCAGCCAAGGTGATGGAACCTAGGGACGCGGAGGCCGCGTCCGTGAGGAAGTTAGAACCCAGGGCGTGGTGGCATGAGGTCGATGCAATGGCCGCGGGCTCAAGCAGTTGGCGTGTGTGATGCCGACGTCAGTGGTGGATGCATCAAGGCGGTAGATGGTGTGGGAGACAGCCAGCGGTGGCTCAAAGTGGGAGGCCCTGTGGTGCCAGTGGCCGCCTCTCGTTTTTCTGCGCGGCGAGCCTCCACTGCCTCTCCCACGACGTCGGTGACCTCACCATCCGCAGCATCCGCCATCGCCAGCATGGCGTGTCTCGAGGCATGCCTGCATTCCAGGAGCAACGCGGGGAGCCGGAGGCCATCGTGTTGTCCCCAAGCCGGACGTCCGCCCATAACTCGGCGGCGCTATGCTCGAGAGCGAGAAGTGATTGATCGAATGAGTCGTACACGTCGGTGAGCGTAAGAAATTGACCGTAGGTGGCTGCGTCGGCCTGCGGCAATGCACTCGCCCAGCGCGGCGAGGACGGCTTCCACGTGCGTGGCCCTGAATACCCGTCCGCGCCAGAAGCCGACCATAACTTGAGCGCACGTGCGTGGCCTTCCTCTCTCCACGGTGCTCGGGCTAGCTCGCTGATCGGGCGTGCGTGGCCTTCCTCTTCTCCACGGTGAAAGTATCAGCAGCGCGGTTGCGCGTTGTTTTTCTTGCGCGCCGGTGGATGAAATTGAGAGCTTAATTAGTTATGTGGTCGTTCCCAGGCGTCGTGGTTTGCTGCAACACAAAACTGCTATATCATTGACGAGCGATGATTCCAGCACTTGTTTTGGCACTAGATATCTCTTATATTATATTCCAACAACTGCGAGGATAAACTCCACAGAGAAGTACAACAAATACATAAACCAACAACTTGCCACAAAAATAAAATAAAATCGCAACAAAGCCAGCACAATTCACCGGCCTAGCAACGACATAAACATGAGGCCAGTTAACAGATCGTTGCCAGGAAACTTCAGGAGACCATACGTAGTCTTCAGGAAGGGCTACACGCGTGTTCCAAGACCACCGCTGACGAGAGAGGATCATCGCCGGTCCACGCTCCGGTTGCCACCACCACATTGACGGAAGGAACACCATCAGGAGCACCTCTCGATCCACCATGGGATTCCAAGGAAGTCAAGCAAGCCAACGCTATAGTTGAAGAAGATGTACATGTGTCGGCTGCTCAAAATTACAATTTATTGTTGACTAAATTCGCATGACACTATATTGGACGTAAAGTGACAAGAGAGCTATTTCCAAAGGATAACAAGGCGAACCAAATATCAAGTCTTGCCCTTTGGCCATTAAAATGAGAACCTAGACTATATATTTCAAACGTGTATAGTTTTGTCTGTAAATAATCTAAATGTGTTTGCATAAACACATGTTGATCTCATCTTATAGACCGTCTTTCTTAAATATGCAGTCCATCATCCTTTTATGATACATTTCTGTTGGAAATATGCCCTATAGGCAATAATAAAAGGGTTATTATTATATTTCTTTGTTCATGATAATAGTCTGTTATTCATGCTATAACTGTGTTATCCGGAAATCATAATACACGTGTGAATACATAGACCACAACATGTCCCTAGTAAGCCTCTAGTTGACTAGCTCGTTAATCAACAGATAGTCATGGTTTCCTGACTATGGACATTGGATGTCATTGATAACGGGATCACATCATTAGGAGAATGATGTGATGGACAAGACCCAATCCTAAGCATAGCTCAAAGATCGTGTAGTTCTTTTAGCTAGAGCTTTTCCAAGTGTCAAGTATCATTTCCTTAGACCATGAGATTGTGCAACTCCCGGATACCGTAGGAGTACTTTGGGTGTGCCAAACGTCACAACGTAACTGGGTGACTATAAAGGTGCACTACGGGTATCTCCGAAAGTGTCTGTTGGGTTGTACCGAATCTAGACTGGATTTGTCACTCGCATGACGGAGAGGTATCCACAGGGCCCACTCGGTAATGCATCATCATAATGAGCTCAATGTGACCAAGTGTCCGGTCACGGGATCATGCATTACTGATGCGAGTAAAGTGACTTGCGAACGAGATTAAACGAGGTAGTGGGATACCGACGATCGAGTCTCGGTCAAGTAACGTACCGATTGACAAAGGGAATTGTATACGGAATTGATTGAATCCTCGACATCGTGATTCATCCGATGAGATCATCGAGGAGCATGTGGGAGCCACATGGGTATCCAGATCCCGCTGTTGGTTATTGACCGGAGAGGCGTCTCGGTCATGTCTGCATGTCTCCCGAACCCATAGGGTCTACACACTTAAGGTTCGGTGACGCTAGGGTTGTAGAGATATGAGTATGCAAGAAACCGAAGTTGTTGAGTCCGGATGAGATCCCAGACGTCACGAGGAGTTCCGGAATGGTCCGGAGGTGAAGAATTATATATAGGAAGTGCAGTTTGACCATCGGGAAAGTTTTGGGGTCACTGGTATTGTCACGGGACCACCGGAAGGGTCCTGGGTCCATCGGGTGGGGCCACCTATCCCGGAGGGCCCGTGGGCTGAAGTGGGGAGGAACCAGCCTGGTGGGCTGGTGCGCCTTTGGGACCCTGCGCCTAGGGTTGAAAACCCTAGGGTGGGGCGCCCACTTGCCTTGGGGGCAAGCCTCCCCTGGCCGCCGCCTTGGAAATCTCATCTCCTAGGGCGGCGCCCCCCTAGGGGCCTATATAAAGGGGGGAGGGAGGGCAGCCGCACCCATGCTCTTGGAGCCTCCCTTCCCCCTTGCTACACCTCTCCCTCTCGTAGAAGCTCGGCGAAGCTCTGCCGAGATCACTACTGCATCCACCACCACGCCGTCGTGCTGCTGGATCTCCGTCAACCTCTACTCCCTCCTTGCTGGATCTAGAAGGAGGAGACGTCTTCCTCAACCATACGTGTGTTGAACGCGGAGGTGCTGTCCGTTCAGCACTAGGACCATCGGTGATTTGGATCACAACGAGTACGACTCCCTCAACCCCGTTCTCGCGATCTACAAGGGTATGTAGATGCACTCCTTTCTCTAGTTGCTAGATGAACTCATAGATTGATCTTGGTGAAAGCGTAGAATTTTTTTATTTTCTGCACCGTAACCCAACAGTGGCATCATGAGCTAGGTCTATGCGTAGTTCTCTTTGCACGAGTAGAACACAAATTTGTTGTGGGCGCAGATGTTGTCAACTTTCTTGCCACTACTAGTCTTATTTTGCTTCAGCGGTATTGTGGGATGAAGCGGCCCGGACCGGCCTTACACGTACGCTTACGTGAGACATGTTCCACCGACTGACATGCACTAGTTGCATAAGGTGGCTAGCGGTGTCTGCCTCTCCCACTTTAGTTGGAGCGGATTCGATGAAAAGGGTCCTTATGAAGGGTAAATAGAAGTTGGCAAATCACGTTGTGGCTTTTACGTAGGTAAGAAAACGTTCTTGCTAGAACCCTATTGCAGCCATCAGAAAACATGCAACAACAATTAGAGGACGCCTAACTTGTTTTTGCAGCATATGATTTGTGATGTGATATGGCCAAAAGTTGTGATGAATGATGAATGATATATATGTGATGTATGAGATCATGTTCTTGTAATAGGAATCACGACTTGCATGTCGATGAGTATGACAACCGGCAGGAGCCATAGGAGTTGTCTTTATTTTTGTATGACCTGCGTGTCATTGAGAAACGCCATGTAAATTACTTTACTTTATTGCTAAACGCGTTAGCCATAGTAGTAGAAGTAATAGTTGGCGAGCAACTTCATGGAGACACGATGATGGAGATCATGATGATGGAGATCATGGTGTCATGCCGGTGACGAAGATGATCATGGAGCCCCGAAGATGGAGATTAAAGGAGCTATATGATATTGGCCATATCATGTCACTATTTGATTGCATGTGATGTTTATCATGTTTTTCATCTTGTTTACTTAGAACGACGGTAGTAAATAAGATGATCCCTCATAATAATTTCAAGAAAGTGTTCCCCCTAATTGTGCACCGTTGCGAAGGTTCGTTGTTTCGAAGCACCACGTGATGATCGGGTGTGATAGATCCTAACGTTCGAATACAACGGGTGTAAGCCAGATTTATACACGCAATACACTTAGGTTGACTTGACGAGCCTAGCATATACAGACATGGCCTCGGAACACGGAGGACCGAAAGGTCGAGCATGAGTCGTATAGAAGATACGATCAACATGGAGATGTTCATCGATGTCGACTAGTCCGTCTCACGTGATGATCGGACACGGCCTAGTTAACTCGGATCATGTTTCACTTAGATGACTAGAGGGATGTCTAATCTGAGTGGGAGTTCATTAAATAATTTGATTAGATGAACTTAATTATCATAAACTCGATCTAAAATCTTTACAATATGTCTTGTAGATCAAATGGCCCACGTTACCCTCAACTTCAACGCGCTCCTAGAGAAAACCAAAATTTGAAAGATGATGGCAACAACTATACGGACTGGATCCAGGAACACGAGGATCATCCTCATAGCTGCCAAGAAAGATTATGTCCTAGAAGCACCGCTAGGTGAAGCACCAATCCCAGAGAACCAAGACGTTATGAACGCTTGGCGGTCTCGGTCGATGATTACTCCCTCGCTCAAAGGCGGCATGCTTTACAACTTAGAACCGGGGCTCCAAAAGCGTTTTGAGCAACACGGAGCATATGAGATGTTCAAGAGCTGAAAATGGTTTTCCAAGCTCATGCCCGGGTTGAGAGATATGAAGTCTCGACAAGTTCTTCACCGTAAGATGGAGGAAAATAGTTCTCACAAGTGAGCACATACTCAAGATGTCCGGGTTGCACAACCGCTTGACTCACCGGGAGTTAATCTCCCAGATGACGCGCGGTCATTGATGTAATCCTTGGCCGCTTCCACGAGCTACAAGAGCTTTGTGATGAACTTCAATATGCGGGGATGGAAAAGACCATTCTGAGGTATATTCAATGCTGAAATCAGCGGAGGTAGACATAAAAAAGGAACATCAAGTGTTGATGGTGAATAAAACAACTAAGTTCTAGAAAGGCAAGGGTAAGAAGAACTTCAAGAAGGACGACAAGGGAGTTGCTGCGCCCGGTAAGCCAGTTACCGGAAGAAGTCAAACAATGGACCCAAGCCTGAGACTGAGTGCTTTTATTGCAATGGAAGTGGTCACTGGAAGCGGAACTGCCCCAAGTACTTAGCGGACAAGAAGGCTGACAAAACCAAAGGTATATTTGATATACATGTAATTGATGTGTACCTTACCAAAGGCTCGTAGTAGCTCCTCGGTATTTGATACCGTGCGGTTGCTCATATTTGTAACTCAAAGCAGGAGCTGCGCAATAAGCGGAGACTAGCGAAGGACGAGGTGACGATGCGCGTCGGGAATGGTTCCAAGGTCGATGTGATCGCCGTCGGCACGCTACCTCTACACTTACCTACGGGATTAGTTTTAAACCTCAATAATTGTTATTTAGTGCCAGCTTTGAGCATGAACATTGTATCTGGATCTCGTTTAATACGAGATGTCTACTCATTTAAATCCGAGTATAATGGTTGTTCTATTTATATGAGAGATATGTTTTATGGTCATGCCCCGATGGTCAATGGTTTATTCTTAATGAATCTCGAACATGATGTTACACATATTCATAGTGTGAATACCAAAAGATGTAAAGTTGATAACGATAGTCCCACATACTTGTGGCACCGCCGCCTTTGGTCACATTAGTGTCAAGCGCATGAAGAAGCTCCATGTCGATGGAATTTTAGAGTCTCTCGATTATGAATCATTTTGACACATGCGAACCATGCCTCATGGGCAAAATGACCAAGACTCCGTTCTCGGAACAATGGAGCGAGCAACCAACTTATTGGAAATCATACATACCGATGTGTGCGGTCCAATGAGCGTTGAGGCTCATGGAGGATATCGTTATGTTCTCACTCTCACTGATGACTCGAGTAGATATGGGTATGTCTACTTGATGAAACACAAGTCTGAGACCTTTGAAAAGTTTAAGGAATTTCAGAATGAGGTAGAGAATCAACGTGACCGAAAGATAAAGTTCTTACAATCAGATCATGGGGGAGAATATTTAAGTCACGAATTTGGTACACACTTAAGGAAATGTGGAATCGTTTCACAACTCATGCCGCTGGAACACCTCAACAGAACGGTGTGTCCGAACGTCAGAATCGCACTTTATTGGATATGGTGCGATCTATGATGTCTCTTACCGATTTACCGCTATCATTTTGGGGATACGCTCTAGAGACAGCTACATTCACTTTAAATAGGGCACCGTCCTAAATCCGTTGAGACGACACCGTATGAATTATGGTTTGGAAAGAAACCTAAGTATCGTTTCTAAAAGTTTGGGGATGCGATGCTTATGTCAAGAAACTCCAACTTTGAAAAGCTCGAACCCAAGTCGAAAAATGCGTCTTCATAAGATACCCTAAGGAAACCATTGGGTATACCTTCTACTTAAGATCCTAAGGCAAGATCTTTTTGCCAAGAACGGGTCCTTTACGGAGAAAGAGTTTCTCTCGAAAGAATTAAGTGGGAGGAAAGTAGAACTTGATGAAGTATTACCTCTTGAAACGGTAAGTAGCGCAACTCAGGAAGATGTTCCTGTGGTGCCTGCACCGACAAGAGAGGAGGTTAATGATGACGATCAAGATACTTGGATCAAGCTCCTACCGAACTTGAAGGTCCACAAGGACACGTTCCGCACTGCAGTGGTATGGCAACCCTGTCTTGGAAATCATGTTGTTAAACAACGGTGAACCTTCGAACTATGAAGAAGCAATGGCGGGCCCAGATTCCAACAAATGGCTTGAAGCCATGCAATCCGAGATAGGGTCCATGTATGAAAACAAAGTATGGACTTTGACAGACTTGCCCGAAGATCGGCGAGCAATAGAAAACAAATGGATCTTTAAGAAGAAGACGGACGCGGATGGTAATGTTAACATATATAGCTCGACTTGTCGCTAAGGGTTATCGACAAGTTCAAGGGATTGACTACGATGAGACTTTCTCTCCCGTAGCGAAGCTGAAGTCCGTCCGAATCATGTTAGCAATTGCCGCACACTATGATTATGAGATATGACAAATGGACGTCAAAATGGCATTCCTTAACGGCCATCTTAAGGAAGAAGCGTATATGATGCAGCCCAGGAAGGTTTTGTCAATTCGAGAATGCTAACAAGGTATGCAAGCTCCAATGATCCATTTATGGGCTGGTGCAAGCATCTCGGAGTTAGAACATTCGCTTTGATGAGATGATCAAAGCATTTGGGTTTATGAGACTTATGGAGAAGCCCGCGTTTACAAGAAAGTGAGTGGGAGCTCTGTAGCATTTCTCATATTATATGTAGATGACATACTTTTGATGGGAAATGATATAGAACTTTTGGACAACATTAAGGCCTACTTGAATAAGTGTTTTTCAATGAAGGACCTTGGAGGAGCTGCTTACATATTAGGCATCAAGATCTATAGGGATAGATCGAGACGCCTCATAGGTCTTTCACAAAGCACATACCTTGATAAGATATTGAAGAAGTTCAATATGGATCGGTCCAAGAAAGGGTTCTTGCCTGTATTGCAAGGTGTGAGATTGAGCTCGGCTCAATGCCCGACCATGGCGTAAGATAAAGAAGAGATGAGTGTCATCCCCATGCATCAGCCATAGGGTCTATTATGTATGCCATGCTGTGTACTGCACTGATGTAAACCTTGCCGTAAGTTTGGTAGGAAGGTACCAAAGTAATCCCGGCAAGGAACACTTTGGACAATGTCAAGAGAACATCCTAAAGTACACGAAAAGGACTAAGGATATGTTTCTCGTTTATGGAGGTGACGAAGAGCTCGTAAAGGGTTACGTCAACGCTTAGCTTGACACAGATCCGGATGACTCTAAGTCACGCAGACCGGATACGTGTATATTTTGAATGGTGGGGCGATGGCTGGTCAGTGCAGTTGCAAGCAAAGCGTCGTGGCGGGATCTACATGTGAAGCAGAGTACATGGCTGTCTCGGAGGTAGCGCATGAAGCAATATGGGTGAAGGAGTTCTTCACCGACCTAGGAGTCATACCCAATGCGTCGGGGCCGATCGCACTCTTCTGTGACAACACTGGAGCTATTGCACTTGCCAAGGAGCCTGTGTTTCACAAGAAGACCGAGCACATCAAGCGTTGCCGCTTCAACTCCATACGTGAAAATGTTCAAGATGGAGACATAGATATTTGTAAAAGTACATACGGATCTGAATGTAGCAGATCCGCTGACTAAACTCTCTCCCTAGAGCAAAACATGATCAACAATTAACGCTATGGGTGTTCGATTCATCACAATGTAACTAGAATATTGACTCTAGTGCAAGTGGGAGACTGTTGAAAATATGCCCTAGAGGCAATAATAAAATGGTTATTATTATATTTCTTTGTTCATGATAATAGTCTGTTATTCATGCTATAACTGTGTTATCCGGAAATCGTAATACACGTGTGAATACATAGACCACAACATGTCCCTAGTAAGCCTCTAGTTGACTAGCTCGTTGATCAACAAATAGTCATGGTTTCCTGACTATGGACATTGGATGTCATCGATAACGGGATCACATCATTAGGAGAATGATGTGATGTACAAGACCCAATCATAAGCATAGCTCAAAGATCGTGTAGTTCGTTTAGCTAGAGCTTTTCCAAGTGTCAAGTATCATTTTCTTAGACCATGAGATTGTGCAACTCCCGGATACCGTAGTAGTGCTTTGGGTGTGCCAAACGTCACAACGTAACTGGGTGACTATAGAGGTGCACTACGGATATCTCTGAAAGTGTCATTGGGTTGGCACGAATCGAGACTGGGATTTGTCACTCCGCATGACGGAGAGGTATCTCTGGGCCCACTCGGTAATGCATCATAATAATGAGCTCAATGTGACCAAGTGTCTGGTCACGGGATCATGCATTACTGATGCAGTAAAGTGACTTGCCGGGTAGATTAAACGAGGTAGTGGGATACCGACGATCGAAGTCTCGGTCAAGTAACGCATCGATTGACAAAGGGAATTGTATCACGGGATTGATTGAATCCTCGACATCGTGGTTCATCCGATGAGATCATCGAGGAGCATGTGGGAGCCACATGGGTATCCAGATCCGCTGTTGGTTATTGACCGGAGAGGCGTCTCGGTCATGTCTGCATGTCTCCCGAACCCGTAGGGTCTACACACTTAAGGTTCGGTGACGCTAGGGTTGTAGAGATATGAGTATGCAGTAACCCAAAAGTTGTTCGGAGTCCCGGATGAGATCCCGGACGTCACGAGGAGTTCCGGAATGGTCCGGAGGTGAAGAATTATATATAGGAAGTGCAGTTTCGGCCATCGGGAAAGTTTCGGGGGTCACCGGTATTGTACCGGGACCACCGGAAGGGTCCCGGGGGTCCACCGGGTGGGGTCACCTATCCTGGAGGGTCCCGTGGGCTGAAGTGGAGGGGAACCATGTTGGAAATATGCCCTAGAGGCAATAATAAAAGCATTATTATTATATTTCCTTGTTCATGATGATTGTCTTTTATTCATGCTATAACTGTATTATCCGGAAATCGTAATACACGTGTGAATACATAGACTACAATACGTCCCTAGTAAGCCTCTAGTTGACTAGCTCGTTGGTCAACAGATAGTCATGGTTTCCTCGACTATGGACATCGGATGTCATTGACAACGGGATCACGTCATTAGGAGAATGACGTGATGGACAAGACCCAATCCTAAGCATAGCACAAGATCGTGTAGTTCGTTTTGCTAGAGCTTTTCCAATGTCAAGTATCTCTTCCTTAGACCATGAGATCGTGCAATTCCGGATACCGTGGGAGTGCTTTGGGTGTATCAAACGTCACAACGAATCGGGTGACTATAAAGGTGCACTACAGTATCTCCGAAAGTGACCATTGGGTTGACACGGATCGAGATCGGGATTTGTCACTCCAGACGCGGAGAGGTTTCACCGGGCCCACTTTCGGTAATGCATCATCATAATGAGCTCAAAGTGATCAAGTGTCCGGTCACGGGATCATGCATTGCTTGATACGAGTAAAGTGACTTGCAGAACGAGACTAAACGAGGTATTGGGATACCGACGATCGAAGTCTCGGCAAGTAACATACCGCTGGACAAAGGGAATAGAATACGGGGTTGCTTGAACCCTTGACATCGTGGGTTCATCCGATGACAACATCGAGGAGCATGTGGGAGCCAACATGGGTATCCAGATCCCGCTGTTGGTTATTGACTTGAGGTAGTCTCGGTCATATGCGCATGTCTCCCGAACCCGTAGGGTCTACACACTTAAGGTTCGGTGACGCTTAGGGTTAATAGGAAGACAAGTATGTAATTACCGAATGTTGTTCGGAGTCCCGGATGAGATCCCGGACGTCACGAGGAGTTAGGAATGGTCCGAGGTAAAGATTTATATATGGAAAGTGGTTAAACGGACTCGGAAAGTTTGAGGGGCTTACTGGTAAATCTGGGGGCCCTTGGGAGGTTTCGGAGGTCCACCGGAGGGGCCACCTCTGGGGGCCACATGGGCTAAGTGGGAGAGGAGCCAGCCCCTGGTGGGCTGGGCGCACCTCCCCCCTTAGGCCCATGCGGCTAGGGCAAGGGGAGGGAAACCCTAAAGGAAAAAATGGGGGGGCGCCCCCTAGCTTGGGGGGCAAGCCACCATCCCCTCCTCCCCTTTGGCCGCCGCCCCATCTAGGGTTTCCCTAGATGGCCGGCCCCCTTGGCCCCTCTCCTCCTATAAATAGAGGGGTGGGGGACGGCTAGACACACCATTGAAGGCGCAGCCCCTCCCCTCCCCAACTCCTCTCTTTCTCCGTGTGTGCTTGGCGGGCCACAGCCGAGAACCTTCAGCACCAATTGCACCACGCGTCGTGCTGCCATTGGAGTTGTCTTCCTCAACCTCTCCTTCTCCCTTGCTGGATCAAGACGGAGGAGACGCCATCGTAAATCCTGCACGTGTGTTGAACGCTTGGAGGTGTCATCCTTCAGCCGCTTTGGTCATCGGTGATCGGAATAACGTTGGGAACGTCTTCATCATCACCACTCCCTCGAACGCTTCCGTACTCGATCTACAAGTGGTATGTAGATGCAAACTCTCTCTCTTGACTCGTTGCTTAGATGAACTCATAGATAGATCTTGGTGAAACCGTAGGAAAATTTTAATTTTCTCGCAACGCTCCCCAACAGTGGCATCATGAGCTAGGTCTATGCGTAGTTCTCTTTGCACGAGTAGAACACAATTTTGTTGTGGGCGTGGATCTTGTCAACTTACTTGCCGTTACTAGTCGCTTTCTTGCTTCCGCGGTATTGTGGGATGAAGCGGCCGGACCAACCTTACACGCTCTTACGTGAGACCGGTTCCACCGACTAACATGCACTAGTTGCATAAGGTGGCTGGCGGGTGTCTGTCTCTCCTACTTTAGTTGGAGCGGATTCGATGAACAGGGTCCTTATGAAGGGTAAATAGAAGTTGACAAGATCACGTTGTGGTTATTCGTGAGGTAAGAAAACGTTCTTGCTAGAACCCAATTGCAGCCACGTAAAAGATGCAACAACAATTAGAGGACGTCTAACTTGTTTTTGCAGCAATTGACATGTGACGTGATATGGCCAAGTTGTGATGAATGATGATATATTGTGATGTATGAGATCATGTTCTTGTAATAGGAATCACGACTTGCATGTCGATGAGTATGACAACCGGCAGGAGCCATGGGAGTTGTCTTTGTTTTGTATGACCTGCGTGTCATTGAAGAACGCCATGTAACTCACTTTACTTTATTGCTAAACGCGTTAGCCATAGAAGTAGAAGTAGTCGTTGGCGTGACAACTTCATGAAGACACGATGATGGAGATCATGATGATGGAGATCATGGTGTCATGCCGGTGACAGGATGATCATGGAGCCCCAAGATGAAGATCAAGGAGCGATATGATATTGGCCATATCATGTCACTACTTTATAATTGCATGTGATGTTTATTATGATTATGCATCTTGTTTACTTAGATCGACGGTAGTAAATAAGATGATCCCTTGGAACAATTTCAAGAAGTGTTCTCCCCTAACTGTGCACCGCTGTTACAGTTCGTCGCTTCTAAGCACCACGTGTTGATCGGGTGTGATGGATTCTTACGTTCACATACAACGGGTGTAAGACAGATTTACACACGCAGAAACACTTAGGGTTAACTTGACGAGCCTAGCATGTATGCAGACATGGCCTCGGAACACGGAGACCGAAGGTCGAACACGAGTCGTATGGAAGATAATGATCAACATGAGAATGTTCACCGACGATGACTAGTCCGTCTCACGTGTTGATCGGACACGGCCTAGTCGACTCGGATCGTGTAACACTTAGATGACTAGAGGGATGTCTAATCTAAGTGGGAGTTCATTAATAATTTGATTAGATGAACTTTATTATCATGAACAATAGTCTAAAATCTTTATAATATGTCTTGTAGATCAAATGGCCAACGCTCATGTCACCATGAACTTCAACGCGTTCCTAGAGAAAACCAAGTTGAAAGATGATGGCGGCAACTATACTGGACTGGAGTCCGAACACGAGGATCATCCTCATAGCTGCCAAGAAACAATATGTCCTAGAAGGACCGCTAGGTGAAGCACCCATCCCGGAGAACCAAGACGTTATGAACGCTTGGAAGTCTCGTGCTGATGATTACTCCCTCGTTCAGTGCGGCATGCTTTACAGCCTAGAACCGGGCTCCAAAAGCGCTTTTGAGCAACACGGAGCATACGAGATGTTCGAGGAGCTGAAACTGGTTTTTCGTGCTCATGCCCGGTCGAGAGATATGAAGTCTCCGACAAGTTCTATAGTTGTAAGATGGAGGAAAACAGTTACATCGGTGAGCACATACTCAAAATGTAAGGTTGCATCACCACTTTGTCCCCAAATTGGACATAAACCTCCGGGACGAGGCGGTCATTGACAGAATCCTTGATCGCTCCCACCAAGCTACAAGAGCTTTGTGATGAACTACAATATGCCGGGGATGGAGAAGACCATTCCTGAAGTATTCTCAATGCTGAAGTCAGCAGAGGTTGAAATCAAGAAAGAACATCAAGTGTTGATGGTCAATAAGACCACTAAGTTCAAGAAGGGCAAGGGCCGAAGAACTTCAAGAAGGACGGCAAAGAGGTTGCCGCGCCTTTGCAAGCAAGTTGTCGGGAAGAAGAAGAAGTCAAAGAATGGACCCAAGCCTAGACCGAAAGTGCTTTTATTGCAAGGGAAGGGTCCTTTGGAAGCGGAACTGCCCCAAATACTTAGCGGATAAGAAGGCCGGCAACACTAAAGGTATATTTGATATACATGTAATTGATGTGTACCTTACCAAGACTGTAGTAACTCGGGTATTTGATACCGTGCCGTTGCTCATATTTGTAACTCACAACAGAGCTGCGGAATAAGAGGAGACCGGCGAAGGACGAGGTGACGATGCGCGGCCGGAATGGTTCCAGTCGATGTGATCGCCGTCCGCACGCTACCTCTACATTTACCTACGGGATTAGTTATAAACCTTAATAATTGCTATTTGGTGCCAAGTTTGAGCATGAACATTGTATCCGGATCTCGTTTAATACGAGATGGCTACTCATTTAAATCCGAGAATAATGGTTGTTCTATTTATATGAGAGAAATGTTTTATGGTCATGCTCCAGATAGTCAATGGTTTATTCTTAGTGAATCTCGAACGTAATGTTACACATGTTCATAGTGTGAATACCAAAAGATGTAAAGTTGATAATGATAGTCCCACATACTTGTGGGTAATCGCCGCCTTGGTCACATTGGTGTCAAGCGCATGAAGAAGCTCCATGTCGATGGACTTCGAGTCTCTAGATTATGAATCATTTGACACATGCGAACCATGCCTCATGGGCAAGATGACCAAGACTCCGTTCTCCGGAACAATGGAGCAAGCAACCAACTTATTGGAAATCATACATACCGATGTGTGTGGTCCAATGAGTGTTGAAGCTCGCGGAGGATATCGTTATGTTCTCACTCTCACAGATGACTTGAGTAGATATGGGTATGTCTGCTTGATGAAACACAAGTCTGAGACCTTTGAAAAGTTCAAGGAATTTCAGAATGAGGTAGAGAATCAACGTGACCGAAAGATAAAATTCTTACGATCAGATCGTGGAGGAGAATATTTAAGTCACGAATTTGGCACACACTTAAGAAAATGTGGAATCGTTTCACAACTCACGCCGCTGGAACACCTCAACAGAACGTGTGTCCGAACGTCGTAATCGCACTCTATTGGATACGGTGCGATCTATGATGTCTCTTACCGATTTACCGCTATCTTTTGGGGATACGCTCTAGAGACAAATTTACATTCACTTTAAATAGGGCACCGTCTAAATCCGCTGAGACGACACCGTATGAATTATGGTTTGGGAAGGAAACCTAAGCCGTCGCTTTCTAAAAGTTTGGGGATGCGATGCTTATGTCAAGAAACTTCAACACGAAAAGCTCGAACCCAAGTCGGAAAATGCGTCTTCATAGGATACCCTAAGGAAACCCTTGGGTATACCTTCTACCTTAGATCCGAAGGCAAGATCTTTGTTGCCGTGAACGGAACCTTCTCGAAAAGAGTTTCTCTCGAAAGGAGTAAGTGGGAGGAAAGTAGAACTCGATGAAGTACTACCTCTTGAACGGGATAGTGGTGCAGC
The DNA here is from genome assembly GCA_021605145.1 of Aegilops bicornis. Taxonomy (NCBI): domain Eukaryota; kingdom Viridiplantae; phylum Streptophyta; class Magnoliopsida; order Poales; family Poaceae; genus Aegilops; species Aegilops bicornis. The sequence goes on along the minus strand of CM038673.1, from coordinate 111,151,493 downwards.
TCGTGAAAATGTTCCCGTAATGCCCACACCAATCAAGAGGAAATCAATGATGATGATCAAGGTACTTCGGATCAAGTTGCTACCGAACTTCAGTGGGTCCACTAGGACATCGCCCGCACTGCAGTGGTACGGCAACCCTGTCACGGAAATCATGTTGTTAGACAACGGTGAACCTTCGAACTATGAAGAAGCGATGGCGGGCCCGGATTCCAATAAATGGCTCAAGCCATGAAATCCGAGATAGGATCCATGTATGAAAACAAAGTATGGACTTTGGACAGATTTGCCCGATGATCGGCGAGCGATAGAAAATAAATGGATCTTTAAGAGGAAGACGGACGCGGATGGTAATGTCACCATCTATAAAGCTCGACTTGTCGCTAAGGGCTATCGGCAAGTTCAAGGGATTGACTACGATGAGACTTTCTCACCAGAAGCGAAGCTTAATTCCGCCGTAATCATGTTAGCAATTGCCGCATACTATGATTATGAGATATGGCAGATGGACGTCAAAACAGCGTGCCTTAACGGATATCTTAAGGAAGAGCTGTATATGATGCAGCCGGAAGGTTTTGTCGATCCTAAGAATGTCGACAAAGTATGCAAGCTCCAGCTGCTCCATTTATGGGCTGGTGCAAGCATCTCGGAGTTGGAACATTCGCTTTGGACAAAGGGAATTGTATACGGGATTGATTGAATCCTCGACATCGTGGTTCATCCGATGAGATCATCGAGAGCATGTGGGAGCCACATGGGTATCCAGATCCATTGTTGGTTATTGACCGGAGAGGCGCCTCGGTCATGTCTACGTGTCTCCCGAACCCGTAGGGTCTACACACTTAAGGTTCGGTGACGCTAGGGGTGTAGAGATATGAGTATGCAGTAACTAGAAAGTGGTACGAAGTCCCTGATGAGATCCCGGACGTCACGAGGAGTTCAGGAATGGTCGGGAGGTGAAGAATTATATATAGGAAGTGCAGTTTCGCTATCGGGAAAGTTTCGGGTCAACGGTATTGTGGGGACCACCGGAAGGTCGAGGGTCCACCGGGTGGGGTCACCTATCCCGGAGGGTCCCGTGGGCTGAAGTGGAGGGGAACCATGTTGGAAATATGCCCTAGAGGCAATAATAAAAGCATTATTATTATATTTCCTTGTTCATGATGATTGTCTTTTATTCATGCTATAACTGTATTATCCGGAAATCGTAATACACGTGTGAATACATAGACTACAATACGTCCCTAGTAAGCCTCTAGTTGACTAGCTCGTTGGTCAACAGATAGTCATGGTTTCGACTATGGACATCGGATGTCATTGACAAGCGGGATCACGCCATTAGGAGAATGACGTGATGGACAAGACCCAATCCTAAGCATAGCACAAGATCGTGTAGTTCGTTTTGCTAGAGCTTTTCCAATGTCAAGTATCTCTTCCTTAGACCATGAGATCGTGCAATTCCGGATACCGTAGGAGTGCTTTGGGTGTATCAAACGTCACAACGTGGCTGGGTGACTATAAAGGTGCACTACTGTATCTCCGAAAGTGACCATTGGGTTGACACGGATCGAGGCGGGATTTGTCACTCCGTATTGCGGAGAGGTTTCACTGGGCCCACTTTCGGTAATGCATCATCATAATGAGCTCAAAGTGATCAAGTGTCCGGTCACGGGATCATGCATTGCGATTTGAGTAAAGTGACTTGCCGTAACGAGACTAAACGAGGTATTGGGATACCGACGATCGAGTCTCGGGCAAGTAACATACCGCTGGACAAAGGGAATAGAATACGGGGTTGCTTGAACCCTTGACATCGTGGGTTCATCCGATGACAACATCGAGGAGCATGTGGGAGCCAACATGTGTATCCAGATCCGCTGTTGGTTATTGACTTGAGGTAGTCTCGGTCGTATGCGCATGTCTCCCGAACCTGTAGGGGTCTACACTTAAGGTTCGGTGGACGCTAGGGTTAATAGGAAGACAAGTATGTAATTACGAATGTTGTTGAGTCCGGATGAGATCCGGACGTCACGAGGAGTTCCGGAATGGTCCGGAGGTAAAGATTTATATATGGAAAGTGGTTAAACGGACTCCGGAAAGTTTGGGCTTACTGAAAGTACCGGGGCCACCGGAGGTTTCCGGAGGTCCACCGGAGGGGCCACCCCTCGGGGGGCCACATGGGCTAAGTGGGAGGGAGCCAGCCCCTGGTGGGCTGGGCGCACCTCCCCTTAGAGCCCATGCGGCTAGGGCAAGGGAGGGAAACCCTAAAGGAAAAAGGGGCGCCCCTCAGCTTGGGGCAAGCCACCCTCCCTCCTCCCTTGTCACGCCGCCCATCTAGGGTTTCCCCTAGATGGCCGGCCCCCTGGCCCTCTCCTCCTATAAATAGAGGGGTGGGGGAGGCTAGACACACCATTGAAGGCGCAGCCCTCCCTCCCAACTCCTCTCTTTCTCCGTGTGTGCTTGGCGAAGCCTCGCCGGAGAATCCTTCAGACCAATTGCACCACGCCGTCGTGCTGCCATTGGAGTTGTCTTCCTCAACCTCTCCTTCTCCCTTGCTGGATCAAGACGGAGGAGACGCCATCGTCCCGTACGTGTGTTGAACGTGGAGGTGCTGTCCTTTCAGCGCTTTGGTCATCGGTGATCGGAATCACGTTGGGAACGTCTTCATCATCACCACTCCCTCGAACGCCTGCACTCGATCTACAAGTGGTATGTAGATGCAAACTCTCTCTCTTGACTCGTTGCTTAGATGAACTCATAGATAGATCTTGGTGAAACCGTAGGAAAATTTTAATTTTCTCGCAACGCTCCCCAACAAAGTGGCATCATGAGCTAGGTCTATGCGTAGTTCTCTTTCTTGCGAGTAGAACACAATTTTGTTGTGGGCGTGGATCTTGTCAACTTACTTGCCGTTACTAGTCGCTTCTTGCTTCCGCGGTATTGTGGGATGAAGCGGCCCGGACCAACCTTACACGCATTCTTACGTGAGACCGGTTCCACCGACTAACATGCACTAATTGCATAAGGTGGGTGGCGGGTGTCTGTCTCTCCTACTTTAGTTGGAGCGGATTCGATGAACAGGGTCCTTATGAAGGGTAAATAGAAGTTGACAAGATCACGTTGTGGTTATTCGTAGGTAAGAAAACGTTCTTGCTAGAACCCAATTGCAGCCACGTAAAAGATGCAACAACAATTAGAGGACGTCTAACTTGTTTTTGCAGCAATTGACATGTGACGTGATATGGCCAAGTTGTGATGAATGATGATATATTGTGTTGAACGCGGAGGTGCTGTCTGTTCAGCACTAGGACCATCGGTGATTTGGATCACGACGAGTACGACTCCCTCAACCCCGTTCTCTTAAACGCTTCCACTCGCGATATGTAGATGCACTCCTTTCTCTCGTTGCTGGATGAACTCATAGATTGATCTTGGTGAAAGCGTAGAAATTTTTTATTTTCTGCACCGTAACCCAACAATTTCTTCACTGAATGTTACATATGTGTCATGTGTCAATACATGTGAGGATGCACGTAACATATATGCATGTGATTATCCTGCTGCATGGTTTCCACGTGTATAAACAACCATCGATGAAAGGACTCATACCTGCATGCATAGCATGCCCCTGGTGGCTCTTTACTTGCATGCAAGTCCCTGGTGCAGCCCTCCAAGACTTGCTGCTTGCATGCATGGCCTCTATGTTAGTTTATGTTTATTTTTTCCGTACAATATGCAGAACAAATCGTATCATTCTCTCTCCTATCCTGATATGGGGAATAAATTGTTTTACTGTTCAACCAATATATTATATATTTGCTTCTGTCACAGTACTATCGTCTACAATCTATCACAAACCACACTTATAAATATTCACATTTCCATCCAAGGATCTACATTGCAACACTTCAAGGAAAAATAATAATTGTATACATATAATGTACAAAACAAGAGTATCAAATTATTTATTCATGTGTTTCCTAGCCATACATTACAAAAAAGATGACGCTAATTGAAAAGCATGCAACATGGTGAATTTAATTAAACAAGCTTCATGCCATGCCATGCAAATGCAAAAGCATGCAAATGCATAATTATTAAACAAGTTTCTGTCATCTTAAATTAATAGCACTTATTGCAAATAGTAGACAATCCATATGGTCACAGCGCATTGAGGGCGTGGCGTGCCGCCGCGCGGGCTTTGCTAGTACACCTACAATACGTCACCAGCAAGCTCCATGGCAAAATGTTGGATTCTCCGTTCACCCTGTGACATGTAAGCAATCCTGGAGCCCAAACAAGATTTCAGCTGAAAACCACCGGGATGGACTTGGACTACAAAGGACGGGGTGCCAATGTCAAGGATTTTGAAATGAGGGTTTGATTTAGACCGAGAATACGAATTCAAGGTTTATTTCAGACTTTTCTCTACATAGTGATTGTTATAAATTACTAAAACCAAACATGGGGCACCATACTCTTTCACTAAGCCATATATTTTAAACAACTCTTATGGAAGTGATCAAACACCCACTGATCCAGAGGCAATGATTAAAGAACGTATCACTTCCCAAAAAGAACTGAATAATATTTTTGTACAAAAAATTGATAAGATGGGAGTTTTATTTGACAAGGTGGAAACAATTGCTAATGATGTAGAAGCTTTAAAGATGAAATGTTCTACACCTATTGTGGTATTCACGTCTCTTAAAAGGATGGATGGATGTTATGGTATTCGGACAGATGGGATTATCTATGCCGGCCCCACCGAGTGATCCTTCGGGTAGACTCAGACCGTTAGGGTCTATTAGGCAGAATTCTTCGCATTGGGCATACCCAGGGGCCAGGGGGTCCCACTGTCATTTGTTTTCACAAAAAATGCCCATTTAAATTTGTGAAATAAAGGTATCTCACATAAGGTTGAAGGTTGAGATTCGACCCTAATTATTTTATTTCTAAAAATAACTCCCATCATATTTTATCCATTCACTGTAAAACAACAACCATTTTAGAGTCTTCTGTCATTATTAAAAAATGCACACAAAAAGATTAAAGTACATTTTTTAGAAAAATTATAAGCTTTCAAGTTCGTTTTAAGTAGCATATGAGTATCTTAAGAATTACTAAATAATATTGTCGTATATAAGGTTTTAAAAGAGAATAAATATATTGTTTTCATAAAATAATATAACTAATAAAATTCAAATTTATTTATTCAGCATAGATCATTAATAACTATTTCTAGAGCTCTCTGGTAGATATTGTCCAACGAAATTGTCCCTTAAAAGTTGCAAAATATTAATTTCCAATGTAAGATTCAAAATTATGAAATAATACGTTGTACACGCAGATTTACAAGAAGGGGCTACTTTGCTAGTTATTTTTAAAATCACCTTGAATTTTGAAATAGAAAATATTAATCGCACTAGCTAACTATATCTTTGATCAACAACATTTTGAGCACTACATATACCTTAAATTTTGTGTCGGAATTTCTATTATGTCAACAATGGATAGGGCAACCCAGCTTGAAGAAAAATAAGTATATGTACTATATGCTGAGTGCTCACATTATGAAGGAAGCAGTTGTTCAATGAAGAAACAATCAACCATGTAATTCACATACTTTGATTAGAAACATAACATTAAAGCAACAACAAATTGAAGCACACACAATGTTCGAACGTACACAACGCACGTGCATGTTATACATACCAACTCTTTCACATGTAAACTGTAAGTAAGACTATCGAGGGTAGCTTGCGGACAACACAAACTCTTCTTCTTGACTATATTGCCTGCTAGTGTCCTCTAAGCTTGTCCTTCTTATTGGTGACGTATATCTCATTGCCGAATAACTCCCCTCATATGTTGCATCCCGAACCCGAAAATGTTCTTTGGGTCCTTGAAGTGCTTCTAGTGTCATCTCCACTGACCTCATAGTTGGTCGCTCCTCTGCTCTTAGCTTTATGCACGACATAGCTAGAGAAGATACCACTTCAACTTGGCTACCTCCCTCCACAATTACTTGCGGATCTAGTATTTCTACCAATTTACCTTCTGCAAGTAGTTCAACAAATTGTGCAACTAGCCCATCACCGGTGGAGGATCTATATATAATTGGCATCTTCCTTGTAAGCAACTCAATGAGAATAACTCCAAAGCTATAAACATCACTTTTTCTCGTCAGACGGCCACAATAAAAGTACATAGGATCTAAATATCCCAACGTTCCCTGCACCACTGTTGTAATTGTTGTTTTATCTTTAGGAATGTACCTTGAAGCTCCAAAGTCAGACACCTTCGCTGTAAAAGCATCATCAAGAAGTATATTGGTGGACTTTATATCTACATGTATTACGGGGATGTAAATACCCGAGTGAAGGTAAGAAAGGGCTTTGCCAATTTCTACTGCAATCCTTAATATGTCTCGCCAAGGTACTGATCTTAGTGGTTTCTTGTGAAGATAATCACATAGGGTTCCATTGGAAATGAACTCATAAGCCAACAAGGGGACTTCTGTCTCAAGACAACATCCAAAAAGCTTTACAATGTTCCTATGATTGATCTGTGAGAGTATGGACACTTCATTTATAAACTCGTTAATCTCACTCTTGACCACAATATTTGACTTTTTGATTGCAACAACATGCAAGTCTGATAAAATTCCTTTGTATACGGTACCATGCCCTCCACCACCAAGCTTACGAGTTGGATGGAACTTGTTTGTGGCCTTTTCTAGATCCCTTAGTGGGATGATCATCCTCTCTGCAATATCTGACCTATGAGATACCAAATTTTGCAACAATTGTCCACGATTTTGATTAAAGAATTTTTGTCTCAACTTATGTTCCTTTTGATGCTTAAGCTTGCGTACTATTATCTTTGAGGCAATAAACAAAATTAGAATAGTTGGGCCACTAGAAACTGATAGGCCAATGATTAAACCTGCAAAAACTAGATCGATGGGCACGTAATTAGTGTATGCGATGACATAACTCAATAGTAGTTAAAGGAACAAATATGAGGTTGGACTCAGGGTTTAAAGTCTTGTTAGGGGGATAGGTATCACCTAATTGACCAAAAATCTACTAACTATACCAGGTTCAAATTTCAAAAATATCAAAATCCAGCCAAAACTATGTCTCAAATTGAGGTGATCCAACTATTAGGAGGGGTCAATATTTAACCCATGTAAGTCCGCTAACCAGCAACTAACCAAAATTGCAGGTGGTTCGCATGAGAAAGGATGTAGATAATAGTATGTGTAGCTAGAGAGAGTGTTGGCTTCTATTTCAATATTTTGAAATGTATTCATCTGTTAGTAGTAATGTAAAAAATATATGTTTCATGGCATCTTTAATCGTACATATATTCTTATAAGTTTCTTCTTCTATGCATCATTAAAAGAAAGTTTCTTATTGATTGTGTTCTTTACTCCTATATAAAATGGCGGCATTCCATTCTCGTATAATTGTGGGATGCAACTGATTAAATTAGGGATTGTCGCCACTTGAAATAATATATTAGTATAATGTAGATTTATTAGAAGAAATCTGAATTGTATCTGCATCGCATAACTAATTTTTAGCTTATTTTCATGCAACATACTCTATTTTTATTGTTCATGAGCTAATACATAGAACTAAGTATGAGAATATTCTTTGCATTTAAGACAACAAGAGAGATTTTCCAAATATGATTGAGAAGGAACAATATATTTTCACCTACTCCCTCCATTTCCAAAATGTTAGTATCTTTATGATTTCAAATTCGAACTTTTAAGTCTTACAAACGTGTAAAAAATATAGCAACCAATGTGACATGAAATAAAGTCATCTTAACAACACATTTCATAATTGATTTAATGAAGCTAATTCATTCTTAAAGATGTTGGTATATTTTATATATAATTAGTTAGGCTTAAAGATGTTTTACTTAGAACAAACCTAAAAATTACATTTTGGAAAAGGAGGAAGTACGTGTTTTAAAACTAGTGTGCTTTATCGAAGATAGTTTATATACATCTTGATCCTAGGGAAAGTAAGAAGCAATAGTGCCCACCTCTGTTTATGGACTGGACACAACCATCTTTGTGGGTGGCGTTTCCTTGGTATCCTTGTGAACCGTGCACTTTCGAAAGATCCGCACATGTTGGTACACTTGCCGAAGCATGGATATAATTGTGGCTGTTTACACTCGTCAATATCTACATAAAACATGGAAGCATTAAGCCAAGTTGACCATGTGAATCTATATTTTGGTTGACAAAAGGTAGCATGCATGTCGTGGTAAAAAACTTCATCATACTCCACCACGAAGCAGATTTATTAGTATATGCACATGTAGTGGGGGGTAATGTATGTGTCTGTGTGCAAGTTAAATACTTCCTTCGTCCGGAAATACTTGTCGGAGGAATGGATATATCTAGACGTATTTTAGTTTTAGATACATCCATTCCATTTCTCCGACAAGTATTTACGGACGGAAGGAGTATGAGAAAAGGGATAGTCAAATCCAAATAGCACCTCGGGAAACTTGTCAACCTATCCGTGTCTACAATATATATACATGTTTAATTTTTCTTGCAGGAGTAAGAAATATAGAGAGAATAATTCTACTTCTTCAAAAGACGTAAGGTTCTCTAGAACTCATCCTTCATCTAACCTTACATATGTTTCCAACTCCCTTTTCCTCTTTTGATTTTTCCTTCCTTCTCTGACTTTTTCCTCGTTTTCCCTCAAAACTGGCTCAATTTCCCCACCTCTTATTGGCATGCGAAATAATTATGATTTTTTGGTAAGCCAACAAATGTTTGCCAAATAAATTCTTCTTCTACACGATCACATAAATATGTGCATATAAATCATGAGCTAAAATACTAGAATATTTATACTCTCATTCCAACACATGGGCAATTATTTAGTTGAAAAAAGGCATAGCAAATTTTTTGTTATAAAACTTAGGGCGCGTGAGGAGTTCTTATGTCGTCTCAATGAGTGAGAGCTGTCCAATTTTGATCCATTGGGGAAAAGTAAAAATATTAAAAAATTGACGCCCATTAAAAAAGGGTTAATCCTGACGCGATCCAATGTCATTCGAGCATTAGCAAAGCAAAAGCAAAATTGATTTAGCCCTTAGAGCATGAGGCAAAAGCTGGTGCTAAGTAAACTTTTGAGTCACGGAGTCGGGTCCAAACGATGAATTGAGAGAGGCTAATGAAAATACTCCTAGAGTTCCAATTGAAGGTTGAGTCTACAACAATCAAAAAATAGCGGGGCCACTCTCAAGCCATGTAGAGCTGCTCCACCACTTCCATTTTGGAATCTTTGTAAGATATCTAACCCCATATATCATTTTGTCAAAACTTATGTTGATTTAACGCCGGAAAGTGAGAAAAAGTGAGACTTGAGTTTAGATGCAACATTGTTAGGTTTCTTAGCACCGGCTTGGTTGGGATGTTAGAGAAATTCCAACCGATTCCCAATAAATATAGCCTCCAAAATTTCTTAGAGCGCTCTCCAACTTTTGTGGAGGCTGTAAGGCAATGCACAAAGTAGATTCCCCAAACTTGAGGCTTAAAAATATTACCCATATTTTTGTGCATATAAACTCTATCCTAACTCAAACACATCAAAGTAGTTCAAATTTTCCATGTTTCGACGTCAAACAATTCAACAACATTTCAAATCAATAGGTTCACAAAAATTGAATTCAAATTTAAATGAAATGAGAAGGTCTGAATGCAACAAATAACCCGGTAAAACAAATAATTTAAGACAACAGATAATCTGATGAAGCAAATACTCCAAATTAACTAATAATCATGACCGGAAGAATGTAAACACACTATCGTCCATGTAGCCACCACTGATGCTCAATGGGATCTTCACAGAGATGGTCGTGAGATCTCGCTCTTCAAACATCTGGTACACCTCAAGAAAAGCCTAAATGTGGTATGGGTTCCTACAAGGTTTGATAGTTTGGCCAACATAGCCATAGTCGTAGTCCAATGTGCATAACTCTCATTCTCAATGATCATGTCTAGAATCACACGACACTCCATAATCTTTCCCAAGGTCTTATTGTCCCAGAAGCGAGTAAGACCTCGATCAATTGCAAACTAAGCTCGCACATTCCAAATGCTCCACCAATATCCTTCCTCGCTCATTATTGACACTTGGCAAAGTGTTTATTTTTACTACCTTCATGATTTGAAATTGTCTAGACAAATGTTGACCATGAATACTAGATGCCATCGGCAAGATAGCAGCCTTGATCATAATCATGCCCATTGACGTTAATGTTGCATGTCAGAGCATCACCACTTTCTAGCCTACCAAAAAGATGAGATCTCTACAAGTAATTGATGCCATTGTGAGAACCATGATGCCAAAGTAGCAATTGTGAATCTACAAGTCATCAGAGGTAACCCCTTCCTAAATGATAGTTGGATCAGGGCAATGTGTGGTGAATTGTCCATGACATGTAAGGAAATTCATCCAACTCCAATATGTCCAGTCAATGCTTCCAAGCATACCTGGTTAGCCTCTTACTTTGCTAAAATCCTCGACGTGTTATCAACTTGGGTGCCCTAAAATACTCTGCTTTGTAGACCCTGATTGCAACATTGAAAAACTTTCTCCCGCGCCTATGGATGCATCTTCGACCATTCAAAGATACTCATTGGTCAAATAGGCAAGAGTACCATATGGAACCACCCAAAGTGTCGTGGTCACCTTCTAGGAACTAGTAAATCCCATGAACCCAACTACATTTCTCCGTTGTGTGAAGAATGTTTCGTTAGCTTACTTGACTTCATCAATTTGCTAAAACAATCTATTGATATCTGTAAGCGTTGCTAGAAGAGATGCAGAGGTTCTATACGATGAGCATATCATGGTCGTCGGCTCTATTCTGGTGATATGTCAAACGTCCGAGCTATGACTCTTCACAACTCGTCTTCCTCCCACTTCCCGTCATCCATAGAGTAACCATCAAATAAATCTCCTCATCTTCCTCATTGAATAAATGAACATCAAAATTGTTCAACAATGGTGAATCATCAAAATACCCTCTACTATGATGACATATAGACAAATAGTGAATCATATGCCATCTGCACGAATCTACAAGGAGCTAGACTACTAAATATGAACAAATTTGAGGCGAATATACCTTGGGGCAAGTCGTCGAACACCTTGAGTGCCGAGGCCATTGTTGGCCAAATGCAAGAGAGGAGGCAAAGATAGGTTAATAAGTGGTGGGAGAAGGTTCATTGTAGGTGGCACACGGCGGCCGTGGTGCTCGAGAGTTAGCTCGGATGTGTGAGATGCAGCACAGGTAGAAGCTAGATGGCACAAACGATGGAATTGGCGATGGCGGATGGCTGGTACGTGACTCCGGCTTCCTCAACAAGTCAAGGAATGGAGGACTCATGCCAGTGACAGGCCCACATCAAGCTCTTGTGATGCGACCATGGCGGTGCTTGGGAAAATGGTGGGAAGCTCACGCGGGGGTAGCCATGGTGTGTGGTATGGCCGAGAGCGGGTCATCCGTAGTGAGTGCTGCCAATGGACGCTAGTATGGAGGCTAGAGGTGGAAGCAAGTGGTCCTGAAATATTCCTCCCACATACGCCTCGTAGTTGATGGGCACACCATACCGCTGATAGAATAGCACTAAAAAAATATCTGAAGTAAATCAAGGAAATATGCGATCACCTGTGGCAAGTCTAGGACTTGAACCTGGGGTGGGTTGGTTCCTCCACAAAGAATCTAACCACCTAAGCTATGCTTAATTTGCTGGGTGTCAATATGGATGAAGAGAGTTCTATATTCTCTCCACCAACTAATACTTTTTTGAGATGTCCACCAACAAATATGGATGAGAAGAGCTCTGTATTCTCTCCACCAACCTCCAAGTACAGAGTCTATGTGTTGTTTTTCTAGCACGCTCCAAATATTACATGTATGGAAGGATGGTTAGGGAACCTGATAGAGTGTGAACCAACATGTGGTTGAATGGTTAGGAGGGTAGTGGTATCCTCAGCCCACCAGGGTTCAAGTCCTATACTTGACATTGATGCTTGCATTTTTCTGTATTTATTTCAGGCCTTTCGGCGATGTGTGTTCAGTGAAAGAAGACATTCCCATCAACTACGAACATGTCTATGGCGACTTCACGAATCTCAAGATGATGTGCCAACTCAGTCTCTCGAATGTGCTCATAGGGGTAGGGTGTGCATGCGTGTTTTCATATGCATGAGTGTATGAGCGTTTGTATGAGCATACTTGTCTGTACTGTGTTAAAGAAAGAACTTGGTAGAGTGACTTTTTAAGCAAAGAACTTCAAACTGGCAGGTTTTGTGGAGTTCAGGTGAAAATCAGGAAGGCCACCTAGAATTTCCTGCATAGCCTATGCATAGAATTTTTAAATAAACTTTAATACAGAGGTCAAACCAAATCTTGCTTTGGCCAGGCCCACGACGGGAGAGGCCGTGGATGTCGCTCCCTTCTTGAAGGCATTGTCTACTCTTCTTCCTTCGGGTGAATCCGGGTGAAGACCTACATCATACATGGATTAGGCGGTGGCAACACTCCAGTGTCGTTACCTTCTTCAAAGTGGCGCCTTGGGTTCCTCGTTTTGTTAGGCACGGCTTCACTCCGTGTTTAGCCGTTCCTCTACACCGATTGTATCTTGCCTTGAGTGCCTGTGTTGTGATCGAGTGTATGTGCTAGGTTATATATTTCTTTATATATGAAACGGGGCGCCAGCATTTTTTGGGTATACGGTGAGCATAGCATGGACTGCTTCTCCACTCTGATGACATGTCAAATGACCAAGCTATGACCCTGCACAATTCGTCTTCCTCCCATTTACGAAAAAGGATTTCCTCCCACTTTATAGATAAAGAACCATCACCACCACAATTGAGTAAAAAGATACAAACGCACTCCATCACCACACTCAACGCACACACCTAAGGCGAGATACAAAGGTGCCGAGCACCGAAAACACCACCCCAATGACGACTAAGCACCCTAATGATAAGCTGAAGACCACCATGTAGATGAACAATCAACTGACGAGCGGTGAGACGGACACGGCCGGAGCGGGGACTCCAAGACGATGCCTTCATGAAGGATACGACCGTAGAAATCCGTCATCGTCTAATCCAGAAGATCAAGTTTTCCCCCCGGAGTGACACGCAGGAAGTGGGAGCACCGTGACGGAGCCTACAGGTAGGGGAGCGACGTCCACGGATGCCTCCTCCGTCGGCCAGTATTGGGACTGGGCAAGTGGCGAACCCAACTGCTCCTACCCCTCCATCACAACCCCGCTCTGCCAACCACCCGCAACCATGCCGCCCAAGCGACCGTGGCTGCCCGCTCGCACCCGAGCCACGCGGTCAGCCCACGATCAATGCGCCTCCCGCCGCCAGAGCCACCGCCCTGCCTCCAGACCGCCTCGATGACCACCAAAGGCTGAGACTTTGAACAAATCCGCACCCCAACCGCCTCCGAGACCGCCGGTCAACCGCTCCCACCTCGAGCAACGCCAGAACTGAGAACACATGAGGATGGGGAAGGGGAGAGGGGGAGGAGTGGCCCATGGCCACGACCGGCAACCACCTTGGGCCGGCGATGGGCAGCTCAGCAGCGAAGTCCCCGTCCCTTCAACCAGCTCCCCACCCCGAAACCACCAGTTTCGCCCCACCCTGCCATTGGCCCAGCCCGGCACGAGACCACGACAGTGGCCCGTCAGCCGAGCAAAGGAAGCAGAGCCCTCACCGCCACGTCCATGGATGGCCACGGAGGAGTCTCCGTGTCGTCCGACACCGACGAGACGCAAGGGCCGACCGGGCAGCGGTGCACGCATCCACCCCGCTGCCGCGCCGCCTCTGCCATGGCAGGGGAGGCCGACCGCGACCCAGGTCGCCCACGACGCGGGGCTCCAGAGGTGGATCTGGGCGCGTCGCCGTGATGCAGCGCCGCCGCCGCCACCGGCCTCCACCGCGCCACCTCCGTATTTACTGTTGCATCTAAATCACGCCCGTCGCCCGGCCCACTCCGGGCGCCGCTGAGCTACAGCGCCCAGCGCCGAAGCGCCGCATCCGGCTGAACCCCGTCTGCGCGAGAGAGAAACCCCGCCGCTGCCATGACAATGGCGAAGGCTTCGCCCGCTTACGCTCCCCGGCGACGGCGAGGGAGGAGGGAGAGACCGGCAGCGGCGCTAGGGTTAGGCCCCCCAAACGCCCGCAGGAGCGTCGCGGGAGGAAGGGGAAAAGCCAGGGACCCGTGTGTCTTCCTCCCATTTTCCATTAGCCATTGAGTAGCCATCAACAAAGTCTCCTCATTGAATAAATAAAAATCAAAATAGTCCAAGGATGATGGTGAATCATCACAAAAATCCTCTACCATGATGGCATCCAGACAAATCGTGGATCATATGCCATCTGCACGAATCTACAAGAAGCTAGACTACTAAATATGAACAAATTTGAGGCAAATATACCTTGGTGCAAGTCGTTGAACACCGTAAGTGTCGAAGTCATCATTGGATGAATGTAAGAGCGGGGGCAGGGAGAGCTTCGTAAGTGGTGGGAAAAGGTTGTAGATGGCACGCAGCGGCCCAGGGTGCTCCGGCCGGGCAAATGGTGGCTAAAACGGAGTCTGGAGTTTGTCACCCATGAGAGTTAGCTCAGGTGGGCGAGACGTAGCACATGTAGAAGCTAGATGGCACGAAGGATGGAATTGGTGATGCTGGATGGCTAGTGCGTGACTCTGGCCTCCTCAGGAAGTCGGGGAATGGAGGACTGGTGGTAGAGACAGGCCCACATCGAGCTCTTGTGGTGCGGTCATGGCGGTGGTCGGGCAAATGGTGGGAAGCTCACACGGGGAAGTCATGGTGTGTGGTAGGCTCGGGAACGGGTCGACGGTGATGAGTGCTGCCAACCGGCATTCATACAGAGACCAGAGGGGGAAGCAAACGGTCCTGGAATGTTCCTCTCTGCATACTCCTCGTAGTTGGCAGGCACGCCATACTGCTGAAACAATAGCGCCGAAGAATCTGGAATAAATCCAGAAAAATATGCAAGCACGCTTGCCATGTCTAGGATTTGAATCCAGGTAGACTGGTTCCATCACAAAGAATCTATCTAACCACCTAAGCATATACTTAAGAGAGTTATATATTCTCTCAACGAACCGATTTTTTTTAGATGTCCAAAACCAATATGAATGAAGAGAGCTTCATATTCTCTTCACCAACCTCCAAATATGGAGTCTACGTGTTGTTTTCGTAGCACGCTCCAAATATTACAGGTACGAAGGGTTGGTAAGGGAACATGGCAGAGTGACTTTTTAAGCCAAAAACTTCGAACTGGCAGATTTTGTGGAGTTCGGGTGAAAATCAGGAAGGCCACCTGAGATTTCCCGCATAGCCTATGCATATCATAGATTATTTTTTATTTTAAAAAACAAACATACTTATTTAACAAGGATATATATATGAATATTTTCACCATCATGGCCCATTGCCATGGCTGCGCCACTAGTGGAGAATAGGGAATGTACTAGAGTTGGCCTTACCCGTGCATCCGTTGTCGAGGTATGGGTTGCCCTCGTAGCCTTCCTCGCATATGCAGAAATATCCCGCCCCGTTGATGGAATTCACGCATTTGCTGTGGTTGCTCAAGCAAACGTATTCTGATGTTTTTCTTGCCTTGGGGCACTGCAGGGAGTTATTGCCGTTGCGGATGGCCCAGTCGAGCCAAAGTGGCATGCTCCATCGCTTGGCCGGGTCTGGTGTCCTGCTCAGGTCGGCGGCCTTGAAGACGTAGTGGCCCTTCTGCACGATGAAGGCGTAGCTGCAGGGGTGCCTCAAGTCGATGCGCGCGCGCGCCCATTTCTCGAACCTCATCCTGGTGCTTTTGAGCAACGGCGAGATTTCGACGCGGCAGCATCCGATGCTGTTGCACATGTCGTCCTGCGCCTTCTGGGCTTTGTTGCAGTAGGCCACGCAACCGCTGAAGTAGGCAACGGTTGACGCGTTCCGAACCTGGGACCTCGACGCCCCTCTGCTGGCGTAGACGAGGGTGTTGCAGCCCAGGACAAAGAGCTCGTTGGCGGTGTTGGAGACGCGGTACACGCCCAGATCGTTGACCGTCAGCCTGCCGTCGAAGCTGCCGGCGGTCACCTTACCGGTGTCGTCAAAGCACTTGTGCGCCACAGGAAGCATCACCCGGACCCGCGCGCTCGGCGTCACGGTTAGATTCAGCACGAGCACGGGCTCGGCGGGAAGCGTGCGGCCCTTGATGGTGGCGGCCGGCAGAAACGGCGTCGTGTTCTTGTCGCAGGCGATCTCGAAGCCGGGACGGAAGCAGCCGGCGCCGATACCGAACGGGTAGGGGACGTCGATCTCGCCGCATAGCGCCTGGCAGCCTGGCTTCGCCAGTGAGCTAGAGGCAGTGGTTACCCATGCAGCTAATGGCAATAGCACCAACATCCATGCCATCGACGACATTGTTCGTTCAATTTGGGTGGGTGGTTAAGCCTCCGTACATTCTCTTAAATACAAGGGTGAGCCCTGCACTCACCACTGGGCAATTGAAAATTGTACTGTATTTCTGAACTTGTGAAAAACCCGAAAACAATTACACGTACTCCACCCAAAAATCTAACTGGTCTTGTTCATTAATTAATTTACAATCTAAACTAACTACAGCAGGGAGTACGTTCAAAAAAAAAAAAAAAACTACAGCAGGGAGTTGATAGCTTGTTGCCGTCAAGGGAAGACTCGTAACTGGCCAGCAGCAGGGGCAATGGCCGGCAATAACATTTCTAATCTATGTGTGAGATCATTGCCTAACCCGGAAGGATTCAAACAGTCAAAGGTAACTTGGTCCGTAAACACATTTTAACAATCCAGGACGGCAGGCAAGGCGAACGTTTCTACGGAGTTTACACATTGGTCGACGAAGGCTACTGTACGTAGCATGATAGCAGCCTCACCATTTTTCATGCCTCGCGATGTTTGGAACCCTAGTGCAAATCAAGTCAAGGGACACAATACTAAACGTTGATCCGTCCCAAATGTTGTTTATGCCACTATCGTGCAGGGAGTCGATGGCTCATAAAGGGAAGGCTCACTATGCTAAAAAAACTGGAAGGCCTTCATCTGATAACAAGATAGTGGGAAATCTAAAATGTGAAATTAAGGACGGCTAGCCGGCCGACAGGGAAAGTCTTTGGCAGTAATACATTTTTATTCTCTATATTACTATATACTCCCTTCGTACCTAAAGTTAGTACAGAGTTGAGTCACTTATTTAAGACAGAGGGGTCAATAGCTCCTGTGCGACATCTTTCGCGGGAATTGGATGGAGCGAGACGTTGTTCGACAGAATGGCTTGGGGCGACACTTTTGAGCGAGTAAATAGCTCACACACGACATGGCCCTTAAGCTGAACTGATGCCCTCGTTAGCTGTTATGGGCTGGACCCACAACTTATCCGCGTAAGTGTGGAACCCACCACTTGTCCAGTAAGCGCGGGACCCACCTCTTCGCAGCTAGAAGAGATTCCGCCCATGCCCGTCCGCCCGCCGCCGGCCATTGCTTTTCCCCTTTCCCCATTCTTCCACTTCTCCGGCAATTTAGTGAGGGATCATCTTATAACGCTACCGTCGTACTAAGCAAAATAAGATGCATAAAAGATAAACATCACATGCAAATAAAATATCTGACATGATATGACCATCATCATCTTGTGCCTTTGATCACCATCTCCAAAGCACCGTCATGATCTCCATTGTCACTGGCTTGACACCTTGATCTCCATCGTAGCATCGTTGTCGTCTACTATTGCTTCTACGACTATCGCTACCGCTTAGTGATAAAGTAAAGCAATTACATGGCGATTGCATTTCATACAATAAAACGACAATCATATGGCTCCTGCCAGTTGCCGAGAACTTTGTTACAAAACATGATCATCTCATACAACAGTTTATATCACATCATGTCTTGACCATATCACGTCACAACAAACCCTGCAAAAACAAGTTAGACGTCCTCTACTTTGTTGATGTAAGTTTTACGTGGCTGCTACGGGCTTCTAGCAAGAACCGTTCTTACCTACGCATCAAAACCACAACGATTTTTTGTCAAGTGTGATGTTTTAACCTTCAACAAGGACCGGCCGTAGTCAAACTCGATTCAACTAAAGTTGGAGAAACAGACACCCGCCAGAAACCTATGTGCAAAAGCACGTCGGTAGAACCAGTCTCATGAACGCAGTCATGTAATATCGGTCTGGACCTCTTCATTCAACAATACCGCCGAATCAAAGCAAGACGTTGGTGGTAAGCAGTATGACTATTATCGCCCACAACTCTTTGTGTTCTACTCATGCATATCATCTACTTGGCTCGGATGCCACTGTTGGGAAACGCAGCATGCAATTTCAGAAAAATTCCTACGATCACGCAAGATCTATCTAGGAGATGTATAGCAATGAGAGGGGGAGAGTGTGTGCACGTACCCTCATAGACTGAAAGCGAAAGTGTTATGTTAGCATGGTTGATGTAGTCGAACGTCTTCACGATCCAACCGATCCAAGTACCGAACGTACGGCACCTCCGTGTTCAGCACACGTTCAGCTCGATGACGTCCCTCGAACTCTTGATCCAGTAGAGGGTCGAGGGAGAGTTCCCGTCAAGACAACGTGGTGGACGGTGTTGGTGATGTGATCCGCACAGGGGCTTCGCCTAAGCACTACGATGATACTATCGGAGGAGTAAACAGTGGAGGGGGCACCGCTTTGCAGCTAAGACAATGTTGTGTCTTTGGGGTGCCCCCTGCCCCAGTATATAAAGGAGGAGGGGAGGAGGCGGCCGGCCAAGGGGCGCGCCAAGTGTGGGGAGTCCTACTAGCACTCCCTAGTCCTAGTAGGATTCCCCTTTCCTTTTCCAGAGTGGGAAAGGGGGAAAGAAGTGGAGAGGGAGAAGGAAAAGGGGGGCCGCGCCCCAACCCTTGTCCAATTCGGATTGGGGCTTGGGGGGGGGGGGGGCGTGCCACCTCCTGGCCGCTGCCTCCTCTCTCCACTAAGGCCCACGTAGGCCCATTAACTTTCCCGGGGGGTTCCGGTAACCTCCCGGTACTTCGAAAAATGTCCGAACCTCTCCGAAACTATTCCGGTGTACGAACATAACCTTCCAATATATCAATCTTTACCTCTCGACCATTTCGAGACTCCTCGTCATGTCTGTGATCTTAGCCGGGACTCCGAACAAACTTCGGTCACCAAAACACATAACTCATAATACAAATCGTCATCGAACGTTAAGCGTGCGGACCCTACGGGTTCGAGAACTATGCAGACATGATCGAGACACATCTCCGATCAATAGCCAATAGCGGAACCTACATGCTCATATTGGTTCCTACATATTCTACGAAGATCTTTATCGGTCAAACCGCACAACAACATACATTGTTCCCTTTGTCATCGGTATGTTACTTGCCCGAGATTCGATTGTCGGTATCATCATACCTACTTCAATCTCGTTACCAGCAAGTCTCTTTACTTGTTCTGTAATGCTCCATTCCGCAACTAACTCATTAGTCACATTGCTTGCAAGGCTTATAGTGATGAGCATTACCGAGAGGGCCCAGAGATACCTCTCCGATACACGAAGTGACAAATCCTATTCTCGATCTATGCCAACCCAACAAACACCTTCAGAGACACCTATAGAGCATCTTTATAATCACCTAGTTACGTTGTGACATTTGATAGCACACAAGGTGTTCCTCTGGTATTCAGGAGTTGCATAATCTCATAGTCAGAGGAACATGCATAAGTCATGAAGAGAGCAGTAGCAATAAAACTTAACGATAATTATGCTAAGCTAACGGATGGGTCTTGTCATCACATCATTCTCTAATGATGTGATCCCGTTCATCAAATGACAACACATGTCTATGGTCAGGAAACATAACCATCTTTGATTAACGAGCTAGTTAAGTAGAGGCATACTAGGGACACTTTGTTTTGTCTATGTATTCACACATGTACTAAGTTTCCGGTTAATACAATTCTAGCATGAATAATAAACATTTATCATGATATAAGGAAATATAAATAACAACTTTATTATTGCCTCTAGGGAATATTTCCTTCATTGCTGCCCCTACTGTCACTGGGAAAGGACACCGCAAGATTGAACCCAAAGCTAAGCACTTCTTCCATTGCAAAAAAAACCAATCTAGTTGGCCAAACCAAACCGATAGTTCGAAGAGAATTACAAAGATATCAAGTCATGCCTATAAGAATTCCGAGGAGATTCAAATAATATTCATAGATAAGCTGATCATAAATCCACAATTCATGGGATCTCGGAAAACACACCACAAAAAAGTATTACATCGAATAGATCTCCAAGAACATCGGGGAGAACATGGTATTGAGAATCAGAGAGAGAGAACAAGCTATCTAGCTAATAGCTATGGACCTATAGGTCTGAGGTAAATTAGTCACACTTCATCAGAAGGGCAATGTTGTTGATGTTGAAGCCCTCCGTGATTGAATCCCACTCCGGCAGGACGCCGGAAAAGGTCCCTGGATGGGATCTCAAGGGTACAGAAGGTTGCGGTGGCGGAAAAGTGTTTTCGTGGATGCCTCTGTTGGTTTGGGGATATATGGGAATATATAGGCAAAGAAATTAGGTCAGGGGGTGCACGAGGGGCCTACAAGGATGGGGGCGCGCCCTCCGTCCTTGTGTCCGCCTCGTGGCTCTTCCGACTTCATCTCCAAGTCTCCTGGTTGCCTTCTGGTCCAAGAAAAATCATCGTAAAAGTTTTATTCCGTTTGGACTCCGTTTGGTATTCCTTTTCTGCGAAACTCAAAAATAGGGAAAAAAAAATAAGGAACTGGCACTGGGCTCTAGGTTAAAAGGTTAGTCCCAAAAATAATATAAAATACCATATTAATGCATATAGAACATCCAAAATAGATAATATAATAGCATGGAACAATAAAAAATTATAGATACGTTGGAGACGTATCAAGCATCCCCAAGCTTAATTCCTGCTCATCCTTGAGTAGGTAAATGATAAAAACAGAATTTTTGTTGTGGAATGCTACCTAACATATTTATCCATGTAATTTTCTTTATTATGGCATGAAGGTTCACATCCGTAAGATTCAAAACAAAAGTTTAATATTGACATAAAAACGATAATACTTGAAGAATACTAATAAAGCAATCATGTCTTCTCAAAATAACATGGCCATAGAAAGTTATCCCTATAAAATCATATAGTCTGGCTATGCTCCATCTTCATCACACAAAATATTTAAATCATGCACAACCCCGATGACAAGCCAAGCAATTGTTTCATACTTTTGGTGTTCTCAAACTTTTTCAACTTTCACATAATACATGAGCGTGAGCCATGGACATAGCACAATAGGTGTAATAGAATATGGTGGTTGTGGAGAAGACAAAAAGAGGGAGATAGTCTCACATCAACTAGGCGTATCAACGGGATATGGAGATGCCCATCAATAGATATCAATGTGAGTGAGTAGGGATTGCCATGCAACGGATGCACCAGAGCTATAAGTTTATGAAAGCTCAAAAGAAAACTAAGTGGGTGTGCATCCAACTCGCTTGCTCACGAAGACCTAGGGCAATTTGAGGAGGCCCATTATTGGAATATACAAGCGAAGTTCTATAATGAAAAGTTCCCACTATTATATGAAAGTGATATCATATGAGACTCTCTGTCATGAAGAACATGTTGCTACTTTGAGGCACAAGTGTGGAAAAAGGATAGTAACATTGCCCCTTCTCTCTTTTTCTCTCATTTTTTGGGCCTTTCTCATTTTTAGCCTCTTTTTTCCCTTCTTTTTTTAAATTTTTCGTCCGGAGTCTCATCCCGACTTGTAGGGGAATCATAGTCTCCATCATCCTTTCCTCCTTTGGGACACTGCTCTAATAATGAAGATCATCACACTTTTATTTACTTACAACTCAAGAATTACAACTTCGATACTTAGAACAAAATATGACTCTATATGAATGCCTCCGTGGTGTCTTGGATGTGCAATGAATCAAGAGTGACATGTATGAAAGAATTATGAAAGGTGGCTTTGCCACAAATACGATGTCAAGTACATGATCATGCAAAGCAATATGACAATGATGAAGCATGTCATAATAAACGGAATGATGGAAAGTTGCATGGCAATATAGCTCAGAATGGCTATGGAAATGCCATAATAGGTAGGTATGATGGCTGTTTTGAGGAAGGTATACGGTGGGTGTATGATACCGCCGAGAGTTGCACGGCACAAGAGAGGCTAGCAATGGTGGATGGGTGAGAGTGCGTATAATCCATGGACTCAACATTAGTCATAAAGAACTCACATACTTATTGCAAAAATCTATTAGTTATCGAAACGAAGTACTACGCGCATGCTCCTAGGGGAATAGATTGGTAGGAAAAGACCATCACTCATCCCGACCGCCACTCATAAGGAAGACAATCAAAAAATAAATCATGCTCCGACTTCATCACATAACGATTCACCATACGTGCATGCTACGAGAATCACAAACTTTAACACAAGTATCTCTCAAATTCACAACTACTCACTAGCATGACTCTAATATCAACATCTTCATATCTAAAAACAATCACAAAGAACCAAACTTCTCATAGTATTCAATGCACTTTATATGAAAGTTTCTATTATATCCATCTTGGATGCCTATCATATTAGGACTAAATTATAACCAAAGCAAATTACCATGTTGTTTAGAGACTCTAAAAATAATATAAGTGAAGCATGAGAGTTCATCAATTTCTATAAAATAAAACCACCGCCGTGCTCTAAAAGGATATAAGTGAAGCACTAGAGCAATATTGCCTAGCTCAAAAGATATAAGTGAAGCACATAGAGTATTCTAATAAATAACGATTCATGCGTGTCCCTCTCAAAAGGTGTCTACGGCAAGGATGATTGTGGCAAACTAAAAAGAAAAGACTCAAATCATACAAGATGCTCCAAGCAAAACACATATCATGTGGTGAATAAAAATATAGCCCCAAATAAAGTTAACGATAGACGAAGACGGAAGAGGGGATGCCTTCCGGGGCATCCCCAAGCTTAGGCTCTTGGTTATCCTTGAATATTACCTTAGGGTGCCTTGTGCATCCCCAAGCTTAGTCTCTTGCCACTCCTTATTCCATAGTCCATCAAATCCTTACCCAAAACTTGAAAACTTCATAACACGAAACTCAACAGAAAATCTCATAAGCTCCGTTAGTATAAGAAAATAAATCACCACTTTATGGTACCGTTGCAAACTCATTCTTTATTTATATTAGTGTAATATCTCTTGTATTCCAACTTTTCCTTGGTTCATACCCCCCGATACTACCCATAGATTCATCAAAATAAGCAAACAACACATAGAAAACAGAATCTGTCAAAAACAGAACAGTCTGTAGCAATCTATGACTCGCGAATACTTCTGTAACTCCAAAAATTCTGAAATATTAGGACGACCAAAAAGAATCAGATCAAAAGCACGTTTCAATAAAATCAAGGAAATTATTTACTGGGCGCAAAAGTTTCTATTTTTCAGCAGGATCAAAACAACTATCACCGTAAGCTATCCCAAAGGTCTTACTTGGCACAAACACTAATTAAAACACAAAACCACATCTAACCAGAGGCTAGATGAATTATTGAAAGTAAAACAGGAAGAAAAAGCAAAGAACAAAAATAAAATTGGGTTGCCTCCCAACAAGCACTATTATTTAACGCCCTTAGCTAGGAATAAAACACGAATATATCTAGGTATTGTCATCTTTGGTATGCAATCCGTAAGTAGGCAATTTAATTTTCTTCCTAGGAAAGTGTTCCATGCCCTTCCTTAACAGAAATTGAAATCTAATGTTTCCTTCTTTCATATCAATTGTTGCACCAATCATTCTAAGGAAAGGTCTACCAAGAATAATAGGACATTTAGGATTGCAATACATATCAAGAACAATGAAATCTATGGGCACATAATTCCTATTTGCAACAATAAGAACATCATTAATCCTTCCCATAGGTTTCTTAGTAGTGGAATCCGCAAGATGCAAATTTAAAGAACAATCATCAAATTCACGAAAACCTAACACATCACATAAAGTTTTTGGAATTGTGGAAACGCTAGCGCCCAAAATCACACAAAGCATGGCACTCAAAATCTTTAATTTTAATCTTAATAGTAGGTTCCCACTCATCATAAAGTTTCTAGGGATAGAAACTTCCAATTCAAGCTTTTCTTCAAAAGATTGCATCATAGCATCAACGATATGTTTAGTAAAAGATTTGTTTCAACATGGATTGCAACAAGGAAATACAAGCTAATAAAGAACAATTACGATAATTAAATTCCTTGAAATCCAAAAGAGTAGGTTCATAGCAACTTAAAGTCTTGACCTCTCCAATCCCACTTTTATCAATTTTTGCATCTAGATCTAAAAACTCCGAATCATTGGGACACCTTATAACTAAAGTTGACTCATCTCCAGTCCCATCTTTATCAAGATTTATATTAGAAAACAAATATTAAATAGGAGTCACATCAATTACTTTAAGATCTTCATCATTATTTAAATCATCCGGTTTAGCAACCATCTTATTTACTAAGGTAGCTTGTTTATCAGAAATTTGGCCTACTAACACTACTAGGGAAAACCCTAGCAGTTGCGCGTGTTTAATGCCTATCAGTAGCGCGGGAACCACGCTACTAGTAAGGCGCTGCAGCTAAAGGTTAGCAGTAGCGTGGGTTGGACCACGCTACTGCTATATCGACTTAGTAGTAGCGCTTTCTACAATGAGCGCTACTGGTAATTAGAAGTAGCGCTTCTCCGAGCACGCGCTACTACTATTATTCTGTATTTCGTTTTTATTTCATGTTGTATTCATACACCTTTATACAAGTTTTCATACCGCAGCAATTTAGAGATTGTTTTTACATCATAATGAGTTATTACATCACTGGGAGAAAGAACCGTGGACTAGTTTCAAGTGGATGGAATCCACTTGAAACTAATCCATGGTTCTTTCACCCAATGATATAATAAACATCATAATCATCATCATCATATCATTAACAACTTATCATCATAATACATCATTGTCATATAACACCTCCTCATGATCATCGTTTTCATCAATGAGACATCACATACAAGTTGGTCTAGTCATAATCACAACTACTCCTCATCATCAACTCTCATAAACATATTGTACCTCATAGGACCTACTACATTCTCTTAGGACCTACTATATTATCTTAGGTAAAATAGCATAAAAAAAGATAGCCCCTGACTCTCCATTATGGAGAATGGAGATTATCCTGTCTCCAATTCTTGCCTCTCGCACAATGTTGCTTCCAGGAACCTCCTTACGAATGTCCATACATTTTTTCCATTCTTTGATTATCATGTGTTCACCGGTTTTAGAAATCCGGTATGGACAGGTGAGATTCATAGGACGACCTGGCTGTATGTTCAAAACATCAAGGCGACCATTCTGATATATCAAATGAGGCACACAATCCATCGGGATTTTCTGTTAAAAACATAGTAATAACTTCGTAGTTAGCAATATAGTTCAGTTTTAGAAGTATGCAAAAGATGCACGGATGTCGTAATAGTAAAAAAATCTTACGAGGGCATCTCCATGGAAGTTATCATGGTTCAACACGTGCACTAGTGGCACGTATTGACCATAATGTGAAGGAGTTCGATAAAAGGCATTGTAATTCTCAATTTCAGTACAATATGCGACCAGATGATTTTTCTCCTGATAAGTTAACTCAGAGCCATCGGTGTAGTAGGTTCTGTCTACCATCTTCCGCACATTCTTTGAAGAATGAAAATAAGCTATCAATGGAAATAAGTTGTCAACTATGTTGAAATAAACAATATAAATTACTTAATAACTATGCTTGAGAAACTCACATAGCGGCAGAATTGGAAGTGTATCAACAAGGACCCAAATGTCCAAATTGTCTTGATTGATGTCAGGATCACCAAGATCCATGGTGACAAACATACCCTCTTGAAAAGCATACATCTTGAAAAGTGCTTCCCAACCCGGGCAACCAAATTGGGATACACTCTCAGAATTATATAGATTTACCTCAAAATCCTTACCATGATGGGTCCTTAGGTTAATTTTCTTTGTTTCATTCCTCTCATGATCTTCAAAACCATCCTCTCCAAGACATAGCGTCTTGCATGGCTTGGGATAAGCTAGTCGAATTGTAAAAGACGAAAATTACACGTTGAAGTAGTAGAAGTCGAGCTTAATTACGAAAAAACACTTTGCGTCGTAGCTTATCGTATCACAATCGAAGGCCTCCTCGAGCTTAATGCTGAAGTTACCGACCTTCGCCCGTGTGAGGCCTGTCGTTGAAACCCGGTTGTCGCCGCACTGTGAGCACTCCCGGGACCTTCTTCGTCCGGACGACATTTCCTATGTTCATAGTTCAAAGATTAAAATTGTACAATTAAATATATGTACTACAGAAACTAAATTATATCATTATTATTCATCACGGGTTGACTATCGGTCTGTCGAGTCTTTTCTTGAAAACTCTCAACTCACGTGGTGTATATATTCGACCGTCGGTGATGGTAGCTGCTCCTTTCATTCCCGAGTGCATTACACCAAATTGTCTAGCACACGGGAACGAAGGAGAAGCTACCATTACTAGGGAAAAGCCTATACACAGAACTTTAGCAGTAGCGCGAGTTAAAAGGGCGCTCTTGCTGAGCAATGATAGTCTTGTGAAAAAACCGCGCTGCAGATACACATATAGCAGTAGTGCGTCCCACCATAAAAGCGCTACTACAATAATTCCCACCGCTAAGCCGATCGGCTACACATAGTAGTAGCGCTCTTTTAGAAACAGCGCTGCCACTAATTTTGTTGTAGCAGCGCGTTTATGTATAAGGCGCTACTGCTAACGAAAATAAAATAAAATGAAAAACAAGTAGAAAAGTAAATGAAAATGAAAGAAATAGAAAAAGGAGAAAGGAAAAAAAATAAAATGTAAAGAAAAATAAATGAAAAAGGGAAAAAAAGGAGAAAGGAATAGTAGTAGCGATTTTCAGGAAACGCGCTGTAGCTAACTTAGCTATAGCGTGTTTTCGGAAACGCGCTACCGTTACGTTTCACTTAAACATCGGTCCCCCCCGGCCACCACTTCCTCCCCAAATCCCTCGCCCTCGCCGCCGTCTCCCCAATTCGCCGTCGCCCCACTTCGCCGCCGTCTCCTGCCGGAGTGGACCCCCGCAACCTCACCGTCTCCCCCCGAGGCCGCCGTCATCCTCACCGCCGCCGCCCGAGGCTGCCCTCAACCTCACCACCGCCGCCCGAGGCCGCCCTCGACCTCACCGTCGCCGCCCTCCACCTCACCGCCGCCCGAGCCCGCCCAGGACCGCCGTTGCCCATGCCCGAGCCCGCCCTCTCCGCCCCTGCCTCCATCGCTGAGCACTATATTTTCAAGCCGACGAAACCCCGTGCACCATATTGTACACCGTCGGCGACCAGAAGGTGGACGTGGGGAAGGCGACGATAATGGATCCGAAGGAACCATTGTTCCACAGCCGACTGATCCCCCCTAACTTCTTCAAGGTTTCCGTGGCCAGTGTCAAATGGGTCCATGAGAATTTGCCTCCTCTGATACTACTGGGGGATGACGACGAGACCCCGCGGCGGCTTGGTGATTGTTGCAATGGGTGGGTCCTGTTGTGGCCAAAGAGTCTGCTTTATGTCCGGAGGCGGCCGAGCACACCCACGAGCACGCAGCCTCAAAGAAGGTATGAACATCAACACCCCACCTACCCAATTAGCGTCGGGTGTCGGGTTGGGTGATAGCGGACGGGTAAGGAGGAGGCTCCATTAGTCGCTGATGACGCCGCCATGGATGAGGATGAGGATGACGATGGCACTCAACAAGACGTCTATACCGGGCGCCTACTCGTGGTTTGAGCGTCATGAGTCGCTGCTCGAATTGCCGTCTCCGGAGGCTGAACGTATTATCGACAACCTTCCGGTAGTAAGGAAGTCTAGGAAGAGAGCGAGGAAAGGCAAAAAAGCTGATTCTATGATCCAGCCGCCTCAGCAGCCTCGGCTTCAGGACCGTATAGATATCCCCGATGCGGATAAATGGCATATCCCAGGTCAACCAATCCTACCCGCAAGAGCGCTACGGGCCAGATTCGGCGATCTAAGGAGACTTCATGAAGATGTGCTGCGGATAGAGAAAGGCCTCATCGCCTCGAAAGATCCAAGATACCCACTCTACATGGTTAACGTTCTGCGGCAAATGTCGTACATTGATTGCTTCCTCGCGGATAAGTTCTTCCTTCGATTCGATTACATATTCGACATGTTTCACGTGAAGAAGCTGGATTTTACGTTTGTCCGCCTTTATGCCTTGCACATGAACTACATCATCGGGGTTGAGCAGATACCTCATATATGTGTCGTTGACCCGTACTACATGCATGAGGGCTTCTTGGGAGTCTGCGCAAAGCACTGTGAATACGCGAGGGAATACATCATCAGTTTCATGCACGCCAATAAGGACAAGGAGGCGATTCTCGTGCCTTATCATCCCGTGTAAGTCATCTGCGCTACTATCCTTCCTTAGATTTCAATCATTCATTTGCACGGTGGAGGCTAATTAATTTGAGGTGTACTTATTTTGCGCAGCGGCGGGCGCGCCGTCCTCATCATCTTGTACCCCCGATACTCCCACGCTCTTTACTTGGACTCGTCGAAGAACATTCACAAAAAGGATTACACCCACATCAAGGATGTTCTCGACAGTGCTATGTTTTACTACCAAGCACGGGCTGGAGAGGTCAAGGACAAGAAGAGAAGGGCGGCAGGCTCGCCTTTCACCATAAGACCGACTGCTGCATCCAAAGAATCGAGCGATTATCTTAATGATGGATTCTATGTCCTACACCACATGTTGGAGTACAGACGGGATCACCAGAACCTTCGCATGTCACCTAGATCCGGCGATGCCCATATTCTGCAATGGGCAAAGGACATAGGAGATATCGAGGATCATCGACTTCGAGCTGAGTTCTATAACATCCAACGCGAACTTGCCCAAATCATCATGAAGGAGGTTGTCGGAAAAACAGGGATGTTCTACGGAGAAGGACAAATGTCGCGGGAAGAGGTCCGAACATGGTTAGCATCTCAGCGTCTCGAAATGAAGCCTTTCACTAAGCTCGGGGACTATCTCCCTGACATGGATGGATGGCACGACATGGTGGAGTGATTGTCGATATATGACAATGTGTCCGTTTAGTCCATACTTTCTGTATGACAAAACTTTGAGTTATGCAGCGAAACTTTATTTGTGATGTAATTAAACCGTCCTCCTCCTCGACTAGCGAAGATCACTCTAGTTAGGGCATTTTGGGTACGATGAACTTTGTTATTTATGGTTATGATATGTTGTTTCTATTTTTGCCAAGTCTGTCTCTTTTTGTTACTCAACTATATATGGTGCATATCATCGACTCATGTGACAATGCAGGTGCATAGATCATCGATGGCGAAGAAGTGCTACGCCAGGAGTATATATACGACGAGTGGCCGGAGTGTCAGGCCCAGGTGTACCGGTTTTCGGTTTCTGAGCGACATGCAGTAGTTAGTTTAGGTTCACGCTAAAGGAGAGAGGGATACGAACTCATGTACTGCATAGTTCCGCTCTCACTCAAAGTGATAGATCTTCTCGCGCATATCATTGTTTAGATGGATGACGAGAGACCACTTTGTGCTGGATGATGATTATGATGATGACATGATTTGATGAGACTAGTTGTATGTATATGCTATGATTACATTTGTATGTGTATGATATGCTAAAGATTATTGTATAAAGCCTATTCAAATAGAAAACAAATATGTAGGAAAAAAACTAATAAAACTAGTAGTAGCGAGGGGAAAAATTTAGTAGTAGCGCCGCCTTACCAGTAGCGCTTCCCTGTAAAAAGCGCTGCCGATAATATCAGCAACGCTCTTCTCTAAAGCGCGCTACAGCTATCCATGTATAGCAGTAGCGTGGGACGACATGCGCTACTGCTACCATTATCAGTAGCACATCGTCCCGCGCTACTGATAGGCATAAAACCCGCGCTGCTGCTAGGCTTTTCCCTAGTAGTGTACCCCCACGACAACAGTCGGGATTCTTCGTCCTCTCATATATGGTGGAGGCTCTCCCTCACTGATTCCTCTCAGACATTTTCGACCGTCGGTACATTTTCGACCGTCGGTGATGGTCGTTACTCCTCCTTCCCCTAGTGCATTACAAAGGTCTAGCACCCGGAGAAGAAGGAGAAACGACCCACGCATAACAACAGTCGGATTCTTCGCCTCGGTAGACTTAAAGTCAACCCGAAATA
Organism: Aegilops bicornis; assembly: GCA_021605145.1. Classification (NCBI taxonomy): domain Eukaryota; kingdom Viridiplantae; phylum Streptophyta; class Magnoliopsida; order Poales; family Poaceae; genus Aegilops; species Aegilops bicornis. The sequence goes on along the minus strand of CM038673.1, from coordinate 111,120,985 downwards.
TCGTTTAATTATCTTTCTAGAAAATCCAGGCCACTCGATATTTCCTACATATTCTAGCACAAGTCATGCCAAAATTCACGGAAAATTCCGGCATGACCTTTGCTAAAACAGGACATATCGAGCACCTGAAATTTGTCGGAACGGAAATTAATCAACACTCCGGCAAAACATAGGCCACTCGGAGGTGTAACCTGCAAACATGACCGGCCACTTGGGCAACCACACATCCTATTTGGGCAACACAGGATATACATGTTTTTATGTACATCATATCTTATAGGACTCATATTTACATGGAGATTTGGCTAGTCTCACCTCGAGGTCGGAGGGGGTCTGTGACGGGGACGATGGCGGGGATGATGAAGGGGCTCCTTGATTTCTGCAAAAACAAAAACCCTATAAGTTATCACTAATACATCCTGGATAGTATCATACATATACCATCACTAATACAACTAAAACCCTAGCGAGCAGCGAGTATCGAATTTGACGAGGATGCGTGGATAGGCATCGTCGGCGTCAATGCGAATAATTGCTTAAACTAAAAAAATAACAACAAATGTGACATGTTCAACTAGTTCTATTAATTCAACTAGTTCTTACTAAAAATAAACTTACTATAAATAAAAATAAACTAATTCTTTCTAAAAATAAACTAGTTCAACTAGTTATATTAATGTTCTTACTAAAAATACATTAGTTCTATTAATTCAACTAGTTCTTACTAAAAATAAACTAGTTCAACTAGTTTTATTAATTTACTTACTAATTATTTTAAACACTTAATAAAAACGGTAAAAAAAACTACATTATACAATAGTAAAATACTACAATAAAAAACAGAAAAAAAGAGATGGAGGGAGGAGGGGAAGGGAGGAGGAAGGAGAGAGGAGGAGGGGGAGGAGGCCGGTGGGATCGGAGGAGGGAGGGGCGGGAGAGGAGGAGGGGGGCGGAGGAGGAGGAGGAGGGGCGGGGTGGAGGAGGCGGCGGGAGGAGGAGGGAGGCGGCCGAAGGAGGAGGAGGGAGGGGCGGTGGGAGGAGGGCGGCCGAAGGACGAGGGTGGAGGAGGGAGGGGAGGAGGGAGGAGGGAGTACCTCGGTGGAGGAGCAGCGCGGCGGCAGCGGATGGCGGGTTCGGCGCGGGCGAGAGCGAGTGAGAGGGAGAGTGAGTGAGAGGGTCAACCGCTCCAGGATAAGGTAAGTAAGTAGTAGCGCGTTTCCGAGATACGCGCTACTGCTACGGGACGTAGCAGTAGCGCTGGTTACGGATACGCGCTACTGCTAAGTGGGGCTAGCCATCTGCGCCCAGTACAAACATAGCAGCAGCGCGTTTTCCCAGCATGCGCTACTGTTAAAGTAGTAGCAGTAGCGCGGTTTATTTAAACACGCTACTACTAAGTATCAGTAGCGCCCTGTTTTGTCCAGCGCTACTGCTAAGATGTTGTGTATAAGGTTTTCCCTAGTAGTGTAAATTTTCAAGATGAGCAAACTGAGATTTCAAACCATAAAATTCCTTAGACATATCATCGAGCTCTTTATTCATGTACTCCATAAAACTTTTATGCTCTTTAAACTCATTTCCAAATAAACTATTATGCTCAAATTGTAAGGACATGAAACTTCTAACATTATTTTCAATTTCTTCCAATCTCCTAAAGTGAGGATCAATGTTTTTTGGTTGAGCCATAAAGGCAAGCAGGCACACAAAAACACGAGCACACAAAAAACAAGCGAAGAAAGACGAACAGAAGAGGGGCGAAGAAAAGGTAAATCTCTTCGAAAATCATTTTAGAAGTGGGGGAGAGGAAAACGAGAGGCGAATGGCGAATAATGTAATGCAAGAGATGAGAGTTTATGATGGGTACTTGGTATGTCTTGACTTGGCGTAGATCTCCCCGGCAACGGCGCCAGAAATTCTTCCTGCTACTTCTTGAGCTTGCGTTGGTTTTTCCCTTGAAGAGGAAAGAGTGATGCAGCAAAGTAGAGATAAGTATTTCCCTCAGTTTTAGAACCAAGGTATCATCCAGTGGGAGACAACACACAAATCATGAAATACCTACACAAACAATCAAACAAACTTGCACCCAACGCGATAAAGGGGTTGTCAATCCCTTCACGGTTACTTGCAAAAGTGAGATTTGATAGAGATAGATAAACGATAAAGTAAATATTTTTGGTATTTTTGGTTTATAGAACGGGAAGTAAAAGATTGCAATAATAGTAGATCAGAAACTAAAATTGTAGATCAGGAACTTATATGATGGAAAAGAGATCCGGGGGCCATAGGTTTCACTAGAGGCTTCTCTCAAGATAGAAAATAATATGGTGGGTGAACAAACTACTGCCGAGCAATTGATAGAAAACAGCAAAATAATGACGATATCTAAGGCAATGATCATGAATATAGGCATCATGTCCGTGTCAAGTAGACCGAAATGATTCTGCATCTACTACTATTACTCCACACATCGACCGCTATCCATCATGCACCTAGAGTATTAAGTTCATAAAGAATGGAGTAAGCATTAAGTAAGATGACATGATGTAGAGGAATTAACTCAAGCAATATGATGAAAACCCCATATTTTTATCCTCGATGGCAACAATACAATGCGTGCCTTGCTGCCCCTACTGTCACTCGGAAAAGACACCGCAACATTGAACCCAAAGCTAAGCACTTCTCCCATTGCAAGAAAAACCAATCTAGTTGGCCAAACCAAACCGATAGTTCGAAGAGAATTACAAAGATATCAAATCATGCATATAAGAATTCAGAGGAGATTCAAATAATATTCATAGATAAGCTGATCATAAATCCACAATTCATCGAATCTCGGAAAACACACCGCAAAAAAGTATTATATCAAATAGATCTCCAAGAACATCGAGGAGAACATGGTATTGAGAATCAAAGAAAGAGAAGAAGCCATCTAGATACTAGCTATGGACCCGTAGGTCTGAGGTAAACTACTAACGCTTCATCAGAAGGGCAATGGTGTCGATTAAGAAGCCTACCGTGATCGAATCCCCCTTCGGCAGGATGCTGGAAAAGGTCCCTAGATGGGATCTCACGGGTACAAAAGGTTGCAGCGGTGAAAAAGTGTTTTTGTGGATGCCTCTGTTGGTTTGGGGATATATGGTAATATATAGGCGAAGAAATTATGTCAGGGGGTGCACGAGGGGCCCACAAGGGTGGGGGCGCACCCTCCATCCTTGTGGCCTCCTCGTGGCTCTTCCGACTTCATCTCCAAGTCTCCTGGTTGCCTTCTGGTCCAAGAAAAATCATCGCAAAAGTTTTATTCCATTTGGACTCCGTTTGGTATTCCTTTTCTGCGAAACTCAAAAATAGGGAAAAAAAATAGGAACTGGCACTGGGCTCTAGGTTAATAGGTTAGTCCCAAAAATAATATAAAATAGCATATTAATGCATATAAACCATCCAAAGCAGATAATATAATAGCATGGAACAATAAAAAATTATAGATACGTTGGAGGCGTATCACCCCCCCCCTCCCCACAAAAAAAACAAAAAAACGAGAGAAAAAGAGAGAAGGGGCATTGCTACTATCCTTTTTCCACACTTGTGCTTCAGTGTAGCACCATGATCTTCATGATAGAGTGTCTCCTATTTTGTCACTTTCATATACTAGTGGGAATTTTTCATTATAGAACTTGTCTTGTATATTCCAACAGTGGGCTTCCTCAAATGCCCTAGGTCTTCACGAGCAAGCAAGTTGGATGCACACCGACTTAGTTTCTTTCTGAGCTTTCATAAACTTATAGCTCTAGTGCATCTGTTGCATGACAATCCCTACTCACTCACATTGATATATATTCATGGGCATCTCCATAGCCCATTGATACGCCTAGTTGATGTGAGACTATCTCCTTCTTTTTGTCTTCTCCACAACCACCATATTGTATTCCACCTATAGTGCTATGTCCATGGTTCACGCTTATGTATTGCGTGGGAGTTGAAAATGTTTGAGAACATTGAAAGTATGAAACAATTGCTTGGCTTGTCATCAGGGTTGTGCATGATTTGAATATTTTGTGTGATGAGGATGGAGCATAGCCAGACTATATGATTTTGTAGGGATAACTTTCTTTGGCCTTGTTATTTTGAGAAGACATGATTGCTTTATTAGTATGCTTGAAGTATTATTGTTTTTATGTCAATAATAAACTTTTGTTTTGAATCTTATGGATCTGAATATTCTTGCCACAATATAGAAAATTACATTGATAAATGTGCTAGGTGGCATTCCACATCAAAAAATTCTGTTTTTATCATTTACCTACTCGAGGATGAGCAGGAATTAAGCTTGGGGATGCTTGATACGTCTCCAAGGTATCTATAATTTTTGATTGTTCCATGTTACTATATTATTCATCTTGGATGTTTTATATGCATTTATATGCTATTTTATATGATTTTTGGGACTAACCTATTAACCTAGAGCCCAGTTTCAGTTTCTGTTTTTTCCTTGTTTTTGATTTCCGCAGAAAAGGAATACCAAACGGAGTCCAAATGAGCTGAAAATTTACGGTGATTTTTAATGGACCAGAAGAAGCCCCCGAAGCAAAAGAGTTGGGCCAGAAGAGCCATGAGGCCTCCACAAGGGTTTAGGGCGCGCCCTACCCCCTGGGCGCGCCTTCCGGTCTTGTGGGATCCTCGTGGACCCCCCTGACCTGTTCTCGATGCCAAAAATTCTTATAAATATAGAAACCCCCAGAAATAAACCTAGATCGGGAGTCCCACCGCCGCAAGCCTCTGTAGCCATGAAAAACCAATCGAGAGCCCGTTCCGGCACCCTGCCGGAGGGGGAAACTGTCACCGGTGGCCATATTCATCACCCCATCGCTCTCCATGACAAGGAGGGAGTAGTTCACCCTCAGGGCCGAGGGCTCGGGGCCGAGGGTATGTACCAGTAGCTATCTGTTTGATCTCTCTCTCTCTCTCTCTCTCTCTCTCTCTCTCTCGTGTTCTTGATTTGGCACGATCTTGATGTACCGCGAGCTTTGTTATTATAGTTGGATCATATGGTGTTTCTCCCCCTCTACCCTCTTGTGATGAATTGAGTTTTACCTTTGAGGTTTCACTATTATCGGATTGAATACTATTATGGATTTGAGAACACTTGATGTATGTCTTGCGTGGGATACCCGTGGTGAAAATGGGGTGTTCTATTGATTAATTTGATGTATGTTTTGGCACTCAACTCGTGGATTCCCGAGGTGACATTGGGGTAATCTATGCATAGGGGTTGATGTATGTTTTCGTCCTTGTTTCTCCGGTAGGAATCTTGGGACACTCTTTGAAGTTCTTTGTGTTGGATTGAATATTATGAATCTGAAGTTGTTTGATGCATATCATATAATTGACCCACGGATACTTGTGGTGACATTAGAGTATCTAGGTGACATTAGGGTTGATTGATGTGTGTCATATGGTGTTATTTTACTACGAACTCTAGGGCTGTTTGTGACACTTATAGGAATAGCTCAATGGATTGATCAGAAAGAATAACTTTGAGGTGGTTTCGTACCCTACAAGCAATTTCATCTTATGTTCTCCATGTTAGGAACTTTGGAGTGACTCCTTCTCGCATGTTGAGGGATTGCCATATGATCTAATTATGTTATCATTGTTGAGAGAATTTGCACTAGTGAAAGTATGAACCCTAGGCCTTGTTTCCAAGCATTGCAATACCGTTTTCGCTCACTTTTGGTACTTGCTACCTTGCTGTTTTATATTTTCAGATTATGAAAACCTATATCTACCATCCATATTACACTTGTATCACCATCCCTTCGCTGAACTAGTGCACCTATACAATTTACCATTGTATTGGGTGCGTTGGGGACACAAGAGACTCTATGTTATTTGGTTGCAGGGTTGTTTGAGAGAGACCATCTTCATCCTACGCCTCCCACGGAATGATAAACCTTAGGTCATCCAATTGAGGGAAATTTTCTACCGTCCTACAAAACTCTGCGCTTGGAGGCCCAACACGAGTCTACAAGAAGAAGGTTCCGTAGTAGACATCACGCACCACCGCATCCCTGACTACACGGTGCTTACTTGCACCAATGGCACCATGACGGCTAACTCGACATTGTTCATCCCTGACTCGACATCGACCACGGTGTCCCTCGCATGGCTACACTAGTCCAAACTCTCGGCAACCTCGACATCGACACAAAAGGCTATCGTCTCGCTTGAGCAACTCGTCGGTTTTTCTCTATAGTCAACGCGTCCGCGATGTGACACCGTCCATGATGCTCCCGCTACGACTGCACGGGGGAGGAGGCGGAGGGATATCAGCTTGCTGGCTTCTATTCTCTGAAGTTTGATCGTCCGCGTCGCTCCTGTTATTCGCCACGCTACTGCTGCGACTATGCGGGGAGAAGTTAGAGATTGCACCAGATTAGATAGGAATTATTTTCATCTTATCTCTATGAGACATCTTGCCGTCCCATGTCTTGTATTTCGGTATATGCTCGCCTACACTAATTCTATCCCTTTCTGATCCTTTTACAAAAATAAAGACTTGGATGGATCTAGTCGCTAATGTCAACCACCTACTCCCTCTGTTCCAAAACATAGTGCTTCTCTATTCCCGTGCTTCAACTTTGATCATAAATTTAACCGACGAGACCGACTGCGGCGGGAGAAAAAGTTACACCAGTGAATTCATATTCAAAAGGAGTTTTCAATTATATAATTTTTCCTTCCGCCGCAGTCGGTCTTGTTGGTCAAATTTAGGACGTCGATAACTGCCACACGTGTGGCATCTAGTGGGGTTGTGCCGCACGCCCTGTGTGGCACGGAGACGACCCCGCCCGCACGATGGCGTCCAAGCGCACGCAACCATAGCCCGCTCATCCGGTGTGTGGCACAATCGCCCACACGTCCGGGCGATCGAGCGCGCTGCCCGCACGACCTAGCACGCCCGTTGTCTGGGCCTGCCTTCCGACCCCATTCCACCCTGCCGCCGTCTTCTCCTACCTCTTGATCCCCTACCTCCATCGTCTTCCTTCTCTGGTTGCCATGGCAACCAGACCAGATCTCTAGCGCCTCCCCACCCCCACCGCCACCCCTCACCCCCCACCCCCGCGACGACGAGCTAACAGTTCGATCTCCGATCTCCTCCAGTTTCTCGTCCTTCTTCTGTCCAGAAAAGTGAAATTGCAGATTGCCCACGAACATGGCGACTAGATCCGCGCTGTCATGACAAACACACCACGGATTTGTGTGTATTCAAATTTTCCCACCAAAGTACACCAAATCTGCCATATTCTATCCTAGAGTTGAGCTAAGCTTCTGGGTTGGGTTGGTGCGACTAGTTGATGCATAAGAATGCGTAGGAATCACTAAAAATATGGGAAAGAAAGGAGGGATTTGGGTGGTGCATAGAGAGGGAGGAAAATAATTGCCACATGTTTCTGATGTTAGTTGCCACCTATCTTTGACGTCAGCTGCCACAATATTGTGTTGTTAGTTGCCATCATATTATGTTCGCTGTTGCCATCGGTTCGAAATGATAGTTGGCATCCAGATTTTAGAAAAGAGAATGAATGTGCATGTCCTAATTGCCATGATGTGTTGGTTGTCTATGCAAGAAATGTGATACGATTGCCGTGTTTCCTTGTATGTGCAAACAGAAGGATTGCATTTTGCGGATATTGATGCGTTCTTGTTCATGCAGTGATTGAAAACAAAGTGGGAGAAAAAATAGGAAAATGAATCATGAAGACGACATTGGTCCTTGGTTTTCTCAAAGGCCAGAAACGCCCCCTTGGGATGCAGCAGAGTACAATCAACTCATTTCCGCAGGGCCGTTGCTGCCACTACTAGAGCAGTACGCAAACATCGGTATGATGCATCATCAAAAAAGGGACAGTTGCCATTTTTCTGACGAGGAAGATGGCATTCTACTTATGTCCTAGAATGTCATTTTTCGCAGGTTCTTATGACCCAACAACACACACAGGGATACCATGGCAAGTGCAGGCACAGGGCGCAAACGCTGACAGATGTACGGGCGACCAACTTCAAGTAGCAAATGTGGCAAATCAAGGTAACACGTACGGAAAAGAAACATACTGGTGTCGAAATGAAATTAAACTTGCAAGGCTGGCAAAGGCTTACGAGTTATATGGAAAAACGCAGGGCCTTCATGTAGCACACGGCAACAGGTGGCAACTATGTACCTGCCATCAACGTCGTACACAGGTGAGACGAATGAAGTGAATTTGTGGATAGTGATTCAGGAGAATAAATATAGAACAAATGGATTTGCCATGCCTGGACAACTGCATTTGCCATGCCTGGACAAATGCAGTGCTATTCCTGGGTTGCCATGCATGCACAACTACATTTGCCATGCCTGGACAAATGCAGTGCCATGCCCGTACAGATGCAGTTGCCATGTCAAATCAATTGTAGTTGTCATACCTAATCAAATATGATTCATGTGTCTAAACAACTGTGGATGACAAGTGTGAACAGAAATCTGTGTGACATGGTTGAACTACTACATGTGCCATGTTGTACAAACTACAGTTGCCATGCATTGACCAACTGCTAAATGATTGTAGGTTGTTATGGTGGAACCACACTGGCAAACATCTCATGGCAAGCTTCACAGTTGCAGTCCAATGCTGTTGCAGATAGAGCACATCAAATTGGAATGACAAACCAGATGAGGTTAGCACATGCGGCACAACAAGGTAAAAAATATGTGAACTAGCAAAACAATAGTGTGTTTGCTTTTGTGGAAAAGCATGGGGGAAAATGGATTTGTCACGGTGGTGGCGGAAAACAACAAAAATGCTACCAGGTGGACACGTGCACCTAGAATGCATGTTTTGATGCTAAAAGGATGTTGGTTGACATGCATTGGCAACAGTAGCTGCCATGGTTGTTGAACTGTAGCTGCCATGGCTCAAAAACTGGAATTGCCATGCATGGCCAGATGCAGATGTCATGACTTGCTGTATGAATGATATTTTGCCAAATCAGATGCAGTTGCTATATTCCTTATGATAAACCTGCCATTCAAGCAATGCTTACACATGTACCTTTTTTTTGCAGGGCCTTTGACTACAATCAACAGCGGCGCGGGGACATCTACTGCGGGAACCTCTGAGCACACGGAAGAAGCGTTCCACCAGCCAGTCAGCAGTTCTGCCACAAACAATGCAGAATCAGTGTCGGAAATGGCAATCGTTCCAGCATTGCCGACAAGCACACCTTTTCACACCAGCACAAGCAACACTCAAGCAGATGAAACAGCAGCCGATACTGAAGTGAATGATGAAACTAATGATGAAGCACAAGGGGATGAAGAAGATGAGCAATCAGAAATCATGGTACCTCAGCCACCAGATGTTGGGCAGAGATTTGATTCGTTTGAAAATGCCAAGGAATTCTCTGAGACATATGCAATGTTCCATGGGTTTGCGGTGAACATCGAATACCATAGGAAAATTAAAAAAACTAACGAGTACATCAGAGGTGAGATAAGGTGCTACAAGGCACGAAGGAACAAGAAGGGGAAAGGTGTTGCCGTTGTCCTGCCGGAACGAAAGAGAGGTATCATTGTCAAGACAGAATGCCCTGTCCGTGTAAGCTAAACGAAGATGGAGCATAGTGGGTGGTCACCGACTATTTCAACGAACACAACCACAAACTCATAAAGAAGTTTGATCTGGTAAAATTTCTGAGTGCCCACAGAGGATTCAGCCGTCTCGGGAAGAAATTCGTAAAGTTGCTACATGATTGTAATGTCGGTCCATCAAGAATGGTCCAAATACTGTTCCTGATCCACAGCGGAGATGGTAGACTGAGTAGCATGCCCTACATACCAGCAGACATCACAAACCTCAAGGAAAAGTACCATGGAGAGAGCAGGTTGGCTGACATAGAAGCCACGATAGCCTACTTTGAAGAAAAAGCAAAAGCAGATGCTGATTTCTTCTACAGGATAAGATTGGACGATGAAGACCATGTCAGGAACATGTATTGCGTGGATGGTACTGCAAGAAGGGCCTACAAACGTTTCCGTGATTGCATATCATTCGACGCGACATATCTCACTAATATGTACAAGATGCCCTGCGCTCCATTCATAGGAATAAATAACCACAATCAGTCATTGCAGTTCGGTTGCGAACTCGTTCGGAACGAAGATACGGATGGTTACACTTGGCTGTTCAAAACCTCTTGGAGTGCATGGATGGACTTGCTCCGATGAACATAATAACATACCAGGATTTTAGCATGCGTGTAGGCATAGGGGAGGTCTTTCCGTTGGTAGTGCACAGGCACTGCAGGTGGCATATTATTAAAAAGGCTGAGGAGACGCTAGGACCATTTTTTGCTGACCGTCCAGAGCTGCACAAGGCCGAGTTATGCGTGGACCACAGCCTGACGGTGGAGGAGTTTGAACGGAGTTGGACGGCTATGATTGAAACATACCAAGTGCAAGACAACGAGACACTTACTGGCCTGTGGGAGAAACGAATGTACTGGGTGCCGGCCTACTTCATGCAGTGCTTCTTCCCATTTCTGCAGACTACGCAGCGCAACGAGGGGTTCAATGCTGTTTTGAAGCGGTACGTGAGCCCTGGCAACTCATTGCTGCAGTTTGCCAAGCAATACACAGCTTTGCAACAGAAAATACTGGGATCTGAGCTACAGCAAGAAGCAAACACCGCGCTCAAGCAGCCTAAATTGCTAACATATATGCCAATGGAGAGGCAGATGAGCAAGATATATACAAACAAGATTTTTAACAAGTAAGTCGATTATGTTACCGTCTTATTTGCACAAAGCATGAAGACAGTAGGTGCCATATAGAATGCAATGTAGTTGCCATTCTTTTTGACTTGATGATCTATTGAAAATAGCTATTGAATAAAGTGTAAGCATGATCTATAGTTGCCATGTGGGTTGAACTGTAGTTGCCATGTGGGTTGAACTGTAATTGCCATGTGAAAATGATATGTAGTTGACATGTGGCCCAAAACTTCGTTTTCCATGTTTTATAAACTGCATTTGCCATGTTAAATGAAATTCATTTGCCAATTCAAAATGTTATGCATTTTCCCATGTGAAAAATATCATGCAGTTGCCATATGGAAACAAAAAACACAAGAACAGATGTAGGAAAAAAACAAGATTTCCATGCCATCATTGGTTTTAGATATACGTGTTGCTATGTTACGGCCTACATAAACGTGAGGTGCTACAAACATAATATAAGAGTTTAACAAACACACAAAAATTTGCAGATTCCAGGAAGAAATAAAGCGTGCCAACATGTACACGGCTTACTAGGTGGACGAACATACGTTCAAGGTGTGTTCACTATTGGGCGTGTCTGATTCAGAACCTGAAGTCCCGGACAAGGGATGGAACTACTATGTGAAGGCAACGATAAACGAAGACGAATACTACTGCCAATGCTGCAAATTCGAACGCGGCGGGATTGTGTGCTGTCACATACTGAAAGTAATGGACATGCACGCGGTCACGCGATTGCCCCGCCATTTCATAAGGCGGCGATGGACTTGGGACGCTGATGATGCGTTGGGGCCACAAACATCAAATGCAGTTTTGGCTGTGCATGACGAGAGACCGGAGGCAACCATGGAAGCCGTGAGGCATGTTGTGTTAACCAAGAACTATGCTGAACTAATAGATGAATCATGCAAGAGTGATGAGACAGGGAGGGTGGCAGAAAAACACTGGAAAGCCCTGAAAAGAGAGCTTGATGAGATCAAAAAGAGGAAGGCTGAAGAAGCCTTACACAGGTTCCCCCGCACCTCAAGTGTGCCTTCGTCCACGGGCCCGTCATCTGAAAACTTGGAGGTAGGGTCTGGAACAGCAAGCACGCAAAACCAGGTCAGGAACCCGTCCCATTCCATCACAAAAGGGCATCCAAAAGAGATAAGGTATAAATCGGGGTTGGAAATTCAAGCAAAACACAAGAAAACAAAGAAAGGGGCGGGCAATCCATAAAAGAAATCATGGAGGATTGTAACTTATGTGATGGTGACATTTTTTGTAAGGTAGATGGTCAGGATTATAAAAATTCGAGAATGACTGTTGGTGGACAACAGGATGTGACAGAAATGGCATGTATGCCACGTATGTGCTGCTAAATCTGACATGCAGCTTCCATCGAATCCGCCATGTGATTTCTACTGAACCTGCCATCACGCAGATTTTTCGTTTTTTGACCACGCATTCTGTTTCTGCTTTTTGACATGCTGATCTATTGAAAAATGGCAACTGGGTACATTATAAGCATGAAAAAAATCATAGTTGCCATGTGAAATCACCTATAGTTGCCATGTGTAATGAAAATGCAGTTGCCATGTGGAAGGATATCTAGTTGACATGTGAGACAAAACTACGGTTGCCATGTTTTATGAACTACATTTGCCATGTTAAATAACTTTGTTTGCCATGTTATATGTTATGCAGTTGCCATGTCAATATATCGTGCAGTTGCCATGTCAAAATATCATCCAGTTGCCCAAAAAACAAAAAACAAAATGATTACTTTCAGTAACCGTGTCTGATCAACTATATTTGCCATGTTTTGAGGCATCATAGACACATTCAAAGACCCAACTGGTACTACCAACCACAAACACATAAAATAGTACTGAAACATAAACGTAGCTGCTATCAAACCTAAGTAGTTTCACATCCACACATATATTACAAATATGTTCGATGCCACTCACACGCCACCACTATATACTAGACTACGGAAGGGTTGCAGTCATAACATAGTACACGGACATAGTTTTAAAAGAACAAGTTAATACCTTACATTCATCAACCACAGAATGTAAGGTAGGCGTGCGGTATGGAGCACCACGTGATCACTTGTACTTCTTGTTAGCTTTTTTGATGGCTTCCTCTATGAACTCTCGTGCGTTGGCCCGCGTGTTGAAATCTTCAGTCATCAACCAGTTCCATGCGTATATTTTGTGAAGCTCAACGACCATTGCAGCTCTGACGACAAGGACCTATCGGCCTTCCCACTTAGCAAGGTATTCCAACGTGTGAAACCCGCAGTCATGCCTATGAAAGAAAAAGAATAAGGTCAACTCGATAGAACATAAAAAATCATAAACTTTGATGCACAATTGACAAAAGGTTTAGGCTTGGTGTGGAGGACACATGAAAAAAGATAGTAATTACCGGTTTCCTTGCTTCGTAGTCGCAACATACTCGACTGGAAAATGAATGATCTGGACCTTTGAGTTTTCGTAGTGACGGGTCCATGTCTCTTTGAGGTTGTTGATGAAGAATTCAGCATGTGTAGTAAGGTCTGTATCAGCTTCTGAACGCATTGAATTGAGCACCTCAAATCGTTGGTTCTTCAGGTCAAGGCAAATCGTGTAGTGGTGACCACACTTGTCATGTGGGTCATGTGGTGCAAGCTCCTGGAACATGGGAAACAATACCTGCAAGTAAAATAAAAGGAAAAGAAAAAGCAGCTTTCACATCAAAAACATCAATGATGTAGCTGGAAAAATGATTATGTAAAGATATTGCCGGATGCAGTAAGAGGTACATGAATGACAAAGCAGCAAGTGACCAAAGATACGCCCATAGAGAATGTTTATTTGCCATGTGTAATTAAAATAAGTTGTCATCCATGTATGAACAAAGTTGCCCACTATTTTAATTCAAGTTGCCACATAATTTGCATTAAAAACAGTCAAACTTAGTTTGCATGGCAGCTGTTGCCACATCAAACATCTGTCACAAAACAGTATGTAGCCCAAAATGTGAAGCATAGCTACTAACAAAACATAGCACGGGTGAAAACAAGAAGGAACACTCACGCATTTCTTCAGTGTGAGCTTGAAATCACGATGCGTGGCAAAATTCTTCCTCAGGATTTTATGGTGGTAGTCACCATCCCATATTTTGCAGGTCACACTGTACTGCATGATTGTTTTGTCGGGACCAATATCCATATGCCTGTTGATGAAGTCAATCCCACACGCAACTACATTCTTCGGCATTTTGCCAAGTGGCCTCATAGACTCGGCAAGATCACCCAGGTCGACGTACGTCGCATCACATTGTATGACTTTGGTTCTGTCCAAACATGAGCTATATGAAAATGATATAACATGAAAGAATCATGTCTACTAATTAAAATAAAAAATAAAACATAAACAAAGCATGGCTGGAATAGCAAAGGAAAAAATAAGAGAAAAGCAAGTGAGGGTTTATGTGGTGTGGACGTTACGCTTTCAGCTCCTTCATGTGCTTGCTGCTGGACCTCGTGTTTCCAAAATGCTTCACAATATCATACAGCTGGTTCTGCTCCTTTGTGGCCTTGACTTCGGGCTCATAGTCATCCACTGCGGGTGCGTGAACTACCCTATGCTGCCTCACAGATCCAGGGGTGGCACTTCTAATGGTATCCTCGGATACCGACTCAGGAGGCACGTTAGAACTTGATTGCCCCTGACCCCATGAGGACCTCCTATTCAATGCTTCATCCTCAATCCTGCGGTAAGCGGCGTCAAGTGATGCCGAAATCTCATCAGGGGTGGCTGCAAGGATCAAAACAGTGGGTTAGGATACTTGGAAACAAACAAGTTATTGTTAAAAAAGGATGCATAATATGAAGTGTAGGTGCAAAAATAGTGAGTTGCCATGTGGAGACATCTCCAGTTGCCTTGTGTAGTGCACTATAGTTGCCATGTGGCAGCAACTGCAGTTGCCATGTGGCAGCAACTATAGTTGCCATGTGGCAACAACTACAGTTGCCAAGTACATTGAACTGAAGTTGCCATGTGCTTGGCGAATGGAATTGCAACATGGCAACAAACTATAGGTGCCATGTTGCAGCAACTCCAGCTGCCATGTGCATCAGATCAGATTTGCCATCACCAGTGACAAACCGAAAAAAAAGCTTGTGACAAACTTCAGACTAAAAAAATGTAGAAACCAAAATGATAAACACGCAAAAAATGTACCTTGAACTATCGGCTCTGCAAACTTCATGCCTTTCCTCGCCATCAGCCATTATTGCTGCGCCATCATTGGGGCCATGCACTGCCGGGAAAGCAAAGGCAATCGACAGAGGATGTTGCGCCACTGGTTCATCTTGACTGCGATCGATGCCAAGGCTACAGCTCGGTGGGGTGAAGGCCATTGGGTGCCTCTCCTCCCTACCAGCCGGACCGCGAAAGAGTTGTCCGGCAGAATCCAGGGGTGACAGATTAACAAACATTTCTGCCTCATCTGCTGCAGTATCATCAGTCTTATTAGTAGGGCGGGGCGTGCTGCCAGCAGTATCGTCCACAACTTTCTTGCCAATCTTCTTGTTTGGGCTGTACGGGACACCAATGTTGACTGGGAGCTTAGAAGTGCACAGATTTAAGCTGGGGTTCTCCACGGTGGTGAGAGACGCAGTCTGCTCCATACGTTCACCTCCGTCAGTCGTGCCCGGCATGCTGCGTGCCTCGGTTGTACCCCGGACTTCCGTTTTCTCCATAACATTGCTTTTGGCAGGTGGTGGGAACAGTGTGGAAGCAAGCACATAACTAGAGTCATTTCTGCTGCTCCTAGCTGCATCTGGTGCATTGGGTATGTCTGCAGGTTGCTTGCGGGGGCTACAACGCCTAGGTGGAAGACCAGCTCACGCAACAGTCACCGTAGTAACCACTTGGCCACCAGAAACTGGAGCTATTGTGCCATGAGTCTCAGCTGTGGATGGCATATCATTCTGAATTGTCGCCGCAGCCCCTTCTTTTGTCGATGCATAAGTACCAGCAGCCACGCGCTTGGAATCCGTATCAGATGAGCGGGAATCTTCCTTGCCTAGGTTGATATCGGGAGCATCCACTTCAACACTTGCTGATCGGGTGGCATGGGTCACAGCAGCATCCCTCATTGCCAGCAGAGTAGGCAATATCTCAGCAGTCCTGGAAGATACTGACTCAACACTCCCAGATGTACGGATGCCTATTGGTGTAGCCTGCACATCTGCAACCAGCCGTGAGATGGTCGCCGCTTACATCGAAATGGTGGGAGCGATTGGAAGGTGCAGCAGCAGTTTTCTCGACTGGCGCCTCATGAACATCTGAGTTGCCACTTGTTGACAACTTTGAATAATGCATTCGAGTGGGTCTCTACAGTTCTGCTTGGTCATGCGTGTAGTAGTCTTCTTCAACCTGCAAGAAAGCGCATGAAGAGTATGAAAATTTGAACAAAAATAGTTGCCATGGTTGTTATATTTAAAAATGGAAAAATGTGTGATGTGCCAGAGCTGCCATTGAGAACAAGGTATGGATGAGCACACAAGACAAATGTAGGGGGTGGAAGCCAGTGGAGAGCTGCTAGTTGCCATATGAGTGGGATAAGTATTGCCATGTGACCTAGTTAGCAATTGCCATGGAGTACAAACAGGAGTTGTCATGCAGCAAAAAAGATAAATCATGACAAAAAAAGAAGAAGTTGCCATGTGGGACTGATGGCAGTAGCCCATATGGCAAACTCTATAGCTGCAATGAAAAGCAGACGGGTAGTTGCCGCATAAATGTATCAACTGAAAAAGTTGTGAATGATGTAGAATGAATCAAACAAAAGAATAGCACTATGACAAATACAAAAGCAGAGAGAACCTACTTCTTGCTTGTCTTCCTCAAGCCTTCCAACACGACAGGATCACCGGTGTTTGACGTCGACGTACAAGGAGACGACGTAGGGGAAGTGGTGTCACCAACAGTGGGAGCACCCTTGTTCAATCGAGCAGAAGCACGGGCTGGCGTTGGTGCTTGTTTCTTCTTAACTGCTCGTCCACCAGCTGTCGCCTCACTGCATGTAGAAAAGATGGCAAAAAAGGATACCAAGTGTGAGACACAAAAATCATGTCGCGCTTAGCAAAACAATGAAAAAGAGGGTCAGTCTGTTAAAAAGGAGAGACAAACAAAACACTAAATAGATGTCGAAGCTCCTCCTAGCAGCTACGGGATCGGTCCTAGACCTCTTGCCAACAGAGCCCTGCCCAACATCCTCTGGAGCTCTGCCCCTCTTTGACGGCGACACCCCCGTGTCTCCCGCAACTGTTTGTTCAATTGCTTCCTCCGCTGGAGGGACATCTAGTGCAGCCTTATCCTTCGCACCACCTACACGGAATTCACCATGTTCATCGTTGTAGGTTGCATGTTTCACATTCTCCATGTCATCGTCATCGTCCTTGTCGAGACCAGCGTCTCCACCTAGATCATCTTGCGTGTCGGGAAGCTCCTGTGAGCTGTTGTAGTCGTTACCGGCCATGGCAACCAGTTGGTCGATGTGTCCGTTCTTCAACGAATTAAGTGAACTGGCCTGTAAACCGTGTCCGAACCATTAAGTGCCGTCCAACCCTCAACCAACTTCCCGAGCAAGCTGGTCATGCCGGAGGCAAACTGCCCAACTAGATGCTCAACAGGTGCCCTCGCCTAAGCACAAAAACAAAAACAGTAGCAAAAAACCAAAGATATTAGAGTGACGTGTGTAAGAACAAAAAAACCAAAACAACCATAAGATATATATATATATATATATATATATATATATATATATAATGAAAAGAGAAAAACATTTTCAAAAAACAAAATAAACGTCCTGGATTACCTCAGTAGGACAAGATGGAGCTGAATGCACATCCATCCACTTGCCAAAGTTTTGTGGCCCACCAAACACACTGTAGTCTATAGCATTCTTGGCCATCAGCTGGAAACCAGCAAAAAACAACTAAGATGTGGGAGGGAAATAAGATGCAGTGACTAACAATTCATGTATTGCAAAAAGAGAGGAAATAAAAAAGGAGTTTCGACACGGATGGTGGAGTTGCCATATGGGGTCAGACATGGTTGCCATGTGCAGACAGACATGGCTGATAAAGGTATTTATCTCTTGTTACCATAAATGATTGCCGTACGGGGATTTTTCACATGTTATGCAACATCCGAAATTGAAGAATGTCGTGAAAGAAAGAAGGCAAAACTAACCTACAGTTTTCCATATTTCATATTGGTTATCCTGTCTGCGGCAAGCACAGCCTTGACAGCAGCGTCCGTCCACACAGAGACAACAAACTTATGTGCAGGCGGCGGGCCTCCTATCCCGGTACACTAGTAGAAAAGGGGGAAATGGCCCAGGCCAGTTCATCCCATTAGTCCCGGTTCAATCCAGAACCGGGACCAATGGAGCTTATTGCCCAGTTCGTGAGCCTAGGGGCCGGCCGACCACGTGGGCCATTGGTCCCGGTTCGTCTCGGACCTTTGGTCCCGGTTGGTGGGGACGAACCAGGACCAATGGGCACGGCTCCTGCCCACCACTATTGGTCCCGAATGGTGGCATGAACCCGGGGACCAAAGGCTTTTTAGTCCCGGTTCATGCCACGAACCGGGACCAATAGTGCTGCTTATACATACCCTCGCTCGTGAGCGTAGCACTCCAAAGGTTCTGTTTTTCTCTTGCCGGGCGAGGGGGCTTTGTGGTGCGCTAGCTCACCTCCTATGCACATGAGGTGTTTGATGAAATGCCGAGCCACACTACTTAAGCTTTCTCCTCTCAAGCCTCGACCTCCAACCTCCATTTTCTTCAATATTTGTCTAGGTTTAGCGGTCCGTCACGCCCCGTCCCCGTCTTCATCGCCGTCGATCACCCGCACCGATCTCATCGCCGGCACCACCGTGGTGAGCCTCTTGTTCTTATCTTCTTTCTGAAAGTAAAAATATTCTTACTTGTATTATTTTCTTACTTTTATTATTGAATCTTATATAGTGCGATGGTTTTGGTATCCGCCTGGCCGGCCCTCGGCCCCGGCTCTATGATTCGGATGTGGTATATATTCTCTTTTCATAACTATTGGTTCATTTATTGTTTATGAAAATTATGTCACCAACGTGACATAGATTTTATTTATCTAGGAGGTTGTTGAACCGGAAATTCCAACCGACCGTATTGTCGAGAGGTTAAATTTAGTTGAAGAAGAAAACAATTTCTTGAAGGAAAAATAAAAAAACTTGAGGAGGAGAAGATGATATTGGAGTTGCATGTTGCGGATGTCGTCGATGATCACAAGATCAAGATGGATGCAATGCGCTTGAAGATGAGAAAGGTTAGAAAATATGCCATTCATACCGAGGCTTGGTATCATTATGCCGTTGGATCAGTTGTTACCTTTGGTTGCGATTATGATCGCATTTGTTTTCACATTGAAATGTTTTACATAGTTTCAATGTATGGTTTAATTAATTTAGATGCTCTGCAGAGCTTTATGTTGTTAGATGAGAACTATGTATGTACTTTGGTTTTTATGTGATGATGAACTTCTATTAATTTGGTCACTTAATTATCTATTCATGATGTTCTGTAATGATTTTTGACACACTTAATTATATATAATGCACGCAGATGAACCGGCAATGTATGTAAGGTGGTATTAATACACCTCCGAGTACATTAAGGGCGTGCATGATTTTCTCGAAGTGGCTGAGGCAAACAAAGCGAGAATGGTTTTATGTGTTGTCCATGCCCTATATGTGGGAATCTGAAGTCTTACTCTGACCGGAAAATCCTTCACACCCACCTGCTTTACAAGGGTTTCATGCCACACTATAATGTTTGGACGAGGGCACGGAGAAATAGGGGTTATGATGGAAGACGGCGAGGAAGAAGAGTACGATGACAACTATGTGCCCCTGAATACGGTGATGCTCTGAACATCAAGATGCACCCAGACGATGTGCACGATGGTGCTGCAACGGGCTAAGCTGCTGAAGATCAAGAGGAACCAGACGATATGCCCGATGATGATGATCTCCGCGGGTCATTCTCGATGCAAGGACACAATGCGAAAGTCAAAAGGAGAAGCTGAAGTTCCATCGCATGTTAGAGGATCACAAAAAGGGTTGTACCCCAATTGCGAAGATGGCAACACAAAGCTCGGTACCGTACTCAATTGCTGCAGTGGAAGGCAGAACGCCGTGCCTAATAAAGGATTTGAGAAGCTATCAAAATAATGAAGAAGAAGCTTCCAAAGGATAACGAAGTGCCCGACAAGACATACGCAGCAAAGAAGGTCGTATGCCCTCTAGGATTGGAGGTGGAGAAGATACATGCATGCCCTAATGACTGCATCCTCTACCGTGGTACCTACAAGGATCTGAACGCATGCCCGGTATGCGGTGCATTGCGATATAAGATCGCACGAGATGACCACGGTGATGTTGATGGCGAGCCTCCCGGAAGAGGGTTCTGCGAAGGTGATGTGGTATGCTCCTATAATACCATGGTTGAAACGTCTGCTCAGAAACGGAGAGCATGCCAAGTTGATGCCATGGCAGTGAGGACCGTAAGAAAGGCGGGAAGTTGAGAGCACCCAATGACGGGGTCGCAGTGGAGAAAAATCGAGAGAAAGTACCGGGATGAGTTTGCAAAGGACCCAAGGAACGTATGGTTTGCTTTAAGCGCGGATGGGATTAATCCTTTCGGGAGCGAGCAGCAATCACAGACCTGGCCCGTGACTCTATGTATGTATAACCTTCCTCCTTGGATGTGCATGAAGCGGAAGTTCATTATGATGCCGCTTCTCATCCAAGGCCCTAAGCAACCCGGCAACGACATTGATGTGTACCTAAGGCCATTAGTTGAAGAACTTTTACAGCTGTGGAATGGAAACGGTGTATGCGTCGTGGGATGAGCACAAAAGGAGGAATTTGACCTAAAGGCGTTGCTTGTTCGTGACCATCAACGATTGGCCCGCTCTCGGTAACCTTTCGGAACGGATACAAACAAGGGATACCACGCATGCACGCACCGCTTACTTGACAATCGATAGTATATACAGGAAGCTGCAGGAAGAATGTGTACCTGGGCCATCGCCGATTTCTTCCGACCAACCATCAATGTCGAAAGAAAGGCAAGCATTTCAAAGGCGAGGTAGATCAACGGAAGAAGCCGCCATGCGCATCGGTGATCACGTGCTTGCTATGGTCAATGATTTACACGTAATATTTGGAAAGGGTCGGCGGACTAGCTGTTCGAATGACGCCGAGAATCACACACCCATGTGAAAGAAGAAATCTATATTTCGGGACCTACCCTACTGGAAAGACCTAGAGGTCCGCTCGTCGATCGACGTGATGCACGTGACGAAGAACCTTTGCGTGAACCTGCTAGGCTTCTTGGGCGTGTATGGGAAGACAAAAGATACACGAGGCACGAGAGGACCTCGCAACGCTTACTTGCGAAAAAGAGGGCATGCCTCCGAAGCGATATGAAGGTCCAGCCACCACGCTCTTACGAAGAAGAGAAAGAAATATTCTTTCAATGCACACTTTCGATATGAAGGTCCCGACCGCTTCGTCGAATATAAAGGGAATAATAAATATGCAGAGAAAAGTTCCGTAACCTAAAGTCTCATGATCGCCACGTGATTATGACGCATAGCTGCTTCCGGTTGCATTGAGGGGCTTCTACCGAAAAAGTCCGATTAGCCATTGTGAAGTTATGTGCATTCCTCAATGCAATATCTCGAAGGTGATCGATCCAGAAATCGTACCAACGCTAAGGAGTGATGTGGCGCAATGTCTTGTCGGGTTTCGAGCTGGTGTTCCCACCATCCTTCTTCAATATCATGACGCACGTCCTAGTTCATCTAGTCGATTTAGATTGTCATTCTGGGGCCCGTATTTCTACACAATATGTACCTTTGAGAGGTTCATGGGAGTCCTAAAGAAATATGTTCAGAATCGTGCTAGGCGAAGGAAGCATCTCCATGGGCCATCAAACGAGAGGATGTCATCGGGTTTTGTGTTGACTTCATTCTGGCCTTAAGAAGATAGGTCTCCCTAAATCGCGGTATGAGGGGAGACTGACCGAAAAGGCACGCTTGGAAGGGACTCAATAATATGCAGGGACGGATATTCTTGGTCTCAAGCACACTACACAGTTCTGAGAACTCTACCTTGGTGACCCCGTATGTTGATGAACACAAGAACAGTCAAGGCTCCAAACACCCAGAGCAAGGTCTGACGAATCGGATTACATGTGAACACATCAGGACTTTCAAGTTGGTGCGGAAACACGTCTCGGAAGGTGACAAGACTGTTTGTGATGAGCTATACTTGTTGTCCGTGGGACCATCTTCGATTGTAATGATTTGGAAAGGATACGAGATAAATGGGAATACATTTTACACGATTGACCAAGATGAAAAGAGCACCAACCAAAACAGCGGTGTCCGCTTTGATGCAGCAACCGACAAGGGAAATGACACATATTATGGTTACATAGTAGACATAAGGGAACTTGACTACGGAGTAGATTTTAAGGTCCCTTTGTTTAAGTGCAAGTGGGTCAATCTGTCGGGGAGAGATGCGGAGGTAGACCCACAGTGCGGAATGACAACAGTGGATCTGAAAAATCTTGGGTACACCGACGAACCGTCATTCTAGCCAATGATGTGGCACAGGTTATCTATGTGAATGACATGTCTACCGCATCGAGGAAAAGAAAAGATAAGGAAGTTTAATACATCATACAATGAGCCAAAGCGCCACATAGTTCTTTCAGGAAAAGGGACATCCAGGAGTGGAGGGCAAGATGCATATGTCTCAAGAGTATGAAAAGTTTCATGAAATTCCCCCTTCAAAGTCAAGGCTGACCCAAGCATCCCGATAAGCGATGAAGATTATCCATGGTTACGCGCAATAAGCAAAGCGACACAAGCGAAGAAAAAGTGAAGACTTTCTCCTGCAACTATTATGATGATACCATGCCAACTTTGTAATGCATTTAGTATGACACCATTGTCTGCATTTTTGTACATGCACATGCTATGCCAACTTTTTCAGAGTTCATTTGAAAACTATGAATTTGAAAACCTCGCCAACCGAAGGCGCTCACACCGGTTTATAAGCCCGCCCCTCTACACGCCTTTGTTGAGCTCACAAACTTGTGATTCACACAAATTTCAAACAATTCAAATTTGAAAACTAATGGCACAAACAGAAAGTTCATAATTTTCTTGACCTAAAAGCAAAAAAGAATTAAAAAATAAAGCAAAAAACCAAAAGAAAATAAATAATGCAGAAAACAAAACAAAAAACTTGAAAAAAATAAAAATAGCAACAATAAGTATTTTGTTGTAAGTAGAAACAAAATAAAATAAATCAAGCAACAAAGAAAACAAAAAAAGTGTTTCCAAATTTGAAAACTAATGGCACTAACAGAAAGTCTATAATTTTTCTAAAACTAAAAGCAAAAAGAATTAAAAAATAAAGCAAAAAAAAATAATGCAGAAAGCAAAACAAAAAAACTGGAAAAAAAAAATAAAAATAGCAACAAAAAGTATTTAGTACAAAGTAGAAACAAAAAGAAAAAAATAAAGCAACAAAGAAAACAAAAAAACAAAAAAAAGTGTTACCCTCTGGGCCCCACGGCTGAATACGACTAGAAACCCTACCATAGGTCAGGATTCAAAGTTCGCTGGAGGCCCACAGAACCTGATTGCAGGTTTAGGCCCGAAGCCTGCTTTAGAGAGGAGTTCGAGAGGAAGGCGCACCGCACCTTATAAACAGGTGCGCCTCCCTCTCAACTAGCGAGGTGGGACTAAATATTTGGGTTCGGGGCAAAGATGTTTGGTCCCGGTTGGTGGCACCAACCGGGCTAAGGTGGCATTAGTCCCGGTTGGTGCTACGACTCGACTAATGTTACCTTTTAGTCCCGGTTGGTGCCACTCAACCGACCAAAGGTCTGCTTCCTCGCCTTTGGGTTGCCGAAAAGAGGCCTTTGGTCGGTTCGTGGCACCAACCGGACTAAAGGTGGCATTAGTCAGTTGGTTTTCACGAACCGGGACCAATGGTCTTGCTATATATACAACACTTGGCAAAAATTTCATTCAGTTCCTCATCCCGCCTTGTGAGACGCGCCCTCGCTCGACGCTGCTCCTCGTCGTCGCCCGCATGCGTCGTCGCCGCCCCGTCGGCGCCCGCGCCGCCCGTCGTCGCCGCGCCTTCGACGTAAATCGCGCTACCGCCGTCGCCCAGCGCCGCCGCGCCGCCAACCCCGCCGTCTCGTCGCCCTACCTTGCCGCTTGAACCCGTTATGGTTGTCGCCCCAGCCCTTGACTCCGTTATGACCCCTTGCCGTCGCCCTCGCGCCGCCAGCCAAACCCGCCGTCCCGTCGCCGCCGACCCGCCGTCCTCGTCGCCCCTGCGCCGCCCCAAGTCCGTTGTCGCCCTGACGCCGCCGTTGTGAGCCGCCGTCGAGGCTTTGTTCATAGCATTTTTATATATATCGTTTTTTCATATATGTATTAATTTTTTTGTTTATAGATATATGATGAATGGATGTGGCTATATATGTATGTATGAATATAATGTTCATAGCATTTTTTGTTTATATATGTTTTTTCATATATGTATTAATTTTTTATTCAGGTTGTTAGTAGATATCGATTTAGGTTAGTGCATTTTAATTAGGTTAGTGTAGAGGAAAAAGTAAAATAAGGAAAAGGAAGAAAAGAGGAAGAAGGAAGAAGGAAGAAGAAGAAGAAAAAGAATGAGAGGAAAAGGAAAATAAGAAGAGGAAGAAAGGAGAAGAAGAGGAGAGGAAGAAGATGAGAAATAAATAAGAAGAGGAAAAAGAACAAAAAGAAGAGGAGAAGAAGAAAGGAATAGAGGAGAAGAAGAAAAAATAGAAAACAAATTCTATTTTTTCTTCTTCTCCTCTTTTTTTTCTTCTTTTTTTCCTTCTTATTCTTCCTTCTTCCTTTTCTTCCTTTTCCTTATTTTCCTTTCTCGAGGGATAAGAAGAAAAGAAGAGGAGAAGAAGAAAGAAAGGAATAGAGGAGAAAGAAGAAACTTCAACACGAGGGGGTACCGATACCCCTCCCCGATAACACTATTTTCCCATGTATATGTATGTCGGCGTGGTTGTCGATATAACGAGGGTGTCGAGGATCGCCGAGGGGTAGAGGGTCGGGAACTAGGGTAGAGGGTCGAGGGTCGTTAAGGGGTCAAGGGTCGAAGTTTTCAGGGTCGAGGGTTACTAAAGTGTAAAAGAATTGAAGAAATCCATGGCTTCATCATTAGCGAGGGTAACCATGGCATGATGGTACGAAGTCCTCAAAGTTATACGGAATGGAGTCCCGGATAGGATAATTTGCCTTTTTATGCAATTTCAGCAAAGGCCTTCCAAATAACGATATTCGGAAGGTTCTTGCTGAACTTTGTACCAAAAGCGAATTATCCTATCTAGGACTCCGCTCCAAAATAACTTTGGAGAGCTTCACCATCATGCACCTCACATTTTCGCCTAATGATGAAGACATGGTTTTGTTGAACTTTGACACTAGGCAACCTCCGACCCTCGGCGATCCTCGACCCCTTGACCCTCAACCGCTCAGCGATCCACGCGACCCTTCACCCCTACATGCGGCCGATGCCCACGTCACTTGTGGGACATAGATGTAGTGTTCAACGCCGACCCCCCTCCAGATAGCTTCAACACGTGGGGGGGTCGATATTACCCCTCCTTGAAGCGTTCTCGAGGCCACCCCTAACCCTTGAAGCGTTGTCGAGGCCACCCCAAACCCTAGAGAAGCAGCGTCGAGGCCACTAATATGATTCCTTATTGTGATTAGCTAGCTAGTTCTTCGTTTGCCACTAATATATCCATATCTGTCATGTTTGAATAATAATTGCCATGTTGTAAATATTTGTAGAAACTATGGACACCCCCCGAGACGAAGCACAAGAAGCGTTGTTGAGGGACATAATCGCACAAGGAAGTGATGCCGTTTGCTCGTTGATGTTTCTCAATGACAACGATGGTCTGGAAGGAGAGGGTGAAGAAGCAGCTGGGTATGATTTACATGGCTCCGATGACCCAATGTCGGTGCAAGAAGGAGAGGGTGAAGAAGTAGACCGTGAGGACGGCTCCGGTGATCACCAAACCGAGTCCGCCAGGTATATATATTAGTTAAGCCTGTCTGACTAGCTAATTGATGCATTCATTGTTTTGGTATGTACACATATTAATTAACTCGCCTCTTTGTTCTTTTTCTAGCCCTCCGGATCGAGCACAACTTGGTAAAGAGACGAGGCCGAAGAAAAAGTTGAGCTCGGATGAAAAGTTTGAGATCATACAAATCGCGCGACGGCCAACCGATTGAACCCTACCGGACAAAGAAGGCATTTGTTGCTTTCGGTCACGGGTTACGGTTAGGGACAAGATCGATCAGCATCCACCAATGGTATAAGCCTAACAACGAAGACCTTGAGGTGTCTTATGTCAATGATATGCAGAAAAATGATCTTTGGACTGAGCTGAAGTCAAATTTTACCCTACCGCTAGAGGATGATCCGGAGAAGCCAGTAATAGAGCCATTAATCAAGTCTTTTGCTCTTAAGAAGATGGCGAGACCTATTCAGAATTGGAAGAAAGACCTCAATAGGTATGTCGAAAATAATTAGACACCAGAATTCAAGGGCAAATATGAGAAGATCGAGATGATCGGCCCGCATTTGTGGCCCACAAGACATCGGAAAAGAGTAAAAAGATGTCGGCGACAAACAAGAGAAATGCTGCGAAGAAGAAGCTTCACCATCATCGCGAGGGTTAGGTGGCTACCTCATAGCCCGACCTAAGTGGGCCAAGGCTGAGAATGATCTCGCTTGATAAAGGGGTCGAACCAGAGACAATGAACTAGCTGAGACCGTTGCGGACTTGGTTCTTCGGGCCGGGCGGATCCTTGGACCCTATAACAGGGAAGTGCATTTGGACGGACGAACAATTGGACATACCAGTCAAGAGGCTTCTGCAATATATCGAAGCAATAACAAGGGAAGTTCGTTCTAGAGGGGAGAAGGACGAGCTCACAATGGCCCTCGGGAATCCTGAGCACCACAGACGGACACGAGGCACGCCGAGCTCGCTTCATGGAAGGCTGGATTTCCGGACGCAGGGGGTTACAAAACCCATGAGAGGAGGAAGAAGCGGAGAAGAGCCAAATGCAAAGCGCCAAAACGAAAGGGTAATGGGGCTAGAGGAACGAGAAGAAGAACGGATCAAACGACCTGCCGAAGCTACCCCGCCATCTCAGCGGAGAAGCAGCGTGGCTTCCACCGAGCTGCTTCAGCCGGAGCATGCCTTGACGGCTCCTGCCAGCTATCCCGTGGATGCTATCACGGAGTCTCAAAATTGCCACCTTAGGGCGCAATGGAGCAATTTGAAGGTCAAGGCGGCTGTTGGCTCTGTTTATCCTACTAAACTCGACTCAACTTTTCACTGCCGGCCGATTCGAGAAGGATATGCTAAGGTGATGGTCGATGAAATAACGGAGGGATTTGAGGACCTCGGCTTGACCACCTTACCGGTTAAGGGAGTATCGGCTGGGTTACGCTCTACGAAGACTCCATGCCTATGGCGGAAGGATCTCATCAACCTTCCGAACTGGACGCCTCCGCCTCCTCCTCCTCCTCCCGTGAGTCAGGGCACTCCGCCTCCCCGCCTCCTCCTCCCGTGAGTGACGATCAGGGCACTCGGCCGGCTCCTTCTCGGCGGCGTGGCGGCACTCCGCCTCCTTCTCCGCTGCGCCGGCTTGGCCCGGCAGCCAGCCTCCTCCTTCTCCGCCTCGTCGGCAAGGGCGGAAGAGACCCGCCGCTCACGCTGCTCCGTGGCGTCGTAGTGCTTCTCCTCGCCTCGTAAGCAAGGAAAGAAGACATCCGCTCCGTCGCTTTCTGCCGGGCGTCTAGCAAGACAGCCAAAGGCGGAGGAGAATCTGATTCGTCCTTCTCTCAAGACTCCAGAGAAGTTACCGTGCACGAGAGGAGCGAGGAGGAAAACGCGAAGATCGCAGCATCAAGTGGATGACTGGTTTCAAGGGTTGAAAGCAAAGAGACATCCACCTCTCTGGAGGAGAAGGTAGATCCGGTGAAAGTGAAGCGCACTCGGCTGCCACGACAAAACCACCCAAGTCTCCGCCGAAAGGCAACTATAAGCGCATTATTGGAAAGGCATTTGCCGAAGCGGAGAGGTCGGGAAGTACCGCTGCGATCAAAGGATGAAAGAACGACGAGCTGGGAAACAAATTGCCCAGCTCGGCGAACAAGAGAAGCAATCGTGCCCCGCTCAAGGTGCACGCTAAGCGACATCGTCGATCCGAGGATGGTGCCCGGTTGTGGCAATCCTGCATTACACCTTGACGATGTACATTATGATTTCTTGGAGGTGCGAGATACAAAGATACGAGTCTGGGAAGCCTCTCGTCAAAGATGAAAGTTCTCTATCAACGATGATGCGAAGATTCCATGATTGGTACATGAAAACCTGCAAAGAGTCACGAGGAGGAGTACTTTGTATGTGAGAGTTAAAAAGGAGCATGACCTCCTTGGAATTGAACTGTTGCCTATTCCATTTGAGGAGTTCTATCGGTTTTTCAATCAATTGGCCATCGATAAAGCAACGGTCACCTGCTACTGTCTGTAAGTAGTACTACTTCTTGTTGGAAATATGCCCTAGAGGCAATAATAAAAGGATTATTATTATATTTCCTTGTTCATGATAATTGTCTTTTATTCATGCTATAATTGCATTATCCGGAAATCGTAATACACGTGTGAATACATAGACCACAATATGTCCCTAGTGAGCCTCTAGTTGACTAGCTCGTTGATCAATAGATAGTCATGGTTTCCTGACTATGGACATTGGATGTCAATGATAACGGGATCACATCATTAGGAGAATGATGTGATGGACAAGACCCAATCCTAAGCATAGCACAAGATCGTGTAGTTCGTTTTGCTAAGAGCTTTTCCAACGTCAGGTATCCTTTCCTTAGACCATGAGATCGTGTAACTCCCGGATACCGTAGGGAGTGCTTTGGGTGTACCAAGCGTCCACAA
Source organism: Aegilops bicornis (assembly GCA_021605145.1). NCBI lineage: Eukaryota > Viridiplantae > Streptophyta > Magnoliopsida > Poales > Poaceae > Aegilops > Aegilops bicornis. The sequence continues at coordinate 111,092,027 of CM038673.1, read as the reverse complement.
CGTAATGGGTGACTATAAAGGTACACTACATGTATCTCCGAAAGTGTACATTGGGTTGACACGGATCGAGACTAGGATTTGTCACTCCGTATTACGGAGAGGTATCACTGGGCCCACTTTCGGTGGTGCATCATCATAATGAGCTCAAAGTGACCAAGTGTCCGTCACGGGATCATGCATTACGGTAGGAGTAAAGTGACTTGCTTGAACGCTTGAGATTGAACGAGGTATTGGGATACCGATGATCGAATCTCGGGCAAGTAACATACCGATTGACAAAGGGAATTGTATACGGTGTTGTTTGAATCCTCGACATCGTGGTTCATCCGATGAGATCATCGAGGAGCATGTGGGAGCCAACATGGGTATCCAGATCCCGCTGTTGGTTATTGCCCGAGAGCCGTCTCGGTCATGTTCACGTGTCTCCCGAACCCGTAGGGTCTACACACTTAAGGTTCGGTGGCGCTTAGGGTTGTATGAATATGAGTATGCAGTAAACCGAATGTTGTTCGAGTCCGGATGAGATCCCGGACGTCACGAGGAATTCGGAATGGTCCGGAGGTAAAGATTTATATAGGAAGTGTTGTTTCGCCATCGGGAAAGTTTCGGTCACCCGGTATTATGGGACCACCGGAAGGGTCCCGGGGTCCACCGGTGGGGCCACCCATCCGGAGGGCCCATTGGGCTGAAGTGGGAGGAACCAGCCCATAGTGGGCTGGTGCGCCCCCCTTGGCCCACCCCCGCGCCTAGGGTTGAAACCCTAGGGTGGGGGGGCCCACTTGCCTTGGGGGGTACTCCACCCCCCTGGCCGGCGCCCCCCCTGGGAGATTAGATCTCCAGGGGCCGGCGCCCCCCCTGGGGCCTATATAAAGGGAGGGGGGAGGGGGCAGCCGCACCCTGAAGTTCTGGCGCCTCCCTCCCCCTGCTACACCTCTTCCTCCTCCGTCACGAGCTTGGCGAAGCCTGTAGAATCTGCTTTGCTCCACCACCACCACTCACCGTGCGCTTTGCTGGAGCCATCTTCTTCAACCTCTCCTTCCCCTTGCTTTGGATCAAGAAGGAGGAGGCGTCATCCGCTCCGTCACGTGTGTTGAACAGCGGAGGTGCCATCCGTTCGGCACTCGGTCATCGGTGATTTGGATCACCGCGATGCGACTCCATCATCCACGTTCTAGTGAACGCTTCCGCACGCGATCTACAAGTGGTATGTAGATGCAATCTCTCTCCCATGACTCGTTGCTTAGATGAACTCATAGATGGATCTTGGTGAAACCGTAGGAAAATTTTAATTTTCTCTCGCAACGTTCTCCAACAGTGGCATCATGAGCTAGGTCTATGCGTAGTTCTCTATTGCACGAGTAGAACACAATTTTGTTGTGGGCGTAGATCTTGTGAACTTTCTTGCCGCTACGAGTCTTATCTTGCTTCAGCGGTATTGTGGGATGAAGCGGCCCAGACCAACCTTACACGACGCTTACGTGAGACCGGTTCCACCGTGACATGCACTAGTTGCATAAGGTGGTGGCGGGTGTCTGTCTCTCCCACTTTAGTTGGAGCGGATTCGATGAAAAGGTTCTTTATGAAGGGTAAATCGAAGTTGACAAAATCACGTTGTTGTTATTCGTAGGTAAGAAAACGTTCTTGCTAGAACCCAATTGCAGCCACGTAAAAGATGCATTAACAATTAGAGGACGTCTAACTTGTTTTTGCAGCAATTGTCATGTGATGTGATATGGCCAAGTTGTGATGAATGATGAATGATATATTGTGATGTATGAGATCATGTTCTTGTAATAGGAATCACGACTTGCATGTCGATGAGTATGACAACCGGCAGGAGCCATAGGAGTTGTCTTTATTTTTGTATGACCTGCGTGTCATTGAAGAACGCCATGTAAATTACTTTACTTTATTGCTAAACGCGTTAGCCATAGTAGTAGAAGTAATAGTTGGCAAGCAACTTCATGGAGACACGATGATGGAGATCATGGTGTCATTCCGGTGACAAGATGATCATGGAGCCTCAAGATGAAGATCAAAGGAGCTATATGATATTGGCCATATCATGTCACTACTTTATATAATTGCATGTGATGTTTATTATGTTTTATGCATCTTGTTTACTTAGAACGACGGTAGTAAATAAGATGATCCCTTATAATAATTTCAAGAAAGTGTTCCCCTAACTGTGCACCGTTGCTAAAGTTCGTCGTTTCGAAGCACCACGTGATGATCGGGTGTGATAGATCCTTACGTTCACATACAACGGGTGTAAGACAGTTTTACACATGCATAAACACTTAGGGTTAACTTGACGAGCCTAGCATGTATGCAGACATGGCCTCGAACACAAGAGACCGAAAGGTCGAACATGAGTCGTATGGAAGATCGATCAACATGGAGATGTTCACCGACGATGACTAGTACATCTCACGTGATGTTCGGACACGGACTAGTCGACTCGGATCATGTAGCACTTAGATGACTAGAGGGATGCCAAATCTGAGTGGGAGTTCATTAAATAATTTGATTAGATGAACTTAATTATCATGAACTAAGTCTAAAGTCTTTGCAAAATATGTCTTGTCGATCAAATGGCCAACGCTCATGTCACCATGAACTTCAACGTTCCTAGAGAAAACCAAGCTGAAAGACGATGGCAGCAACTATTGATTTGGAGTCGGGAACCCGAGGATCATCCTCATAGCAGCCAAGAAACAATATGTCCTAGAAGCACCGCTAGGTGATGCACCCATCCCAAAGAACCAAGACATTATGAATGCTTGGCAGTCTCGTTTTGATGATTACTCCCTCGTTCAGTGCGGCATGCTTTACAGCTTAGAACCGGGGCTCCAAAAGTGTTTTGAGCAACACAGAGCATATGAGATGTTCGAGGAGCTGAAAATGGTTTTCCAAGCTCATGCCCGGGTCGAGAGATATGAAGTCTCCGACAAGTTCTATAGTTGTAAGATGGAGGAAAACAGTTATGTCAGTGAGCACATACTCAAAATGCAGGTTGCACAACCGCCTTTGTCGGTGGACATTAACCTCCGGACGAGGCGGTCATTGACAGAATCCTTGATCGCTCCCACCAAGCTACAAGAGCTTTGTGATGAGCTACAATATGCGAGGGATGGTGAAGACCATTCCGAGAAGTATTTTCAATGCTGAAGTCAGCAGAGGTTGAAATCAAGAAAGAACATCAAGTGTTGACGGTCAATAAAACCACTAAGTTCAGAAGGGCAAGGGTAAGAAGAACTTCAAGAAGGACGGCAAGGATGTTGCCGCGCCCATAAGCAAGTTGGCGGGAAGAAGTCAAAGAATGGACCCAAGCACGAGACAGAGTGCTTTTATTGCAAAGGGAAGGGCCACTAGAAGCGGAACTGCCCCAAATACTTAAGCGGACAAGAAGGCCGGCAACACTAAAGGTATATTTGATATACATGTAATTGATGTGTACCTTACCGATGCCGTAGTAACTCCTCGTTATTTGATACGGTGCCGTTACTCATATTTGTGACTCACAGCAGAGCTGCGGAATAAACGGAGATTGGCAAAGGGACGAGGTGACGATGCGCGTCGGGAATGGTTCCAAGGTCGATGTGATCGCCACGACACGCTACTACCTCTACATTTACCTACGGGATTAGTTTTAAACCTCAATAATTGTTATTTAGTGCCAAGTTTGAGCATGCACATTGTATCGGGATCTCGTTTAATGCGAGATGGCTACTCATTTAAATCCGAGAATAATGGTTGTTCTATTTATATGAGAGATATGTTTTATGGTCATGCTCCGATGGTCAATGGTTTATTCTTAATGAATCTCGAACGTAATATTACACATATTCATAGTGTGAATACCAAAAGATGTAAAGTTGATAACGATAGTCCCACATACTTGTGGCACTGCCGCCTTTGGTCACATTGGTGTCAAGCGCATGAAGAAGCTCCACTGATGGACTTTTAGAGTCTCTCGATTATGAATCATTTGACACATGCGAACCATGCCTCATGGGAAAAATGACCAAGACTCCATTCTCCGGGACAATGGAGCGAGCAACCAACTTATTGGAAATCATACATACCGATGTGTGTGGTCCAATGAGCGTTGAGGCTCGCGGAGGATATCGTTATGTTCTCACTCTCACTGATGACTTGAGTAGATATGGGTATGTCTACTTGATGAAACACAAGTCTGAGACCTTTGAAAAGTTCAAGGAATTTCAGAATGAGGTAGAGAATCAACGTGACCGAAAGATAAAATTCTTACGATCGGATCATGGAGGAGAATATTTAAGTCACGAATTTGGTACACACTTAAGGAAATGTGGAATCGTTTCACAACTCACGCTACCGAACACCTCAACAGTAACGGTGTGTCCGAACGTCGTAATCGCACTCTATTGGATATGGTGCGATCTATGATGTCTCTTACCGATTTACCGCTATGATTTTCGGGATACGCTCTAGAGACAGCTACATTCACTTTAAATAGGGCACCGTCTAAATCCGCTTGAGACGACACAGTATGAATTATGGTTTGGGAAGAAACCTAAGCTGTCGTTTCTAAAAGTTTGGGGATGCGATGCTTATGTCAAGAAACTTCAACCTCGAAAAGCTCGAACCCAAGTCGAAAAATGCGTCTTCATAGGATCCCTAAGGAAACCATTGGGTATACCTTCTACCTTAGAACCGAAGGCAAGATCTTTGTTGCCAAGAACGGATCCTTTCTGGAAAAGAGTTTCTCTCGAAAGGAGTGAGTGGGAGGAAAGTAGAATTCGATGAAGTACTACCTCTTGAACCGGAAAGTAGTGCAGCTCGGGAAAATGTTCTGTGGTGCCTACACCTCTTGGAGAGGAAATTAATGATGATGATCAAGGTACTTCGGATCAAGTTGCTCTTGAACCCGTAGGGTCCACAAGGACACGCTCCACACCAGAGTGGTATGGCAACCCTGTCCCGGAAATCATGTTGTTAGACAACGGTGAACCTTGAACTATGAAGAAGCGATGGCGGGCCCGATTCCAACAAATGGCTTGAAGCCATGCAATCTGAGATAGGATCCATGTATGAAAACAAAGTATGGACTTTGACGGACTTGCCCGATGATCGGCGAGCGATAGAAAACAAATGGATCTTTTAAGAAGAAGACGGACGCGGATGGTAATGTCACCATCTATAAAGCTCGACTTGTCGCTAAGGGTTATCGGCAAGTTCAAGGGATTGACTATGATGAGACTTTCTCTCCGTAAGCGAAGCTTAAGTCCGTCTCAATCATGTGAGCAATTGCCGCATACTATGATTATGAGATATGGCAGATGGGCGTCAAAACAGCGTTCCTTAACGGTTATCTTAAGGAAGAGCTGTATATGATGCAGCTGGAAGGTTTTGTCGATCCTAAGAATGCTAACAAAGTATGCAAGCTCCAAATGATCCATTTATGGGCTGGTGCAAGCATCTCGGAGTTGGAACATTCGCTTTGATGAGATGATCAAAGCGTTTGGGTTTATGAGACTTATGGAGAAGCTGCGTTTACAAGAAAGTGAGTGGGAGCTCAGTAGCATTTCTCATATTATATGTAGATGACATACTTTTGATGGGAAATGATATAGAACTCTTGGACAGCATTAAGGCCTACTTGAATAAAAGTTTTTCAATGAAGGACCTTGGAGAAGCTGCTTATATATTAGGCATCAAAATCTATAGAGATAGATCAAGACGCCTCATAGGTCTTTCACAAAGCACATACCTTGATAAGATTTTGAAGAAGTTCAAAATGGATCACCCAAGAAAGGGTTCTTGCTCAGACTACAAGGTGTGAGATTGAGCTCGGCTCAATGCCCGACCACGGCAAAATATAAAGAAGAGATGAGCGTCATCCCCTATGCCTCGGCCATAGGTTCTATTATGTATGCCATCTTGTGTACCAGACCTGATGTAAACCTTGCCGTAAGTTTGGTAGGAAGGTACCAAAGTAATCCCGCAAGGAACACCGGACAATGATCAAGAATATCCTGAAGTACTGAAAAGGACAAAGGACATGTTTCTCGTTTATGGAGGTGACGAAGAGCTAAATGCGTAGAAGATTACGTCGGCCTTTAAGCTCGACCACGGATCTGAATGATTCTAAGTCACAAACCGGATACGTGTATATGTTGAATGGTGGAGCAAGAAGCTGGTGCACCGCAAGCGAAGGCGTCGTGGCGGGATCTACATGTGAAGCGGAGTACATGGAAGCCTTGAGGCAGCACATGAAGCAATATGGGTGAAGGAGTTCATCACCGACCTAGGAGTCATACCCAATGCGTCGGGGCCGATCAAACTCTTCTGTGACAACACCGGACCTATTGCACTTGCCAAGGAGCCGGGTTTCACAAGAAGACCAGGCACATCAAGTTGCCGCTTCAACTCCATCCGTGAAAATGTTCAAGATGGAGACATAGAAATTTGCAAAGTGCATACGGATCTGAATGTCGCAGATCCGCTGACTAAACCTCTTCCATGGGCAAAACATGATCAACACCGTAACTCTATGGGTGTTCGATTCATCACAATGTAACTAGATAATTGACTCTAGTGCAAGTGGGAGACTGTTGGAAATATGCCCTAGAGGCAATAATAAAAGGATTATTATTATATTTCCTTGTTCATGATAATTGTCTTTTATTCATGCTATAATTGTATTATCCGGAAATCGTAATACACGTGTGAATACATAGACCACAATATGTCCCTAGTGAGCCTCTAGTTGACTAGCTCATTGATCAATAGATAGTCATGGTTTCCTGACTATGGAAATTGGATGTCAATGATAATGGGAATACATCATTAGGAGAATGATGTGATGGACAAGACCCAATCCTAAGCATAGCATAAGATCGTGTAGTTCGTTTTGCAAAGAGCTTTTCCAATGTCAAGTATCTTTTCCTTAGACCATGAGATCGTGTAACTCCCGGATACCGTAGGAGTGCTTTGGGTGTACCAAACTTCACAACGTAACTGGGTGACTATAAAGGTACACTACAGGTATCTCCGAAAGTGTCTCATTGGGTTGACACGGATCGAGACTGGATTTGTCACTCCGTAGACACGGAGAGGTATCATCGGGCCCACTCGGTAGTGCATCATCATAATGAGCTCAAAGTGACCAAGTGTGCGGTCACGGGATCATGCATTACGGTACGAGTAAAGTGACTTGCCGTAACGAGATTGAACGAGGTATTGGGATACCGACGATCGAATCTCGGCAAGTAACATACCGATTGACAAAGGGAATTGTATCACGGGGTTGTTTGAATCCTCGACATCGTGGTTCATCCGGATGAGATCATCGAGGAGCATGTGGGAGCCAACATGGGTATCCAGATCCAGCTGTTGGTTATTGCCCGAGAGCCGCCTCGGTCAAGTTCACGTGTCTCCCGAACCTGTAGGGTCTACACACTTAAGGTTCGGTGACGCTAGGGTTGTATGAATATGAGTATGCAGTAAACCAAATGTTGTTCGGAGTCCCGGATGAGATCCCGGACATCACGAGGAGTCCCGGAATGGTCCGGAGGTAAAGAATTATATATAGGAAGTGTTGTTTTGGCCATCGGGAAAGTTGCGGGTCACCCGGTATTGTCTGGGACCACCGGAAGGGTCCTGGGGTCCACCGGTGGGGCCACCCATCTCGGAGGGCCCCATGGGCTGAAGTGGGAAGGGAACCAGCCCATAGTGGGCTGGTGCGCCTTGGCCCACCTCGCGCCTAGGGTTGAAACCCTAGGGGGGGGCGCCCACTTGCCTTGGTGGGCACTCCACCTTGGCCGCCCCGGGAGATTAGATCTCCAGGGGCGGCCCCTGGGCCTATATAAAGGGAGGGAGGGGCAGCCGCACTGAAGTTCTCGCGCCCTCCCTCGCTACACCTCTTCCTCCTCCGTCACGAAGCTTGGCGAAGCCTCGCCGGAATCTTGCTGCTCCACCACCACCACGCCGTCGTGCTGTCATTGAGCCATCTTCTTCAACCTCTCCTTCCCCTTGCTGGATCAAGAAGGAGGAGACGTCATCCGCTCTGCACGTGTGTTGAACGCGGAGGTGCCATCCGTTCGGCACTTTCGGTCATCGGTGATTTGGATCACCGCGAGCACGACTCCATCATCCACGTTCTAGTGAACGCTTCAAGACGCGATCTACAAGTGGTATGTAGATGCAATCTCTCCCATGACTCGTTGCTTAGATGAACTCATAGATGGATCTTGGTGAAACCGTAGGGAAAATTTTAATTTTACGCAACGTTCCCAACACTACATCATTAAGTCTCTCTATATAACTCAGCCCTTTCATTGCATGTATTTATAATTATCCTCACTATATTATGCAGATTGAAGATCGCCGAATTGAAGAAAAGACAAGTGGGTGATATTGGGTTCATTAACACATATCTCATAGATAAAACTGAGGTTGAATTTAGTAAAGAAAATACCGAGGCCAACTTGCTACAATCGTTGTTAATAAATGAACACAAAGATATAATACTCTTTCCTTACAACTTCAAGTGAGTGTTCTTGTCTTGTGGCATATTCGGTTTCCTTATTAGTCCAGGTTATAGTAATGTAATATTGATGAGTTATGCATGTGTGCTTAGCTACCACTATATTCTCCTAGAGATTAAGCTTGACAAGGGAGTAGTAACTGCTCTTAGACTCCAAGCGAAAAGATCCCAAGGAGTATCACGGACATGACTGAAATGCTCGAGAAGTAAGTTAAATCGATCATTATCCACCATATCAGCAACTTTGTTCATTTACGATATCAAGTAATTGTTTTCTTTGTATGGCAGGGCTTGGAGAAAATTCACCAAAAAGCTCGGGACTATCAAGAAGCTGCAATTTAGACACCAGTAAGTACTATATAGTAGCATATTTCACGCATCTCCTAGTGATTCAAGCGCTAGTTTCATCAATACCATTTAGCATGCTTGCTAATTATCAGTTTGATTGACCTCTATTTCTTGTAAAGTGGTTGTGGCAGGAACAAGGGAATGATTTCTGTGGATACTACATTTGCAGTCCATCCGCCACCACGACCTATGAGCGGGCTACTCCGACAAACAATATGAAGTGCGTAAATAAAAATATTCACAATTTTATTTTATTACCATCATTTGTGTTGAGTTTCATTCATTCATATATATATATATATATATATATATATATATATATATATATATATATATATATATATGTATTGACCCCTTCTTAAAATTAGATGTTTGGATGCGGATGAACTCCTAGCACCAGATCGCATGCTGAGCAATTCAAGAGGAATTGGCGGCATTCTTTCTTGACCACGTGATCGCTGAAGGCGGAGAATACTATGTGGACCACGCGTCCGTATGTTAGGAGATTATATATTTGTAAAAGATAATTATTGTATATATGTAGCAGTAGTGTCGGATAGATATCACGAGAACTTGTTGTTCGACCAATCTCTCGGAGAAGGAGAGGTGGTCGATATCACTTCTCTCTGTATGCATATATGTTCATGACGATCTTCTGTTTGCTTAATTACTAGCTAGCTAGCATGTCTAGCTAGTCCTCTCTATACGTATGTATAGTACATAGCGTCGACCAAGCACGGACAAAAGAGAGGACACTTTTCTCTATTAATTAGCTAGCTATAGCACAATATATGAAACACCTAAATTAACCCACAAAACCCCCCAAACCCCCCCCTTTAAAAAAAACAAAAACCACAACCATAGAAATCTTGTCGACGTGGATGCCTATTGGTCCCGGTTGGTGCCACCAACGGGACCAAAGGCCTCCTGCCTGGCTTAGCGGATAAAGCCACGTGGAGGTTTCATCTGTCCCGGTTCGGATTGAGCCCGGGACTAAAAATCGAGCATTAATCACAGAGCCCTTTAGTCCCGGTTCATGAACCGACTAAAGGCTCCTCAAAGAACCGGGACTATAGGCCCTTTTTCTACTAGTGGTAAAGTCAACGGTGGACAGATCAAGAGCATCAACATACATGAGCTGGTATACACAATAAAAAAGGAACCTATGTCAGTTTCAATCATGCTATCGTGAAAAAAGAAGCTTATGTAGTTTTCTTTAGTCATCAAGATGAAGAGAATGAAGAGAAAGGATTTGCCATCTATCTATGTTAGTTGCCATCATGCTTGTGTTGGCAGTTGCTATCTTGTTATACTGGTAGTTGCCATGCAGATTGTATAAGAGATAATGAATGTATGAGATGAAACATTTTTTGTGTTGTTGAAAAATGCTGGTATACACAATAAAAAAAGGAAGCTATGTCAGTTGCAATCATGCTATAGTGAAAAGGAAGCTTATGTAGCTTCCTTGAGTCATCAAGTTGAAGAGAATGAAGAAAAAGATTTGCCATCTATCTATTATTTACCATCATGCTTTGTTGACAGTTGCCATCTTGTTATGCTGGTAGTTGCCACCACCTCAGCATCATGGTTGCCATGCAGATTGTATAAAAGAAGATTGAATGTATGAAATGAACACTTTTTTGTGTTGTTGAAAAATGCTATTGCCTTGTAGGAAGCAACTACAGTTGTCATGGATTAAACAAAAGTCACTTTCACATGTAAAAGGATTCACATAAAAAATGAACCAAAGGGTTGCCATGCACGATCTTGTACGGTTGCCATGCACGATCTTGTATAGTTCACACTTATCAAACAGATGTGATGTTGATTTAGGAAAATCAATGAACCGTGATAAGAGTATTTGCAAAAGAGTAGGGAAAAATACCATTAGGTGCAAGCGACAACCCTTCTGGTACATCTTGTTTGAGAATGCATCATGCAGGAAGTCAGCGATGAATTTACACCAATTCATTTTCTTCACGTCTTTTAGCTTCGCCTGCACAACACAAATTTGAAGACAAAAAAAAGTTGCCGCATCAGCATTCAAATGAAAGCATCAAAAACTGGCAGTGACTAGCTTCCAGATGACATCAAAATCAAAAAAAAATTGAAGGGAAAAAAGAAGTAGATAAAGAGCATTCACCGGGATGGGGAAGCACTTGTTACTTGGGCGGAGAGATGTGGTAGGCGCAAAGACAGCTGAGATCAAGTACATGAGCAGCTTCATCTTAAATACCTCGCCATGGGTTGTCATGCCCTCCAACGAAGTTGCCAGCACAGTCGTATTCGGCATGGTTGACACCCCAGGAAATAAACAGGGGAACAAGGCTTCCTCGATCTTATTGTTCACCTCATACGGGACTTTGATTTCTCCACGGGGCACATCCAAAGTGCAGAACACCGATTCCTCATTCAAAGGCAGTCTTCCCCGTCCCGGAATCACAAATTCTCTAGAGGCAGGATCATAAATCTCACCGAGCCAGTCGCATACAGGGTTCACTAGGTTCTTGCAGCGAACATCCATCAGAGCCTGCATCCCCATCTCACCGGCAGCTCCCTTCTGCTCATCAGTAAATCCATCGTTCAAAATGGTCAAGCGTTCTTGCGAAGCCCTATTGCGATGATGTTTCTTCTTCTGCATAACAGAAAAATGATCATTTGTTGCCATGTTCAATGTCATGAAAAATTTAGTTCTAAATGAAGATTGAAAACACAATGTGACATTGAAACATATGGGGGTGGAAAGTGACCTCTTTGCCATCTTTGGCCCGACCAATAGCGCAATTCTGTTGCGGTGCATCCATGAAGCCATCATCATCATCTTGATGGCCGCCACGAGCCATTGTGCTGCGATAAGAACAAAACACACATTAGGGTGAAATGAAAACACAGCCGACGGATACGGAAAGAAATGCATAAAGAAACTTCGCTCGATATCTTCGATGAACAAAAAAATGAAAACTCAAATGGTTGGCCAAAGGTTTATGCATTTTGAAGAGAGCAGTAATTGCCATGTGATGAACATGCACAAAAAGGCGGAAAAATAATCAAAATGAAAAAGCAATTGCAGAAACATGGCAACTGGACATGTGTGTGCTTCTTAAGGAAGCAGTTGCCAGCTAGCAGAATCTTCTTGCCATATTGGCTCATTTGAAAGTGGGAATCGAGGCAGATCATAGGAACACCCACCCCCTCCCCCCTAGGACTGTCCAACATGAAATGTGGCAACTAAACACATTGGCTTCATAAAAAATGTGCAGAACATAAGGCACTTTAAAAATGTTCAAGTTGCCATGTTAAACACAGGGCACTCCAAAAAAGGGCGCACAACTTCCACTGCACAACATGTAATAAGGCAACTCACACCCCTGGCATCACATAAAAATGAGTTGCCATGTATTCAAAAGAAGCAAATGTACTAGGTTCAAAGTTGCCGTGTCAAACACAAGGCACTTGACAAAAAAGGCAGACAACTTCCACTACACAACATGTAATATGGCAACTCACATCTTGGCCTCACATAAAAATGAGTTGCCATGTAATGTAGTCAAAAAATGTTCAGGTATCACAAACCAGCATGGCAAACGCAAACTGAGTCTATTGTACAGTGAATGTGCCATTGTCCTGGATATGGCATGGCAAAAGACATAGTGTGTTCAGAAAATTAGTTGCCACATGGAAAGCATGTTAGTGGCAAAACTGACACGATTGATCAGAAAATTAGTCGCCATCAGTGATGATAGTGGCATGGCAACAGGCATAGTGTGTTCACAAATTTAGTTGCCACATGTAAAACATATTCGTGGCAACTGACACTCCTGATGAGGAAATTAGCCGCCATCAGTGATGGCAGTGGCATGGCAACAGCATAGTGTGTTTACAAAAATAGTTGCCACATGGAAAGCATAGTCGTGGCAATTGACACGGTTGATCAGGAAATTAGTTGCCATTAGTGATGACAGTGGCATGGCAACAACATAGTGTGTTGACAAAAATAGTTGCCACATGAAAAGCATATTCGTGGCAATTGACACGGTTGATCAGGAAATTAGTTGCCATCAGTGATGATAATTGTTGAAAATGACATGGCTGCCATTATCCTACACTTTGAAATGCAACTACCTAGATCTAGGGTTCATTCGCAACTATATACCTTGAAATTTAACAAACAAAACACTCCCTACACTGATGGCCATAGCATTTCGAGGCAAATCATAACTAACATCTGGAAAAATCGCCCGCTCACTCGCAAGGCAAACAACGGATTTAGCTGCGGACAGGGACGGGGACGGATTTGGCCCACACCGGCAGGACTGCCGCGGCGGCGGCGAGAAAACTGCGCAATGCCGCCCTAGATGGCAAGCACGCGACTCCACCGCCGACGGGGACGCCGGAGCACCACGAGTCGGCCGGAATCTCAAGGAAACTCGAGCGGAAATTGAGCATAAAGGGAGGGAGGGTGCAAAATCGCAGGCAGGAAATGTGAGCACGGGAGGGAGCCTTACCTTCAATCCGCGGCTCTCCGGCGACGACGCTCCGGTCCGGCGAGCCCCACCAATGGCCGCGAATGCGGTCGACTCTTCCGCCGCCGCCGTCTCCTTCTCCTCTCGGTTTCTCGTCGCAATCGAATGCAACTGGTGTGAAAGGGGTGGGTTGGGGAGTAATGAATGGGGAGGGGAGTAAACTGAACCGCGAGGCGAGAGCGAAGTGGCGACACGTGGGAGACGGCAACCGAAGACAGGCGTGGCGTGCGGGCGCGACGACAGTTCCACCGCACGCCCCGACTCGCAACCGCTGACCTCGGAGGGAAAACGGCATGCGGGCGAACTCTCTTACTCGCCACACATGTGACTCGTCCTACGTGGCACACAAAATCAACAGCTTCGTGCCAAGATTCGTGCAAAAGTAAATCGACGACGATCGACGCGTGTGGGTGAGTTGGCTAACGCTCACACGTGTGGGCGTTAATGTTTCCGTAAATTTATGGTCAAAATTGGACCTCGGGAAACGCGCCTGCACTATATTTTGGAACGGAGGGAGTACTACTTACAGTACGAGCTGGAGTAGACCTCGATCCGATCGAGTCTACACATCAAAGTACGATCTAATTAGCTAGGGCATCTACAGCTTAGCTAGTTTACATAATATACTGTATTAATTAAGTCCGCAGCAAGTGCTAGTGGAGTACTACTATATACTCCCCTACATAGCTTTACACTCATCGTGATTCGCATAAACAGAACAAAGCCAGTTAAGCATAGTACGCACATTGCACAGCTCCGTACGCGCGCGCAGACGGCCGGACGAACGAACTAATGGCGACGCCGCACGCCGTGGTGGTGCCGCACCCGAGCTCCGGTAACATCAACCCGGCGCTCCAGCTGGCCAAGCTGCTGCACCACCACGGCGTCTACATCACCTTCGTCAACACCGAGCACAACCATCGCGTCATGGAGGCCACGGAGGGAGCCGCCGCAGTGCGTGGCCGCGAGGCGTTCCGGTTCGAGGCGATCCCGGACGGGCTTGTGGAGGCTGACCGTGACCGGGATGCCGGGGACTACGACCTCCGGCTGTCGGCCGCCACGAGCCAGCGGTGCGCTGAGCCGCTGAAGGAGCTCCTCCTGCGGCTCAACGGCACCGCGGGCGTGCCACCGGTGACGTGCGTGCTGCCGACGGCGCTGATGAGCTTCGCGCTGGACGTGGCGCGGGAGCTGGGCGTGCCGAGCACGGTGCTCTGGGCTTGTAGCGCCGCATCGCTGATGGCCGACATGCGGCTCCGGGAGCTAAAGGAAAGAGGCTATGTCCCACTCAAAGGTAACACTGGAACCAATTTATTAGCCATATTACTTATTTCACATATAATTTGTGTTTCCTAGTCGGAGAAGTTTATCTCGAGTTTGGATATTTGTCTGTTTTTCCTTTTGCTACCTTATTTACGAGAAAACCAGGCATTCTTGCCTAATTCATTGGGCTAGACTTTTTTTAGAAATGCAAACAATATAGCCGTCCAAAGGGAGTATCACATTCGCGTGTGCACTTACTTTTTGTTTTCTAGGTCTACTCTCTTTGTTTTAAGGCTTAGATGTTGTAGTGCATTCTGTTCTAAAACAGAAAAACTTTTTCAGTAAATTTTCTTCCTTTTTCGGTAAAACAGAAAAAAGAATGGCATTACCGGTGGGATCCCATCTACTCCCTTCGTCCAACAATATAAGACCGTTTTTCAAATTAATTGAAAAAATCTTATATTGTACTCCCTCCGTTTCTAAATATTTGTCTTTTCTAAATATTTCAACAAATGACTATATACAGAGCAAAATGAGTAAATCAACACTCTAAAATATGTCTATGTACATTCGTATGTGGTAGTCTATTTGAAATTTTAAAAAGACAAATATTTAGGAACGAAAGGAGTAGGACCGACGAAGTAGCCATATAATTCTATCCATGCATTCACCTGTACAGCACGCGATCATGTAGTCACTAGGTACCCCAATGCGCACTGGAAGGCTCGTTTTGAGTCGTCAAGACCTTGCCTTAGAGGACAGTCTATTAAATATCACCTATCACCTCGTTAGAGCATGTGCATGTGTAAGAAGAGATTCTCTCATGCATAACTTATACTAAAAGTCAAACTATTGCAAGATCAGCTTAGTTCAGCGCTAACTTGCTTTGTTATGATTTAGGGTAATACTTTACAGCTAATTGCTTAGAGCAACTTCAACGGGCCGACCCAAACGGACGGCGCTTTTGTCCGCTTTTTGTCCGTTTGGGTCGGCCCGGCGGACACAAACGTCCGGTGTTGTGTTTGGGTCGGCGCGAGCGCCCAACGCTGGCCCGACCCATTTCGTCGGCGCGCCAAAAAAAAGTATTGGAAGCATTTTGAAAATAAGTACATGCATTTAATTAAACATAAAGCCAGCCACGAAGGTCGACGCGCTGCCCTAGGCGTCCTCGGCGGCGGCGGCGTCTGCGTCGGGACCGGTGAGGTCGATCAGCGTCGGCGCAGGGCCGGCCCAGGGGAACGCCGTGTTCCAGACGGCGGTGATGTTGGGCTTTGCCGCCGCTGCCTGCGCCACCACTGCCTGGGCCTGGCGCGACTCCTCCTCGGCCTCGCGCTCGCCCTCACGGCGCTCCTCGGCCAGCCGAACGCGGCGCCAGTGGTCGAGGTGTTGGAAATATGCCCTAGAAGCAATAATAAAAGCATTATTATTATATTTCCTTGTTCATGATAATTGTCTTTTGTTCATGCTATAACTGTATTATCCGGAAATCGTAATACACGTGTGAATACATAGACTACAATACGTCCCTAGTAAACCTCTAGTTGACTAGCTCGTTGGTCAACAGATAGTCATGGTTTCATGACTATGGACATCGGATGTCATTGACAACGGGATCACGTCATTAGGAGAATGACGTGATGGACAAGACCCAATCCTAAGCATAGCACAAGATCGTGTAGTTCGTTTTGCTAGAGCTTTTCCAATGTCAAGTATCTCTTCCTTAGACCATGAAATCGTGTAACTCCCGGATACCGTAGGAGTGCTTTGGGTGTATCAAACGTTACAACGTAACTGGGTGACTATAAAGGTGCACTACAGGTATCTCCGAAAGTGTCTATTGGGTTGACACGGATCGAGACTGGGATTTGTCACTCCGTGTTACGGAGAGGTATCACTGGGCCCACTCGGTAATGCATCATCATAATGAGCTCAAAGTGATCAAGTGTCTGGTCACGGGATCATGCATTGCGGTACGAGTAAAGTGACTTGCCGGTAACGAGACTAAACGAGGTATTGGGATACCGACGATCGAATCTCGGCAAGTAACATACCGTCGACAAAGGGAATAGAATACGGGGTTGCTTGAACCCTTGACATCGTGGTTCATCCGATGACAACATCGAGGAGCATGTGGGAGCCAACATGGGTATCCAGATCCGCTGTTGGTTATTGACCTGAGGTAGTCTCGGTCATATGCGCATGTCTCCCGAACCCGTAGGGTCTACACTTAAGGTTCGGTGACGCTTAGGGTTATTAGGAAGACAAGTATGTGATTACCGAATGTTGTTCGGAGTCCCGGATGAGATCCCGGACGTCACGAGGAGTTCCGGAATGGTCCGGAGGTAAAGATTTATATATGGAAAGTGGTTAAACGGACTCCGGAAAGTCTCGGGGGCATGCCGGTATTGTACCGGGGCCACCGGGAGGGTTCCGGGGGTCCACCGGGAGGGGCCACCTCTCCCGGAGGGCCACATGGGCTAAGTGGGAGAGGGAGCCAGCCCCTGGTGGGCTGGGCGCGCCTCCCCACCTAGGCCCATCTTGGCTAGGGTTTGGGAGGGAAACCCTAAAGAAGGGGCGCCCACCAGCCTTGAGGGGCAAGCCACCCCTTTCCTCCTCCCTTTGGCCGCGCCCCATCTAGGGTTTTCCCCTAGATGGCCGGCCCCCCTTGCCCTCTCCTCCTATATATAGAGGGGTGAGGGGAGGGCTGCAACACACAATTGAAGGCGCAGCCCCTCCCCTCCCCAACTCCTCTCTTTCTCCGTACGAGCTTGGCGAAGCCCTGTCGGAGAACTGCTGTACCAGTTGCACCACGCCGTCGTGCTGCCATTGGAGTTGTCTTCCTCAACCTCTCCTTCATCCTTGCTGGATCAAGACGGAGGAGACGCCATCGTCTCCGCACGCGTGTGTTGAACGCGGAGGTGCTGTTCTTTCAAGGTTTCGTCATCGGTGATCGGAATCACGTTGGAACGACTCCATCATCACCACTACCTCGAAAGCTTCCGCTTTTCGATCGACAAGTGGTATGTAGATGCAAACTCTCTCCTTGACTCGTTGCTTAGATGAACTCATAGATAGATCTTGGTGAAACCGTAGGGAAAATTTTAATTTTACGCAACGCTCCCCAACAAAGGGCATCATGAGCTAGGTCTATGCGTCGTTCTCTTTGCACGAGTAGAACACAATTTTGTTGTGGGCGTGGATCTTGTCAACTTGCTTGCCGCTACTAGTCTTATCTTGCTTCAGCGGTATTGTGGGATGAAGCAGCCCGGACCAACCTTACACGTACGCTTACGTGAGACCGGTTCCACCGACTGACATGCACTAGTTGCATAAGGTGGCTGGCGGGTGTCTGCCTCTCCCACTTTAGTTGAAGTGGATTCGATGAAAAGGGTCCTTATGAAGGGTAAATAGAAGTTGACAAAATCACGTTGTGGTTATTCGTGAGGTAAGAAAACGTTCTTGCTAGAACCCAATTGCAGCCACGTAAAAGATGCAACAACAATTAGAGGACGCCTAACTTGTTTTTGCAGCAATTGTCATGTGATGTGATATGGCCAAGTTGTGATGAATGATGATATATTGTGATGTATGAGATCATGTTCTTGTAATAGGAATCCACGACTTGCATGTCGATGAGTATGACAACCGGGCAGGAGCCATAGGAGTTGTCTTTATTTTTGTATGACCTGCGTGTCATTAAAGAACGCCATGTAACTTACTTTACTTTATTGCTAAACGCGTTAGCCATAGAAGTAGAAGTAGTCGTTGGCGTGACAACTTCATGAAGACACAATGATGGAGATCATGGTGTCATGCCGGTGACAAGATGATCATGGAGCCCCGAAGATGGAGATCAATGGAGTTTTATGATATTGGCCATATCATGTCACTATTATATAATTGCATGTGATGTTTATTATATTTATGCATCTTGTTTACTTAGAACGACGGTAGTAAATAAGATGATCCCTTAAAACAATTTCAAGAAGTGTTCTCCCTAACTGCACCGCTGCTACAGTTCGTCGCTTCTAAGCACCACGTGTTGATCGGGTGTGATGGATTCTTACGTTCACGCATTACAACGGGTGTAAGACAGATTTACACACGCGTAAACACTTAGGGTTAACTTGACGAGCCTAGCATGTATGACATGGCCTCGGAACACGGAGACCGAAAGGTCGAACACGAGTCGTATGGAAGATACGATCAACATGAGAATGTTCACCGACGATGACTAGTCCGTCTCACGTGATGATCGGACACGGCCTAGTCGACTCGGATCGTGTAACACTTAGATGACCAGAGGGATGTCTAATCTAAGTGGGAGTTCATTAAGATAATATGATTAGATGAACTTTATTATCATGAACAATAGTCTAAAATCTTTGCAATATGTCTTGTAGATCAAATGGCCAACACTCATGTCACCATGAACTTCAACGCGTTCCTAGAGAAAACTAAGCTAAAAGATGATGGCAGCAACTATTCGGACTGGGTCCGGAACCTGAGGATTATCCTCATAGCTGCCAAGAAACAATATCTCCTAGAAGGACCGCTAGGTGATGCACCCATCCCAGAGAACCAAGACGTTATGAACGCTTGGCAGTCTCGTGCTGATGATTACTCCCTCGTTCAAAGGCGGCATGCTTTACAGCTTAGAACTGGGGCTCCAAAAGCGCTTTGAGCAACACGGAGCATACGAGATGTTCGAGGAGCTGAAACTGGTTTTCCAAGCTCACGCCCGGTCGAGATATGAAGTCTCCGACAAGTTCTATAGTTGTAAGATGGAGGAAAACAGTTACAAGGTGAGCACATACTCAAAATGTGCAGGGTTGCACAACCGCCTGTCCCACTGGACATAAACCTCCTGGACGAGGCGGTCATTGACAGAATCCTTGATCGCTTCCCACCAAGCTACAAGAGCTTTGTGATGAACTACAATATGCAGGGGATGGAGAAGACCATTCCAAGTATTCTCAATGTCAAGTCGCCAGAGGTTGAAATCAAGAAAGAACATCAAGTGTTGATGGTCAATAAGACCACTAAGTTCAAGAAGGGCAAGGGCCAGCAGAACTTCAAGAAGGACGGCAAAGAGGTTGCAGCGCCCGTAAGCAAGTTGCCGGAAGAAGAAGAAGTCAAAGAATGGACCCAAGCACGAGACAGAGTGCTTTTATTGCAAGGGAAGGGTCAACGAAGCGGAACTGCCCCAAATACTTAGCGGATAAGAAGGCCGGCAACACTAAAGGTATATTTGATATACATGTAATTGATGTGTACCTTACCAGTACTCGTAGTAACTCCTGGGTATTTGATAACGGTGCCGTTGCTCATATTTGTAACTCACAACAGGAGCTGCGGAATAAGAGGAGACTGGCGAAGGACGAGGTGACGATGCGCGTCGGGAATGGTTCCAGAGTCGATGTGATCGCCGTCGGCACGCTACCTCTACATTTACCTACGGGATTAGTTATAAACCTTAATAATTGCTATTTGGTGCCAAGTTTGAGCATGAAAATTGTATCTGGATCTCGTTTAATACGAGATGGCTACTCATTTAAATCCGAGAATAATGGTTGTTCTATTTATATGAGAGAAATGTTTTATGGTCATGCTCCGATAGTCAATGGTTTATTCTTAATGAATTTCGAACGTAATGTTACACATGTTCATAGTGTGAATGCCAAAAGATGTAAAGTTGATAACGATAGTCCCACATACTTGTGGCAATCGCCGCCTTTGGTCACATTGGTGTCAAGCGCATGAAGAAACTCCATGCTTTGATGGACTTCGAGTCTCCGGATTATGAATCATTTGACACATGCGAACCATGCCTAATGGGCAAGATGACCAAGACTCCGTTCTCCGGAACAATGGAGCGAGCAACCAACTTATTGGAAATCATACATACCGATGTGTGCGGTCCAATGAGTGTTGAGGCTCATGGAGGATATCGTTATGTTCTCACTCTCACGAGATGACTTGAGTAGATATGGGTATGTCTACTTGATGAAACATAAGTCCGAGACCTTTGAAAAGTTCAAGGAATTTCAGAATGAGGTAGAGAATCAACGTGACCGAAGATAAAATTCTTACGATCGATCGTGGAGGAGAATATTTAAGTCACGAATTTGGCACACACTTAAGGAAATGTGGAATCGTTTTCACAACTCACGCCGCTGGAACACCTCAACAGAACGGTGTGTCCGAACGTCGTAATCGCACTCTATTGGATATGGTACGATCTATGATGTCTCTTACTGATTTACCGCTATCGTTTTGGGGATATGCCCTAGAGACAGCTACATTCACTTTAAATAGGGCACCGTCTAAATCCGTTGAGACGACACCGTATGAATTATGGTTTGAGAAGAAACCTAAGCTGTCGTTTCTAAAATTTTGGGATGCGATGCTTATGTCAAGAAACTTCAACCCGAAAAGCTCGAACCCAAGTCGGAAAAATGCGTCTTCATAGGATACCCTAAGGAAACCCTTGGGTATACCTTCTACCTTAGATCCGAAGGCAAGATCTTTGTTGCCAGGAACGGAACCTTTCTGGAAAAAGAGTTTCTCTCGAAAGGAGTAAGTGGGAGGAAAGTAGAACTCGATGAAGTACTACCTCTTGAACGGGATGGTAGTGCAGCTCAGGAAAATGTTCCTGAGATACCTACACCAACTGGAGAGGAAATTAATGATGATGATCAAGGTACTTGGATCAAGTTGCTATTGAACTTCAGAGGTCCACTAGGGACACGCTCCGCACTGCAGTGGTACGCAACCCTGTCTCCGGAAATCATGTTGTTAGACAACGGTGAACCTTCGAACTATGAAGAAGCGATGGAGGGCCCGGATTCCAACAAATGGCACGAAGCAATGAAATCCGAGATAGGATCAATGTATTAAAACAAAGTATGGACTTTTACATACTTGCCCGATGATCGGCGATCGATAGAAAACAAGAGGATCTTTAAGAAGAAGGCAGACGCGGATGGTAATGTTACCGTCTATAAAGCTCGACTTGTCGCTAAGGGTTATCGACAAGTTCAAGGAATTGACTACGATGAGACTTTCTCTCCGTAGCGAAGCTTAAGTCCGTCCGAATCATGTTAGCAATTGCCGCATACTATGATTATGAGATATGGCAGATGGACGTCAAAACAGCGTTCCTTAACGGTTATCTTAAGGAAGAGTCAGATATGATGCAGCGGAAGGTTTTGTCGATCCTAAGAATGTCGACAAAGTATGCAAGCTCCAGCGTTCCATTTATGGGCTGGTGCAAGCATCTCGGAGTTAGAACATTCGCTTTGATGAGATGATCAAAGCGTTTGGGTTTATCTTGAGACTTATGGAGAAGCCTGCGTTTACATAAGAAAGTGAGTGGGAGCTACGTGGCATTTCTCGGACTATATGTAGATGACATACTTTTGATGGGAAATGATATAGAACTCTTGGACAACATTAAGGCCTACTTGAATAAAAGTTTTTCAATGAAGGATCTTGGAGAAGCTGGTTATATATTAGGCATCAAGATCTATAGAGATAGATCGAGACGCCTCATAGGTCTTTCACAAAGCACATACCTTGATAAGATTTTGAAGAAGTTCAAAATGGATCAGTCCAAGAAAGGGTTCTTGCCTATATCAAGAAGGTGTGAGATTGAGCTCAGCTCAATGCCCGACCACGGCAAAAGATAAAGAAGAGATGAGTGTCATCCCCTATGCTTCAGCCATAGGATCTATTATGTATGCCATGCTGTGCACTGCACTGATGTAAACCTTGCCGTAAGTTTGGTAGGAAGGTACCAAAGTAATCCCGCAAGGAACATCGGACAGCGGTCAAGAATATCCTAAAGTACACGAAAAGGACAAAGGACATGTTTCGCTTTATGGAGGTGACGAAGAGCTCGTCAGAAGGGTTACGCCGACGCTAAGCTTCGACAATCTGATCCAGATGACTCAAAGTCACAAACCGGATACGTGTATATGTTGAATGGTGGAAGCGATAAAGGTAGTGCGGTACTGCAAGCGAGAAGCGTCGTGGCGGGATCTACATGTGAAGCGGAGTACATGGCAGCCTCGGAGGCAGCACATGAAGCAATTTGGGTGAAGGAGTTCATCACCGACCTAGGAGTCATACCCAATGCGTCGGGCCGATCAAACTCTTCTCAGGATAACACCGGAGCTATTGCCCTTGCCAAGGAGCCTGTGTTTCACAAGAAGACCAGTGCACATCAAGTTGCCGCTTCAACTCCATCCGTGAAAATGTTCAAGATGGAGACATAGAAATTTGTAAAGTGCATGTCACGGATCTGAATGTCGCAGATCCGTTGACTAAACCTCTCCCGCGGGTAAAACATGATCAACACCAGAACTCTATGGGTGTTCGATTCATCACAATGTAACTAGATTATTGACTCTAGTGCAAGTGGGAGACTGTTGGAAATATGCCCTAGAAGCAATAATAAAAGCATTATTATTATATTTCCTTGTTCATGATAATTGTCTTTTGTTCATGCTATAATCAGTATTATCCGGAAATCGTAATACACGTGTGAATACATAGACTACAATACGTCCCTAGTAAGCCTCTAGTTGACTAGCTCGTTGGTCATTGACAGATAGTCATGGTTTCCTGACTATGGACATCGGATGTCATTGATAACGGGATCACGTCATTAGGAGAATGACGTGATGGACAAGACCCAATCCTAAGCATAGCACAAGATCGTGTAGTTCGCTTTTGCTAGAGCTTTTCCAATGTCAACTATCTCTTCCTTAGACCATGAGATCGTGTAACTCCGGACACCGTAGGGAGTGCTTTGGGTGTATCAAACGTTACAACGTGAATCGGGTGACTATAAAGGTGCACTACGGTATCTCCGAAAGTGTCTATTGGGTTGACACGGATCGAGACTGGATTTGTCACTCCGTGTTACTGGGAGAGGTATCACTGGGCCCACTCGGTAATGCATCATCATAATGAGCTCAAAGTGATCAAGTGTCCGGTCACGGGATCATGCATTGCGGTACGAGTAAAGTGATTCTGCCGGTAACGAGACTAAACGAGGTATTGGGATACCGACGATCGAAGTCTCGGGCAAGTAACATACCGCGTCGACAAAGGGAATAGAATATGGGGTTGCTTGAACCCTTGACATCGTGGTTCATCCGATGACAACATCGAGGAGCATGTGGGAGCCAACATGGGTATCCAGATCCCGCTGTTGGTTATTGACTTGAGGTAGTCTCGGTCATGTCTGCATGTCTCCCGAACCCGTAGGGTCTACACAATTAAGGTTCGGTGACTCTAGGGTTATTAGGAAGACAAGTATGTGAATAACGAATGTTGTTCGAGTCCGGATGAGATCCCGGACGTCACGAGGAGTTCCAGAATGGTCCGGAGGTAAAGATTTATATATGGAAAGTGGTTAAACGGACTCCGGAAAGTTTCGGGGGCATGCCGGTATTGTACTGGGGCCACCGGGAGGGTTCCGAGGGTCCACCGGGAGGGGCCACCCCTCCGGGAGGGCCACATGGGCTAAGTGGGAGAGGAGCCAGCCCCGTGGCTGGGCGCGCCCCCACCTAGGCCCATGCGGCTAGGGTTTGGGAGGGAAACCCTAAGGGGCAAAGGGGCGCCACGACCTTTGGGGGGCAAGCCACCCCTTTCCTCCTCCCTTTGTCAGCCGCCCATCTAGGGTTTCCTAGATGGCCGCCCCTGCCCTCTCCTCCTATATATAGAGGGGTGAGGGAGGGCTGCAACACACAATTGAAGGCGCAGCCCTCCCTCCCAAACTCCTCTCTTTCTCACGCGAAGCTTGGCGAAGCCTCGCCGGAGAACTCTGTACCAGCTTGCACCACGCCGTCAGGTCGCCATTGGAGTTGTCTTCCTCAACCTCTCCTTCATCCTTGCTGGATCAAGACGGAGGAGACGCCATCGTCCCGTACGTGTGTTGAACGCGGAGGTGCTGTTCTTTCAGTGCTTCGTCATCGGTGATCGGAATCACGTTGGGAACGACTCCATCATCACCACTACCTCGAAAGCTTCCGCACTCGATCTACAAGTGGTATGTAGATGCAAACTCTCTCCCTTGACTCGTTGCTTAGATGAACTCATAGATAGATCTTGGTGAAACCGTAGGAAAAATTTTAATTTTCTCGCAACGTTCTCAACACGCAGGTAGGCCGCCTCGCTTCTCCGTCGCTTCGAAGCGTGATCGGGCGAGCGCCTGACCCACTCGCGCACTACTCCGGTCCAGGAGTAGCGCTCGAGGTAGGCCGGCTCCTCCGGCTCGACTTTGGGCGAGGACGGCGGGGCCACCGGCGGGACGACGCAATCGCCCGCCGCGGGGAGGGCCATGGCCTCCGCCATGGCAGCCTCGAAAGCCGCCTCGTCCGACTCCCTCCACCGCTCCTCCTCCTCGCTCTCCTTGATGGCACTTTGGTAAGCGCTTCTCGGCCCTCTGGTCCTCGTCGCGGACGACGAAGCTGGCGGGCAGCGGAAGGTCGTGGTCGACGCCGCGGACGCCGCGGCGCCTCGCCTCCTAATGCTCGAAGGCGAACCATCGAGCCTGGTTAGGCGAGTCAGACGGCGCGGAGGTCGTGGTCCGGCTGACGTCAGCAACGCCCGCCGGTGCCGCACCTCCTCCGCATGGGCCCTCGCCGTCCGCAGCGCCGCCAGCACTGGGATCCTTTCCGGATCCAAATGCCGATCATGCGCGGCGTCACGTCTGCTGGCAGAGGCACGCGGTGGTGCGATGCTTTTCGGCTGGTGCAGCAACGCGTTGATGCGCCGCTTCACGGGGAGCGCGTGCTTGCCGGGAGGGAGGGGAATGGCGTGGGGTTTTGCCCTTGCGGCCGCCGCCGATGCCGGAGAAGAAACCATATGGCGGGCGTGGCTAGGGTTGTCGCCGTAAAGGGGGCGGTGGCCGATGGGGACGGGGGCGTAGTAGTAGTGGATGAGGACGGCCCCGCCCGCACGGCTTAAAAGAACGACCGCCGTCGACGCTGTGGGCCTATGGTGGGCGGTCGTCATAAATTATATTGACCGTCGAAGTTGGATTTGTCGCCCGAGATGGGACACCGCGGACGGCGAGAGACGCTGGCGTTGTTGCTGAAGGCCCCGCGCCGACGCATTCCAGACGCATTTAAATTTGGCCGTCAGAATGCGCCGGGCGCGGACGCCGACACTTAACGGACGTGAAATGGGTTTGAGTCGGTAGCGTTGGACCGCCACTTTTGTCCGCGCTACCAAGAAACGTGACAGGGCGAAACGAACGTCGCCCATCGAAGTTGCTCTTATAGGCCCCCAAGCCGCTGAAGTACACCCTTGTCAGAAAAGCATAAAAGGCATAGCTGTGTTTTCTACAACTGTGCTTTTCAAAAAATAAAAGGCATAGATGTGCTTGCATGAGAAGCATAGTTATGTTTCTCAAAAAGGGAAAATCATATTTGTACTTCACGTGAAGCATAACTGTGTATCCGCACAGCTGTGCTTTCTGAAAAGTGAATAGCATAGGTTTGTTTCCAAAAAAGGCAAAACGCACAAATGTGCTTAAGAAAATGAAAAGCACAATTGTGCTTCCGTTTCTGTTTTTTCTTTATTTTTCCATGCTTCCAGTTTTTCTTTTCTTTTTTCAGAAAAATTTCATCCAAACCTATTAATATTGGATCTACTTTGTAAAATTCGGAGCAACTTACTACTAACAGTGGAACCATTATCGGAGAATTTACCCGCAAAAAAAACATTATCGTAGAATTGATTTATTTGCTTCATCGTTTGCAGACGAGAGCTGCCTGACGAACGGACACCTGAGTAGGACGCTCATTGATTGGATCCCGGGCATGCCGCCGATCAGGCTCGGAGACATGTCCAGCTTCGTCCGCACGACCGACCCGGACAATTTTGGCCTCGGTTTCAGCATGGTGGAGGCCAACGGTTGCACCAAGGCCGGCGCGCTCATCCTCAACACCTTTGACGACCTAGAAGCCGACGTCCTCGCCGCCCTCCGTGCCGAATACCCGCGCATCTACACCGTTGGTCCCCTAGGCTCCCTCCTCAAACACCACCTACAGGATGACGGTACCTCCGCCAGCGGCCTGAGCCTGTGGAAGCAGGACAGCGAGTGCCTCGCGTGGCTGGACATGCAACAACCGGGCTCCATCGTGTACGCCAACTTCGGTAGCCTTACGGTCCTCTCCACCGACCAGCTCGCTGAGTTCGCGTGGGGCCTCGCGGCCAGCGGCCACCCGTTCCTCTGGTCCATCAGGGACAACCTCGTCCCCGGCGCCGGCGCCGGCGCTGGCTTGAGCTCGCTGCCGCCGGAGTTCGTCGAGGCAACGGCAGGGCGGTGCTGCCTGACCGCGTGGTGCCCGCAGGATCAGGTGCTAGGGCACCCGGCCGTGGGGTGCTTCCTGACGCACAACGGGTGGAACTCCACATGCGAGAGCATGGCCGCCGGCGTGCCGATGGTGTGCTGGCCGGGGTTCGCAGACCAGTACACCAACTGCAAGTACGCCTGCGAGGTGTGGGGCGTGGGCGTCCGGCTTGACGAGGAGGTGAGGAGGGAGCAGGTGGCTAGCCACGTCAGGCATGCGATGAAGGCGGAGGACATGCAGGGGAGCGCGGCTGGGTGGAAGGTCAAGGCGGAGGAGGCCGTGGCGCCCGGCGGGATGTCATGGGAGAACCTGCGGAGCATGGTCACAGAGGTTGGCTCTATCAATGCTGAAGCCTGAGGAGTTTGACTGATCGATAAGGATCTTTTATCGGGCTCATGTTCGGCTCAGTCTGCAACTGCATCAGTGATGCCAATAAAGTACGTGAAGGCATTGCTCGTTGTTTACTTACTTCGTACTCCCTCCGTTCGAGAAAAGTTGTCTCCAGCGTAGTGTACTGCAAATTTTGCAAAAACATCCTCGCAGCTTCAAATCTATTACAAAGAGGTTGCCGTGTGCCTTCTTCCTCCGGCCCGCGCGCGTCGCCAGTGCCCGTCGTCGACCAGGAACCGCGCCGCCCAATTGCTTGCTCCGGCGCCATCCAGGGCTTGATCCTCCGCCGCCCAGGCCGCCCAATTGCTTGCTCCTCCGCCGCCCAGGCCGTGCTCCTCCGCCGCCCAGGACCTGCTCCGCCGCCACCGCCAGTGCCCGTCGTCACCCAGGAGCCGCGCCGCCCAATTGCTTGCTCCTTCGCCGCCCAGGCCGTGCTCCTCCGCCACCAACGACCTGCTCCGCCGCCACCGCCAGGCCTGCGCCGCCGATATCCCCTCAAGCTCGTCCTGGACCTCAAGCTCTCCCGCGGGCCTGGAACTCAAGTACTCGCGCAGGCCTGGACCTCAAGCTCGAGCTCCTCTGCAACTTGCTGCTCCTCCCCTGCTCGTGCTGCCGTTCGGAGCTCCCCTGCTCGTGTGCTGCCGCCGGAGGTCCCCTTCACGTGCTGCTGCCGGTGAGAACAAGTACATGGCTCCTTGCTTGTTCATCTCCAGTACCTTCCTCGCAGTATCTCCTCTGCAAGCACCGCGAGAAGAAGCACAGGGCTGCCAGTGAGAAAATGTGCAAAGTAAAATTGATGAATTCAGTTAACTCTTAATTTGGAAAAAAAATCAGTTTATGTGCTGAGTAATTTGATGTTGATCCTCCTCCTACATTACATGTTCATGTGAGTAGTTAGATGTTGGAAAAAAATTCAGTTAACTGTTAATTTGGAAAATTTCAGTTTAATGTGAGTAGTTTGATGTTGATCCTCCTCCTACGTTACATGTTCGTGTCAGTCCATGAACATGCAAATTATTGGCCAGCAGATTTGCAAAAAAGAGGCAGTTAACTGAATTTTTGGCCAGCAGAATCTGCAAAATTCAGTTAACTCTTTAGCAAAGGCTTAAGATACAACCTGAAGAGTTTGGCCATGACAATTTGCAAAATTCAGTTAACTCTTTAGCTAATGCTAATTCAGTTAATTTTTTGCCATGACAACCTGAAGCAATACACAAGGCTTAAGATACCCGAAGAAACCAATGGCATTCTTATGTACTTTAGCTACCACTGTGTTTAGTTATAGCTCTTCTATTTTACTCTTTTCTTACCTGAGCAATGGCATATGGCATTGCAGAGTACTCCTGCATTCAGTAGAAAATTGTTCTCTGGATTGAAACAGTTGGCTCCAATGACCTTTCTAAGAGTATCAGCATCTCCCCTGCATCATAAGGCACCAAAACTTCAGTTGCTGGTAGATTAGGATTAAGGAGCCAAAGATAAAGATAAGTACAGTAATTACATATTGGTGCCAATCTTCCAAAAGATGGAGCCAAAGATAAAGATAAGTACATTCAGTTGCTGGTACATTATGATCAAGGCAACAATCTTCAAGGCTGTCATATTTGGCCATGACAATCTGACAAGGTTGTAATCCGACGAGGTTGTAATCCTGTCATATTTAGCTAGATTCTTCTTCAAACAGGATTGCGAAGATCAAATAAAATTTGCATAAACAGAAGAAGATGAATATTGTTGGATTAACATGATTTTCTAGACATAGCCCTAAAATCTCTACACACTCTTTTGACAAGCAATACTTCTAATACTAGAAGCGGGCAGCAGCTCACCTGCTTGAATCAGTTAATCTGAATTTACATGGAACACATGGATCATGTACAGAATGGTGTGATGAAAATTATAATCAGCTAGATCAATTGCTATCTTATCTCAAGTGCTATCTTATTTCCAAATAATTTCAGTCCACAATCTATCAATTTGTAAGAAGAAGAAGAATCTAAACCATATGCTTCTTCTTACAAATGGAGTATTACAATTCTTCTTCTTCTTGGAGCATTTCAGTACTTGTGCAGTCCACGCAACTGTACTTGTGCAAAAATATTCAGATATTTACAGGTAAAGATTTTGTTGAAAAGGAAGTTCATTCATTATTTCACCAAATGAAAGCCGGGGAAGGAAGGAAGCAGAGATTGCACCCATTAGATTAGTTTCTGGAGTTTGATAAGCCACAAATTTTCGAACATTTACATTCAGTAAACATTTACATTTACATTCAGTAAATATCTTGCACAAATCTGAAACAGGACGCCCCTTCACATTCAGCAAACTCGACAGGATCTTGTACATTTACATTGGTAATGCACAAATAAATTACTGCATACTCGGTTTAAATTTCAGTTTCAAGCATAGTTAGATTTACCTTGAAAATACAAGCTTCTGAAATTTGTTACAGAAATTTTCCTACTAAAAAGATAACTGAATTTAGCTACTCATACCTCTATCTACACATACATGAGCGGCTAATCTGCTAACTACACGCACCTCGTTCGAAATTGTTTTACAGGGCATCCTGTTGGTTCGAGCTGGCTTCTGAAAGTTTTCGTTGTTTCCTACTAAAAAAGAAAGAAGCACAATGAGTAAAATGAACTTCAGTCCATGAAAATGCAGAGCTTAAGCTCTATTCAGCAGATGAAAACAACAGTACGAGGTCTGGGCCGGCTAAAGTAAACATTCGACCTCTCTTGACGAACTCAGGGGCGGGCTCGACGTTCTCGACGGGGGTGGGCAGGAGCGCGCGCCTCCGGCGCGCTGCGGCGTCGCGCACCCCCTCGTGGATCTCGGGCACATTGCCCCGCCGGCCCGGGGTGGAGGCGAGCGCGGCGCCGCCGGAGATGATGGCGTCGACGACGGCCACGGCCAGGCCGCTCGAGTTGGCGCAGCTGGACCCACGCCACGGGGGTCAGAGCGGCGGTGCCGGGGGGAGGCGGGGGCGGGAAGGCCGCGTAGCCGGCCGCCAGGCCGAGGGCTGGCCACACTTCTTCCATCAACGCTAGGAGGGAGGGGGTGGGCGCGAGCAAGAGACACGGCGGGAGGAAGAAGAAGCAATTTTTGGGGTGAAAGAGGGGAGATTCTGGAGGCAGGCAAGGGAGGCAGGGGAGCTGCGCGAGGCAAAAGGGAGCGGCGGAGGAGGCAGCTGCGGCAGCGGCGGAGGACGCGCGGGAGAGCAGGAGAGCAGCGCGGCGCAGGGGAGCTCCGGCGTCCATGCGCCTGTGTCGGAGCGGCGGAGCATCGACTGGAGAAGACGAGGAGTGCGGGTTGTGTCGGGAGTTTGGGGAGGGGTTTTCTGTAAAATAGCTATGGAGACAACTTTTTTCGGACGGAGGGCAACTATATTATCTAAGGCTGGTTGTAATGGACGGCGGAGCATCATAAGTTAAGATCACGATACGATACTGCGTATGATAATATATCTTATCTCTAACGACGTAGATCGTATGGTAGTATCATAGATGACTTTATTTATTGCCATGCATGACACATACTAACAGTAGCATTTATTGTAATCTGGTATCGTGATGTAATACTCAACCCTCTCTTACTTCATTTAATTCTATGCCACCTCATCAAAGTTGCCTAGTTGGTATGCATGATACTAACTATGATACTCCCATTACAACCAGCCTTATCAGATTTGCTATTTCACATCTAGATGTAAAATAGCTATCTCACATTTAGATGTAAAATAGCTATCTCACATCTATATTTAGAGTCGTTGAATCATCTGTCTTTAATATTTGTGCAAAACGTGATGGTCTGGCTGGTGCGCTCGCTCGTTGAGCCTTGTCGCGCGTAGCTCATGTCCAGGCTCGTACGAGGTCGGCCTGTTGTCGTGTTTTCTTGTGATATTGGGCTAGCAGGCTGTTTTTGTCTATCGTCCAGTCACATTTCTCTCCAGATCTAGTGTGCCTTAGTTTTTTTCACTGTAGGCTGCGTTTTTCTATTTTCTTTTCAAAAGTATGTGCAACGACTTAATTCTAGTTCTTCTCATTTTTGTGCACTTTCATTTGACTCTTAGTATTTGTTTTTGTTTGTTTCCGTTTTATTTTCTTTTTTGTTTTATTTTTTCTATTTCATTATTTGCTTTCAATTATGAACTAGTTTTAAATTCATGGTTTTTTTGTTTTTATTTTTATTTTCTCCTTTCCCCCTTTTTCCTTTCTTTCATTATTTATTTGTTTAAAATTCATGAACTTGCTTTCACTCTGTCATATGTTCGCTTTGAATGTCATGCAAATCCTGATCACGGGTTATTTTTCTCACGCGCGCTATGTGTCGTGTCGAGTGATTGGTGTCTATTTGTCGACATGTTTGTGTATGCTTTTTTTGTTGGGCCGTTTTCGCCGCGCGGTCTGGGTCTCGTTTTTGATTGGTTTGCTAATTCTCATCTAAATGAGAGTTACAATATTTCATCTAACTCATATATTGTTAGAAACACGTGTTTCTGAGTCGTGCTCGTTATCGTTGCGTCGTGTTTACTGTTTGTCCCTTGTGAAGCAGTGGGGCCTGATATAATATTCTTTTTAGTGGGCCGTTATTATGTTTCATGTATTGGTTTTTCTCTGTAGGCTTAGTTTTTTCTAGGGCTACGTGGCTTTTTGTTCCCTCTTTTTTTTTTGGTTTGACCGTGTAGCTAGATTTTTTGTTTCAGATTTGCTAAATCCAATTTAGATGAATTTTTAGCTCATATATGTCTATAACTGTCTGATTTGTTTGCCTTAATATTCGTACAAACCAAAACATGCATGTCCATGTGAGCTCGTCATTTTTTTTCGCGCGTCCTCTTGTCTTGTTTATTTTGTGTTATCATGTTCTCGCGTTTCTTTCCATGTGGGCCCATATATGTCATCATTTGGGGGTTCGACGATAAAGCTTATCCCCATCTTCTCACTAACCGACCTTTGATCCCTCTAATTTTGCCTGTGATTTATTTTTCATCCCAGTTATAGGTCCACCCTTGACATGCAACTGCATGTAGTTTGTTTCATCCTAGTTGCAAGTCAAACCTTGAATCGCAACTGGGCTCGTACTTTCGTAGTTGTCCCTGGTGCAAGTGCACCCTCAACTCGCAACTAGAGTCATAGTTTTCCCAATTGCAAGCGCTCTATCTTCCACCTTGCTTGTCGCTATTTTTTTTTTTGCGTATCCAGTTGTTGGCCTAGGCATGTTTGGCTTTGCTTTTGTCACCTCGACTCGCCAATTGGGGCTTGACCATTTTTTGTGCAAGTTGCAAGTCCATCTTCGACTCGCAACTGGAACCCGATCTTTTTATCCCACTTGCAAGTTCACCCTTGACTCACAACTAGGGCCCGACCATTTTTTTTGTCGCAATTGCAAGTACATCCTTGACTCGTAACTGGGACCTGACATTTTTTTGTCCCAGTTGCAAGTCCATCGTCGACTCGCAACTAGGGCTCGACCTTTTTTCCTAGTTGCAAGTCCATCATCCACTCGCAACTGGGACCTGGCATTTTTTTTGTCCCAGTTGCGAGTCCACCGCCGACTCGCAACTGGGGCTCGGCCCTTTTTCCTAGTTGCAAGTCCATCATCGACTCGCAACTAGAGCCCGACCTTTTTTCGTCCCAGTTCCAACCCCCTCGACTCGTAACTAGGACCTGACTTTTTTGTCCCAGTTACAAGTCCACCCTCAACTCACAACTAGGGGTCTGACTTCTTTTGTCCAAGTTGCAAGTCTACCCTCGAGTCGCAACTAGGGCCCGACATTTTTTTCCGGTTGCAATTTCACTGTTGACTCACAATTGGGGCCCGACACTTTTTCCCTCCTAATTACAAGTCCGCCCTCAACTCGCAACGGAGGTCCAAACTTTTTTTGTCCCAGTTGTAAGTCCACCCTCGATTCGGGGCCTAACCTTTTTTGTCCTAGTTCCAGGCCCACTCTTGACTCACAAATAGAGCGAGATTTTTCTTTTGTCCAAGTTGCAAGTCGACCCTCGACTCGCAACTCGGGCCCAACTTGTTTTGTCCAAGTTGCAAGTCCACCCTTGACTTGCAACTGGGGGCTAACTTTTTTTGTTTGAGTTGCATGTCCACCCTCAACTCGCAACTAAGGTCCAACATTTTCTGTACGAGTTGCAAGTCCACCCTCGACTCGCAGCTGCGGGTCAATTTTTTTAACAACCAATTGCAAGTCCACCATCAATTCGCAACTGGGGCCTGACCTTTTTGTGTCTCGGTTGCAAGTCCACCGTCGACTCGCAACTGGGGCTCAACCTTTTTCTTGTCCCAGTTGCAAGTTCACCCTCGACTCACAACTGGGGCCCAACCTTTTTTGTCCCAGTAGCAAGTCTAAACACACCTCGCAACTAGGGCATGACCTATTTTAATCCCAATTGCGCGTCCACCCTCGACTTGCCACTGTTGGTTTGACTTTTTTTGTCCCAATTGCAAGTCCACCCTCGACAGCAAACAAACCGCAAATGAGCGGACTCAAGTAGCTAGGATATGTTTTTTTGTTTTGTTTTGTTCATGTTTTCTATTTTTTATTTTATCATTTTCTTTATTGGTTTTTCTCTCCTTTTAATTTTTCTATTTTCAAAAATTCATCTCATTTTTTTCATTTTTCTGATTATTTTTTCTATTTTCGTAAATTCACAAGATTGAATAAATGTTCCAAAATT
Source organism: Aegilops bicornis (assembly GCA_021605145.1). Lineage (NCBI taxonomy): Eukaryota > Viridiplantae > Streptophyta > Magnoliopsida > Poales > Poaceae > Aegilops > Aegilops bicornis. The sequence continues at coordinate 111,057,910 of CM038673.1, read as the reverse complement.
CATAAATTCGTTCATTGTTCTAAAATTGTCCGTGTTTATCAAATTTAAAAAAAAAATCAAAATGTGTTCATCTCCGACATGTTTATTGGAAATAAAACTAATATTCTAGCGAGATTATCTCCGTCGTAAGAAGAGAAGAATGCGAGCTGTCGTGTAGTGTATAGTTGCAATACGACTAGCAACAACAACAGAAAGGGCCGCGAGTTGCTGTGTAGTGTAGTATAGTAGTACAACTAGCAGCAACACCATGAAGGGAAGCGAGCTGTCGTTTGTAGTAGTACGACGACTAGCAGCATTAGCAAAGGAGCAGCGACAGTGGTAAGCCTGTTTGTAGTAGTACTAGCAGCATTAGCAAGGGAGCAGCAACAGCGGTAAGTTTGGCCCATGCGAACATGCTCTGGGTGGCCCTCTTTTTTAGTCGTGCTTGGTGATTCTCAAAAAACAAAAATGACGCTGGGCTGGACAACAACAAAAATGAAAAACAGCAAACTAGTGCTAAAAAATTAAACTAAGATGATGTCACGTTAGATGTGAGGTATTATCTCACATCTAAATGTGACATAGACAAACTCTTATCTTATCTTATGATCTTATCCGGTCTATGTATTTTGAAGATCCACAGCCACAAATGCTTGCTCGATTGGTCGCACCGATTCAACCGTTAATGCATCTCTATCTTTGTATCTACATAACTATATCTATTATCAAAAAAATATCTATATCATGATTTTTTTTCTAGAAAACTTATGGTCTATTCATGTTCAATCATGGTAGTACAACGAGCACCAGGAATAATAAAAATTATATCCAAATTCGTAGACCACCTAGCGAGGATTACAAGCACTGAAGCGAATCGAAGGCGTGTCGCCATCATCGCCCCTCCCTCGCCGGAGCCGGGTAAAACTTGTTATAGTAGACAGTCCGAAAGTCGTCGTGCTAAGTCCCCATAGAACCAGCACACCACAACAGCTACCGCCACTGATGAAGAGTAGCGTAGGCCGGAAGGATCCAACCTGAAAACACACGTACGTAGACGAATGATAACCAAATCCGAGCAGATCCACCAAAGGTAGATCCACCGGAGACATACCTCCGCACACCTACTAATGATGCTAGACGTGTAGCAATCGGACGGGGGCTAGGGGGACCTTATTCCATGTTCAGAGAGCCGCCGCCATCTTGCTTTCTTGAGCATAATACAAACCCTAACAAAACTCAAAGAACCATCTAAAAACGAAGCCCTACCATCGGTAAGGGCTGGGATCCACCGCGTTTCCATGGCCCTAAGGCCACCGGAGACAAGGTGGACCGACAGCAACGCCCGCGGGAGGCAGAGAAACCCTAATCTTTCTTGAGGAGGAGGACAAGGTTAGGGCCAAAATAAATGTAACTATATCTGTATCTATACTACTCCCCGGTCCTAAAATAAGTGTTCAACTTTGTGTTAACTTTAATATAAAGTTATACTGAAGTTTGGACACTCATTTTGAGACTGAGGGAGTACTTGCCTATATATTACTTTCGTTCTTAACTACTTGTCCTAGATTTGTGTAAGTATATATTTAGATACTTTCGTATTTAAACAAATTTAAGACAAGTAATTTATAATGAAGGGATATATATAATATTTAAAAAAGAGTAGCGTTTCTTTTTGCCGACAGAACACTTTATAAACCTGTTTGCCCTTCTTCCAGCGTTTTATTTGTTCCGTGGGCTTTTTTTTTGTCTCATTGTGCCCTTTGTCCACACCTTCCCTGTATGCTAATCAATCATCTTAATTTACTTATTTTCTTAATTAATATCACTTAAATTTACTTATCAAATATTTATTTACACAATCACGTTAATAAGATAAATAACAGGCAGAATTTGGTTACACATACTAAAATATTTATATTTCATTACAACGCACCAGCGTTGTCCTAGTATGATAAAGGGAAAAAGTCTAAAATGAACCTTAAATTTTTATTCACAATCTGAATCAAACACTCGAAATCCCTAAAACCAGCACCCTGTCCTTTTCAATCCCAGTCGACCCCAGTCGTTTGTCGCTCAAAGATCGTTTGGGCATCGGGATTGCTTATTTGGCACTGGATTGAAGGGAAATCGTAGGCGGGCTTACGTCCGCGACCTGCCACCGTGCTGACAGCGGGGACGAGTTGGGAAAACTCAGCTGAGCATGCCATGAGTGGGGTTTCTTCCATGTCCGCATGCACACCGACGAGCTGCTGGACGAGAGATGGACGTGCCTGACCCAAGATTTCTTCTTGGGAAGGACATGTCTTCTTCTCTTTAGTGCATGTCCTGCGTACTTGAATTAATCATGCCGATCGATGATGCATGAGCCTGCCTTGATAACGATCAGACCATGCCATGTATGTGTTTTCGTAGCACGGTGACTGCACGGCGACTCCACTGGGACATGGCCGACTGACTGGAGATTTCAAGCGATCGCATGCAGCGAGCGACAAGCCAGAGCAGCGTGTACGTCGTGGCCCAGCTTATTGTACCGCAAAACGCAAACTGAGACCATGACATTGACGACGAGCTGCTGGACGAGACGGCGAGGCTGGCGAGGGAGTTTTTCATGCTGTCGATGAAGGAGAGAGAGAGAGAGAGAGAGAGAGAGGGGTACCCGATGGTGCCGCAGACATCCAGGGCTATGCCACCCCTTTGTCTTCGCCGAGACGACCAGAAGCTCGACTGATGCAACATGCTGGCGCTCGGTGTCACTCTGGCGTCCATCCGGCAGCCCAGTCCGTGGCATGGCTCTCGACGCACTCACAGGGATGTTCCGCGAAGCGGTGCAGCCGGCCTGGATGAACTTCTTTTACTGGACGGGAGCGCGATCACCGTGCTCCAGCATGACGCCGGCTGCGCGAGGCTGCAGGTCCTCCGGGCTAGCGCCTGGGTGCACGTTCACCCCAACCCGCTCGCTCGTTGTCAATCTCAACTACTCAGCTCACTAACGACGGGTAAAAGAGCGTCGAGCACCAGGTGCTGACCAATGCCGACCAGGACCTACTGTCCATCGTGACCATCTACGCGCCGAACCGTTGCCGATGGGGAGCCATTTTTTTTAGAACGAAGGCAAGAGGTTCAACCATGGGAGTACAACCAACATGCATGTAGTATTACGCAGAATTCTTCACATGGGCATACCCCATATAAAATTGTAAAAGAAAGATATCTCACATAAGATTGAAAGTTGAGATTTGACCCTAATTATTTTTGTTTGTAAAAATAACTCCCACCATATTTTATCCATTCACTGTAAAACAACAACTATTCTAGATATTCAGTCATTATAAAAAAAATGCACAAAAAAAGATTAAAGTACACTTTTTAGAAAAACTATAAGCTTTCAAGTAGCATATGAGTATTGTAGGAATTACTAAATAATATTATCGTATATAAGGTTTTAAAAGAGAATAAATATATTGTTTGCATAAAATAATGTAACTAATAAAAATTCAAATTTATTTATTCAGCATACATCATTAATAACTATTTCTAGAGCTCTCTGGTAGATATTGTCCACCGAAATCGTCCCTTAAAAGTTGGGAAATATTAATTTCCCATATAAGATTCAAAATTATGAAAAATATGTTGTACGCGCAGATGTGCAGGAAGGGGCTACTTTGCTAGTTATTTTTAAAATCACCTTGAATTTTGAAATAGAAAATATTAACCGCACTAGCTAACTATATCTTTGATCAACAACATTTTGAGCACTACATATACCTTGAATTTTGTTTCAGAATTTCTATTATGTGATCACTGGAAATTAGGGCAACCCAGCTTGAAGAAAAATAAGTATATGTAGTGATTGCCCACATTATGAAGGAAGCAGTTGTTCAATGAAGAAACAATCAACCATGTAATTGACATACTTTGATTAGAAACATAACATTAAAGCAACAACAAATTGAAGCACACACAATGTTCGAACGTACACAACACACGTGCATGGCATACATACCAACTCTTTCACATGTAAACTGTAAGTAAGACTATCGAGGGTAGCTTGCGGACACCACAAACTCTTCTTCTTGACTATATTGCCTGCTCGTGTCCTCTAAGCTTGTCCTTCTTATTGGTGATGTTGCATCCCGAACCCGAAAATGTTCTTTGGGTCCTTGAAGTGCTTCTAGTGTCATCTCCACTGACCTCATAGTTGGTCGCTCCTCTGCTCTTAGCTTTATGCACGACATAGCTAGAGAAGCTACCACTTCAACTTGGCTACCTCCCTCCTCAATTACTTGTGGATCTAGTATTTCTACCAATTTACCTTCTGCAAGTAGTTCAACAAATTGTGCAACTAGCCCATCACCGGTGGAGGATCTATATATAATTGGCATCTTCCTTGTAAGCAACTCAACGAGAATAAATCCAAAGCTATAAACATCACTTTTTTCTGTTAGACGGCCACAATAAAAGTACAGAGGATCTAAATATCCGAACGTTCCCTGCACCACCATTGTAATTGTTGTTTTATCTTTAGGAATGTACCTTGAAGCTCCAAAGTCAGACACCTTCGCTGTCAAAGCATCATCAAGAAGTATATTGGTGGACTTTATATCTCTGTGTATTACAGGGACAGAAATACCCGAATGAAGGTAAGAAAGGGCTTTGCCAATTTTTGTTATAATCCTTAATATGTTTCGCCAAGGTACCGATCTTAGTGGTTTCTTGTGAAGATAATCACATAGGGTTCCATTGGAAATGAACTCATAAGCCAACAAGGGGACTTCTGTCTCAAGACAACATCCAAAAAGCTTTACAACGTTCCTATGATTGATCTGTGAGAGTATGGAAACTTCATTTATAAACTCGTTAATCCCACTCTTGACCACAATATTTGACTTTTTGATTGCAACAACATGCAAGTCTGATAAAATTCCTTTATATACGGTACCATGCCCTCCACCACCAAGCTTACGAGTTGGGTGAAACTTGTTTGTGGCCTTTTCTAGCTCCCTTAGAGGGATGATCATCCTGTCTGCAATATCTGACCTATGAGATACCAATTTCTGCAACAATTGTCCATGATTTTGATTGAAGAACTTTTGTCTCAACTTTTGTTCCTTTTGATGCTTAAGCTTGCGGACTATTATCTTTGAGGCAAGAAACAAAATTAAAATAGTTGGGCCACTAGAAACTGATAGGCCAATGATTAAACCTGCAAAAAATAGACCGATCGGCACGTAATTAGCGTATGCGGTGACATGACTCAATAGTAGTTAAAGGAACAGATATGAGGTTGGACTCAGAATTTGAAGTCTTGTTAAGGGGAGAAGTATCACCCAATTGACCGATAATCTACTAACTATACCATGTTCAAATTTCAAAAATATCAAAATCTAGCCAAAACTATGTCTCAAATTGAAGTGACACAACTAATAGGAGGGGTCAATATTTAATCCATGTAAGTCCGCTAACCAGCCACTAACCAAAATCACAGGTGGTTCGCATGAAAAAGGACGTAGATAATAGTATGTGTCGCTAGAGAGTGTTGGCTTCTATTTCAAAATTTTGAAATGAATTTATCTGTTAGCAGTAATGTAAAAAATCTATGCTTCATGGCATATTTAATCGTACATATATTCTTATAAGTTTCTTCTTCTATGCATCTTAAAAAAAACTTTCTTATTGATTGTGTTCTTTGCTCCTCTATAAAATGGCGGCATTCCATTGTTATATAATTGTGGGTTGCAACTGATTTATTTAGGGATTGTTGCCACTTGAAATAATGAAGAAATCTGAATTGTATCTGCATCGCATAACTAAATTTTAGCTTATTTTTCATGCAACATACTCTATTTTTATGGTTCATGAGCTAATACATAGAACTAAGTATGAGAATATTCTTTGCGTTTAAGATTACAAGAGGGATATTCTAAATATGATTGAGAAGGAACAATATCTTTTCACCTACTCCCTCCCTTTCCAAAATGTCAGTATCTTTATGATTTCAAAGCCAAACTTTTAAGTCTTACAAACGTGTAAAAAATATAGCAACACGTGTGATACCAAATAAAGATATCTTGACGACACATTTCATAACTGATTTAATGAAGCTAATTCGTTCTAAAAATTACATTTTGGAAAAGGAGGAAGTACGTGTTTTAAAACTATTGTGCTTTATATAAGATAGTTTATATACATGTTGATCCTAGGGAAAGTAAGAAGCAATAGTGCCCACCTGTGTTTATGGACGGGACACAACCATTTTTGTGGGTGGCATTTCCTCGGTATCCATGTGAGCACGTGCACTCGAAAGATCCATCCATGTTGGTACACTTGCCGAAGCATGGATATAATTGTGGTTGTTTACACTCGTCGATATCTACATAAAACATGGAAATATTAAGCCAAGTTGACCATGTTAATCTATATTTTGGTTGACAAAAGGCAACATGCATGTCGAAAGGCTTGTCCTGGTAAAAAACTTCATCATACTCTACCACGAAGCAGATTTATTCGTATATGCACATGTAGTGGGGGGTAATGTATGTGTTTATGTGCAAGTTAAATATACGAAAAGGGATGAGTCAAGTCCAAATAGCACCTCAGGAAACTTGTCAACCTATCCGTGTCTACAATACATGTTTAATTTTTCTTGCAGGAGTAAGAAATATAAAGAGAATAATTCTACTACTTAAAAAGACGTAAGGTTCTCTCGGACTCATCCTTCATCTAACCTTACGTATGTTTCCAACTCCCTTTTCCTCTTTTGATTTTTCCTTCCTTCTCTGATTTTTTCCTTGTTTTCCCTCAAACCCGGCTCAATTGCCCCACCTCTTATTGACATGCCAAATAATGGTTCTTTGGTAAGCCAGCAAATGTTTGCCAAATAAAATTATTCTACTACACGATCACATAAATATGGGCATGTAAATCATGAGCTAAAATACAAGAATATTTGTACTCTCATTCCAACACAGGGCAATTATTTAGATGAAAAAAGGCATAGCAAAGTTTTTCTTATAAAACATAGGGCGAGTGAGAAGTTCTTATGTCCTGTCAGTGAGTGAGAGCCGTCCAATTTTGATCCGATGGGGAAAAGTAAAAATATTCAAAAGTTGATGCTCGTTAAAAAAAGGGTTAATCCTGACGCGATCCAATGTCATTCGAGCATTAGCAAAGCAAACACAAAATTGATTTAGTCCTTCAAGTATGAGGCAAAAGCTGGTGCTAAGTAAACTTTTGGGTCACGAAGTTGGGTCCAAACGATTGATTGAGAGAGGCTAATGAAAATACTCCTAGAGTTCCAGTTGAAGGGTGAATCTAAAACAATCAAAAAATAGCGGGGCCACTCTCAAGCCATGTAGAGCTGCCCATCCCCTTTCATTTTGGAATATTGTGTAAGATATATTTTCCCCATATACCATTTGGTCACAATTTATGTTGATTTAATGCTGGAAAGTGAGAAAATTTGAGAGTTGAGTTGAGTTGCAACATGGTTAGGTTTCTTAGCACCGGCTTGGTTGGGCCATTAGAGAAATTCCAACCGATTCCTAATAAATATAGCCTCCAAAGTTTCTTGGAGCGCTCTCCAAATATTGTGGAGGCTGGAAGGCAATGCACAAAGTAGATTCCCCAAACTTGAGCCTTAAAAAATATCACCCATATTTCTGTGCATATAAACTCTATCCTAACTCAATCACATCAAAGTAATTCAAATTTTCCATGTTTCAACATTAAACATTTCAAATCAATAGGTTCACAAAAATTGAATTCAAATTTAAATGAAATGAGAAGGTCTGAATGCAACAAACAACCCGATAAAACAAATAATTGAAGACAACAGATAATCTGATGAAGCAAATACTCCAAATTAACTAATAATCATGATTGAATGAATGTCAACACACTATCATCCATCTAGCCGCCACTGATGCTCAATGGGATCTTCATAGAGATGGTCATGTGGTCTCGCTCTTCAAACATCTGGTACACCTCAAGAAAAGCCTAAACATGGTATGGGTTCCTACAAGGTTTGATAGTTTGGCCAACATTGTTGGGGAACGTAGCAATTTCAAAAAATTTCCTACGCACACGCAAGATCATGGTGATGCATAGCAACGAGAGGGGAGAATGTTGTCCACGTACCCTCGTAGACCGAAAGCGGAAGCGTTAGCACAACACGGGGTTGATGTGGTAAATGCGTCTTTCACGATCCGACCGATCAAGTACCGAGCGTACGGCACCTCCGAGTTCAACACACGTTCAGCCCGATGACGTCCCTCGAACTCCGATCCAACCGAGTGTTGAGGGAGAGTTTCGTCGACCTGACGGGCGTGGTGGCGATGTTGATGTTCTACTGATGCGAGGGCTTCGCCTAAGCACCGCTTCTGATATTATCAAGGTGGACTATGATGGAGGGGCACGACACGGTTGGGAGAGATCAATGATCAACTTGTGTATCTAGGGTGCCCCCGCCTCGTATATAAAGGAGCAAGGGAGGTGCGGCGGCCGTGAGGAGGCGCTGGCCAGAGGAGTCCTACTCCTCACCGGGAGTAGGACTCCCCCTTCCATGTTGGACTAGGAGAGAGGGGGAAGAGGTGGAGGAGGAAGGAAGGGGCCGCCTCTCTCCTTGTCCTATTCGGACTGGGGGCGCGGCAGCCTGGCCTCCTCTCTCTTCCACCCAGGCCCACTAAGGCCCATTATGTTCCCGGGGGGTTCCGGTAACCTCCCGGTACTCCGGAAAAATCCCGATTTCACCCGGAACACTTCCGATATCCAAACACAGGCTTCCAATATATCAATCTTCATGTCTCGAGCATTTCGAGACTCCTCGTTATGTCCGTGATCACATCCGGGACTCCAAACAACCTTCGTTAATTCAAAACATATAAACTCATAATATAACTATCACCGTAACGTTAAGCGTGCGGACCCTACGGGTTCGAGAACTATGTAGACATGACCGAGACACGTCTCCGGTCAATAACCAATAGCGGAACCTGGATGCTCATATTGGCTCCCACATATTCTACGAAGATCTTTATCGGTCGAGACCGCATAACAACATACGTTGTTCCCTTTGTCATCGGTATAGTTACTTGCCCGAGATTCGATCGTCGGTATCTCAATACCTAGTTCAATCTCGTTACACGGCAAGTCTCTTTACTCATCTTGTAATACATCATCCGCAACCAACTCATTAGTTGCAATGCTTGCAAGGCTTTAAGTGATGTGCATTACCGAGAGGGCCCAGAGATACCTCTCCGACGATCGGAGTGACAAATCCTAATCTCGAACACGCCAACCCAACAAGTACCTTGAAGACACATGTAGAGCTCCTTTATAATCACCCGATTACGTTGTGACGTTTGGTAGCACACAAAGTGTTCCTCCGATAGCGGGAGTTGCATAATCTCATAGTCATAGGAACATGTATAAGTCATGAAGAAAACAATAACAACATACTAAACGACCAAGTGCTAAGCTAACGGAATGGGTCAAGTCAATCACATCATTCTCCTAATGATGTGATAGATTAATCAAATGACAACTCATGTCTATGGTTAGGAAACATAACCATCTTTAATTAACGAGCTAGTCAAGTAGAGGCATACTAGTGACACTCTGTTTGTCTATGTATTCACACATGTATTATGTTTCTGGTTAATACAATTCTAGCATGAATAATAAACATTTATCATGATATAAGAAAATAAATAATAACTTTATTATTGCCTCTAGGGCATATTTCCTTGATCTCCCACTTGGACTAGAGTCAATAATCTAGTTCACATCGCCATGTGATTTAACATCAATAGTTCACATCTTTATGTGGTTAACACCCATAGTTCACATCGACATGTGACCAACACCCAAAGGGTTTACTAGAGTCGATAATCTAGTTCACATCAATATGTGATTAACACCCAAAAGAGTACTAAGGTGTGATCATGTTTTGCTAGTGAGATAATTTTAGTCAACGGATTACATCACATTCAGATCCGTAAGTATTTTGCAAATTTCTATGTCTACAATGCTCGCCTTGCGGAGCTACTCTAGCTAATTGCTCCCACTTTCAATATGTATCTAGACCGAGACTTAGAGTCATCTAGATTAGTGTCAAAACTTGCATCGACGTAACCCTTTACGTGAACCTTTGCCACTTCCATAATCGAGAAACATATCCTTATTCCACTAAGGATAATTTTGACCGCTTGTCCATTGATCTACTCCTAGATCACTATTTCCTCCCTTGCCAAACTTAGTGGTAGGGTATGCAATAGATCACAGTACCTGACATGACATACTTTATAGAACCTATGGCTGAGGCATAGGGAATGACTTTCATTCTCTTTCTATCTTCTGCCGTGGTCGGGCTTTGAGTCATACTCAATTTCACACCTTGTAACACAGGAAAGAAACTCTTTCTTTGACTGTTCCATTTTGAACTACTTCAAAATCTTGTCAAGGTATGTACTCATTGAAAAAACTTATCAGGCGTCTTGATCTATCTCTATAGATCTTGATGCTCAATATGTAAGCAACTTCACCGAGGTATTTCTTTGAAAAACTCCTTTCAAACACTCCTTTATGCTTTGAGAATAATTCTACATTATTTCCGATCAGCAATATCCCATCCACATATAATATCGTAAATGCTATAGAGCTCCCACTCACTTTCTTGTAAATCTGAGGCTTCTCCAAAAGTCTATACAAAACCAAATGCTTTGATCACACTATCAAAGCGTTTATTCCAACTCGAGAGGCTTGCACCAGTCCATAAATGGATCGCTGGAGCTTGCACACTTTGTTAGCTCCCTTTGGATCGATAAAACCTTCCGGTTGCATCATATACAACTCTTCTTCCAGAAATCCATTAAGGAATGCAGTTTTGTTTATCCATTTGCCAGATTTCATAAAATGCGGCAGTTGCTAACATGATTCGGACAGACTCAAGCATAGATACGAGTGAGTAACTCTCATCGTAGTTAACACCTTGAACTTGTCGAAAACCTTTTGCGACAATTCTAGCTTTGTAGATAGTAACACTACTACCAGCGTCCGTCTTCCTCTTGAAGATCCATTTAATTTCAATGGCTCGCCGATCATTGGGCAAGTCAATCAAAGTCCATACTTTGTTCTCATACATGGATCCTATCTCAGATTTCATGGCCTCAAGCCTTTTGCGGAATCTGGGCTCATCATCGCTTCCTCATAGTTCGTAGGTTCGTCATGGTCAAGTAACATGACCTCTAGAACAGGATTACCGTACCACTCACAGTGCGGATTTCATTCTGGTTGACCTCTGAGGTTCGGTAGTAACTTGATCTGAAGTTACATGATCATCATCATTAGCTTCCTCACTAATTGGTGTAGGAGTCACGAGGAACAGATTTACGTGATGAACTACTTTCAATAAGGGAGCAGGTACAATTACCTCATCAAGTTCTACTTTCCTCCCACTCACTTCTTTCGAGAGAAACTCCTTCTCTAGAAAGGATCCATTCTTAACAACGAATGTCTTGCCTTTTGGATCTGTGATAGAAGGTGTACCCAAGCTGTCTCCTTTGGGTATCCTATGAAGACACATTTCTCCGATTTGGGTTCGAGCTTATCGGGTTGAAACTTTTTCACATAAGCATCGCAGTCCCAAACTTTAAGAAACGACGACTTTGGTTTCTTGCCAAACCACAGTTCATAAGGCATCGTCTCAACGGATTTTGATGGTGCCCTATTTAAAGTGAATGCAGTTGTCTCTAATGCATAACCCCAAAACGATAGTGGTAAACCGGTAAGATACATCATAGATCGCACCATATCCAATAAAGTGCGGTTACGATGTTCGGACACACCATTACTGTTGTGGTGTTCCGGTGGCGTGAGTTGCGAAACTATTCAACATCGTTTCAAATGAAGACAAAACTCGTAACACAAATATTCGTCTTCAGGATCAGATCGTAGAAACTTTATTTTCTTGTTACGATGACTTTACACTTCACTCTGAAATTCTTTTGAACTTTTCAAATGTTTCAGACTTATGTTTCATCAAGAAGATATACCCATATCTGTTCAAATCATCTGTGAAGGTCAGAAAATAACGATATCCGCCGCGAGCCTTAACACTCATCGGATCGCATACATCAGTATGTATTATTTCCAACAAGTCTGTTGCTCGCTCCATTGTTCCGAAGAACGGAGTCTTAGTCATCTTGCCCATGAGGCATGGTTCGCAAGCATCAAGTGATTCTAAAATCCCATCAGCATGGAGTTTCTTCATGCGCTTTACACCAATATGACCTAAACGGCAGTGCAAAAACTAAGTTGCATTATCATTATTAACTTTGCATCTTTTGGCTTCAGTATTATGAATATGTGTATCACTACGATCGAGATCCAACAAACCATTTTCGTTAGTGTGTATGACCATAGAAGGTTTTTATTCATGTAAACAGAACAACAATTGTTCTCTAACTTAAATGAATAACCGTAGTGCAATAAACATGATCAAATCATATTCATGCTCAACGCAAACACCAAATAACACTTATTTAAGTTCAACACTTATCCCGAAAATATAGGGAGTGTGCGATGATGATCATATCAATCTTGGAACCACTTCCAACACACATCATCACTTCACCCTTAACTAGTCTCTGTTTATTCTGCAACTCCCGTTTCGAGTTACTAATCTTAGCAACTGAACTAGTATCAAATCTTGAGGGTTTCTATAAATACTAGTAAAGTACACATCAATAACATGTATATCAAATATACCTTTGTTCACTTTGCCATCCTTCTTATCTGCCAAATACTTGGGGCAGTTCCGCTTCCAGTGACCAGTTCCTTTGCAGTAGAATCACTCAGTCTCAGGCTTAGGTCCAGACTTGGGCTTCTCCACTTGAGCAGCAACTCTCTTGCCGTTCTTCTTAAAGTTCCCCTTCTTCCCTTTGCCATTTTCTTGAAACTAGTGGTCTTGTCAATTATCAACACTTGATGTTTTTCTTGATTTCTACCTTCGTCGATTTCAGCATCACGAAGAGCTTGGGAATCGTTTTCGTTATCCCTTGCATATTATAGTTCATCACGAAGTTCTAGTAACTTGGTGATAGTGACTAGATAATTCTGTCAATCACTATCTTATCTGGAAGATTTACTCCCACTTGATTCAAGTGATTGTAGTACCCAGACAATCCGAGCACATGCTCACTGCTTGAGCTATTCTCCTCCATCTTTTTAGCTATAGAACTTGTTGGAGACTTCATATCTCTCAACTCGGGTATTTGCTTGAAATATTAACTTCAACTCCTGGAACATCTCATCTGGTCCATGAGATTCAAAACGTCTTTGAAGTCCCGATTCTAAGACGCTAAGCATGGCGCACTAAACTATCAAATAGTCATCATATTGAGCTATCCAAACGTTCATAACGTCTGCATCTGCTCCTGCAATATGTCTGTCACCTAGCGGTGCATCAAGGACATAATTCTTACATGCGACAATGAGGTTTATCCTCGGATCATGGACCAAGTCCGCATCATTGCTACTAGCATTTTTTAACTTATTTTCTCTCTAGGAACATATCAAAATATAAGCGGGGAGCAACAACGCGAGCTATTGATCTACAACATAGATATGCTAATACTACGGGACTAAGTTCATGATAAATTAAAGTTCAAGTAATCATATTACTTAAGAACTCCCACTTAGATAGACATCCTCTAATCCTCTAAGTGCTCACGTGATCCATATCAACTAAACCATGTCCGATCATCACGTGAGATGGAGTAGTTTCAACGGTGAACATCACTATGTTGATCATATCTACTATATGATTCACGCTTCGACCTTCGGTCTCCGTGTTCCGAGGCCATATCTGTTATATGCTAGGCTCGTCCAAGTTTAACTTTGAGTATTCGGCGTGTGCAACTGTTTTTACCCGTTGTATTTGAGCGTAGAGCCTATCACACCCGATCATCATGTGGTGTCTCGGCCTGAAGAACTTTCGCAATGGTGCATACTCAGGGAGAACACTTATACTTTGATAATTTATTGAGGGATCATCTTATAATGCTACCGTCAATCAAAGAAAGATAAGATGCATAAAAGATAAACATCACATGCAATCAATATAAGTGATATGATATGGCCATCATCATCTTGTGCTTGTGATCTCCATCTCAAGCACCTCCATGATCACCATAAATCACCGGCGCGACACCTTGATCTCCATCATAGCATCGTTGTCGTCTCGCCAATCTTATGTTTCTACGACTATCGCTACCACTTAGTGATAAAGTAAAGCATTGCAGGGCGATTGCATTGCATACAATAAAGCGACAACCATATGGCTCCTGCCAGTTGCCGATAACTCAGTTACAAAACATGATCATCTCATACAATAAAATATAGCATCACGTCTTGACCACATCACATCACAACATGCCTGCAAAAACAAGTTAGGCGTCCTCTACTTTGTTGTTGCAAATTTTAAGTGGCTGCTACGGGCTTAGCAAGAACCGTTCTTACCTACGCATCAAAACCACAACGATAGTTTGTCAAGTTGGTGCTGTTTTAACCTTTGCAAGGAGCCACACTCGGTTCAACTAAAGTAGGAGAAAGCCCGACACCCGCTAGCCACCTTTGTGCAAAGCACGTCGGAGAACCGGTCTCGCGTAAAGCGTCTGGCGTAATGTCGGTCCGGGCGCCCGTCCAACAATACCGCCCGAACCAAAGTATGACATGCTGGTAAGCGGTATGACTTATATCGCCCACAACTCACTTGTGTTCTACTCGTGCATATGACATCTACGCATAAAACCAGGCTTTGATACCTTTGTTGGGGAGCGTTGTAATTTCAAAAAATCCTATGCACACGCAAGATCATGGTGATGCATAGCAACGAGAGGAGAGTGTTGTCCACGTACCTCGTGAGACCCGAAAGCGGAAGCGTTAGCAAAATGCGGTTGATGTAGTCGTGCGTCTTCACGATCCGACCGATCAAGTACCCGAACGTACGGCACCTCCGGAGTTCAGCACACGTTCAGCCCGATGGCGTCCCTCGAACTCGATCCAGCCGAGTGTTGAGGAGAGTTTAAATCGACGACGGCGGCGTGGTGGCGATGTTGATGTTCTACCGACGCAGGGGCTTTCGCCTAAGCACCGCTCTGATGTATCGAGGTGGACTATGGTGGAGGGGCACCGCACAGAGGTTGGGAGAGATCAACTGATCAACTTGTGTATCTAGGGTGCCCCCCTGCCCGTATATAAAGAAGCAAGGGGAGGTGCGGCCAGGAGGAGGCACACCAAGAGGAGTCCTACTCCTACAGGAGTAGGACTCCCCCCCTTCCATGTTGGACTAGGAGAGAGAGGGGAAGAGGTGGAGGGAGGAAGGAAGGGGCGCCGCCCCTCTCCTTGTCCTATTCGGACTGGGGGAAGGCGCTGACCCTGCAGCCTCCTCTCCTCTCTTCCACCGAGGCCCACTAAGGCCCATTATGTTCCCGGGGGTTCCGGTAACCTCCCGGTACTTCGGAAAAATCCCGATTTCACCCGGAACACTTCCGATATCCAAACATATGCTTCCAATATATCAATCTTCAAGTCTCGACCATTTCGAGACTCCTCGTTATGTCCGTGATCACATTCGGGACTCCGAACAACCTTCGGTACATCAAAACATATAAACTCATAATATAACTGTCATCGTAACGTTAAGCGTGCGGACCCTACGGGTTCGAGAACTATGTAGACATGACCGAGACACGTCTCCGGTCAATAACCAATAGCGAAACCTGGATGCTCATATTGGCTCCCACATATTCTACGAAGATCTTTATCGGTCCGGACCGCATAACAACATCGTTGTTCCCTTTGTCATCGGTATGTTACTTGCCCGAGATTCGATCGTCGGTATCTCAATACCTAGTTCAATCTCGTTACCGGCAAGTCTCTTTACTCGTACTGTAATACATCATCCCGCAACCAACTCATTAGTTGCAATGCTTGCAAGGCTTTAAGTGATGTGCATTACCGAGAGGGCCCAGAGATACCTCTCCGACAATCGGAGTGACAAATCCTAATCTCAAAATACGCCAACCCAACAAGTACCTTCGGAGACACCTGTAGAGATCCTTTATAATCACCCAGTTACGTTGTGACGTTTGGTAGCACACAAAGTGTTCCTACAGTAAACGGGAGTTGCATAATCTCATAGTCATAGGAACATGTATAAGTCATGAAGAAAGCAATAGCAACATACTAAACGATCAAGTGCTAAGCTAACGGAATGGGTCAAGTCAATCACATCATTCTCCTAATGATGTGATCCCATTAATCAAATGACAACTCATGTCTATGGTTAGGAAACATAACCATCTTTAGTTAACGAGCTAGTCAAGTAGAGGCATACTAGTGACACTCTTTTTGTCTATGTATTCACACATGTATTATGTTTTCGGTCAATACAATTCTAGCATGAATAATAAACATTTATCATGATATAAGGAAATAAATAATAACTTTATTATTGCCTCTAGGGCATATTTCCTTCAAACATAGCCATAGTCGTAGTCCAATGTGAATACCTCTAATTTCAATGATCATGACTGGAATCACACAACACTCCATAATCTTCCCAAGGTCTTATTCTCACATAAGCGAGTAAGACCTCGATCATTGCAAACTAAGCTTGCAACATTCCAAATGCTCCACCAATATCCTTCCTTGCTCATTCTTGGCACTTGGCAAAGTATTTATTTTTATTACCTTTATGATTTGAAATTGTCTAGACAAATGTTGACCATGAATACTAGATGCCATCGGCAAGATAGTAGCCTTGATCGTAATCATGCCCATTGACATTACTGTTGCATGTCAGAGCATCACCACTTGCTAGCATAGCAAAAAGATGGGATCTCTGCAAGTCATTGATGCCATTGTCAGAACCATGATGCCATAGTACGTAGCAATGGTGAATCTACAGGTCATCAGAGGTAACCCCTTCCTAAATGATAGTTGGATCATGGAAATGTGTGGTGAATTGTCCTTGACATGTAGGGAAATTCTTCCAGCTCCAACATGTCCAGTCAATGTTTCCAAGCGTACCTGGTTAGCATCTTACTTCACCCATTGCTAAAATTCTTGACATGTCCAATCATTGACCCTGATTGCAACATCAGAAAATTTTCTTCCGCGCCTATGGAGGTATCTTCGACCATTCAAAGATACTCATTGGTCAAAATAGGCAAGAGTACCATCTGGAACCACCCAAAATGTCATGGTCACCTTCTAGGAGCCAATAAATCCAATCAACCCAACTACATTTCACCGTTGCGTGAAGAATGTTTTGTTAGCTTACTTGACTTCATCAATTTGCTAGAACAATCTATTGATATTTGTAAGCGTTGCTAGAAGAGATGCAAAGGTTATATAGGATGAGCATATCACATGGTCGTCGGCTCTATTTTGGTGATATGTCAAACGACCGAGCTATGACTCTACACAACTCGTCTTCCTCCCACTTTCCATCATCCATAGAGTAACCATCAACAAAATCTCCTCATCTTCCTCATTGAATAACTGAACATCAAAATTGTCCAACGACGGTGAATCATCAAAATACCCTCTACTATGATGACATAAAAAAAATAGCGAATCATATGCCATCTGCATGAATCTACAAGAAGCTAGACTAATAAATACAAACAAAGTTGAGGCGAATATACCTTGGGACAAGTCGTCGAACACCCTGAGTGTCGAGGCCATTGTTGGCCGAATGCAAGAGCGGATGCAAAAGAGAGGTTAATAAGTGGTGGGAGAAGGTTGTAGGTGGCACACGACAGCCGTGGTGCTCGGGAGTTAGCTCGGGTGTGTGAGATGTAGCACAAGTTGAAGATAGATGGCATGAAGGATGGAATTGCGATGGCGGATGGCTGGTACGTGACTCTGGCTTCCTCAACAAGTCGGGTAACGGAGGACTCATGCTAGAGACAGGCCCACATCAATCTCTTGTGATGTGACCATGGTGGTGGTCGGGAAAATGGTGGGAAGCTCATACGGGGGTAGCCATGGTGTGTGGTATGGCCTGGAACGGGTCATCTGTGGTGAGTGCTTCCAATAGACGCTTGTATGGAGGCTAGAGGTGGAAGGAAGCGCTCCTAAAATGTTCCTCCCACATATGCCTCGTAGTTGATGGGCATGCCATACCGCTGATAGAATGGCACCAAAAAAATTAAAATAAATCAATCAAGGAAATATGCGAGCACCCGTGGCAAGTCTAGGACTTGAACCTGGGTGGATTGGTTCCCCCACAAAGAATCTAACCACCTAAGCTATGCTTAATTTGCCGGGTGTCAATATGGATGAAGAGAGCTCTATATTCTCTCCACCAACTAATACTTTTTGAGATGTCCACCAACCAAAATGGATGAGAAGAGCTCTGTATTCTCTCCAACAACCTCCAAATACATAGTCTATGTGTTGTTTTTCCAGCACGCTGCAAATATTACAGCCTACAGGTATGGAGGGATGGTTAGGGAACCTGGTAGAGTGGGAACCAACCTGTGGTTGAATGGTTAGGAGGGCAGTGGTATTCTCAGCCCACCAGGGTTCAAGTTCTAGACTTGATATTGGTGCTTGCATTTTTCTGTATTTATTTTAGGCTTTCCGGTCATGTGTGTTCAGTGGAAGGAGACGTTCATATCGACTACGAACGTGTCTATGGTGACTTCATGAATCTCAAGATGATGTGTCATAGGGGTAGGGTGTGTGTGCGTGTGTTCATATGGGTGAGTGTATGAGCATTTATATCAGCGTATGCGTCTGTACTGTGTTAAAGAAAGAACTTGGTAGAGTGACTTTTTAAGCCAAGAACTTCAAACTGGCGGATTTTATGGAGTTCAGGTGAAAATCGGGAAGGCCACATGGAATTTCCCGTGTAGCCTATGCATATCATAAATTTTTTAAATAAACATTTAATACAGAGGTTAATCCAAGTCTTGCTTTGGCCAGGCCGACGATGGGCTTCCTGAATGCATCATTGTGACTACTATTCTTCCTTCGGATGAAGACCTAGATCATACATGGATTAGGCGGCGGCGACACTCCAGTGTCGTTACCTTCTTGAAAGCGGCACCTTGGGGTCCCCGTTTTGTCAGGCACGGCTTCACTTCATGTTTAGCCGTTCTTCTACACCGATTGTATCTTGCCTTGAGTGCGTGTATTGTGGTGTCAAGTGTATGTGCTGGATTGTATGGTCGTTGCTTATATATAAAACGGGGCGCAAGCTTTTCTGGGTATAGGATGGGTATAGCATGGACTGCTTCTCCACTCAGGTGACATGTCAAATGACCGAGCTATGACCCAGCACAATTCGTCTTCCTCCCATTTTCCATTAGCCATTGAGTAACCATCAACAAAGTCTCCTCATCAAATAAATCAACATCAAAATAGTCCAAGGATGATGGTGAATCATCACAAAAATCCTCTACCATGATGGCATCTAGACAAATCGTGAATCATATGCCACCTGCACGAATCTACAAGAAGCTAGACTACTAAATATGATAAAATTTGAGGCAGATATACCTCGGTGCAAGTCGTTGAACACCCTAAGTGTCGAGGTCATCAATGGCCGAATGTAAGAGCGGGGGCAGGGAGGGCTTCATAAGTGGTGAGAAAAGGTTGTAGGTGGCACGCGGCGGCCCAGGGTGCTCTGTCCGGGCAATAGTGGCTAAAACGGAGTCTGGAGTTTGTCACCCATGAGACTTAGCTCGAGGCGGGCGAGACGTAGCACATATAGAAGGTAGATGGCATGAAGGATGGAATTGGCGATGCTTGATGGCTAGTGCGTGACTCTGGCCTCCTCAGCAAGTCGGGGAACGGAGGACTGGTAGCAGAGACAGGCCCACATCAAGCTCTTGTGGTGCGGTCATGGCGGTGGTCAGGCAAATGGTGGGAAGCTCACACGGGGCAACCATGGTGTGTGGTAGGGTCGGGAATGGGTCGACGGTGATGAGTGCTGCCAAACACCATTCGTATGAAGGTCAGAGGTGGAAGCAAACGGTCCTGAAATGTTCCTCTCTGCATACTCCTCATAGTTGGCAGGCACGCCATACTGCTGAAACAATAGTGCAAAAGAACCTCGAATAACTCCAGAAAATATGCAAGCACACTTGCCATGTCTATGATTTGAATCTGGGTGGACTGGTTCCACCACAAAAAATCTATATAACCACCTAAGCTATGCTTAGTTTGTCGGATATCAATATATAGATGAAGAGAGTTATATATTCTCTCCACCAACTGATTTTTTTTTTGAGATGTCCAAGATCAGTGTGAATAAAGAGAGCTCTATATTCTATCTACCAACCTTCAAATATGGAGTCTATGTGTTGTTTTTGCAGCACGCTCCAAATATTACAGGTATCGAGGGTTGGTAAGGAAACCTGATAGAGTGACTTTTTAAGCCCAAAACTTCAAACTGGCATATTTCATGGAGTTGGGTGAAAATCAGGAAGGCCACCTGAAATTTCCCGCCTAGCCTATGCATATCATAGATTATTATTTTATTTAAAAAAATAAACATTTTTTGCGAGGGAAAAAATAAACATTTAACAAGGTTATATGAATATTTTCAACATAATGGCCCAACTACTGGAGAATAGGGAATGTACTGGAGTTGCCCTTACCCGTGCATCCGTTTTCAAGGTATGAGTTGCCCTCGTATCTTTCGTTGCATCTCTACTCCTAATGGAGCAGTTGGTAGTTTCCGCCGGTCAATTTTCGTCCCACCAGATACGGTTAATTTTCGTCCTCGATCCCACCTCCCGCTACCCAGCGATTCCCCCCTTCCTCCCTCAAAACCGACAAAAAAATGGTATGCTACCACGAGGCCCGTTGTGGAACACTACGGTTCATCAACAGAAAATCATCCTAAAAAAATCCACGACGGTTAACCTACTAAAATTACTCGTACGAGCAATTCCTCCTGCCCCCGCCGCTCGCACGAACCATTTGCTAGGCCCCCTCGCACAAAAAAGCCCGGCTAGGGTTCCACCCACCGCCGCCTCCCTGCTCCACCGCCGCGCCCCATCTCCCGCTACACCGCTGCCCCCATCTCCCGCTCCGCCGCCGCCCCTACTGCTCCACCTATCTCATCTCTCTCTCTCCTCCGAACGTCCTGGTTTCACGAGTTCCGGCAGCCGTCGATCCTGTGGGACGCCATGGATCACCAGGCGCCACCATCACGGATCACCACCGCCGCGCCATTGCCGATCCTAGGGACGCTGCAGATCCTCAAAGATACACCGCCAATACCTGGGACGCGCGGATCTCGAGATGTCGCCCGCCCGCCCGTCGCGCTGATCCGCCTTACGCCCGGGCGCCACGGATCCCCACGGACCGCACATACGGCGGCGAACAACCAGAACCTCTCCTCCGTAGAGGACACCGCCATAGGTGCGTCGATCTTGACCTTCTCCTCCATTGTGGGAGTCTGCCTTGCCAGTACACAATGGGTTCTTTCTAGAGGTAATAGCACCCCAGGTACCCTAACTTGCACCCAATGTGATGATCTAGTCCCAAAGTTGCAAAACCAGACCAACTCATACCCCAACTTGCATCCAATGTGATGTTTTAGTCCCGAGCCAATCGAGCTCGCCAATTGGCTGCCAAGTGGCTGGGCGGTCAGGCGCTGTGATTTTGCACAAACCCCCCTGCCGTTTCACTGATTCAACCCGCAGTTACCTCCCACCTGAATTAAATCTGTCGGAGGAATCGAGTTCACGTCCGTTCGAGAGGGTTCACTTGGTCGCTGTCGGGGCGACAGAGCTCACGGGCTGGCGGGGCGATGGTGACGTCAGCATCCCAGGCCTCGCGCGTGGTGGAGGAGCATCTGGCCGGAGGGGAACCAGCGCGCTATCTCCTTCAGGTCCGCGCGGAGCGCGTCGTCATCGCCGGCCAGATCCTTGATGGCCATCTGCCATGCGGGGGTGTTGTCCATGGCGGCGGCGGCCGCGTGGAGCTCGGCGGCGAGGGTTTTCTTGGTGGAGTGGGGTGGCGTGGAGACCGAGGAGCGAGCTGCGACGTGGGTGGACTGGGAGCTAGGTGGAGTTGCTTGGAGTTGAGCTAGTGGAGTTGAGTTGGTTGGATTTAAAGGCCTAGGAAACCGAATCGACGGAGCGACCGAACTAGTGGAACGGTGGGTCTGCTTAACTATAGTGCGTGCTACTATCTGAACAAATCACTACTACTATCACACTGGCAATGCAGTTAGGTGTGCTATTCACAGGTCCTGGGTTCGATACCCAGGACAAACATTTAAAAAAATTATTTTTAATAAACAACAGCAGTATTCACTCCAGTACTCACTTAACAACAGCAGTATTGACTCCAAAACATTATTTAAAGTTTTTTTAGTCAAAAGCAGCAAACTTCACTTATGTTAACACCACAGAATTCAGTTAAATTCAATGAACAACAAAATTCAGAATTCAGCATATTTGTTTTTTTCCAGTCAATAGCGGCAAAATTCACTTGATTAACACCACGTAATTCAGTTAAATTCAGTGAACAGCAAAATTCAGATATGTGGCAACATCCAGTGAAATTCAGTGAACTCCTAATTATAATATTTAATTACAAAAAGGGCAATGTATGCCATGGTTTGCCATCCAGATATTAGGCAATATATGCCACAATTTGCCTTCAAAAAAGAGGCAATGCATGCCACAGTTTAACATAACAAAATAAGGCCAGTTTATGAGTTACATAAGTATAGGCCTTGTCAAAAAATGGTGGTGAGAACTGCCACTAGATCAGCAGGAAAATCATCAGGAGGAGCATTTAGGTCAGGAATATGACTGGCAATGTCATCTCCAAACATTATCCACCATGCCCTCTCACCTGCTTGGCCTCCTCTCCCTCTCCCAGCACCTGGATTTGCTCCTCTCCCTCTCCCAGCACCTAGATTTGCTCCTCTCCCTCTCCCAGCACCTGCTTGGCCTCCTCTCCCTCTCCCAGCACCTGCATTTGCTCCTCTCCCTCTCCCAGCACCTGCATTTGCTCTCTCCCTCTCCCAGCACCTTCACTTGCTCCCTCTCCTGACCCTGCATCTGCACTGGCACCTCTTCCTGGAGCTGAGACTGCACTTGCTCCCCTTCCTCTTCTTGCATTTGGATGTACCTCTCCTCTGCCTCTCCTTTTCTTTCCTCTTGCAATGTCGACAGGTTCTTGCCCTTGTCACGCCCTAGCAACATTCATTTCTCAGTAGTCACCACAGGGTTGTGGTATTTCAGCCCAATGTTGACAACAAATGAAGAGAGCTCAGGCGGTGGGCCATGGACCCTTTGAGGAGGTCTTCTTGCTCTTTCCCTTGGCCATGTTGAAAACCATGCTAGTTGGTGACTTCGATGGGATCCAGCCTAGGATCTGGCCTGTTTGGAAAGATGTTCTGCAAAGAAAAATGTTCAAATAAGCTCATTTTAGGGAGTTCATGCATTACAGCCAACTGTGCAAAATGAGATGCAACAGAAGCATACCTGAAGAAATGTTGGATCATC
Organism: Aegilops bicornis; assembly: GCA_021605145.1. Classification (NCBI taxonomy): domain Eukaryota; kingdom Viridiplantae; phylum Streptophyta; class Magnoliopsida; order Poales; family Poaceae; genus Aegilops; species Aegilops bicornis. Next base: position 111,034,385 of record CM038673.1, on the reverse strand, counting down.
ATAGTTATCATCAACAAGCTCTACTCATACGCAACTAGTGCTTCACGCCACCTGTAGTGCCCTTTCTGTTGTGGTCAGCTCTGCCACAAATTGAGCAGTGCATTGTCACACCTTTTTTGTTCAAATATTTAACACCATTCCTGCTTCTCTTCTCTTCTGGTGTTTTCTTCCTGTTTTTCTTTGGCCTTCCCAACTGTTTAGTGAAAACTGATGGATATACCTTGTCTCCATTCTGTTTCTCCCAATGCTTTGGATCTCTAAGTGGAACCAAAGTGTATCCATATGCTTTCAGATAATTCTCCACACTGTAGCAGTCATGAACCATTGTCACTGGGTCAATTCTCTCCTCCCTGCAACATGCTATACTATGGCCACATGGTACTCCAGAGAGCTGCCATCTCCTGCAGTCACAAGTGTGCAAGCACAAGTCAACTATATAACTAGAGTTACGGTGAACTCTGAACAATTGTTGGCTGACTTCAGAGAGACATGGCAATTAGCTTGACAAACTCGGTGTTCTTGTCTAGTTTCTTCATGATCTTTGGGCATATTCTACGCCTGCCCACTTCTCTATGGCCTCCTCTGTTTACTCACTAGCCTTTGCATTATCTTGTAAAAAATGTATTCCAGCATGGACAAGACTGGCATCTCTCTGCCCTCCAGAATTTAGCTGTTAAATACTTCAGAGTTATTGTTCGGCAGAATATCACACTTGGGAAAAACACTAAAAAATGATTTACACCATGTCTTTGGATCTAGTCTCTCAGTCCAATGGAAGGCAGCTGGACTGTGTCCATCCATTTTCTCACAGTTTTGGCTCCACTTAACCCTCGCTTTTGGTGCTCTTGCAATGGCCCACAGATCTTGCTTGATTGCTCTCCTTTGTGCTTCTCATTGAAATTCTGATAAATATACCTAACACAAAACCTATGCTCAGCATCTGGCTAGATTTTTTGCACATCATTGATCAAACCTTTCTGCTTGTCACTCATAATAGTAAAAGGAGCAGTATCTGTGATATTAAGGTCATCTCTCAATGTAGTGAGAAACCACTCCCAAGAACTGGTGCACTCTACTTCTACCCAACCCATTGCAATGGGGAAAATGCAGTCATTTGGATCAATACCCACTGCACTAAGCAACACTCCTTTAAACCTATTTTTCATGTGACAACCATCAATGAGAATAATAGGCCTGCATCCCTTGAGCCAACCCCTTTTGCATGCATCATAAGACCAATATAGAGTTTTCAGACATTTCCTGACCTGTGGGAAAACTATGTCTCTAACAACCTCGGTTGTGATGTAAGAAATGTAGACCAGTGGGTTGGTATTCCTCAGGTTCATGACCATAGTCCCTAAGCCCTCGAATCGCTCTTCTTCATCACCATGGATCTCCTTAAGTGATGCAGTTCTTGCCCTAGCTAGCTTCCATCTGTTAGGGGTGACATGAAATTCATTGGTGATCTTTCTTAAAAATGTACCTAGTGACATCTTGGTCATCTCTACGAACTCATTTATGAAATACTTGCCACAGGGAATTTTCTTTGTCAGTGACCTTATCTTCCATTTCTTCTGACATATATGTTCTCCATAGTAAGTCTTGATGACAAACCCCCCTGTCCTGTTGTCATTGCCAGCATACAGATACCATGGGCAACCATTTTCACAAACTGCTTCAAGTCTCCTCTTGTCATTCTTTAACTTCTTGATCTGCACTCTGTTTCTAACTGAATATGCAGTCAGTGCACGTCTTAGCTCAACCACATCAGCAAATACCATCCCTACTTTAAACACAGGGCAAATCATGTCCACCTTTGCATTGAAAGCTTTAAACTTGTACCTATGTTCATCTGCTTGTTCAGTTGATAGGTTGAGATCTTCATCCTCAAGCAAATATTCAGGCTCCACATCATCCTCATCCTGATCTGCTTCTTCATCAACATCAAAGTCAATGTTGTCATCATACAGATCATCATCACCATCATCTATGTCATAGTCACTGTCAATGAAATCAGAATCTGATACAACTACATCTTCTATAACTGTTTCTCCATCTTCAGTTAGCATGTTGTGCTCAGCACCCTCCATAAGCAAACTCTGTGGGTCTGTTCCAATTGGTGCAATATCTAACAAGGGATCTTCAGTTAGCATGTTCTGCTCAGCACCCTCAATAAGCAAATTCTCTGGGTTTGTTCCATTTGCTGCAATCTCTGACAAAGGATCTTCTACAAAAACTGAAACTAGGCTATGGGAAGGGGATGCACTTGCTGCTTCAAAACTTGCGCACACCAAGTCGACCTGAAGTTCTTGATGAAATCTGTATGGTCAACTGCACTACAAGCATCTTATGCTCATGGCAGCTCACGATCATATGCTGCACATCCTCATCATCGCTAATTCGATCAAACCATCTCGAGATTGGTTTATTTGGTTTCTTTGAAGTAGATGATGTGCTCACTCACAGGATATCCCAACCAAGCCAAGTGTTGTTCAAGGAATGCATAACATAAAGTGCCGAGTCAACAAAGTCTAACACCTCAACGAAGGGCTCCAAGATTACTCGTGTTTGTGATTGGGCCACAGAAAATTCCACCATGCTCAAGTTCCAGTGTAAAAAATGGACTGTCCACCCTTTCTCCATTTGCTGCATCACACACTGTTTTCAAAACAAAGATGCATCAGTTCAGAAACAAATATTCAGTTAACTGAATATTCAGTTAACTGAATAGATTAGTCAATTGCATAACATACTTGAACAACAGTAAAAGATTAAGCGAACCATGATCAAGTTCGGTGTAAAGGATTGATTAACTACAGTTCTTGACAAAATTGATAACTTCTGATGGCGAAAATATTCGATTAACTACGATGCTGAACCTATTCAACGAGCTGAGATAAGCGAACATATTGATGAACTAAATATAAACTAACCATAAATGAAATACACCATTAGCACAACATTAACACAAACCATTCAATTTATGCGAAACTTAGCTGCACATACCATTAGCATTACCAAAACTATACTAAATGGTGTAACAAAATAGCCAACTTTATACTCTTTACAAAACATCTTCAACAGCAAAAAGGACTTAAATTTCACAACACGAGCAGATGCTTGAGTAGAATACAGGCTAAAACAGCAAGATAAGCCAACTACAAAGGCATTAACATCTAATTTGTCTGCCATAAACCCTAGATATCGTGTCGAACCTAAACCTAAATTCATCGGCCGAAACCCTAGCTTCACTTCGCAATACATGACCCTACTCAAAATACACCACTAGACGACCCCGATTCGAGCACAAATGGACGTGATTCGAGCTGCAAACGGCGGGGCGACGAGTTCAGAGGAGCAAAGCAGAGGAGAGGAGAGGGAGGAAAAGAAAACAGAGAGACGGGGTGTCGAGGCTCACAGTAATCAGGAGGGAATGCTCCGAACGGCCGGACGATTTGAGCAGTTGCGGGCGGCTCCACGCCGCCGGCGCGATAACGCTCGATGTCGACGCCACCATCGCCCGCCAGACGCGTGGAGCTCTGCCGCCTGACAATACCAAGTGAACCCTCTCGAACGGACGTGAACTCGATTCCTCCGTCAGATTTAATTCAGGTGGGGGGTAACTGCGGGTTGAATCAGTGAAACGGCAGGGGGGTTTGTGCAAAACTGCAGGCGCTGACCGGCCCAGCCACTTGGCAGCCAATTGGCGAGCTCTGATTGGCCTGGGACTAAAACATCACATTGGATGCAAGTTGGGGTATGAGTTGGTCTAGTTTTGCAACTTTGGGACTAGATCATCACATTGGGTGCAAGTTAGGGTACCTAGGGTGCTATTACCTCTTCTTTCTAATTCAGACCTTGCTTGCTTATTATGACATGTTCTTTGCCATGGTGAGCACATCACGATACTTTCGCTGTCATGACCTTTGTATGCCATTAATTTTGTTTAGGAGTCAGTTTAAGTGGAGATCGAATGGTTTTTAGATTAAGTGGAGAATCTTCTGTAGTGTATTGTTGTTCAACTGAGACATATGCAGCGGGCATGAAGGCAGCAAGTTACTATACATTCAGAATTCATGTAGTTATAAACAGGAAAAAGAGACAATGCTACCGCCCGTTGGCTTGGCTGCGGCCACCGCTCCTGCCGCTAAGCCGCTAAGCGCCAGAGCGTCCGTCGCCGCCGCCACTTTGGCCGCCCGGGTTCGCTGTGGTTCGCCGCGTTGCATGCGCCTTGGCTCGTGGTGTGTGCTATATTCATCTGTTCCTGTTCGTACCTTCGATGACTGGTTCGGTGTGTCGTGCGTGTAGGTCGTATGTGCAGCCATAGCGAGAGCACAACCCAAATAATGAGCCTTCTCACAATTCACGGCCCAACATCAAAGAGAACTCTTTCTGTGATTTATTGCGCTTGTCATCCATCGATTGAGCATATACGGGTATGTATATTATAGTATATTTTGCCGGAAATAAAGGACGGGCTGGTGCTCGCCTGCCCCTAGTGAGAGCTCCACCGGTGCTATCGCTAATATCCTTGTCCTGTAGTAGCTTTATTATTTCTCCCACCTTTTACGCTACATGTGTAAATGTAGTTACATTTGAGAAAACAAGAGATATTTGGTTGGGATTTTTTTTGACATATCTTTGTTATCTGGGTATCTAAATTATTGTTGAATGCATCTTCATGTGAGAAAATGTGGACAGCTACAGGAGAAACATAAATTTTGTCATATAAAGTTGGAAGTGTTGAACTGCTCAAACTTTCTACTTTGCAAACAAATATAGTGATGCAAGGTATTCAGATGTCTGTTGTTGATGAGAATTTACATTGGGTTCAACATTAAATTAGTGCTTAATTGTTGCCTTGGTGATTGCTACTATTTCATTACATCGGAAAGATGTCTCTGTTGGAATGTTTCATAGTTTATGTTTTTCAAAAAATCCGTTATATACATATATCTACCTCATGTAGATGCACTATCAAATTGTCTCATTAATTCCTTGCCACATTATTTTATGCAGGCTGGCTTGCCCTAATTTTATAAATCCTGCCAAATTTCTAAATCTTTGTTCATATGCAGCTGGAAGAATTCCAAGATAGACCATTGCTTCAAGGTTGGGAGCGGCCACGACATAATTGACATCAAAACCAGATCAGGGTCCTACATATCCGGTATTGCTCGGTGAGATTTCTATTTTCCAATCCGTTATATACCTATGATTTATTTGCTACATGAGGTAGTGACGGAATCACCTTTACAATGCCAAACTAAATTTCTATTTCTACAATACTAGCTACTAGCCAGTAACATGTGTTTACACTCTCATCAGTTGATAGAGTGATTAGTCATAGTAAACTATGTGCCAGCTTATGTTAGTCCAATCAATCTATCTTTTACTAGCATTCCCCATTGTGTAAATTGGGATTATTTGCACCAGCCTGCATACACTCGTAAAACATGGTGGGGAAGACAAGCAAATAGGCACCGGCGGAGCTATGGCAAGGCTCAAAGGGCCATGGCCCGCCCTGGGCTGGAACGAAGAGGAGTTTTACATGAATTTATCCCACAATAATGCATTGATTTTTAATTTGGTGGCGCTATTTGCACTATCCAGCCTGCCAACATTTTTTAGGTAACTCCACCACTGCAAATAGGTATCACGATGGTTGCTGCCTAGAGGGAAGTGAAAAGAGAAGACACAACATGGAGAGGAAGACAAACAGATATATCACTTGTTGCTTTATATCTTTTGTTTGAGCCTTGCTACCGGATTGCTCTTGCAATTGAGGTTTTCGATGAGCGTTTGATTACATAGATAGGCTCTTTCTGATGACACCAAGGCCTACGACAATGAATAGGCATACTAGTTTCAAAATGGGTAGGTATAATCTTTTCAAAATGAGCATGCATCTTCCCTTTCTGAATAATGGCAACATTAATTTGTTTACTTGTTAAGCTTTCCCTTGAATGACTTACTATTGTTATGCACTTACGTTAAATGAAATTTTTATCGATTTTATAGTATCCTACAATGGTTTACAAGTGGTGTGGCTCCTTACACTAAGATGATCGAGCAGAGATCTAGAGTTCTCAACACAGGTCGATGACGCCTCCTCGAGATCCACTTCTTCGCAACCCCCAACCCTGGTATAGTATGAAAAATCTACAAATAAATTAGAAGAATAAGTAATTATTGAATGCTTATGTTTGTCGGTGTAGTAGTCCTTTTAAGTCCAGTCCTAGAGGATGTTGCTTTACGCTTCCCTTTATTTGAGTGACTTTCATGCTAATAATATAGTAGATAGATCTTATTAATACTTCTAAGTGCATAATATTTTGTGAAAACCTTACATTTTATAGTGTAGTTCGTCTTACCTTTTGTGTGGGCCTGTAGGTGTGTGCCTCATAACTTTTCTGTTTCCTATAAATTGTCCTTGTTTTGTTTCTTATGTTTAGGTTTAGATTTTTTTCTTCAACCTACAGGCTCACTGAGGTTTTCCTTCAATCTTCTACTTTGACCTCTATATTTTCATGTGGAATGTTCAAGAAATATCCAAGAGAAATACAACTGCACTCAGCTTCAGAACATGCACTGGAAAAAATGTGTTGTTTTGGTTTGAATGATGACTCTACCTGTCGTAGAAGTGTGTCGTAGAAGCGTATCAGGAATACATGGACGTGGATATGCATTATGGTTGTATTATGGACGTGGATATGCTCGCCATATTAGCTATATCTTTTTCATATTTTTTTGAGTTTGTTCTCGGGGGTGGGTTGTGGCTGTTTGATAACGGTCCAATTTGGTTGTTTTATGATCTCGTCAAGATATTTCACACCATACAGATTAACTATCACCAGTTTTAGTTAATGATTCCTGATATTTATATCCCAATGGTTATCCGTCCACACAGTTGCATGCAACTACAAGTATAAACTAATTTTTTAACTTCCATTTCTTGATCAATTGACATTGGAAAGTTAGCACTATTAACGCACTCTTTTTAGAGCACTGCTAATACACTAAAATCTATTTGAAACATATTTTATGGAACACAAAGATTACTTTTTGATATATGTGAAATCTAAACTCCTCTACACTAGAAGCACAAAGAAACATGAAATGAAACCCCACGTTGGAACACGTAAAAACAGATTTGATGTTGATCTATGATATACCCCATAAACTGCAAAATTTAGCATGCTTGTGATGGAATAAAGTTTTAATCAAGGTGTTCTTTTCGAGCAAAAACACAACATTTTATTCTTTTCCCTTGATTGCATGCCTCATTATTTAATCACCGATGCACATATGCTGCTTCATGTTTCAATCATATTTACTTCCTCTTCCAAGGAATTTATGGGCAGATGTGTTCAAATGCTTTTATCTTTTGAACATGTTTTCATATGAATGAGCTGAAGTCATTTCCCATAAACTGTGGTGCTTTTACTTTTCGTTAAGGTTGCTCGACCAATGCTGTTCAGTGATTGTGTGCACTCCACATGCATCGCCTTCGTCGAGTAAGAAAAACATGTTTTACTTCTGATTATTTTCACATAATCTTCTTTTGGTTATTTGATTTTCTTTAGGTTTGTCCCCTTAGGCTCCTCTTATTCCCTCAATAAAGTTTGGCCTTGTGGCAACTCACGGGGACATACCTCGACAATAGCTATTTCAAAAAAGAGGCAAAAGGAGCGCATGATATATATCATTTCATATATCATGGCAGCAAAAACACATTGTGGTGGTCGCTCTTAGCTATGACGATGTGCATTCCTTAGCACCGGGCATTGGCATGGGACGTCGTGGAGAGGAGAGGAGGGGGCGGGTGACACCGTGGAGGGAAGGAGAGATGGCGGTGAGAGGAAGGTACGGGTTGAATGCCGTGGCATCGAGGGGAGGCAGCAGCAAGAAGCCGTGGCGAGGAGAGATTGTGGGGATGAAGCCATGATGAGGAGAGCAGGCCGGGAAAATGAGATGTGAGTGTGAACGTTTTGCCGTGCAATAGGAGTCAGAGATTGAACTGTTTTGTTTATTTTAAGATGAGAAGAAAAGGAGCTGTTGTTTGCTTTTTTAGGGAAAAGCGACTGTTTGCTGTGAGAAAAAGATCACATACTTTTTTATACAGTGAAAATAACACATACCCTAGCAAGTTATTTTCGGAGAATAATTACCAAAAACTAATTACCAAGTGAGCTGCTTACTAAAATTCAGATGCGACTTATACTCTACTAAAAAGCAGATGCCACTCCCTCGGACTAAATATGTTGTATATGGGCTTATTTTATTTTTTATTTTAATATGTGTTTATATATTCACTTTTGTAGATTAGAGATAAGAACTTTGGCTTCAGATGATGCTTTGAAACTGTCAATTGACAAATCTTTATGATAGGCGGACTGAAAATTCATCGAGTTTTGCACAATTAGAAGAGATATATACAAATAGTGGTTCTTCTTTATATATTTGTTGCACATGACAATATAGAAGACATATTTTCATATATGCTTATTTTTGCAGAGTATGAGAGAGATGAAAATGTATGATGTCGACATTCAAAAGGAATACTTAGACAAGGTTTCCAGCATGGTGTTGTTGGAAGTGGCCTAAAATTCACCGAGTTATATATGTGCAATCACAATAAAAATTAAAAGGCATGTGGCAACGCACGGGCATTCTATATATATAAATACATACACACACACACACACACACACACACACACACACACACACACACACACACACACACACACACACACACACATATATATATATATATATATATATATATATATATGCATATACATATATAATTTATTCTACGCCCTAGGTGATGAATAGTTATTCTTCACCCCCCTCTATTTTACCATCAATACACCGTAATTCTATGTTCCGTAAGTTTTGTCTTATTTCTGACGTAAAAAGAGACCGTAAGAAAATATATAATCGTTGTAAAAAATATTTTATGTTATGTAAAATTACAAACGTAAAAACATAGTGTAAAATACACATAAACTAAAAAATTTCTTATGTTATGACCTATATTTTTATTTTGTATGCCAAATTTTACGTAGTGAATCAATAGGAATTTAAGTATTTGAATTCCAAATATAATTTAATTATGAAATGATCGTAAGATTACCTTGGGTGAAGAATAATTTATTCTACACCCTGGGTGATATATATATATATATATATATATATATATATATATATATATATATATATATATATATATATATACATCTGGGCAATTCTGTTACGTAACAGAATATTATTTTGTTACCCTACTTGAACTGATGAATTCAACTGGTTGAACTGATGAAATTCGAGCGGTTGAACTGATGCTTTCTGTTTTTGTTAAAAATCGTCTTCTTTAGTTCAAATTTTTTTGCAAATTTTTTTGTCGAAACGGGGCGTGCAATATGTTGTTGAAAAGCTCTTGATATCTAAATTACAATCTTATAATTTGTTTTTGCAAAAAAATTATGGTTTTTTCAAAACCGAAATCACGAATCGTATTTTGGACTTAATTTTCAAACGGTTTATCGAAATTGAGCAAATGAGATGGCGTTGGAAAGCTTGTGAAAATCCGCATCTTCCATATATCTACTATTTTTTCAAATTCTGTATGATTTAAAAGTAATTTGAAAAATGGTGAAATCCTGGGCGAAACGTATTTTCGCTGTTTTTTGCAAACGCTTTGTCGGATTGACGCAAATGATACGGCGTTGGAAAGCTATGGAAAATGCGCAACTTTTTCGTATTAAAAGGTTTTTCTAATTCCTTATGGTTTAAAAACAAATTCGAATACGGTCAAATTTGATTTCGAACGCGATTTTTTAAAAAAGTTTGTTGAAATAAGGCAAATAATATATCGTTGGAAAGATATTGGAAATGCGAAACTTAGTCATGTTGAATATTTTCTCAAATTCGCAACTGTTGAAGAGTAATTGTGAATACGGTGAGACCCATCATGTTGTTTTTTTCGGTCGGAAAACAGAGTACTCGTACTGATCTATTTTGTGTGTTTGTACTGTGGTATTTTTCACAGTAGTTTTGAATGGTTCCGAAAATAGAGTACTTGAACGGATACCCGTATGTTTTTGTACAGAGCGTGTTTTCACATAGTAGACTTTTACTCTGTATTTTCCGGTATGATTTTCCTCGTAACCTCTCAACGGTTTACGATATCATCGTCCCTGAACTTGCATGGTTCTATATCGTTGAACTGAATGACATTTTATTTAAAGAAAAATATTGTGTGTTTCTTTTTTTCAACTCTAACGTTTTTTTCAACATTGTTCTGGACTTCTCTCATTCCGTGACTTGAACTTTCAACATTTGAATTTCCATAGGGTTTCTTTTTGTTTGAGCTTTTTCCTAAAACTTATCTCGAACTTCGTGTTGAACTTACAACTTTTTAAGTTGTGAACTTATTGTGTTTTTACAATTCCAAAGCTAGCAAGTAGTAGGAGATTTACCCAACAAAGGGGTTAATTACATGGAGCAGCCGCAGTAGTACCAGAGTCTGATCGATAGCTAGCAGCAATACCAGTGATCACTAATACACATACACATGAACTGATAACCAACTTGCGCACGACCTGACAAACAAGAAAATGCATTAACCGACAAAAAGAACACAATACACATGAACTGATAATCCCCACGGCTGATGGCAGAGCTTTGTAGCATCTAGGTTCACCCGTTTACTGAAAGTAGAACTTCTGAGTTTTATTAATTCAGGTGATGTTTAAATGCTCACCATTTTGGCCTACATCAGAATACTCACAACACAACAATATTTGCTAAAGGTCCTGCAATTACAGAGTTACAGAACAAATTCTTTGTCCAACGACAATGTAAGAGTCATGACCAGTAATCACAAACAACACTAGCTCGACCGCCCAGCATGTGTGTGCGGCAAGGGGAGGAGATACTATGATGCTAGATGTGTAGAGACAACAAGCTCACACATAGAAGACGATGGACGACTCACGCAGGAGGCCTCGAACTGCTCTCCTGTTGCCACCGATGGCTATGGATCATGCAAAATCCTGACCAAAAGATCACATTTATTTTCACGAAACTAATCTCTTGTACTTGCTCCAAGATAATCTTCGAACCTCCTACAAGAACAGTCATTATTTTAAAGTCCACATGAATACCTACAAGCAATGATCACAAACATTTACAGGACATTCTTTTAAAGAGCTATGCAAGAATAATTAAAATAGGTGAAACAAATATCATCTAGATTCTAGCAACAACCGTTTTGCATGATCATTGACATTTGGAATAGCATCCAACAACTATCAGAGTTCCGTAAGACCACATTTGTACTTACTATGACGATGTACTTGTGCTGCGCAAAAACATACATGGAAGCACAAAATAAACATTTAAATACATTGGTGCTCACAGGAATAGTCACAAACAACTAAAGAGCATGTTTTTTTCACATCTTTCCCAACTACTCAGTTAGCAGAATACCACATCTATGCATTTTAATAGCAGGAGCAAAGAAAGAGAGAGATTGCTGTGAGAGAGTGCCATTGACGCACACATAGGACTACCATCAGCGCTCAACTTGGACGGCTGCCATCAACCATGGTGGACGGCTGCCACCAAAAAAACAAATTGCAAACTACAAAACTACGAATAGGCCAAACCGGTAAGCACATCAGAATCATAAGCAATCCCACCAGGTACAGGCACACCCTCCTATTCACAACTCTGAAGTATTGATGAACCCTGTTCTCAAAGATAATGCCATATTGTGGGATCATTTAAGTGCACAACTAAGAGCACTATGAGACAGAAATATTGTACAACTACAGCGACAAGTGCAAAAAAGTACAACATTGGTAAAAAAAAGTAGATTCTTTGTGACAGCAGGGCAGATGGCAACTTGGTTATTCAAGTTCCAATTGCTTAAATCAGACCGTTCTAGCTTAGAATCTAGCTAACACAAAACAAATCTGAAGCAGTCGGCCTAGCCACACCCCCAACATAACTAATTCCACCAGAAGAGCCATTTGCAACCTACATGGCCTTCGCTCGACCAAGATCTTAGCAGTCCTCACACGGGATCCAGGCATTGGAGCAAGAAGTGACAGCTTGCCAAAGTGTGAGGAGGGGCTCGTCCGGTGGCGTATCAAGGAGAGATTGCGGTGGCATGCTGAGACCGTGATGCGGGCGCCCCTGAACTGATGTGAATTTTCTTGCGAAACTGCTGTGCAATCGTGCAATGAGTGAGCTACCATATAATATAAAGTTGAGCTCTCTCTAACACACATCAAAATATTTTTTACGGTTGTTCTGTATGAACTAATGACAGAATACACATTGAACTGATAATAATATATTATTTTCTCATATAGGAAACATGTTCTTCTCCACATGAACTGATACTCTAACACACAGAGAATTGTTTCCATGCTAAGAACGGAGGATAAAATAAATAGTGATTTTCCAGGGTCTCATTGCAACCTTGCTTCCTATTCAATTAAGGATTCATGTGACACTTGCTTCCCCTTTCATCAGTACTAGTACGACTCAACAATAAGTTCAGAATTGTAGACGACATCCTTGTCAGTACGACTCATCAGTACTATATGGATGTTAGTTTTAACATTAAGAATAGTACTGATCAGTACTAATATTTTTGTGTAAGTTGTACTGATCAGTACTACTACTTGTCGTACTAATGAGCAGTACTGATCTAGCTAACATAAAGATTTTTTTCATCTAGTGGATTTTTAACATTATATTAGAAAAAGAAATCTAGAGCAATTATCTTGTAGAACCAATAAAGAAATATAGCGGAGAAGCTCCAAACACAACCCGCAATCATCAACTGAAGTTGTGTTCTTACTCTGACCAAGTTCAGTTTTCTTCAGAAAAATGGATGAAAAATAGCATCAGCTTTGCCATCAAATTTTTAGCATGTATGGGGACGGACAGGTGATGAGAGGATGGACCTTCTAATGGTGGAGAAGAACTACGATCTGAGCGGTGGCAGGAGACGTACTAGTGTAGGACGCTGTCGATGGTGCAGCGTTGTCCACGGAGAGTCCTCCCAGGTGGCGCTCACTATCTCAAATCAGAAAAAGACCGACGACAATGGTGCGTGAACCAGTACGACGGACGCTGGGCACGAACCAGCGTGAACCAGTACGACGGACGCTGGGCACGAACCAGCGTGAACCAGTACGACGGACGCTGGGCACGAACCAGGACGCCGGCTACCGGATCGTTGAAGGGATCGAGGGTGCCCTGCACGCAGCCCTTCTGGTGACCGACGACGGAGCGTGCAGTTGTACTGCCGAGAGGAACAATCTCGACCCAGCGGCTCCCTCCTGCAGCCGCGGGTGGCGTGTGGGAGGGAGGCGACAACGGTGGTGCGGGGATCTGGGGATGGCCGGCGGGGCGCGATTTCGGGGATGGCCGGCGGCGCGCGGACCTGGGGGTGGGCAGCGGCGCGCAGACCCGAGTGTGGGTGGCGGCAAGCTGGAGGAAGGAGGTCGCCGGCGATGTGGAAGGAGGAGGCTGGCTGGGCGGCGCAGGACGTCAACAAACGCAGTGGCGGTGGTGCGCGGGTAGGGAGGGGCGGGCGGCCGGTGGCGACAGCGCGTGGGGAGGGAGGGGTGGCCGGTCGGTGCCGGCAGCGCGTTGGTAGGAAGGGGCGGCCGGCCGGCGGTGGTGGCGCGCGGGTAGGGAGGGGCGAGCGGCCGGCGGCGGCATCGCGTGGGTAGGGACTAGGAGGGAGTGGTTCGGGGTGAGCTTGGTTTTGTTTTTTTAGTTTTTCCATTCGGGTGGGGCGGCCGGTCTGTCGAGATTCAAATATTCTGTTACCGGTAACAGAATAGCCATGTCATATATATATATATATATATATATATATATATATATATATATATATATATATATACCTTCAACTACTGATTTCTATATAATGATTGAATTGGCTTTAATTCAAATATTTCCATTTTACTGGAACCAAGCGGTACCGTAAGTTAGAAAATCTGAACTTGGTGAATGTGGTTTCTTGTTTCTTTCTTCTTTGGGCCTATTATTGCTAAAACAACATTAATGTCAACAAGAGAGTTGCAAAGGAAAATGGAGCTTTAGAAGATGTGCATTATGCAAGGCAAAATCTTTGTTTCTGAAACTGTTATCTCCTCGAGCCTCTTTGACTCAAAGGAGTTTCAAATGAATTTCAGAGGATTGCAGTCCTTACGATGAAATTTCCTATATTGCTTATTTGATTTGTGGGAATCGTTCCATTGTAATGATGTAGCAGGAAAGTTTTGTAAGAATCCAAACATCCACCAATAACTTTCTTTTACAATCTGTTGAAACAAATAAGTTCATTTCTTTCTCAGTTCTTTGTTTTGCACATGCGCGTGTCTCTTTTCCCCAGGTTCTTATTTATGTGCACTACTACTTAAAAAGCTTGTTTGGCCACATATGCAATCCTAATACCCTGATCTTTGTGCTCAACGGACTCTATTTTCTCAAGAAAATTCCACTTGACAAATCACACCAAAACTGTGCTACTCTAGGTAAAGAATTACTCAATTGGTGATCAATACTTTATGAGTTCAGTGAAATGTAAGATAGAGTGACCGTCATCATCCGTGAGGCTACAGAGTGGACGGACTACACTCCTGCCCTCACTATTGACTGGATTATGAGCCAAAGGAAGGCAATGAGATATGGCCGGCTTCTCCTCAAGCGACACCACAAAACCGTTACACTAGGGCTATGTTAGATTCGTCCACAAAGTTAAAATACCAGAGAAGTTCACTTTGATATTAAATGACTCTTTGTAGAGATGTTGCGACCACCTGCACGTTGATGTTGGTGTTTACATGCGGCTTTTGAGATTATTTTCCATTTTTGCTAGCGTAATATTTCCTAACTGGAGTGTTACACAATGAAATTCGTTGATGTTTCTCATGGAGAGGATTTGAAGATGTTGGCTGTTGTTTCTTCATGATACACATTAAATTTTAGAAAGCATTAAGCGAAGGTATGAACCCTAGGTTCTTAATATTTTTCACGTTTGACATTTTATTGTATACCACGTTCCTAGATTTCTTTGATCAATGCCAATAGAATGTTTAATCACTTCTCGTAATCAGAATGTACAGGCTACCTAGATTCAAATAGTCTATTTTGTATGTTTGTTCAGGGTAGTTGTTCAAGGTGCCCTATTATAGCCTTACAGGGCATCTTTTTAAGACCGCGCCTGCTCATGCTCAAATAAAGTTGTTTTCGTCCCTAATTTTTTTACAACGCCTGATTTTTGTGCCAAAAATTTGGCAGCTATTGTTGATGCTCTAGGAGGGCAGACAACCCCCTACTGTTGCTCTTGGCTCAGCCGCAAGGATTCAAATGAATGAGGGACCTAATCGACGATGGTGCTTTTCTGAATCTTGTTTGTTGCATATGGGTGGAGAGATAATGTTCATATATCTTGCTTCAGTTGATGCACTGATTCATGTACAGTATGGAGCACCCTGGCATCATAGGTACCTACTTATCTCCCACCTCTCTGTTTTCTTCAGTTGTGAAGGTGTGCCGATCTTGATTTGAGTTCTTCTCTTATGTTTTGTGGATCTTCCTATTTTGAACCTTAACACGTCGTATGTATGTGTGCCAATCTGAAAATGCTACATATTGCATGCTGCTAAAATTACCAAATACTAGGATGTGTAGTACAGTGAATGGAAGTTAGCAAAATTAATTAGTACTATAAAGTGCAAGTTATATATGTTATTACAGTTATATCTAGCTACTCAACAAACAATTTCCAAGACTGATCTGTCCATGCATGTGCAGGTGTGCGCTTCACTAAATGAATCATCATGCAATATTCCTACTTCAATATATACTCAAGGCAGCCACTCATTTATATATAAAAATTCCCGCGTTGCTTATTCTCCATGGTGATAGCCCAACCTCATTTATGAAATATTAGGGCCAACATAGGGCTCCGACAAACTTATGCAGATGGTGGTGATGTCCTCCTCTGGGGATGGAGGGACGGATCTATGGGTATCATGAAGAAGCGCTTGGTTCCACAAGAGAACTGAGGTGCTTGTGGCGGGGTGCTTGAGGTGAGGTGACGGCAGGGCTGGCCGAGCAGAACAATCTCATTGGCACCAACTCCTTGCCTTCGTCATCACCAATTGAGATAAGGTGCAAAAGGATATCTCACTTATCTCTTATTCAGTCTGTTGGCTGCAGATTTAGCAATGTTTTGTTTGGCAGATTTAACAATTGTTGGATTGTACTCCCTCTGTAAACAAATATAATAACGTAGGGAGCAAATCTGTCACATATAGCAGAATTGGAATAACATGGATTGAAATTTCTTGAATTTATAGGATTATTATTTTTCAACAAAGTCAGACGTTACCTTAGGAAGAAGGTTGTCCAAAATCTTGGCCACATAAAGGATGCGTAGTTATTGATTTTGAAATAATGTAGTGCATTAGCTAATTTTTTTCATTAATTTCTGAACGCATTTATGTGTAAGCCCCGTCGCGATATTTGTTCCTCCTTTTGGTGATATAGGGCGGTGAGCTTTCTCCATCTCCACTCTTTAACACGGATTGGTTCTGCATTTTGCATCAATGACTTTGGATAAGAAGTGAATGTTTCTATCTGAATATTATTGAGTTATTGTTGCTTTGTCTAGATCGATTTATTCATTTGGAAAATTCAGTACTTTCTTAACAAAAGTAATAACAGGACTTGGTCGGGGAGGGAGTAGAGCCGGTTAATTCAATATTTTCTGAACAACAACAATAAAAGGACTTATCCAGTTATAATTTTTTCCAGTAAATGATGGAAATATATATGTATTTTTTCTCCCAATATGCTATGGTCATCTTGTTGCTATGCATATAAAATTTCATGGCCAGATGAGAAGCTGAGAGTTGGCTCTCCTATCTACATGTCTATCTTGCTTTGACAAGGTGATGTAAATATCCAAGAAATCATGTGAGCAGCTCCTGTATGTCAATATTATCTTTGGCCATTCTGCTATTTGTGTGTGATTTTTTCCCCCTATTCATTATGACGATGAAATTCTAGAGACGACCAGGTACTGTTCTGAAGCCACGATATATCCTATTATCTATTGATTTGATGTCCGGTGAGCAGTTTGTCATACATGCTTTCAACAAAATTTAGAAATGCCAATGCTGCTGGCCTGCATGTTGCCGGACCTGGTGCACACACAATCACCAGAACAAGTCGTTCCAGACTTGAGGTTCATCTTTATGATTTTATTTTTGCAATGCAAACCTGGAGCCTACCGTACAAACTAAAAGCATGCTTATATCCAGATGTAGTGCATACCCAGCCTAAAGTGATTTTTTCCAGTTTGATTTATTTTATTACTAGGGAAATTACCAATGGATGAGTGCTCTCTCAGAGCTGCAATCAAAAGTTATTGCAAATGGTTTGTTTGCTTTTTATTTATCTTTATAGGTTATGAGGTCTGATTGTGCTTCCATTTTGAAATTGTTGGAAAGCTTAGGTTTCCTGATCTAGCTAACAAACCAAACAGTCTATTTAACAACAAGACAATAGCATATCTGTATGTACGTACCTTGGGTGCTACATTTTCTAGCAGCAAGATAGTAGCATATCTATATGCACCTTGAGAGTTACATTTTCTACCAGCGCTTGTACTACTATTACTATGGGGCTTGTGTGGATAAGGTAATTTCTTTTATAGTTATTTTTTTAGTGGGCTAAGTTTGGGTGCTGGTTGGGCCGTGGTGGATAGCTAATTTGGGCCTTGTGCAAAATTTGCTCAACGATTGAAATGCTAGACTCACATGTGTAGGAATTTATGATAAAAAACATAGATATTAAAAGTATACATACCTCATAGAAACAATGAAAGTGTGTGTGTGTGTGTGTGTGTGTATATATATATATATATTAAATATGGTTCATAAAAATAAATATTTTTTATACTTAATTTACATATACTAAGGGTATCACAATAAAATTGAGAGAAAAAACAAATATACTTGGTTGAAGAAGGTTTGTTTGCATGTCTTACCACGAGGTCAGAAGTTTTGCGAGAAGGAAACTATCCAGACGTTGGCACTCTGGTGAAACGGTACAAAATTGATCAAGCTGGTTTGCGCAGTGTGTATTGTCTGTTACATGTTTTAAGACCTTCGGCGTGAAATTTGCATACTAACTACATATATTGTTTGTGCATGATGAGTATGAGTTGAGGAAGCAGTTTTTATTATACCTGCTAAAACACCGTGGAAATGAAGCTAAAGATAACTTCCCTGATATTGCTAAAGAATTTCTTAAGCGCATCATCTAGATATTGATAATTTTGTAATAGATGTTCAGCTGGAACATGGACATGTCATTAGTCTTTCTTTTTCTTATCAATTTTCATTGCAAAATGGACTTCAATTATTCAGTAATTGTGTTTGTGTTATATTGTTTGTGCATGTGAAATTTAACATGTAACTCTTGTAAACTTTTTCA
Organism: Aegilops bicornis; assembly: GCA_021605145.1. Lineage (NCBI taxonomy): Eukaryota > Viridiplantae > Streptophyta > Magnoliopsida > Poales > Poaceae > Aegilops > Aegilops bicornis. The sequence goes on along the minus strand of CM038673.1, from coordinate 111,015,843 downwards.
AAAACCCATGGCAACGCACGGACACTCTACTAGTATGCAGTAATATCCCACCCCGTTGGTGGACATGGCGCACTCACTGCGGTTGCTCATGCAAGCGTATCCTGGCGTCTTATCCGGCACAGGGCAGGACGAGGAGTTAATACCATTATTGCGGATGGCCCAGTCGAGCCAAAGTGGCATGCTCCATCGCTTGGCCGGGTCCGGCTCCGGCGTCCTCTCCAGGTCGGCGGCCATGAAAATGTAGTGGTCCTTCTGCACGATGAAGGCGTAGCTGCAGGAGTGCCTCAAGTCGATGCGCGCGCGCGCCCATTTCTCGAACCTCATCCTGCTGGGGCTTTTGAGAAACGGCGAGATTTCGCTGCGGCAGCATCCGACGCTGTTGCACATGCCGTCCCGCGGCTTCTGGACTCTGTTGCAGTAGGCCACGCACCCGCTGAAGTAGGCGACGGTTGACTCGTTCTGGACCTGGGACCTCGACTTCCCTCTGCTGGCGTAGACGAGGGTGTTGCAGCCCAGGACAAAGAGCTCATTGGCGGTCTCGTTGAAGCGATACACGCCCAGCTCGTTGACCTTCAGCCTGCCGTCGAAGCTGCAGGCGGTCTCATTGCCGGCCGCGTCGAAGCACTGGTGCGCCACAGGCACCAGCACCTGGACCTTCGCGCTCGGCGCCACTGTCAGGTGCAGCACGCGCACGGGCTCGGCGAGGTGCGTGTCGCCTCCAACGGTGGCGTCCGACAAAAACGGCGTCATGTTGTTGCAGGCGATCTCGAAGCCAGGACGGAAGCAGCCGGCGCCGATACCGAACGGGTAGGGGACGTCGATCTCGCCGCATAGCGCCTGGCAGCCTGGCTTCGCCAGTGAGCTAGAGGCAGTGGTTACCCATGCAGCTAATGGCAATAGCACCAACATCCATGCCATCGACGACATTGTTCGTTCAATTTGGGTGGGTGGTTAAGCCTCCGTACATTCTCTTAAATACAAGGGTGAGCCCTGCACTCACCACTGGGCAATTGAAAATTGTACTGTATTTCTGAACTTGTGAAAAACCCGAAAACAATTACACGTACTCCACCCAAAAATCTAACTGGTCTTGTTCATTAATTAATTTACAATCTAAACTAACTACAGCAGGGAGTACGTTCAAAAAAAAAAAAAAAACTACAGCAGGGAGTTGATAGCTTGTTGCCGTCAAGGGAAGACTCGTAACTGGCCAGCAGCAGGGGCAATGGCCGGCAATAACATTTCTAATCTATGTGTGAGATCATTGCCTAACCCGGAAGGATTCAAACAGTCAAAGGTAACTTGGTCCGTAAACACATTTTAACAATCCAGGACGGCAGGCAAGGCGAACGTTTCTACGGAGTTTACACATTGGTCGACGAAGGCTACTGTACGTAGCATGATAGCAGCCTCACCATTTTTCATGCCTCGCGATGTTTGGAACCATAGTGCAAATCAAGTCAAGGGACACAGTACTAAACGTTAATCCGTCGCAAATGTTGTTTATGCCACTATCGTGCAGGGAGTTGATGGCTCTTGTTGCCATAAAGGGAAGGCTCGCTATGCTAAAACAACTGGAAGGCCAAAAATTCATCTGATAACTAGACAGCGGAAATCTAAAATGTAAAATTAATAGTGTTCCACCCTGCGTGGCTAAAATTGTAACGCATGATTGTATGAATGTTTTAATTTAATGCATATATGGGAGGGGTTTAAAAAAAGTGAAATTAAGGATGGCTAGCCAGGCCTTGACGTGAGAAAAATCTTGACGAATACAACTTTATTCTCCACAAGCTTTAGGGTTAGTCGATTTTGAGATGGCTGAAGAAGTTCGCGGAGGGGCGGAGGGAGGAAGGAGAAGGAAGGAGCTCGTTGGCACACTACCCAACCACGTACCTTATGGGAGGGGGTGGGGGCGGACGAACGGTGGTGGTGGGGCCGACAGGACAACGGTGGTGCAACTTCACTGGGAAAAACCCTGAATGTGGCGGGGCTAGAGGAATGGCTGGCGGCGGCGGCAAGACCGGCGGAGGGGGCAGTTCCGGGAGGTGGGCGGCGAGGCTGCGGTGGATTACAGCAAGGGCGGCGGGAGGCCGTTTTAGTCGTTTTTCAATCTTGTTAGGGGTTTGTGTCCTACTCCGGAAGGCGAGGCGACGGCGGCTCCTGAAAGATGGAATAAAGGTCTCCCGCCTAGTCCTCGTTCCGGCGGTGCGTCTAGCATCGTTGGTGGGCGTGTGGAGGTGTGTCTCCGGCAGATCTATCTTTGGTGGATTTGCTCGGATCTCGTCGTTGTTCATCTACGTTCGTGTGTCTTCGGTTTGGATCCTTCCGATCTACGTTATTTTTCATCGGCGGCGGTTGCTTTGTTACGGGGTCCTGGTCCTGTGGGGCCTTAGCACGACGACTTCCCATTGTCTACTACAACAAGTTGTGCCCGGCTCGGCGATGGAGGGCGATGGCGGTGGCGCGCGCCTTCGGCTCGCCGGTGCTTGTAGTCGTCGCTAGGTGGTCTACGAATCTGGATGTAATTTTTATTTCTGGTATTCGTTGTACTGCCATGATTGAAGATGAATAGATTGGAAGTTTTTCCGCAAAAAAAAAAGGAGACTCATAATTCATCACTCTACTAGCCTATTGAGGTGGGTTATTGGCCGGCAGCAGGGGCAATGGCCGGCAACAACACGTTTGTAATCTATGTGTGATCTCATCCTCATTGCCTCCTCGGATGCAATCAAACAGTCATCATATTCATAGGTAACTTGGTCCGTAAACACATCTTAACAATCCAGGACGGCAGGCAGGGCGAACGTTTCTAGGTACGGAGTTCACACATTGGTTGACGAAGGCTACCGTACGTAGCATGATAGCAGCCTCACAATTTTCATGCGTCGCGATGTTTGGAACACTAGTGCAAATCAAGTCAAGGCACACACTAAACGTTAATCCGTCGCAAATGTTGTTTATGCCACTATCGTGCAGGGAGTTGATGGCTTGTTGCCATAAAGGGAAGGCTCACTATGTTGAAACAACTGGAAGGCCGAAAATTCATCTTCATAACTAGACAGCGGGAAAATCTAGAATGTGAAATTAAGGACAGCTAGCCGGCCGACGGGGAAAGTCTTTCGGCAGTATTACATTTCTATTCTCTATATATTACCATATACGTGACCTTATTACCCAACTCGGGAGCAATCAAAACAGCAAAAATATGATCCATAAAATATATTATTAGCTATTACAGTGGGATTTCATAATAATTGATGTGATACTATATATCATACTGTTTGATGTGTTTTTGTGCTTCTTGCTTGCCGAAATTTTTAAGTTTAGATGGGATCGATTTTCCTAAGCGTAGGTTGTGCACTACACATACTTACATATTAATCCTTAATCCTTGATCCAGCTTACGTGCATGCATGCATGTCGAGGTGGCTCACGTACTACATACACATTAGTTCATTCCTGCGCTAGCTATTCTGTGACTTTTTTTGCGAGAAATCTTCCGATCTATTCATCTTCAATCATGGCAGTACAACGAATACCAATAATAATAATAATTACATCCAGATCTGTAGACCACCTAGCAATGACTACAAGCACTGAAGCGAGCCGAAGGTGCGCCGCCATCATCGCCCCTCCATCGTCGGAGTCGGGCACAACTTGTTGTAGTAGACAGTCGGGAAGTTGTCGTGCTAAGGCCCCATAAGACCAGCGCACCAGAACAGCAACCGCCGCAGATGAAGAATAACATAGATAGGAAGGATCCAATCCGAAGACACATGAACGTAGATGAACATCAACGAGATCCGAGCAAATCCACCAAAGATAGATCCGCCGGAGACACACATCCACACGCCCACCAATGATGCTAGATGCATCACCGGAACATGGGCTAGGCGGAGAGACCTTTATTCCATCTTCAGAAAGCCGCCGCCGTTTCGCGTTCGTGAGCAGAACACAAACGCTAACAAAACTAAAAAGAACGACTAAAAATAAAGCCCTCCCGCCAGCCCTTGGCAGGATCCACCGCGCCTCTATGGCCCTAGGGCCACCCGAGACGAGGCGAACCTGCGTTGGAGCCGGCGAGTGGCAGAAACCCTAGCTTCTTTTTTTTTAGGAGGAGGAGGAAGAAGCTATTCTGTGATTTGGCTGGGTATATCGCATGCAGGTTAGGATTATATACGTACGTATACTTTTTGGAAGGCCAAGACTACATCTATGATATGCAGGCAAGGTAACATATCTCTTTGAGTACCAGTACGCCGGCGCCCTGGCCGGCGCGTATTTATATGTCTTCGAATACCCGCATATATACCCAACCAAAAAAAAAGAAAAGAAAGGGTATCCACTACACGCGAGAAGATAAAAAAAAGTTAATTACACCCACGGTACAACAACTTGCACAAATTTAAGAGATTCATACATAAACTTAAAAACCCCACAAAACTCATACGCGAACTCTTGTTTGCTGTAACATTTGACTACAAAACAGCCCCGCGTGTTGGGGATATAACCCCGTGATATGACCTGCCCGTTTACGGTCGAGTCATTCTTTGACCACTTGACAAAAGTATGGTTTGATGATGGGCTGAGACGACCAGGAGTTCAAGGCCCAGGAGATGAGTCGCCAGATGGGCCGACTCATGGCCCAGAAGTACAAGCCGCCAGTATTTGCCATGACGCCAAAGTACATTTCTTTACTTAGGAAACAAGACAAGTAGGCTACCCCGGAAGGATTCAAACAGTCAAAGGTAACTTGGTCCGTAAACACATTTTAACAATCCAGGACGGCAGGCAAGGCGAACGTTTCTACGGAGTTTACACATTGGTTCACGAAGGCTACTATACGTAGCATGATAGCAGCCTCACAATTTTCATGCCTCGCAATGTTTGAAACCCTACTGCAAATCAAGTCAAGGGACACAGTGCTAACGTTAATCCTTCCCAAATGCATTTGTTTATGCCACTATCGTGCAGGGAGTTGATGGCTTGTTGCCATAAAGGGAAGGCTCACTATGCTAAACAAACTAGAAGGCTGAAAATTCATCTGATAACTAGACAGCGGGAAATATAAAATGTGAAATTAAGGACGGCTAGCCGGCCGATGGTTATGCCCCTTGTATGCTGTACGGAAAACCGGGACCCACATCCTGTTCTCGTGCACGGCGGCTACGGCTCTTTGAAGCTTCGTACGCGAGGAACTGATGCCCAACTAGAAGGCCCTGGATTTTGCGGAGTTTCTTGAGACAGCTACCTAGACTGGGTGAAATCGCCGCCTATCCTGGCTAATCTTTGTGGCGATGTCATGGACGTTATGGACGACTTATAATAAAATGATGATTGAGTGGGTCTTTCCGCGATAAGCCTCCGACCCGTTCTTCAAATTTCTTATTTTCTTGCAGCATTGGCACCCGCTTTCTAGGCAGTGTGACCGCGGCTAGCTTGGGCTAATGCTGGATGCGCTTCTGGCTGCTGCGTGTCGCTTTTTTTCCTATTTCTTTTATGCTTTTTCCCTGTTCGTTTATGCTTTTTCCCTGTTTCTTCTATGCTTTTATTGGGCGTGATAGTGTTATTACCACAGCCATCTTATCTGCTATGACACTTGGACTTGGTTGTATGAATGTTTGTTTTATTTATAAAGTGGGGTGAAAGCCTATTTTGAAAGAGAGACAACTGACAAGGAAAGTCCTCGGTAGTAATACATTTTTATTCTCTATATTACCATATATATGACCTCATTACCCAACCCGAGAGCAACCAAAATAGGAAAAATATGATCCGTAGAAATATTGAGACCTATTCAGTGGGATGTCATAATAATTGATGTGATAGTGATACTGTGTATCATAGAAAATATTGATGTGATACTACTTGTATCAAAGAAAATAACAAACGAGGTCATCTAATATGAGGAAACATGTGAGGTCTTAATAAAAAATGAATTCCCTGGCATGTGAATTCTGCCATCAAGAACTTCATTTGGGACCCGGGGATCCTAGGCACTCGTCACTTTTCTTTAAGGGTATCACCAAGTTTTTATTGCTCAAATTCCACATGAAGTGGTATAAAAAAGAGATCAATGGGATTGGACCAACCAGACATGTCGCCCTTGATCAGCGTCGCTTTTAGCAACTCGGCTTTCAAAAGAAAAATTACAATTAAACAACTGAGCTCCACTTTTTATCTCATTGATAATGTTCCCAGAAACTCCGTGGGTTCCTTTCTCTATGTCCTTGATTATCAGCTTCGAGTCTGAAGCAACAATAAAATTATGGAGCATAAGATCCTCCGCGAGAGAAAGAGCCTCTTGACAAGCAATGGCCTACAGAGTTGCTGCGTCATTTACGCCACGAATTACCAACGTGGAGTTGTCCATATAGTTTCCGTCCGAATCGCGACATACAGCCGCCGCCGAGCCCCTCACCTGATTCCATGATATGCTCGCATCAACATGAAAGACACTCATCACTTGGATAAACATGTGACATGCAGACGAAACACCGTTACAATTACATGCATGTCAAGAAGCCAATTTCTAGGCAGGATCATCACTCGAATATCCCTACATAAGTTGTTCCCTAAAATATATTCCTACACATATTTGATATATAAATGCATATGAATAATGACTATGTGCCACTCAAATGGATGTTACGCAAACGTTGATATTTTTAACCGTGGGTACCCCTTTACTATGTCGGGTGGAGGGTATGAAAAAAATATACACTTTGGTGGGTAATGTGTACGAATGATGAGGTAAGTGCGCGGGGGAGGGGGTAGAGTGTGGGGTGGCTCCACCCATACCCAAACCTGATGGGAGCCATTCCTAATTACTAAACAGTACAACGGAGCGACCACCGAGCCATCACAGCGCTTTGCTATTCGCAGCCGTTAGATTGTACTGTTGTACGTCCCAGATTGTCAAGTCATCCGACGCTGCCACTTTACAACCGTGCCACTCCATACGTTCGTCCAGCCCAACATTCTTGGGCTGCTGCTTCGAAGAACGACCTGGGAGCCGTCACGTGAACTGGGCCGATTTTGACCACATAAGCCGCTGATTAGCTGATGGGCCGCTGTGCTCTGCAAGCCTGATTTCGTTGCCGCACTGTGGACTTCGGTTAGGTGCGTATTTCGTTGCCGCACTGGCACAAGTAATCCTTGATACCAAACACGAGCAAATAATAGAGTTTTGACTTCAGCTTATTATGCTGGAGATGACTTATTTTCCGTTTTTACTGTTGTCGTTCACCAAGGTCTCTGAACAACCACTTTACTGAGGTCAACAGTAGAAGACTCATATGAAATTTTATTACTTCTTAGGTAAAATATATTATTTAGAGATACTTGTGCCATTTATAACTTTTCAAATATTTTGCATGTCTTAAATAGATGAGGGCAACAACACGTGCTTCTATGTTCTTGAGCGGCTGTGTAGACCTTCTTTTCTAACTGCTCACACCGGGTCATTTACACCTATAGATAGAAATTGTGCTACATACTTGGATACACACCTACACATGCAAATTGTACTTCATTTTTTCAACCAAAAAAATCAGAAGCAGTAAAACTTCCCATCAATTTCGGACAATAGATACAACCCATGTGACTTTTTTAATAATCATATTTCAACCCTGCATAATGGTACTAATCATGTACTACATTCTTACTGTATCTATATTCTACACAATTAGATCATGTCATCAAACACGGACAGGGCGCGGCAAACGTGCGCCATCATGGTCTAGTTCCTATCCTATGAACCAAAGGACCTAAGTGTTTCTCCAATGTGGACCATCAAAATGCCCGTAAATTGGACCAACATGTTCGGACGATGCAACTCATCCGACATGGTGCCCCATCACCATACGGACGCGTGCGCATGTCCGAAACCTTGCAAAGAGGATGCAAATCAGGGGGGAGGGGGAGGTTTGCGGGCGTCCAAACGTCCTCCACATACGCGCCCGAACGCCACATCTCACCCCCAAAACCCTCTCTGCCCAAAAAATCCTCTCCACACGAAGTGGTTGCCGCGCATTCATGCAGATCAAGCCGCTCCAGAGGGGACGTGACTCCACACGACAGTGATGTCGGCCAGAGCGACGCGACTGGCCGAGCGGGCGATGTAGATTCAATGTCGACGTAGCGACTGAGAAGTAAACTCCGGCTAGTGAGCCGCGTTGAAGCCGGCTACCGGTCCGTTCACCTAGCCGTGACTCTGTAAGCACGGCCCCGGTGTCGTCCACACCATACCTCACATTCTCTCCTCTCCGCTCACCACCAATTTGCTCCTCTCCTTTCTACTCATCGTCATTTTGCTACTCTCTGTCTTCGCTCACCTCCATTGACAAGCCGAAGTCGTGGTTCTCTATGCCGTCTAACTCACTATTAACTCTTGCTATGTGGCTCGCCAGAGTGGCATGGGTCCCACTTGTAAGTGGGGAAAGATAAATTAAAAGGAAAATGTAAGACAAATTAAAAGGGTTGTCTTCATCGAATTGAACTTAGGAGCTCATGGCTCGCGTGAGATTAGCCAGCCAATTTATATATCTTGCGGAGGGAGAATTGATTTGAAGCTAAATATGTGCACTCCATGCACGACCGACAAAATATTGTCCCGCCTGCGACGACCCCCAGCGTAGCATTTCCATGTCGACCGATAGAGAAATCTTTTTCTTTATGTTTACCATCTTCAAGCACTTGTGTTTTTATATTTGCACAAACAAACTGTGTGTATTAATGAAGCAATATAATTTAGAAACCGTGACAAAAAAGTTGGCTAACATCACCAACAATTTTGAACATTAGATATCTCCCGCGACTAGGGTTAGCCCCGCTCCCCCAGCCGCCACCGCCGCCGCCGCCGCCTCCGTCGGCCGTTGGCCTCTCCCGCCTCCCTCTCCCCTCCGCGCACTGTCCGCCGCTTTCGCCCCCATGGGCGGCAGGCGCCTTCTCCTTGGCCTCCTTCCGTCCTTCTCCATGCCGCCGCCGCCCGGCGGAGCCGCCGGGCCCTGCCAGCAATGGCGGCGGCGGGCCGTCCCTTCCGCTTCGCTCTTGGGGCGCGGGGCCTCCGATAAGGCGGCCCGGTCTTTGCTCGGCCTCTGCGGTGGGGAATTCGGCGGGAGTCCGGCAAACTCCGTGGCTCTCGGTGCGGCGCGGCGCCCGTTGGCGGGCGGCGTGGCGGTGCTTGGTGGCCGTGGCGCTGCTGACCAGTCTGAGCCCTTCGGGCCCCATCTGGCTAGGGCGGGCCAGCGACTTCGGCGTGGCGGCGCTGCTCCCTGGTTGGTGGTTAAGTGGCGGTGGTCTGCGGCGGTGGCGGCTTCGTCGGCCGACGAGCTGCAGCGTGTGGCGAGCTGTCTGGACCTGTTGGGTTCGGCCGACCTCGGTGCCTGGCAGGCCCCTTGACCGCGCGTCCGGTCGGCTCCGCGGTGGTGGTGGTGGTTGTCCCCTCACGTTGGCGATGTTGCGGATACCCCCAATGCCACTCTCCCTTCTCCCATCCTCCAGGTCTCGTGTCGGTGACCTCGTGGGAGGCGGCGGAGTTGATCCGGTGATCGTGGTGGCACATGTTGGTGGGCGGCGCGATGGGCGGTGCACTATGATTAAATGCAGGGTGGTGGTGGGCGTTTGGGTTGGGAGAAATCTCTGGCGGCTTGTCCGGCCCCGGCAGCGGCGCTGTGGGTGCCGCCGGACCTTCCTGAAGGGCGTCGGGTACACCCCTTCCCTCACTGCCCCCCGCGTACCGGGGGAAACCCTAGGACTAGTCCGGGCAGCAGTGGCGTCGTCGTCGCCTCCTTCTTGAAGGTGTTGCTTGGTACGCGTCGCTTCGGGTGCTGGGAACGTGGTGGTACTTCTCCGGAGGGTGCAGCGGTCGCCGGTCATCTTCGTTTCGTCGATGTGCCGTTGTTGGCATTTGTTTCTCTTCCTTTCTTCTTTGTTTTTTTTGGGCTTATTTGTGCTGCGGCCCCAACACCTATCGTTGGATGTATCGGTGGTTGCTTTGTAGTACAAAGCGGGGAAACCGTTTTTCGTCGATATCTTGACGTGCAACTTGATTGACTTTGAGTTGAACATAAACAATTTCTTGAGAAGAGCAAATCCGAGTCTCGTGTGCTAACATGACACGATTACAGTTTGGTTTGGTCTATCAGTGAACATTAGCCCTCCCTAATATAAATGAGACCATGTCTTAATTAAACAGTGAAAAGAGGATGGTTCACTCGCTAGAGCCTCTCGCTCCTGCCAGCCGCACCGGCGCAATTTAATTGTTTTACTGGACGGGAGCGCGATTACCGTGCTCCACCATGACGCCGGCTGCGCGAGGCTGCAGGTCCTCCGAGCTAGCGCCTAGGTGCACATTCACCCCATCCTGCACGCTCGTTGTCAATCTCAATGACTCTGCTCACTAAAAAGCAACTCAACGGGGTGATTCATTTCGTCTGCGGCCGTCTATTTGGGTCGGCGCGGATAAAAAAGCCGGCCCAACGTGCTGACCCAAACAGACGCGTGTCCGCTTTCGTCCGCCTGCCGATCCATTCTCGGCTCATTTTTGAGCCTAATTTGCGTCACGCGCGCGTGCTCGCCCTCTTTCGTCACCGGGCCCGCTGGTCGGTGGCACATTGGATTCACACCCTCGTCTGCCTGCTACGTCGCCGACGCCGCCGCCCATTTTTTCAGATAAAAATGGATACATAGATAGTCCTAGCGTACACAGATAAAAGAAAAAGACCACTACTGCCGCTTTACGACTCCGACTCGGTAATGTCCTCCTCGGCGTGCGAATGTAGGCGTCGACAAGCTGCTCGTCTTCAAAGTCCCAACCCGACGTTTCTCGTAGCTTCAGTTTCAATTGAGTTGCCTGCTTCCGCGAACGCTTGTCCTCCCGATAGGAGGCTCGCTCCCTCCTCCTCTCATCCCTCTCCAACCTTATTTGCTTGTAGAACTGGCGCTCGTCGACGATGTCCTGCGGGAAGCCTCCACGCCACACCACCAAGGCTTCCACGTCCTTCTCCGCGATGGCGAGACGATGCTGCCGCCTTCGGTGGACACGACGATCCTCGTCGGTGAAAAGCCGCGGGAGAGGCGCCAGATCCTGCGCCCGCTGGCTCGACATGTTGGGAAAATTCATATCCCGACGAGGCCTCAGGGGGCGCCACGCCGCCGCGTCGTGCGCGCGGGCCGCCTCCTCTGCGGTGTCGAAGGTGCCGAGGATGAGACGTTTCTCGTGAAACCAGATCTCGGAGGAGAAGGCGCCGGAGGAGCGCTCGCGGACTCCGCGAAAATCCGAAACGCCCAGGCGGCGGATCGACATGATGACGCAGAGGCGGCGAGAGTGGGCGGCGGACAGAGTGTGGAGGGAGCGCCTTCTTTATAACGAGCGCTGGCCGCGGCGCGCGCGAACCTTTCCCACGCGCTGGAGCGCCAAAACCAGGGCAACGGCATGATCTAAAACACGCGCGGTCATGAAATGACTCGGCCTGTTAAGCGCACTGCCGACCCAAAACTAAAAGAGGGCGGACGGCGGGCAGACGGTCAACCCAAACGAACAAAAGCGAACAAAAACACCGTCCGTTTGAGTCGGCCCATTGAAGTTGCTCTAACGGCGGGTAAAAGAGCGTCGAGCACCAGGTGGTGACCAATGCCGACCAGGACCTACTGTCCGTCGTACGGGCCGTTTCCGATGGGGAGCCATGCTGGAACCAGAGGTTCAACCATGGGAGTACAACCTACAGTACGTCACCAGCAAGCTCCATGGCAAGAAAATGTTGGATTCTCCGTTCACCCTATGCCATGTAAGCAATCCTGGAGCCCAAACAAGATTTCAGCTCAAAACCACCGGGATGGACCGGGATTACAAAGGACGGGGGTGCCAATTTCAAGGAATTTGAGATGAGGGTTTGGTTTAGACCGAGAATACGAATTCAAGCTTTATTTCAAACTTTTCTCTACATAGTGATTGTCATAAATTATCAAAACCAAACATGGCACACCATACTCTTTCATTAAGCCATATATTTCAAACAACTCTTATGGAAGTAATCAAACAACCACTGATCTAGAGGCAATGATTAAAGAATGTATCACTTCCCAAAAAGAACTTAATAATTTTTTGCAGAAAAAAATTGATAGAATGGGAGTTTTATTTGATAAGGTGGAAACAATTGCTAATGATGTAGAAGCTTTAAAGATGAAATGTTCTACACCTATGTACGGTATTGAAGTCTCTTAAAAGGATGGATGGAGGTTGTGGTATTCACTCAGATGGGATTATTGATGCTGGCCCCGAGTGATCCTTTCCTTCGGATAGACTCAGACAGTCAGGGTCTATTAGAGCATCTCTAGCACACCCCGCATCCGGCCGGCCCGCAAACGCATTTGCAGTTCGCGGAAAAAGCGGCTTTATGGGGCGGGGACGGTCAAGAGATGCAGATCTCAAGATAACGGACCCGTAAAAAAGGATATTCGCGAAACATGCTTTTTTACGAAGTCGCCTTTATGGGTCTGATCTCGCGTAGCTCCTCCCGGCCCGAAAAACGTAAATTTGCACCTTAATTTGATCCAACATAATGCATTTCTTTGCTTTTTCAACAATATTGGATACATAAGACATCACCAAATCTTTGCTAGAATAGCAAGACCAAAGAAAACAAGAACCACAAGTATGCATTTTAGAAGATTTCCAACTTCCATAACTGCTCCCACTAGTTGGACTAATATCTTCTTCATGCATTCGTTGTTGATGTGTGGATTCTTAATTTTGCATTCTTCTTTCTTCATCTTTGGTTCGAAAGAAGTAGACGTTGCTTCCCCTCTAGCTGCATCATTGCCTTCGATTCTTCTAAGGAGTGCGTCAACGTCTATTAAGTTTCTTCCTATCAATAAATCAATGTATTCGCCTTCCCAAAACCAAAATGAGCATCCATTTTCCTACACACATGATGATGTTCGACATGAGCTACCGCAATTGAACCAAAGAATGAGCTATCAAAATGAGCAGAACGAAAACAACACGTACCCCATCGTTTTGGCATTTGAAGAACACCCATCCGGGGTGCTTCGGTGTGCTCGAAGTTAGCCGCAGCGCTGTCCACGTGCAGTCGTCGCACTGTATGAGCGGCATCGGTGAGCCACAGAGCCGCTGCGTGAGCGCCGAGCCTGGTGGACGGCCGGACGGATCCATGCCCGCAAACCGTCGGCGGCGGCGGGAGGACGAAACTGTACCTGCATGCGACGATGTGATTGAGGGAGTCCTGGATTAGGGGGTCCTTCGACAGCCGGACTATATCCTTTGGCCGGACTATTGGACTATGAAGATACAAGATTGAAGACTTCGTCCCGTGTCCGTGTGGGACTCTCCTTGGCGTGGAAGGCAAGCTTGGCAATTCGGATCTCTAGATCTCCTCCCTTGTAACCGACTACATGTAACCCTAACCCTCCGGTGTTTATATAAACCGGAGGGTTTAGTCCGTAGGACAACAACAATCATAACCATAGGCTAGCTTCTAGGGTTTAGCCTCTACGATCTCGTGGTAGATCAACTCTTGTAATACTCATATCATCAAGATCAATCAAGCAGGAAGTAGGGTATTACCTCCATCGAGAGGGCCAAAACCTGGGTAAACATTGTGTCCCCCGCCTCATGTTACCATCCGCCTTAGACGCCTGCAGTTCGGGACCCCTACCGAGATCCGCCAGCTTTTGACACCGACATTGGTGCTTTCATTGAGAGTTCCACTGTGCCGTCGCCATAAGGCTTGATGGCTCCTTCGAACATCGGCAACGATGCGATCCAGGGTGAGGTTTTTTCCCCCGGACAGATCTTTGTATTCGGCGGCTTCGCACTGCGGGCCAACTCACTTGGTCATCTGGAGTAGATCAAGAGCTACGCCCCTGTCCGTCAGGTCAGGTTTGGAAACTTAAACTATATTGCCGACATCCGCGGAGACTTGATCTTCTATGGATTCGAGCCCGTGTCAGGTGTGCCGCATAGTCACGACGAGCATGACTTAGCTATGCCGCCGGAAAGTGTTCGGGAGATCACCCCTGTGGCAACTCCGGCCCTCGATCCGGAGCAGATCGCGCCGTCCGAGGACGGGTGGATGGACCCCGTCACGGAGGCCACACACTCAGCGGCGACAGAGCCAAATGCTGACCTTACCTCCTACGAGACCTGTGTTGCCGGATCCTTGGATTTGTCCCCGGCCATGGGCTCCGAACCGCATGCGTCCATGCCTATCGAATCTGATTGGGCACCGATCATGGAGTTTTCCTCCGCGGATATCTTTCAGCACTCGCCCTTGGGCGATGTGCTAAATACATTAAGTTCTCACTCCTTGTCAGGAGGCCCTTGGCGAACTATGTCCGACTCGGCGGGAAGCAGACTGACGAAGAAATTCGTTCCCCACCCACCACTCACTTAATAGCCATCGAGGACTTAACCGACATGCTCGATTTCGACTCAAGACATCGACGGTATGGACGACGATGCAGAGAGGAATAGGAACCACCACCAGCGAGTATTTGGGATCGACCCACTTCATCACACGATATATATATGGTGGATACACCCAAAGAAAACAATGACGAGGAACGGAAGGATGCAGCGAAGGATAGTTCCCTCGAAAATCAACCAAAGTGATGGCGTAGGCGCAGCTCCAAATCCCGCCTCGGCAAAAACAGCGATAACAGCGCAAGCACTACAAGAAATATGTCAACCAGTGACCTTCTGTCAGTGACCCTGGAAGAATTGGTCATAGATCTATGACCATTTCGGACCAATTGGTCAAAAGCTGTTCGGGGGGCTCCAAACCCTAAACTACAACGACCATTTTGGTCGAAGGTCGTAATTTCCTTACACGAAATGGTCATAAAGCAGATAGCACCGGTGCTGCCTTATTTCTAGCTGATCATGACCAATATAGATGGTCATAACCTTGTAAATTGTGGTGGGTTGCTATGACTAGGCGCCACCTCATCAGTTTTGCCTATGTGTCATGTCCATGTGGCAGTTTTCCCCTATGTTGTGAAGCAACCTATATTTTTGTCATTCCCAAAATTCCCAAAAAAATCTCATAAACTCTTTGGGTCATATCTTCATCAAATATGTAAAAAACCTTCCTTGCCTAGTTCAAAAATAATTCAAAAATATTCATTTTCCTATTACATTCGTAACAATAGTTTGTGAAGGAAGTACCACTTTGGCATGTCCAAATAGTATCCATTTTCTACAGTGCTTTCCTATGCCCAAATAACCATCCTCCACCAAATGCCAGCTCAAACCATTCATTATTTTGAGCCGAGCTTCAACATTCGTATTTATGTCCCGGTGTGGTAGTTTGCAAAGCAAGTACCACCTAGGCTCCTCCTTTTGAGCTGAAAATTTGTGCGAACAGTCTTCTTAGTAACTGATCATCCTCAGCCAAAACTCACGCCAATTAGCCATGTACATACATTTCCGTCTGCTAATCAAACACTTGGTCGCTAATTCATGTTTGAGCATCGATCGGTCTCCTCGTGAGAATCTTATGTTGTAATTTTCTTCCTAGCACCTACACCGGGAGTGCCCAACCCACTAGACATGCCTAGGCTGCCCGGAACACATTAGCAGCATACGCAGTCACCTTGGTGACCACTTGGCCGAACATCTTGAGTGTCTGGCAGCTCTAGAGTTGGGGGCCTTGGCCACCGCCCAAACCTCGACGTATCGCCACCAAACCATGTATTTATGATTAAATAGGTACTTATGTAACTATAAATGATTTTTGGAAAAAATAAATAGTAAACTATGAGGCAGCTGCAGTTCAAATTTGACCCGCTTCCTACTGAATCGGCGGGAATTTGTCTTTTTCACCAGAGGTGGATCAAAACTTTTGACACCCAACCATTTTGTCAATTGTGCATTAAATATGGCCTCGTATTTTAGAAAATTGTTTTGATCCAATTTTGCAACAAATATATGGTAGGTCCTTCACAAAAAAAAAACTCATTTCGGGCACTCGGAAAATGGAAAATGTATTTTCCGTGCAAAGAAAATGAAAACTCCCTTAGGCAACATTGTTTAGAATTCCAAGATGCACCCTTGTGCATAATATGAGATCATTTGAACAAACTATTCCATGAATGTGGCCATAAGATTGATCATTTGGCTTGAAAGCCCTGAATCTTCATGCATGATAGCTCATTTCTGAGAACACTTTTTTTAAAATAATTGCCGTATTTCAAGTTTATTATTTTTCCTGGTAACTTGGCCACATATAATGACACAATGCAAAGATTTTGCAATTTTTTGATTTTTTTTGAATTTTTTATGCCCGTTTCAAAATGCGGTCAAAACGGCAGGAATGACCGTTCCTAGCTAGTGGTTGAATCTTGGAATTTTTTTGGTGTTTCTCTGATTAAATAGATACTTATGTACCTAGAAATGATTTTTGGAAAAAATAAAGAGCAAACTATGAGGCAGCCACAGTTCAAATTTGACCCGCTTCCGGCTGAATCGGCGGAAATTTGTCTTTTTCACCAGAGGTGTATAAAAACTTTTGAAACCCAACCATTTGGTCAATTGTGCATTAAATATGGCCTAGTATTTTAGAAAATTGATTTGGTCTAATTTTGCAATAAATATATTGTAGGTCCTTCACAAAATAAACTCATTTCGGGCACTCGAAAAATGGAAAACGAATTTTCCGTGCAAAGAAAATGAAAACTCCCTTAGGCAACATTGTTTGCCATTCCAATATGCACCTTTGTGCACAATATGAGATCATTTGAACAAACTATGCCATAAATGTGGCCATAAGATTGATCATCTGGCTTGAAAGGCATTGATCTCCATTCATGATAGCTCGTTACTGAGAACACTTTTTTGAAATAATTGCCGTATTTCAAGTTTATTATTTTTCCTGGTAACTTGGCCACATATAATGACACAACGCGAAGGTTTTGCATTTTTTTGATTTTTTTTTTGAATTTTTTATGCCCGTTTCAAAATGCGATCAAAACAGCGGGAATGACCGTTCCTAGCTAGTGGTTGAATCTTGGAATTTTTTTGGTGTTTCTCTGATTAAATAGAAACTTATGTACCTAGAAATGATTTTTGGAAAAAATAAAGAGCAAACTATGAGGCAGCCACAGTTCAAATTTGACCCGCTTCCAACTGAACCGGTGGAAATTTGTCTTTTTCACTAGAGGTTTATAAAAACTTTTGACACCCAACCATTTTTTCAATTGTGCATTTAATATGGTCTAGTATTTTATAAAATTGATTTGGTCCAATTTTGCAATAAATATTTGGTGGGTCCTTCACAAAAAAACCTCATTTGGGGCACTTGGAAAATGGAAAATGAATTTTCCGTGGAAAGAAAATGAAAACTCCCTTAGGCAACATTGTTTGGAATTCCAAGATGCACCCTTATGCACAATATGAGATCATTTGAACAGACTATGCCATGAATGTGGCCATAAGATTGAGCATTTGGGTTGAAAGTCATACACTTGATAGCTCGTTTATGAGAACACTTTTTTAAAATAATTGCCGTATTACAAGTTTATAATTTTTGCTGGTAACTTGGCCACATATAACGACACAATGCGAAGGTTTTGCAATTTTTTGATTTTTTTGAATTTTTTATGCCCGTTTCAAAATGCGGTCAAAACGGCGGGAATGACCGTTCCTAGCTAGTGGTTGAATCTTGGAATTTTTTTGTGTTTCTATGATTAAATAGATACTTATGTACCTATAAATGATTTTTGAAAAAAATAAAGAGCAAACTACGAGGCAGCTGCAGTTCAAATTTGACCCGCTTCCAAATTTGAATCATGGAGATTTGTCTTTTCAATCGGAGGTGGATCAAAACTTTTACACCCAACTATTTGGTCAATTGTGCATTAAATATGTCCTATTATTTTACAAAATTGATTTGGTACAATTTTACAACAAATATATGGTAGATACTTCACAAAAAAACTCATTTTGGTCATTAAAAAAATGGAAAATGAATTTTTCGTCCAAAGAAAATGAAAACTTCCTTAGGCAACATTTGGTCAACTGAACATTAAATATGACCTAAGATTTTATAAAATTGATGTGGCCCAAATTTGCAACAAATATTTGCTAGGTTCTTCATAAAAAAATCATTTTGGGCACTCGAAAAATAATTCTCTTACAGAAAACTTATTTCTGAGAACACTTTTTTATGATATTTGCATTATTCAAAGTTTGTTATTCTTACTGAAAAGTAGGTCACACTTGGTGACACAATGCAAGTTTTTTGATGTCTATTTGTTTTTATAAATTTTCTAGGCCGTCAAATAGCAGACATGTTTTAACATCTTATTTTCAATCGATTATGACCAATTTAAATGGTCTTAAAATCAACAAAGGGGTACTGCGTTTTGATTGGTCCAAAACCATCTCACGCGGATCATGGATTAGCACCGTCGGATGCGCCCGGATCCAACGGCAGCCCACACACCCCCCTCGTCTTTCTCCCCCTCCCTCTCATCCTCATCCACCCACGAAAACCCTAGCTCACTTATCCCCATCGCCGCTGCCGCTCCTGCTCCCTTTCCCCCCGCCGCCGTCTGTCTCACTCCTCCTCCCTCGTCCTCGTCTCGTCGCCGCCGCCACCACCGCCCTGTCCCCGGCCTCCATTCCTCCCGTCCCGGCCTTCTCCCTTGTGCGCGATCCCTCTCCTCCCCTCCCCGATCCCACCCACCGAACCGATCCCGATCCAGTCCAGATCGAGAGAGAGCGAGCCCCCTCCCGCGATTCCCACCGCCACCCCCCCCACCCACCACCGCCGACCTTGTCTCCGCCACGACGCTCTCCCTAGCCTTCACCCCAGATCCACCAGTCCAGCACGGCCATGGCGTCATGGTCGGCTTTCTTGCCAGCAGCGTGCGTGCTCCACGCCGACCACGGGCCTCCCGGCAATCAGGGGCCAGCGGCAGCGTCAGCAGGGTCATCGGGTCTCCGTGGCTCGTTCCCCTCGGCACCTTCTCCTCCTTCTCTCCACGCCGAAACCCTAGATCGACACCATGGCCACCTCGCAGGTGGCGCGTGCAGGTGAGATCTGGTATACACTCCCCCCTTTCTTCTCCTCCTCCTTCTAGATTTCTTCAGCTTGCTCGAATCTCATTGCGTTTGTGCAGTTTTTTTGCAGATCGTCTGGTCAAGGAGGACGCCATGGACAAGCCCGATGCCATGGCAACCTCGCACGCAGCACAGGAGGAAGCCAGACATGGCGACAACCGCCAGCCTTTCAGATCTCGACGACTTCCACCCACGATGGAGGACTGGGGTGAGCTCCTCCCCCTCCCCCTATCTCTCTCCCTCCCGTGCCTCGTTCCCCTTCTTCATCCTATGTTTTCGGGCCGTTATCTGCGTGTACGAAGCCTGGCTAGTGATCAACGTTGAATAAACAACCAGAGACGCCGACAATAATTCCAGCAGTTTGCTTTTGAGATGTGAGCTAGTACTAGTGCTGCTGGTCTAGTAAATTACTTGTGTGGAAATGATTAGTGTTCAACTACTAGGATGAACATACCAAATGCCCACACAACTCAATGCAATCATCAACCGGAGATCGATATGGCTGTAAGTGGTGGATTTGCTGCCTACGCCCCACTAAGGGCGTCTCACTTTACGTGAAAGATTCCCAGGTTTAGGTGATTGATACATAATCGCATAGTTAATTCAGGTTGTGAACATTTCTTAGGAGTTATGTTAAGACACATACATGCTTCACAGCACTTCGTTGAAACCAATTGGAAAACAATGGAATAGCCGAACAGGTCCTGATTGATAGTTTTTCAACATATAGCATTACTTAGGGATATACGTAATTGCTTTGATTTACTATTTTGTACTCTAGTTTACGCTTCTCGGTTTCAATGAAGCAGCATTGATAATTTTATAATTTATTTATGCACGAACACTAGGCTTTAGATTCTACTGATACATCTGCTGACTCACAGTTTGATTAAGTGGCGTCTGAGATGGTTATAGGTTGCTGTGATGAATATAAATATTAACAAGTGCTTCATGATCTATGATAAGTTCACTTGTGTAAGAATAAGGCAGCATTTAAGCAATGGGTAGCAGTATCCACAAAACTAAGTATTCTGTTTGTTTTCTTGTGTGCTTGACTGCTTGTGTATTATTATAGGTGAGGAAGAACCAGCTGCCGACGGGCGAGGGCATGGGGTACCTGGAGGCCAAGCACCACTATTTCTTGAGCATTGAGTTCAATCCATTACTAGGATTCTTGTTGTTTGTCTTTGAACAATGCTTGCGTTTTAGCTACTACCACTTTGAGCTCAGTAGCTTGTAGTTATCAATTCAATTTGGGTTTACATATTGCATTTACGGAGCGATGAGATCGACATTTCTAAGTTCTTTTGTTATATAAGATGAACAAATGTTATGTTTAAAGTGTGAGCTGACTAGTAATCCTAGAGAGAACCAGCTCCATTTTTGAAAGAGTTAGCTAATATAATTAATTAGGGTACTGTTGTATTAGTTAGCTAATATAATTTGCAGCATTAGTTAGGTACTGCTGTAGTCTTTTTTAGACTTCTCTTGTACGAGTAAAATGCTATGAGTAAATTCATATTTCTTTACTTGCTTTAGGCATAAGAATAAGCTGATAAGAATAGAATATTGATACTTTGCATGCTATGAGTAAAATGCTGGTACTTTGCCTGCCATATCTGGTTCTTGTTTTGGTAGTAGTTTGCATTGCTTATCCAGTAGTATCAGTCAACTGGCCAGCCTGGAGCAGCTTGGTGTTGTACATGATGGTGTTAACTATGAAAATGCCAAGTATGAGAAAATTAGAAATTCTGCTCCTTACGTTTATAAATTCTACATATGGTTTCTCATCACTTGGTGTATATATAGCACGCTTTGGGCAACGAATTATTCAACGTTCTATGTTAAAGCTTTCAACCTTGAAATCACATATTTGTTTGGGCATGTGCTATATGTACCATTTTAGAAGTAGTCCACATATTTACGTCTGCTATAGTCTTTTTTAAACTTCTTATGAGATTGAAGTATTCGCTCGATTTACGGTTTCTTGATTGTTCTAGAAGATGTATGAAACCTCTTAATTGTGGGCTGACAACTACTTGAGAAGGACCATCATCACCCATCAAGTACGCCATTGAGGTAATTCACCAGTCCCTCCAGCACCAACTATCTATTTTCTCTAGTATGCTTAGGTTTTTCATGCTGTTGTGGTAGCCCCATTGCTGTTGCGTTGAATCTCATGCCAGCGCTGGTGCGCCTGTGGTTTTGTTTGTGCTGTGATCTTTATCTGTGTAGGTTTTGTTTGATGATATGCTTAGATTATGATCATAAGCATGGTGGTTTGATGATGCTGAGGCCAGTTGTTAAACCATGATATAGTTGCTGGAACTGAGCTTAATATTCATGTGTGTATGTGTGTGTGTGTGTCGAGTAAAGTTGTGGTTTGTGCTACTCCTTTGTAACGTGATGAAACAAAGAATGTCCTTTACTCCTTTTTTAATGGAATGTTCATAATATATTGGCTCCGGTTGTCTAATTTTTATCACCGATTCATGTAACAGGGCGTCCGTGGAAGGCCCAGTCCTGACTCTCCAGTGAATCCGGCATTTGATCGCTATTGAAGGAGCTACATGTAGAAGAAGAAAACACTTGTAGAGCTTGTAACTGATTCCCATAGTTGTAGAGCTTGTATCAACTAAGCTTGTATTACGTGTAACTTGTAGAACTTGTAAATGCTACAGCTTGTAGGACGTGTCATTTGTAGAGCTTGTAATTAAGCTTTTATATGCTACAACTTGTAGGACGTGTCATTTATAGAGCTTGTATTGAATCTGGCTATTGTTATTTGAAGTATCATGTGTGTTTTTTGCTTGCCAATTTAACTACTGGTCATTTTCTTATTGTCAAATTGAAATATGAAGAATCTGGGCCTAATAGCTAGGACCCACTTATCAGAACCTGACAAGTGGGACCTGTTTGACTAGTGGACCCATTTTATAAAAGAAGCTAAAACTGTTGTACAAAAAGGCCATGACCCATGAAATAAAAGGCCGAATTGTTGGTCTTGGCCCATGAAGTCTGACCAAAAATTGAGGAAAAAAAAATATATATAGAAAGGCTGAATGACTGGGCTCGGCCCATATAAACACCCAATTGGACCGGGCCGATTCTTGTGTCACATCAGATTGCCACGTCGGATGCCTACGTGGCCTGGGGAGGCTGCTAGTGACCAAAACAAAACAATAGGCATATTTTGGTCGTAAACGTCTACGACCTTCTCACAGAGAAGGTCGTTAATTTCACTTTACGACCGTCAGCTTTTGACCTTCTGTTTTTGGTCACAAAAAGGTTGCAAATGAAAAACAATGACCTCTCAGTGACCAATAGTCAATGTCACAAGTTGACATATTTCTTGTAGTGAAGGAAAAATAATACCCCGGTCGACTCCAAAGGAAACGACGACCACATGGACCCAGCGATAGAGCAGGCGAGCCAGCAGACGGCGAACATAGTACGGAGCCGCTGTCCGATCACGGGGACACCGAGGATAAAGCTAATCAACCTTTCTCGGGAGAGGAGAACAGTTCGGACGACGATGCACACATCATCCCGGAAAGGCACTTGGAACAAGAGAACCTCCATAGAAGGCTTATTGCCACTGCGAGGAGTCTAAAGAAGCAGAAGCAAAGGCTTAAGACCGCGCAAAATACACTCAACAGTAGGTGGAACAAAGTGCTCGGCACTAAAGAAAAGTACGGTGGCAGTCGCCACACAAAGAGATATCCAAAGGGCAAGCTGCTGCCCGAATTCGATGACAAGGCCTTAGAGCCTATACAGCCAAAAAATAAAACGACCGATCAGCCGGATCGACCACCCCGCGACCGCGATAGGGCGGCTAACGATGTCGCACATAAGTCAGCACACGATCTACGTGAGGACTTGCACCAAAATTCCGGTATAACTAGGTCCATCTACGGATCTAGGAAGCGAGCTCCGGCATAGAAGAAAAACCGAACACTACAACCGTCAGAATGCCATGACACATCCAAATACAGGGGTGCCGCGTACCCCCTATGCTTCACCGATGAGGTGCTGGATCACAAATTTCCAGAGGGATTCAAACCCGTGAACATAGAGGCATCTGACGGAACGACATGCACTGGGGTGCGGATCGAGGACTTTATCCTCCATATCCATATGGCTCATGGAGATGATCTCCACGCCATCAAATACTTGCCCCTCAAATTGAAAGGACCAGCCAGGCACTGGCTGAAGAGCCTCCCTGAAAACTCAATCGGAAGTTGGGAAGAGTTTGAGGATTCTTTTAGGGCTAATTTTCAAGGGACCTATGTCCGACCTCCGGATGCAGACGATTTAAGTCATATAATTCAATAGCCCGAAGAGTCAGCCCGAAAGCTTTGGAATAGATTCCTCACTAAGAAGAATCAGATTGTCGACTGCCCGGACGCCGAAGCCTTAGCGGCTTTCAAACATAGTGTCCGGGACGAATGACTCGCCAAACACCTCGGCCAGGAAAAACCGAGGACAATGGCAGCCCTAACAAGCCTTATAACCCGCTTTATGCTGGGCGAAGATAGTTGGCTGGCCCAGAAGCGGCACCAATGACCTGTGCACATCCAAGTCAGGACGGTAATGGAAAACCACGACGCAATAAAAGTAAGCGTCGGAAAAATGAAGACAGCCCAGACAACACGGCGGTAAACGCCGGATTCAGGGGCTCTTGACCCGGTCAATGGAAAAAGCCATTTAAAGGCAACAGAGATGGACGATCCAGCCTAAACAAGATTCTAGACAGATTATGTCAGATTCATGGCACCTCCGACAAACCTGCAAATCACACCAACAGAGAATGGGTTTTCAAGCAGCCGGTAAGCTAAACGCCAATGTAAGGGGAGGGAGACACCAAGTGAAGACGAGGATCAGCCTCACAAGAAAACACCGGGGATGTAAAAATTCCCACGGAGGTCAAAACAGTGAACATGATTCACGTAATGAAGAGGAGGAGCAAACACGCACTCCGAGACATATGCGTCGTAGAGCCCGTCACCCCCAAGTTCAACCCTTGGTCGGCCTGCCCGAGCACTTTTGATCGCAGGGATAACCCGACTAGTATCTGGCACGGAGGATCTGCTGCCTTGGTGCTAGAACCAATAATCAACGGATACCATCTCACCCGAGTCCTTATGGACGGCGGCAGTAGTCTTAATCTGATATATCGTGACACGATCGCAAAATGGGGATAGACCCGACGAGAATCAGCCAAAGCAATACTACCTTTAAAGGAGTAATACCAGGCCCAGAGGCCCGCTGCACGGGCTCTCTAGTACTAGAGGTTGTATTCGGCTCTCCCGACAACTTCCGAAGTGAAAAGTTAACCTTCGACATCGGTCCATTCCGAAGCAGCTATCAAGCACTACTCGGAAGAACGACCTTCGCTCGTTTTAATGCAGTACCGCATTACGCTTACCTTAAGCTTAAGATGCCCGGTCCACGCGACATCATCATAGTTAGTGGAAACACAGAGCGCTCCTTACGCGCGGAAGAATGTGTGGCGGCTTTAGTAGCCGAACACTGAACGGCCTCTCCAACGATAATAAATGATCGGTCGTCAGGACCGCGGACACGGCTAGACGAGTCCGGCGCACCACTAGCTGTAACAGCTCAGATAAACCTGAGATTGGGTCGACGGATATACCCCCATAGGTGGTGCTAGGGGCTTCCCGCATGTAAAAAGGGCTACAGTTCGGCTTGACCTTATTTAGATTGAATTTTAATGGTTTATTAAGAATAACCAATTTTTCGCACGAAGACTTTCACCTAAGTTTTTCTCTTTTACAGATGATAATCATGCTACACCCTTCCAGGATATGGCACAATGGAGACATAGGCGCAGATGTGCAGCAGGGCCCCGCTCAGAGGTTTCTTTTTAGATTAAGACCCTGTGTAAACCTTTTTCACTGTCTCTTGTCGCTTCACACCCTCCGGATACTCAAAATAACCAAGAGGGATGCTGGCGTTATTGGCATTTCGCCACATCAGACTAATGCACGTATCTGGAAATTCAGGGCTTATTATCGAGGGCGTCACGCAGCCCAGTATGCGTTGTAAAGACTGATACGTTAGGGAGTGTTCGGCGTCGCGAGTTTGGCCTTATATGCATCAGCTCCGAATCATGTCTTTGCTCAATAGTTGGGATTGCCCGGCTCCCGTGTTTTGCTACCTTACGTTCCGCTCTATCGGCTAAGGTGGCATCGGGAGAACTACTGCGATTGTGCCCTGGTTCATCTGGACAAGCACCTCAGTACAGAAAGCCGAAAACTGACTGTCATGATAAAGCACGAGACTGGTCAACCACTCGATGACTCATCAGAATCTTCGTGATTCCTCCGTGTTAACGAAGGACCGGTTCCCCGGTCATGTATGTACGTGCACCGTATTCGGATAGACGCGGAAGTACCAGGGGCTATATAGTAGCCCCACCGTCAAACTCCTATGGCTAAGTGAAAGTGTTAAAGAAATATAGTCCGATTGCCTTGTTCACCGCGCTATGCTACCTCTTGAGCACTGCGTTGGTTTTCCCTTGAAGAGGAAAGGGTGATACAACAAAGTAGCGTAAGTATTTCCCTCAGTTTTGAGAACCAAGGTATCAATCCAGTAGGAGGCTATGCGCGAGTCCCTCGCACCTACACAAACAAATAAATCCTCGCAACCAACGCAATAAGGGGTTGTCAGTCCCTACATGGTCACTTACGAGAGTGAGATCTGATAGATATGATAAGATAATACTTTTGGTATTTTTATGATGAAGATGCAAAGTAAAATAAAAGCAAAATAAAAAGCAACGGAAATAACTAAGTGTTGGAAGATTAATATGATGGAAGATAGACCCGGGGACCATAGGTTTCACTAGTGGCTTCTCTCAAGAGCATAAGTATTTTATGGTGGGTGAACAAATTCTTTGTTGAGCAATTGTAATTGAGCATAGTTATGAGAATATCTAGGTATGATCATGTATATAGGCATCACGTCCGAGACAAGTAGACCGACTCCTGCCGGCATCTACTACTATTACTCCATGCTACCTCTTGAGCACTGCGTTGGTTTTTCTCCGAAGAGGAAGGGATGATGCAGCAAAGTAGCGTAAGTATTTCCCTTAGTTTTTGAGAACCAAGGTATCAATCCAGTAGGAGACCACGCACAAGTACCTCGTACCTACACAAAACGATAGCAACTCACAACCAACGCTTATGGGTTGTCAATCCCTTCACGGTCACTTACGAGAGTGAGATCTAATAGAGATAATAAATAATATTTTGGGTATTTTTGATATAGATAGATGCAAAGTAAAAAGTAAAAAGGCAAAGTAAAACAAAGCAAGTAAATAAAGTGATATAGATTGATATGATGAGAATAGACCCGGGGCCATAGGTTTCACTAGTGGCTTCTCTCAAGAGCATAAGTATTCTACGGTGGGTGAAAAAATTACTGTTGAGCAATTGACAGAATTGAGCATAGTTATGAGTATACCTAAGCAATGATCATGTATATAGGCATCACGTCCAAAACAAGTAGATCGAAAGGATTCTGCATCTACTACTATTACTCCACTCATCGACCGCTATCCAAAGATGCATCTAGAGTATTAAGTAAAACAAGAGTAACGCCGTAAGCAAGATGACATGATGTAGAGGGATAAATTCATGCAATATGATAAAAACCCCATCTCGTTATCCTCGATGGCAACAATACAATACGTGCCTTGCAACTATTTACATCCTTGAGTAAGGACACCGCAAGATTGAACCCAAAGCTAAGCACTTCTCCCATTGCAAGAACTACCAATCTAGTTGGCACAAACCAAAAAGATAATTTGAAGAGACTTGCAAAGATAACTCAATCATACATAAAAGAATTCAGAGAAGAATCAAATATTTTCCATAGATAATACTGGATCATAAACCCACAATTCATCGATCTCAACAAACACACCGCAAAAAGAAGATTACATCGAATAGATCTCCACGAGAGAGGGGGAGATCATTGTATTGAGATCCAAAAAGAGAGAAGAAGCCATCTAGCTAATAAATATGGACCCGAAGTCTGAAGTAAACTACTCACACTTCATCGGAGAGGCTATGATGATGTAGAAGCCCTCCGTGATGACGGCCCTCTCCGGGAGCTCCGGAATAGGCCCCAAGATGGGATCTCGTGGATCTGAGAAAGTTGCGGCGGTGGAATTAGGCTTTTGGCTCCTGTTACGATCGCTCGGGATACGAGGGTATATATAGGAGGAAGGAGTACGTCGGTGGAGCTACGAGGGGCCCACGAGGTGAGAAGCGCCTCCACCTCAGAATTGCCTCCGGCGTTCCTTGGCGTGAGGTCCAAGTCTTCGTGTCTTATTCGGGAAGAAAATCACGTTCAAAAAGGATTTTTCTGTTTGGACTCGTTTGATATTCTGCTTTCTTGAAATCTTGAAAAAGGCAAAAACAACAATTACAGGCTGGGCCTCCGGTTAATAGGTTAGTCCCAAAAATAATATAAAAGTGGAAAATAAAGCCCAATATAGTCCAAAACAGTAGATAAAGTAGCATGGAGAAATCAAAAAGTATAGATACGTTGGAGACGTATCAGGCATCCCCAAGCTTAATTCCTGCTCGTCCTCGAGTAGGTAAATGATAAAAAAGAATTTTTGATGCGGAGTGATACTTTGGCATAATTTCAATGTGAATCTTCTTAATTGTGGTATGAATATTCAAATCCGAAAGATTCAAGACAAAAGTTCATATTGACATAAAAATAATGATACTTCAAGCATACTAACTAAGCAATTATGTCTTCTCAAAATAACATGGCCAAAGAAAGTTATGCCTACAAAATCATATAGTCTGGCTATGCTCCATCTTCCCCACACAAAATACTTAAATCATGCACAACCCCGATGAAATGCCAAGCAATTGTTTCATACTTTAACATTTTCAAAACTTTTTCAATCTTCACACAATACATGAGCGTGAGCCATGGATATAGCACTATATGTGGAATAGAATGGTGGTTGTGGAGAAGACAAAAAGGAGAAGATAGTCTCACATCAACTAGGCGTATCAACGGGCTATGGAGATGCCCATCAATAGATATCAATGTGAGTGAGTAGGGATTGCCATGCAACGGATGCACTAGAGCTATATAAGTATATGAAAGCTCGACAAAAGAAACTAAGTGGGTGTGCATCCAACTCGCTTGCTCACAAAGACCTAGGGCATTTGAGGAAGCCCATCATTGGAATATACAAGCCAAGTTCTATAATGAAAAATTCCCACTAGTATATGAATGTGATAAAATGAGAGACTCTCTATCATGAAGATCTTGGTGCTACTTTGAAGCACAAGTGTGGTAAAAGGATAGTAACATTGTCCCTTCTCTCTTTTTCTCTCATTTTTTTAGTTTTTTATTTGGGCCTTTTCTCCTTTTATTTATGGCCTCTTTTTTTTTTCGTCCAGAGTCTCATCCCGACTTGTGGGGGAATCATAGTCTCTATCATCCTTTCCTCACTGGGACAATGCTCTAATAATGATGATCATCACACTTTTATTTTCTTACAACTCAACAATTACAACTCGATTCTTAGAACAAAATATGACTCTATATGAATGCCTCCGGCGGTGTACCGGGATATGCAATGAAACATGAGTGACATGTATGAAAGAATTATAAAAGGTGGCTTTCCCAGAAATACGATGTCAACTACATGATCATGCTAGCAATATGACAATAATGGAGCTTGTCATAATAAACGGAACGGTGGAAAGTTGCATGGCAATATATCTCGGAATGGCTATGGAAATGCCATAATAGGTAGGTATGGTGGCTGTTTTGAGGAAGATATATGGTGGGTGTATGATACCGGCGAAAAGTGCGCGGTATTGGAGAGGCTAGCAATGGTGGAAGAATGGAAAAAGTGCGTATAATCCATGGACTCAACATTAGTCATAAAGAACTCATATACTTATTTCAAAAATCTAGAAGTTATCAAAGCAAAGTATTACGCGCATGCTCCTAGGGGGATAGATTGGTAGGAAAAGACCATCGCTCATCCCCGACCGCCACTCATGAGGAAGACAATCAATAAATAAATCATGCTCCGAGTTCATAACATAACGGTTCACCATACGTGCATGCTACGGGAATCACAAACTTCAACACAAGTATTCTTTAAATTCACAACTACTCAACTAGCATAACTCTAATATCACCATCTTCATATCTCAAAACAATTATCAAGCATCAAACTTTTCTTAGTATTCAACGAACTCAAAAAGATAGTTTCACATATCTTGAACACCAAGTATATTAACATTAAGCAAATTACCATGCTATTAAAGTCTCTCAAAATAATCTAAGTGAAGCATAAGAGATCAAATAGTTTCTTTAAAACAAATCCACCACCGTGCTCTAAAAGATCTAAGTGAAGTACTAGAGCAAAAATTATCATGCTCAAAAGATATAAGTGAAGCACTATGAGCAAAACTATCAAGCTCAAAAGATATAAGTGAAGCACTAAGAGTATTCTAACAAATTCCAAATCAAGTATGGCTCTCTCAAAAGGTGTGTACAGCAAGGATAATTGTGGTAAACTAACAAGCAAAGACACAAATAATACAAGACGCTCCAAGCAAAACACATATCATGTTGGTGAATAAAAATATAGCTCCAAGTAAATTACCGATGGAAGTGGATTTAAAGAGGGGATGCCTTCCGGGCATCCCCAAGCTTTGACTTTTGGTGTCCTTGGATTATCTTGGGGTGCCATGGGCATCCCCAAGCTTTGGCTTTGCCACTCCTTGTTCCATAATACATCAAAAGAATTCACCCAAAACTTGAAAACTTCACAACACAAAACTCAATAGAAATCTCGTGAGCTCCGTTAGAGAAAGAAAACAAAAGACTACTTTAAGGTACTGTAATGAACTCATTCTTTATTTATATTGGTGTTAAACCTACAGTATTCCAACTTCTCTATGGTTTATAAACTAATTTACTAGCCATAGATTCATCAAAATAAGCAAACAACACACGAAAAACAGAATCTGTCAAAAACAGAACAGTCTGTAGCAATCTGTTACTAACGCAAACTTCTGGAACCCATAAAATTCTACCAAATTTAGAAGACCTAGAAAATTTATTTATTGATCAGAAGCAATTGGAATCACTATTTTATCGCGTTCTGGTGATTTTTAACAATTCTGGCACTGAGCACAAAGATTCTGGAAATTACAGCAAGATCAAATAACTATCATCCAAGAAGATCCAATAGGTCCAACTTGGCACAAACACTAATTAAAAGATAAAACCACATCTAAACAGAGGCTAGATGGATTATTTATTCATAAACAGAAGCAAAAACAAAAAACACAAAATAAAATTGGGTTGCCTCCCAATAAACGCTATCGTTTAACGCCCTTAGCTAGGCATAAAAGCGAAGATAGATCTAGGTATTGCCATCTTTGATAGGCAATCCATAAGTAGCTCTCATGATAGATTCATATGGTAATTTTATTTTCTTTCTAGGGAAGTGTTCCATACCCTTCTTTAAGGGAAATTGGAATCTAATATTTCCTTCCTTCATATCAATAATTGCACCAATCGTTCTAAGGAAAGGTCTACCAAGAATAATAGGACATGAAGGATTGCAATCTATATCAAGAACTATAAAATCTATGGGCACATAATTCCTATTGGCAACAATAAGAACATCATTAATTCTTCCCATAGGCTTTTAATAGTGGAATCCACAAGATGCAAGTTTAGGGAGCAATCATCAAAATCACGGAAATCTAGCAAATCACATAAAGTTTTGGGGATAGTAGAGACGCTAGCACCCAAATCACACAAGGCATAAAACTCAAAATCTTTAATTTTAATTTTAATAGTGGGTTCCCACTCATCATAGAGTTTTCTAGGGATAGAAACTTTCAACTCAAGTTTTTCTTCAGAAGGTTGCATCAAAGCATCAACAATATGTTCGGTAAAGGCCTTATTTTGACTATAAGCATGAGGAGAATCTAGCACGGATTGCAACAAGGAAATACAACTAGTCAAAGAGCAATTTTCATAATTAAATTCATTGAGATCCAAAATAGTGGGTTTAGCAACATCACGGTTTTTATTTATTTCAATCCCACTTTCATCAATTTCATCATCAAGGTCTCAAACTCAATTCTTAGAACGCCTTCTAGGTAAAGGAAGATAATCTTCAGATTCATCAAGATTCATATTGCAAAACAAAGATTTAATGGGGGACACATCAATAACTTTTAGATCTTCATCTTGATTTTCATAGGTATTTGGTTTAGCGGCCATCTTATTAACCAAGGTAGCTTGCATATCTGAAATTTCAGCAGTCATCTTTTCAAGATGAGCAATTTGAGTCCTTATACCATCAAATTCTTTAGACATATCATCAAGTTCTTTATTCATAAAGCTCGCAAAACTTTTTTGTTCCTTAAGTTCGTTTCTAAAGAAATTATTGTGCTCAAATTGTAAAACCATAAATTTTCTAACATTGCTTTCGATCTCCTCTAGCCTTTGAAGGTGAAGGTCATCATTATCTATAGATTCATGCATATCACTATTTTCTTCCAAAGCAACGGTAATTCTTTCAATAAATTCTTGGGCATAGACATTGTGAGCAAGGTTTTCATTGCAATATTTAAGTATGATGGCATTTTCAGGTTTGTTGAGAGTAAAATCATACTCTTCAATCAAAGAAGCAACTTCATGAGCACCCTTAAAAACGACAAATTCTTCAATTCGTTCAATATCATAGTAACTATAAACACCCCTTGCATAAGAAGATAAGATTTCATTATCATTGAACTCACATAGGTAGGTAAGTTGTTTTTTAGGGTTCTTAGAGCAACAATTAAAATCACACAATTCACAAAGATTCCCAAAGATAGCGTAGCAAACTATTTATATGATACCATAAGAGTCTCCCTTTTTCGGACAAATGATGACCAAAATGAGCATGCTCATCTAAAGATTTCCATCAACTAGGCTACTTGGGGTTTCAAAGACGAGCATAGGGATCAAGATGATCCAAGTAGAACACTTTAAGTAGATCCATAACAATAGACTTTTAGCAAGCAAAAGATGCAAGCAAATATAAGGCACATGGTAACACAAGCAAACAAGCGGACGAGGAAAAGGCAACGGGGAAAAGAGGAGGAGATTGGGAACGAGAGGGCAAATAAAACGGCAAGGGTGAAGTGGGGGAGAGGAAAACGAGAGGCAAATGGAAAATAATGTAAAGCGAAAGATAGGGATTGCGATGGGTACTTGGTCTGGTTGACTTGCTCGCGTGAGCCTCCCCGGCAACGGCGCCAGAAATCCTTCTTGCTACCTCTTGAGCACTGCGTTGGATTTCCCGAAGAGGAAGGGATGATGCAAGAAAGTAGCGTAAGTATTTCCCTCGCTTTTGAGAACCAAGGTATCAATCCAAGAGGAGACCACGCACAAGTCCCTCGTACCTACACAAAACGATAGCCACTCGCAACCAACGCTTAGGGGTTGTCAATCCCTTCACAAAGAATTCATTTAGAGTGAGATCTGATAGAGATAATATTTTTGGTATTTTTGATAGATAGATGCAAAGTAAAAAGCAAAAGGCAAAGTAAAACAAAGCAAGTAAATAAAGTGATATAGATTGATATGATGAGAATAGACCCGGGGCCATAGGTTTCACTAGTGGCTTCTCTCAAGAGCATAAGTATTCTACGGTGGGTGAACAAATTCTTGTTGAGCAATTGATGTAATTGAGCATAGTTATGAGTATATCTAGGCAATGATCATGTATATAGGCATCACATCCAAAACAAGTAGATTGAAACGATTCGCATCTACTACTATTACTCCACCCATCGACCGCTATCCAAAGATGCATCTAGAGTATTAAGTAAAAACAGAGTAACGCAGTAAGCAAGATGACATGATGTAGAGGGATAAATTCATGCAATATGATAAAAACCCCATCTTGTTATCCTCGATGGCAACAATACAATACGTGCCTTGCAACTCTTTACATCGCGAGTAAGGACACCGCAAGATTGAACCCAAAGCTAAGCACTTCTCCCATTGCAAGAACTACCAATCTAGTTGGCCAAACCAAAAGATAATTCAAGAGACTTGCAAAGATAACTCAATCATACATAAACGAATTCAGAGAAGAATCAAATATTTTCCATAGATAATACTGGATCATAAACCCACAATTCATCGGTCTCAACAAACACACCGCAAAAAGAACATTACATCGAATAGATCTCCAGGAGAGAGGGGGAGAACATTGTATTGAGATCCAAAAAGAGAGAAGAAGCCATCTAGCTAATAACTATGGACCCAAGGTCGAAGTAAACTACTCACACTTCATCGGAGAGGCTATGATGATGTAGAAGCCCTCCGTGATACGGCCCTCTCTCCGACGGAGCTCCTAACAGCCCCAAGATGGGATCTCGTGGATACTGAAAGTTGCGGTGGAATTAGGTTTTGGCTCCTGCTCGACTGCTCGGGATACGAGGTATATATAGGAGGAAGGAGTACGTCGGTGGAGCTCGAGGGGCCCACGAGGTAGGGGGCGCCTCAGAGGGTGGGCGCCCCTACCTCGTGATCGCCTCCGGCGTTCCTCAGCGAGGGTCCAAGTCTTACGTGTCTTATTCGGCAAGAAAATCACGCTCCAAAAAGGATTTTTCTGTTTGGACTCCGCTTTGATATTCTGCTTTCTTGAAATCTTGAAAAAGGCAAAACAACAATTACGGGCTGGGCCTCCGTTAATACGTTAGTCCCAAAAATAATATAAAAGTGGAAAATAAAGCCCAATATAGTCCAAAACAGTAGATAAAGTAGCATGGAGCAATCAAAATTATAGATACGTTGGAGACGATTACCCACACATCGACCGCTATCCAAAGATGCATCTAGAGTATTAAGTTCATAAGAACAAAGTAACGCCTTAAGCAAGATGACATGATGTAGAGGGATAAATTCATGCAATATGATAAAAACCCCATCTTGTTATCCTCGATGGAAACAATGCAATACGTGCCTTTGCTGCCCCATCACACCGGGAAAGGACACCGCAAGATTGAACCCAAAGCTAAGCACTTCTCCCATTGCAAGAAAGATCAATCTAGTAGGCCAAACCAAACTGATAATTCAAAGAGACTTGCAAAGATAACCAATCATACATAAAAGAATTCAGAGGATTCAAATATTGTTCACAGATAAACTTGATCATAAACCCACAATTCATCGGTCTCAACAAACACATCACAAAAGAAGATTACATCGAATAGATATCCACAAGAGAGGGGGAGAACATTGTATTGAGATCCAAAAAGAGAGAAGAAGCCATCTAGCTAATAACTATGGACTCGAAGGTCTGAGGTAAACTACTCACACTTCATCGGAGAGGCTATGGTGTTGATGTAGAAGCCCTCCGTGATTGATGCCCTTCCCAAGTGAACTCTAACAGGCCCCATGATGGGATCTCGTGGAGTCTGAGAAGGTTGCGGCGGTGGAATTAGGTTTTGGCTCCGTGATCTGATCGCTTGGGGTACATAGGTATATATAGGAGGAAGGAGTACGTCGGTGGAGCAACATGGGGCCCACGAGGGTGGAGGGCGCTGGGGAAGGCGCCCCCCTACCTCGTGGCTTCCTGGAAGCTTCCTTGGCGTAGGGTCCAAGTCTCCTGGATCATGTTCATTCCGAAAATCACGTTCCCGAAGGTTTCATTCCGTTTGGACTCCGTTTGATATTCTTTTTCTGCACAAGTCTGAAATAGGCAAAAAACAACAATTACGGGGCCTCCGGTTAATAGGTTAGTCCCAAAAATAATATAAAAGTGAATAAAAAGCCCAATAATGTCCAAAGCAGAAGATAATATAGCATGGAGCAATCAAAATTATAAATTCGTGGGAGACGTTTCAAGCATCCCCAAGCTTAGTTCCTGCTCGTCCTCGAGTAGGTAAATGATAAAAACAGAATTTTTGATGTGGAATGCTACTTGGCATAATTCCAATGTAATTCTTCTTAATTGTGGCATGAATATTCAGATCCGAAAGATTCAAGATAAAAGTTCAATATTGACATAAAAATAATAATACTTCAAGCATACTAACTAAGCAATTATGTCCTCTCAAAATAACATGGCCAAAGAAATTTCACCCCTACAAAATCATATAGTTTGGTCATGCTCCATTTTCATCACACAATAATGCTCTCATCATGCACAACCCCAATGACAAGCCAAGCAATTATTTCATACTTTAGTAATCTCAAACTTTATAAACCTTCACGCAATACATGAGCGTGAGCCATGGATATAGCACTATGGGTGGAATAGAGTATAATGATGGGGGTTATGTGGAGAAGACAAAAAAGGAGAAAGTCTCACATCAACGAGGCTAATCAATGAGCTATGGAGATGCCCATCAATTGATGTTAATGCAAGGAGTAGGGATTGCCATGCAACGGATGAACTAGAGCTATAAATATATGAAAGCTCAACAAAAGAAACTAAGTGGGTGTGCATCCAACTTGCTTGCTCTCAAGACCTAGGGCACTTGAGGAGGCCCATTGTTGGAATATACAAGCCAAGTTCTATAATGAAAAATTCCCACTAGTATATGAAAGTGACAAAACGAGAGACTCTCTATCATGAAGATTATGGTGCTACTTTGAAGCACAAGTGTGGTAAAAGGATAGTAGCATTATCCCATTTTATTTCTCTTTTTTTGGGCCTTCTTTTTTTATTTGGCCTTTCTCTTTTTTTGGGGACAATGCTCTATTAAACGATGATCATCACACTTCTATTTATTTACAACTCAATGATTACAACTCGAGACTAGAACAAGGTATGACTCTATATGAATGCCTCCGGCGGTGTACCTGGATATGCAATGAACCAAGAGTGACATGAATGAAAGAATTATGAACGGTGGCTTTGCCACAAATACTATGTCAACTACATGATCATGCTAAGCAATATGACAATGATGAACGTGTCATGATAAACAGAACGGTGGAAAGTTGCATGGCAATATATCTCGGAATGGCTATGGAAATGCCATAATAGGTAGGTATGGTGGCTGTTTTGAGGAAGATATAAGGAGGTTTATGTGTGAAAGAGCGTATCATATCACGGGGTTTGGATGCCGTGAAGTTTGCACCAACTCTCAATGTGAGAAAGGGCAATGCACTGCATCAAGAGGCTAGTAATGATGGGAAGGTGAGAGTGCGTATAATCCATGGACTCAACATTAGTCATAAAGAACTCACATACTTATTGCAAAAATCTACAAGTCATCAAAAACCAAGCACTACGCGCATGCTCCTAGGGGGATAGATTGGTAGGAAAAGACCATCGTCAGTCTCCCGACCACCACTCATAAGGAGGACAATCAAAGAACACCTCATGTTTCAAATTTGTTACATGACGTTTACCATATGTGCATGCTACGGGACTTGCAAACTTCAACACAAGTATTTCTCAAATTCACAACTACTCAACTAGCACAACTTTGATATCACTACCTCCATGTCTCAAAACAATCATCAAGCATCAAACTTCTCTTAGTATTCAACACACTCATAAGAAAGTTTTTACTATTCTTGAATACCTAGCATATTAGGATTATTTAAGCAAATTACCATGCTATTTAAGACTCTCAAAATAATCTAGGTGAAGCATGAGAGATCAATAGTTTATATAAAACAAACCCACCACTGCCGTTTCTAAAAGATATAAGTGAAGTACTAGAGCAAAAACTATATAACTCAAAAGATATAAGTGAAGCACATAGAGTATTCTAATAATTTCCGAATCATATGTGTCTCTCTCAAAAGGTGTGTACAGCAAGGATAATTGTGGTAAACTAAAAAGCAAAGACTCAAATCATAAAAGACGCTCCAAGCAAAACACATATCATGTGGTGAATAAAAATATAGCTCCAAGTAAAGTTACCGATCGAAGTAGACGAAAGAGGGGATGCCTTCCGGGGCATCCCCAAGCTTTGGCTTTTAGGTGTCCTTCGATTATCTTGGGGGTGTGCTACCTCTTGAGCACTGCGTTGGATTTCCCCGAAGAGGAAGGGATGATGCAGTAAAGTAGCGTAAGTATTTCCCTCAGTTTTTGAGAACCAAGGTATCAATCCAGTAGGAGACCAGGCACAAGTCACTCGTACCTACCCAAAACGATAGCCACTCGCAACCAATGCTTAGGGGTTGTCAAACCCTTCACGGTCACTTACGAGAGTGAGATCTGATAGAGATAATATTTTTGGTATTTATGGTAGATAGATGCAAAGTAAAAAGTAAAAGGCAAAGTAAAACAAAGCAAGTAAATAAAGTGATATAGATTGATATGATGAGAATAGACCGGGGCCATAGGTTTCACTAGTGGCTTCTCTCAAGAGCATAAGTATTCTACTGATTGGGTGAACAAATTACTGTTGAGCAATTGATGTAATTGAGCATAGTTATGAGTATATCTAGGCAATGATCATGTATATCGCATCACGTCCAAAACAAGTAGATCGAAGCGATTACGCATCTACTACTATTACTCCACTCATCGACCGCTATCCAGCATGCATCTAGAGTATTAAGTAAAAACAGAGTAACGTCGTAAGCAAGATGACATGATATAGAGGGATAAATTCATGCAATATGATAAAAACCCCCATCTTGTTATCCTCGATGGCAACAATACAATACGTGCCTTGCACCTCTTTCTGTCACTGAGTAAGGACACCGCAAGATTGAACCCAAAGCTAAGCACTTCTCCCATTGCAAGAACTACCAATCTAGTTGGCCAAACCAAAAAGATAATTCGAAGAGACTTGCAAAGATAACTCAATCATACATAAAAGAATTTAGAGAATAATCAAATATTTTCCATCTATAATAATGGATCATAAACCCACAATTCATCGGCCTCAACAAACACACAGCAAAAAAGAAGATTACATCGAATAGATCTCCAAGAGAGAGGGGAGAACATTGTATTGAGATCCAAAAGAGAGAATAAGCCATCTAGCTAATAACTATGGACCCGAAGGTCTGAAGTAAACTACTCACACTTCATCGGAGGGCTATGATGATGTAGAAGCCCTCCGTGATGTGACCCTCTCCGGAGCTCCTAACAGGCCCCAAGATGGGAACTCGTGGATCTGAAAGTTGTGGCGGTGGAATTAGGTTTTGGCTCCTGTTACGATCGCTCGGGATACGAGGTATATATAGGAGGAAGGATCGTCGGTGGAGCTCCGAGGGGCCCACGAGGTAGGGGGCGCGCCAGGCGCCCACCTCGTGACCGCCTCTGGCGCTGCTTGGAGTAGGGTCCAAGTCTCTGGATCACGTTCGGTTGGAAAATCACGATCCCGAAGGTTTCATTCCGTTTGGACTCCGTTTGATATTCTGCTTTCTTGAAATCTTGAAAAAGGCAAAAAACAGCAATTCTGGGCTGGGCCTCCGGTTAATAGGTATGTCCCAAAAATAATATAGAAGTGGAAAATAAAGCCCAATATAGTCCAAAACAGTACAGAAAGTAGCATGGAGTAATAAAAAATTATAGATACGTTGGAGACGTATCAAGCATCCCCAAGCTTAATTCCTGCTCGTCCTCGAGTAGGTAAATGATAAAAAAGAATTTTTGATGCGGAGTGATACTTTGGCATAATTTCAATGTGAATCCTCTTAATTGTGGTATGAATATTCAGATCCGAAAGATTCAAGACAAAAGTTCATATTGACATAAAAATAATGATACTTCAAGCCAGGACTAACTAAGCAATTATGTCTTCTCAAAATAACATGGCCAAAGAAAGTTATCCCTACAAAATCATATAGTCTGGCTATGCTCCATCTTCCCCACAGAAAATATTTAAATCATGCACAACCCCGATGACAAGCCAAGCAATTGTTTCATACTTTAACATTTTCAAAACTTTTTCAATCTTCACGCAATACATGAGCGTGAGCCTTGGATATAGCACTATATGTGGAATAGAATGGTGGTTGTGGAGAAGACAAAAAGGGAGAAGATAGTCTCACATGAACTAGGCGTATCAACGGGCTATGGAGATGCCCATCAATAGATATCAATGTGAGTGAGTAGGGATTGCCATGCAACGGATGCACTAGAGATATATAAGTATATGAAAGCTCAACAAAAGAAACTAAGTGGGTGTGCATCCAACTCGCTTGCTCACGAAGACGTAGGGCATTTGAGGAAGCCCATCATTGGAATATACAAGCCAAGTTCTATAATGAAAAATTCCCACTAGTATATGAATGTGACAAAATGAGAGACTCTCTATCATGAAGATCTTGGTGCTACTTTGAAGCACAAGTGTGGTAAAAGGATAGTAACATTGTCCCTTCTCTCTTTTTCTCTCATTTTTTTTATTTTTTTATTTTTTTATTTTTATTTGGGCCTTTTCTTTTTTTATGGCCTCTTTTTTTTCTTTTTCTTTTTTTTTCGTCCAGTGTGTCATCCCGACTTGTGGGGGAATCATAGTCTCCATCATCCTTTCCTCACTGGGACAATGCTCTAATAATGATGATCATCACACTTTTATTTTCTTACAACTCAACAATTACAACTCGATTCTTAGAACAAAATAGGACTCTATATGAATGCCTCGGGTGGTGTACCGGGATATGCAATGAAACAAGAGTGACATGTATGAAAGAATTATGAAAGGTGGCTTTGCCACAAATACGATGTCAACTACATGATCATGCTAGCAATATGAAAATAATGGAGCGTGTCATAATAAACGGAACGGTGGAAAGTTGCATGGCAATATATCTCGGAATGGGTATGGAAATGCCATAATAGGTAGGTATGGTGGCTGTTTCAAGGAAGATATATGGTGGGTGTATGATACCGGCGAAAAGTGCGCGGTATTAGAGAGGCAAGCAATGGTGGAAGAATGGGAAAAAGTGCGTATAATCCATGGACTCAACATTAGTCATAAAGAACTCATATACTTATTGCAAAAATCTAGAAGTTATCAAAGCAAAGTATTACGCGCATGCTCCTAGGGGATAGATTGGTAGGAAAAGACCATCGCTCGTCCCCCGACCGCCACTCATGAGGAAGACAATCAATAAATAAATCATGCTCCGAGTTCATAACATAACGGTTCACCATACGTGCATGCTATGGGAATCACAAACTTCAACACAAGTATTCTTTAAATTCACAACTAATCAAATAGCATGACTCTAATATCACCATCTTCATATCTCAAAACAATTATCAAGCATCAAACTTTTCTTAGTATTCAACGCACTCAAAAGAAAGTTTCACATATCTTGAACACCAAGTATATTAACATTAAGCAAATTACCATGCTATTAAAGTCTCTCAAAATAATCTAAGTGAAGCATGAGAGATCAAATAGTTTCTTTAAAACAAATCCACCACCGTGCTCTAAAAGATCTAAGTGAAGTACTAGAGCAAAAATTATCACGCTCAATAGATATAAGTGAAGCACTATGAGCAAAACTATCAAGCTCAAAAGATATAAGTGAAGCACTAAGAGTATTCTAACAAATTCCAAATCAAGTATGGCTCTCTGAAAAGGTGTGTACAGCAAGGATAATTGTGGTAAACTAACAAGCAAAGACACAAATAATACAAGACGCTCCAAGCAAAACACATATCATGTTGGTGAATAAAAATATAGCTCCAAGTAAATTACCGATGGAAGTGGACGAAAGAGGGGATGCCTTCCGGGGCATCCCCAAGCTTTGACTTTTTGGTGTCCTTGGATTATCTTGGGGGTGCCATGGGCATCCCCAAGATTAGGCTCTTGCTAATCCTTGTTCCATAATCAATCAAAAGAGTTCACCCAAAACTTGAAAACTTCACAACACAAAACTCAATAGAAATCTCGTGAGCTCCGTTAGAGAAAGAAAACAAAAGACTACTTTAAGGTACTGTAATGAACTCATTCTTTATTTATATTGGTGTTAAACCTACAGTATTCCAACTTCTCTATGGTTTATAAACTAATTTACTAGCCATAGACTCATCAAAATAAGCAAACAACACACGAAAAACAGAATCTGTCAAAAACAGAACAGTCTGTAGCAATCTGTTACTAACGCAAACTTCTGGAACCCATAAAATTCTATCAAATTTAGAAGACCTAGAAAATTTATTTATTGATCAGAAGCAATTGGAATCAGTATTTTATCATGTTCTGGTGATGTTTAACAATTCGGGCACTGAGCACAAAGATTTCGGAAATTACAGCAAGATCAAATAACTATCATCCAAGAAGATCCAATAGGTCTAGCTTGGCACAAACACTAATTAAAAGAAAAAACCACATCTAAACAGAGGCTAGATGGATTATTTATTACTAAGCAGCAAGGAAAAATGTTGGGTTGTCTCCTAACAAGCGCTTTTCTTTAAAGCCTTTTTAGCTAGGCATTGAGATTCAATGGTGCTCACAAGAAAGATAAGAATTGAGGCACAAAGAGAGCATCATAAAACATGTGACAAACACACTTAAGTCTAACATACTTCCCTATGCATAGGCATATTATAGGCAAACAAATTATCGTAGCAAGCAAAAACTAGCATATGCAAGGAAGCGGAAAGGAACAATAGCAATCTCAACATAACGAGAGGTAATTTAGTAACATGAAAATTTCTATAGCTATATTTTCCTCTCTCATAATAATTACATGTAGGATCATAAGAAAATTCAACAATATAGCTATCACTTAACATATTCTCAACACGATCTACATGCATGCGAAGTTGACACTCTTCCAAAATAGTGGGATTATCATTAACTAAAGTCATGATTTCTCCAAGCCCACTTTTATCAAAAATTTCATAAGGTTGAATGTTATCCAAATATGTGGGATCTAAAGTTGACACTCTTACGAACCCACTTTCAATATTATTGCAAACAATATTATCAATCTCACATTCATCATGGGGCTTAAATAAATTTTCAAGATCATAAGAAAAATCACCCCAATCATGATCATTGCAACAAGTAGTAGACATAGCAAAACTAGCATCCCCAAGCTTAGGGTTTTGCATCTTATTAGCACAATTGACATCAAAAGAATTTATAATAAAATCATTGCAATCATGCTTTTTATCGAGGGAACTATCAAGCACGGGTGCAATAGCAACAATCTCATTTTTAACATAATGAACTATGGCAAATTCATCTTCATAAATATTGGCATCATGGCCACAAGAATAGCAATCATCATGTTCATCAAGGGATATTTCAATCAAATCATCGGAATCATCATTATCTATAGATTCATGCATATCATTATTTTCTTCCAAAGCAACGGTCATTCTTTCAATAAATTCTTGGACATAGACATTGTGAGCAAGGTTTTCATTGCAATATTTAAGTATGATGGCATTTTTAGATTTGTTGAGAGTAAAATCATACTTTTCAATCAAAGAAGCAACTTCATGAGCACCCTTAAAAACGACAAATTCTTCAATTCGCTCGATATCATAGTAACTATAAACACCCCTTGCATAAGAAG
The DNA here is from genome assembly GCA_021605145.1 of Aegilops bicornis. NCBI lineage: Eukaryota > Viridiplantae > Streptophyta > Magnoliopsida > Poales > Poaceae > Aegilops > Aegilops bicornis. Next base: position 110,973,200 of record CM038673.1, on the reverse strand, counting down.
ATAAGATTTCATTATCATTGAACTCACATAGGTATGGAAGGTGTTCTTTAGGGTTCTTAGAGCAACAAGTAAAATCACACATTTCACAAAGATTCCCAGCATAGCATAGCAAACTATTTATATGATACCGTAAGAGTCTCCCTTTTTAGGACAAACGATGGCGCACAAAATGAGCATGCTCATCTAAAGATTTCCCATCAACTAGGCTAGTTGGGGTTCCAGCACGAGCGCATAGGGATCAAAGATGATCCAAGTAGAACACTTTAAGTAGATCCATAACAATAGACTTTTAGCAAGCAAAGATGCAAGCAAATATAAGGCACATGGTAACACAAGCAAACAAGCGGACGAGGAAAAGGCAACGGGGAAAAGAGGAGGAGATTGGGAAAGAGAGGGCAAATAAAACGGCAAGGCTGAAGTGCGGGAGAGGAATACGAGAGGCAAAATGGCAAATAATGTAATGCGAGAGATAGGGATTGTGATGGGTACTTGGTATGGTTGACTTGCTCGCGTGAGCCTCCCGACAGCGCGAGAAATCCTTCTTGCTACCTCTTGAGCACTGCGTTGGATTTCCCGAAGAGGAAGGGATGATGCAAGAAAGTAGCGTAACTATTTCCCTCAGTTTTTGAGAACCAAGGTATCAATCCAAAGAGGAGACCACGCACAAGTCCCTCGTACCTACACAAAACGATAGCCACTCGCAACCAACGCTTAGGGGTTGTCAATCCCTTCACGGTCACTTACGAGAGTGAGATCTGATAGAGATAATATTTTTGGTATTTTTGATAGATAGATGCAAAGTAAAAAGTAGAAGGCAAAGTAAAACAAAGCAAGTAAATAAAGTGATATAGATTGATATGATGAGAATAGACCCGGGGGCCATAGGTTTCACCAGTGGCTTCTCTCAAGAGCATAAGTATTCTACGGTGGGTGAACAAATTACTGTTGAGCAATTGACAGAATTGAGCATAGTTATGAGTATATCTAGGCAATGATCATGTATATAGGCATCACGTCAAAAACAAGTAGATTGAAACGATTCTGCATCTACTACTATTACTCCACTCATCGACTGCTATCTAGCATGCATCTAGAGTATTAAGTGAAAATAGAGTAACGCCGTAAGCAAGATGACATGATGTAGAGGGATAAATTCATGCAATATGATAAAAACCCCATCTTGTTATCCTCGATGGCAACAATACAATACGTGTCTTGCAACTCTTTACATCGAGTAAGGACACCGCAAGATTGAACCCAAAGCTAAGCACTTCTCCCATTGCAAGAACTACCAATCTAGTTGGCCAAACCAAAAGATAATTCAAGAGACTTGCAAAGATAACTCAATCATACATAAAAGAATTCAGAGAAGAATCAAATATTTTCCATCGATAATACTGGATCATAAACCCACAATTCATCGGTCTCAACAAACACACCGCAAAAAAGAAGATTACATCGAATAGATCTCCACGAGGGAGGGGGAGAACATTGTATTGAGATCCAAAAAGAGAGAAGAAGCCATCTAGCTAATAACTATGGACCCGAAGGTCTGAAGTAAACTACTCACACTTCATCGGAGGGGCTATGATGATGTAGAAGCCCTCCGTGATGACGGCCCTCTCCGGCGGAGCTCCGGAACAGGCCCCAAGATGGGATCTCGTGGATACAGAAAGTTGCGGCGGTGGAATTAGGTTTTTGGCTCCTGTTCTGATCGATCGGGGATACATAGGTATATATAGGAGGAAGGAGTACGTCGGTGGAGCTCCGAGGGGCCCACGAGGTAGGGGGCACGCCTGGGGCGCCCTTGACCTCGTGACCGCCTCTGGTGCTTCTTAGAGTAGGGTCCAAGTCTCCTGGATCACGTTCGGTTGGAAAATCACGATCCCGAAGGTTTCATTCCGTTTGGACTCTGTTTGATATTCTGTTTCTTCGAAATACTGAAAAAGGCAAAAACAGCAATTCTGGGCTGGGCCTCCGGTTAATAGGTTAGTCCCAATAATAATATAAAAGTGGAAAATAAAGCCCAATATTGTCCAAAACAGTAGACAAAGTAGCATGGAGTAATCAAAAATTATAGATACGTTGGAGACGTATCAGGGTGCCATGGGAATCCCAAGCTTAGGCTCTTGCCACTCCTTGTTCCATAATCCATCAAATCTTTCACCCAAAACTTGAAAACTTCACAACACAAAACTTAGCAGAAAATCTCGTGAGCTCCGTTAGCGAAAGAAAACAAAAGACTACTTCAAGGTACTGTAATTAACTCATTCTTTATTTATATTAGTGTTAAACCTACTTTATTCCAACTTCTCCACGGTTTATAAACTATTTTATTAGCCATAGATTCATCAAAATAAGCGAACAACACACGAAAAACAGAATCTGTCAAAAACAGAACAGTCTGTAGTAATCTGTAACTAATGCAAACTTCTGGAACTCCAAAAAATCAGCAAAAATAGGACGACCTACACAATTTGTTTATTGATCTTCAGCAATTGGAATCAATATTTTATCACGTTCTGGTGATTTTTAACAAATATTTTCGTGAACAGAAAGTTTCTGGAATTTTCTGCAAGATCAAATAACTATCATCCAACCAGAGGCTAGAACAAATATTTATTGAATAACAGCGAGGAAAAATATTGGGTTGTCTCCCAACAAGCGCTTTTCTTTAAAGCCTTTTAGCTAGGCATTGATAATTTTAATGATGCTCACATGAAAGACAAGAACTGAAGCACAAAGAGAGCATCATAAAACACGTGACAAACACATATAAGTCTAACATACTTCCTATGCATAGGCATCTTATAGAAAAACAAATTATCATAGCAAGCAAAAACTAGCATATGCAAGGAACCGGAAAGGAACAATAGCAATCTCAACATAACGAGAGGTAATTTAGTAACATGAAAATTTCTATAACTGTATTTTCCTCTCTCATAATAATTACATGTAGGATCATAAGAAAATTCAACAATATAGCCATCACATAACATATTCCCAACATGATCCACATGCATGCGAAGTTGACACTCTTCCAAAATAGTGGGATTATCATTAACTAAATCATGATTTCTCCAAGCCCACTTTTATAAAAAATTTCATAAGATTGAATATTATCCAAATATGTGGGATCTAAAGTTGACACTCTTCCAAACCCACTTTCAATATTATTGCACACACTATTATCAATCTTATATTCATCATGGGGCTTAAATAAATTTTCAAGATCATAAGTAGAATCTCCCCAATCATGATTATTGCAATAGGTAGTGGACATAGCAAAACTAGCATCCCCATGCTTAGGGTTTTACATATTATTAACATAATTTACATCAATAGAATTTATAATAAAATCATTGCAGTCATGCTTTTTATTCAAAGATCTATCGTGAATCACTTCATAAAGCACTTCATCACAATTTTTAGATTCACGGATTTCAAGCAAAACCTTATAAAGATAATCTAGTGCATCCAAATCACTAGGAATTGGTTCATCATAATTGGATCTCTTCAAAAGATTGGCAAGCGGATGAGGATCCATAGATATTAGCTTCTCTGTTTAGGAATAAATACTCAACTAGTTCAACCAAACGAGCAAACGAGCCAAGTAAGACATCAAGGCAAACGAAAAGACGAACGAAAAAAGGGCGAATAAAACGGCAAGGGTGAAGTGGGGGAGAGGAAAACGAGAGGCAAATGGTAAATAATGTAATGCGGGAGATAAGGGTTTGTGATGGGTACTTGGTATGTTGACTTTTGCGTAGACCTCCCCGGCAACGGCGCCAGAAATCCTTCTTGCTACCTCTTGAGCACCGCGTTGGTTTTCCCTTGAAGAGGAAAGGGTGATACACCAAAGTAGCGTATGTATTTCCCTCAGTTTTTGAGAACCAAGGTATCAATCCAGTAGGAGGCTACGCGCGAGTCCCTCGCACCTACACAAACAAATAAATCCTCGCAACCAACGCCATAAGGGGTTGTCAATCCCTACACGGTCACTAACGAGAGTGAGATCTGATAGATATGATAAGATAATATTTTTGGTATTTTTATGATAAAGATGCAAAGTAAAATAAAAGAAACATAAAAGCAACGGAAACAACTAAGTGTTGGAAGATTAATATGATGGAAGATACACCCGGGGACCATAGGTTTTACTAGTGGCTTCTCTCAAGAGCATAAGTATTTTACGGTGGGTGAACAAATTACTGTTGAGCAATTGACAGAATTGAGCATAGTTATGAGAATATCTAGGTATGATCATGTATATAGGCATCATGTCCGGGACCAGTAGACCGACTCCTACCTTCATCTATTACTATTACTCCACACATCGACCGCTATCCAGCATGCATCTAGAGTATTAAGTTCATAAGAACAGAGTAACTCCTTAAGCAAGATGACATGACGTAGAGGGATAAATTCATGCAATATGATAAAAACCCCTGTTAATGATGCCACGTCACCACGGTTACTGTTGCTAATCTCGTGTTAGTTCGAAACCGATTCAAATTCAAATTCAAATTCAAATTCAAAATCAAGTCAAACGGTAAAAGTTTTCAAACATTAAAACTAAAATGTTCGGGTTGTGCCAAATAATGCATAGGTAATTATGGTGGAGACACCACACTCTTATAAAATTCTTAGATAGTCCAAATTGGTTAAAACAATAGTTGAAACAATTAAATAATTGCTTTTGATATTTTACAAAATACTAATCTATTTGTTTAAGAAGAAAACTTTTTGTGGTAGTGGGTGATCATGAAACACTAAATTAGGAATTCACTTTGTGGTAATAAAACAAAATTAGTCCAAAGAAATAAGAGAAAACAGAAAAAGAAAAGTAAAACAAAAAACATAGCAAAAATAAAATGAACGAAGGAAGACCCCCTCCCCTGGGCTGTTCGGCCCAACAGGGCTACCAGGCCCCCCTTGGCCGGCCCACCCCGCCTCCCTTATCCCCCATTCCCCCTATGACCTAGCGCACACCCCCAAAACCCCCACCTCGCCCCCGAGTGGATTTGGATCGGGGGGCAACCGATGCCCCCGACCCCCCCTCCGCTGCCATCGCGCGCCATGGCCTCTCACCGCTCGTTGCCGCGCCAGGACGCCGCTCGTTGCCCACCCAAGACGCCTCGTCCTCCTCCATGGCGTCACCTCGTCGGTGCCACCCCACCGCCCCTACATCGCCGATGCCCGCCGCCGGACACCCTGTCTCCCCTACCTCTGCCGCTGACCCGGCACCGATCCCCGTCGCCTCGATGTCGTCCGGCACCGCCCCACCTCGCCCGCGTGACCGCGCCCGAGGAACCGTCGCCTGCCGCTGTCCCCAGCGCCGTCGTCGACCACCGCCGCCGCACGATGACCCGAAGCCGCCGACGCTGCCCCGCGGTTGCCGGGTCCCCATCCTCCTCCCGCCGGACCGCCTCCCGACGTCGCGCGACGACGCTCGTCCCGTCCTCCTCCTTCCACAACGTGCCCCTCGAGCCTCGCCGCCCCGCTTCTCTCCAACGCCGGTGAGGCCACCTACGACCTCCACTCCCTCCTTCCTTCCCCGCGCCATCCCGCTCCGGTCTGCTTTGCTACTTTCGCCCGGCCGGCGCAGGCGCCCATGACCGTCCATGTGCGCCGCCTGGGCTCGCCGCTCGCCCTCCTACTGCAACCGCTCATCGCTGCGTGGCCATCGACGCAAGCACCCAACCGGTGCGCCCGTCGCCGGCCTGCTCGAAAGCTTAGCCGCTAATGCCCGCCCGCTATGGCCTATGGGCCATCGATCACGGGCCCCACCCCTGGAACCGTTAAAAAAAGAAAATAATAATAATAATAAAATTTTATTTAATAAAATTAATAATTAATTAATTAATTAGTTAGTGAATTAATTAAGTTAATTAATCATGTTTAATTAATCTAATTAACTAGTTAGTTTAATTAAATAGTAATTAGTTTAACTAAAACCTAATTAACCTAAACAGAGTATGACAGGTGGGTCCCACTGGACCCACACGTTAGTTTGACCAGTCAACACCTCCGTTGACTGTTTTCGTCATGATGACGTCAGCATGCACTATTCTGGATAATGTTGGATTAAAATAATTGAATAAATTCTAAAATGATTAAATCTTTTTAAAATTAATATAAAATAAACCGTAACTCGGATGAAAATACTTTGTACATGAAATTTGCTCAAAACGACGAGACGAATCCGAATACGCAGTCTGTTTGTCAGCCACGCGCCCCTAGCATAGCGAACATGCAACAATCCCCCTCCGGTCCGTTTGTCCGAAAACGCGAAACACTGGGAATACTTTCTCGGAAGTTTTCCCCCTTCGCCAGTATCACCTAGTACTTCGTTAGGTCACCCCTAGCACCGCGTATTGCCATGTTATGCTTTGTGATGCTTTGATTGCTCTGTTATTTATTGTGTTCCCCCTCCGTTACTTCTTTCCGGTAGACCCCGAGACTGCTGCTGGTACCCCCGTGATCGACTACATCAACTACGACCCCTCCTTCTTGCCAGAGCAACCAGGCAAGCCCCCCCTTGATCACGGATATTGCCTATTCTTCTCTATCTTGCTTGCATTAGAGTAGTGTAGCATGTTACTGTTTTCCATTAATCCTATTACGATGCATAGCCTTGTCCTTGCTACTCTTGTTGTTACCTTTACCGCAATCCTACATGCTTAGTATAGGATGCTAGTTTTCCATCAGTGGCCCTACATTCTTGTCCGTCTGCTGTGCTATACTACCGGGCTGTGATCACTTGGGAGGTGATCACGGGTTTATACTATATACTTTATACATGATACATGTGGTGACTAAAGTCGGGTCGGCTCGTGGAGCACCCGCGAGTGGTTCACGGATTGGGGGCTGAAAGGACCTTTGTCCCGACAGCCCTCTGGGTGGATCTTTGTGGTGGAGCGACAGGGCAGGTTGAGACCGCCTAGGTGAGAGGTGGGCCTGGCCCTAGTCGGTGTCTGCGGTTACATCAATTAACACGCTTAACAAGATCTTGGTATTAGATTTGAGTCTGGCCATTTGGTTGATGTCTACTACGCAACCTTCTCCTTGTAGACGTTGTTGGGCCTGCAAGTGCACAGGTTTGTAGGACAGTAGCAAATTTCCCTCAAGTGGATGACCTAAGGTTTATCAATCCGTAGGAGGCGTAGGATGAAGATGGTCTCTCTCAAACAACCCTGCAACCAAATAACAAATAGTCTCTTGTGTCCCCAACACACTCAATACAATGGCAAATTGTATAGGTGCACTAGTTCGGCGAAGAAATGGTAATACAAGTGCAATATGGATGGTAGATATAGGTTTTTGTAATCTGAAAATATAAAAACAGCAAGCTAACTAATGATAAAAGTGAGCGTAAATGGTATTGCAATGATAGGAAACAAGGCCTAGGGTTCATACTTTCACTAGTGCAAGTTCTCTCAACAATAATAACATAGATAGATCATATAACAATCCCTCAACATGCAACAAAGAGTCACTCCAAAGCCACTAATAGCGGAGAACAAGCGTAGAGATTATGGTAGGGTCTTAAACCACCTCAAAGTTATTCTTTCGGATCGATCTACTAAAGAGTTCGTACTAGAATAACACCTTAAGACACAAATCAACCAAAACCCTAATGTCACCTAGATACTCCATTGTCACCTCAAGTATCCGTGGGCATGATTATACGATATGCATCACACAATCTCAGATTCATCCAACCAACACAAAGTACTTCAAAGAGTGCCCCAAAGTTTCTACGGAGAGTCAAGAAAACGTGTGCCAACCCCTATGCATAGGTTCATGGGCGGAACCCATAAGTTGGTCACCAAAACATACATCAAGAGGCACGTGATATCCCATTGTCACCACAGATAAACACTGCAAGACATGCATCAAGTGTTCTCAAATAAAGACTCAATGCGATAAGAAAACTTCAAGAGGGAAACTCAATTCATCACAAGAGAGTAGAGGGGGAGAAACATCATAAGATCCAACTACAATAGCAAAGCTCGGGATACATCAAGATCGTGCCATAGAGGGAACACGAGAGAGAGAGAGAGATCAAACACATAGCTACTAGTACATACCCTCTTCCTCAAGGGTGAACTACTCCCTCCTCGTCATGGAGAGCGCCGAGATGATGAAGATGGCCACAGGTGAGGGTTCCCCTCCTCCGGTAGGGTTCCGGAACAGGGTCCCGATTGGTTTTTGGTGGCTCTGGAGGTTTTGCAGCGGCGGAACTCCCGACCTATCTTCTGTTCTAGAAGTTTTACGATACGTAGGTATATATGGGTGCAAGGGGTACGTCGGTGGAGCTTTGGGGGCCCCACGAGGCAGGGGGGTGGGCGCGCCCCCACCCTCGTGGCCAGCTCCCGTATCTTCTGACGCAGAGTCCAAGTCTATCTGGTGGCTTTCCTTCCAAAAATAACTTGTCCAGTTGATTTCGTTCCGTTTCGACTCCGTCTGATATTCCTTTAACTCAAAACACTGAAATAGGCATAAACAAAGAAATTGGGCTGGGCCTCCGGTTAATAGGTTAGTCCCAAAAATAATATAAAAGTGGATAATAAAGCCCAATATTGCTCAAAACAGTAGATAATATAGCATGGAGCAATCAAAAATTATAGATACGTTGGAGACGTATCACGCTATCACCTCCTTAATGGACCAAGACGTTGGATCAAGTGTGAATACGCGCTTTTCCGAACACCCCCGCATTATATGCGTGGGGGCTGAAGCCAACGACTGCAAACTTTCAGGTTATATACATACATAAACGGCCGCACAGGAGGCATCATAATACTTTCAGGCAAAAGTATAAACACAACCTTATAATCATAATAGCATTGTTTTTACAATTGGTATACATGTCACTCAAACATGATACTCTTCGAGCACTGAGCCTCTATTAGACGAGCACCTTGTAGGACTTCTTCAAAATAGTGCTCGGCCGAGACCTGCCTACGGCCGGACCCCGGGTTGCAATAGCAGTGGCCTCCATCTCTGCCCAGTATGTCTTAACACGGGCAAGAGCCATCCGCGCACCCTCTATGCACGTCGACCTCTTTGCAACGTCGATATGCGGCACATCACCAAGGAATCGTTGCACTAAACCAAAATAACTATTCGGCCTTGGTCCTTCCGGCCAAAGCTGATCCACGACAGACCTCATGGCAAGCCCGGACAACCTATGGAGCTCTGCCCACTCGGCCATTTGCTCATTTAACAGCAGCGGAAGCGTTGAAGCACTGAACTGTGACCAGAACAACTTTCCCACTTCATGATCTCTTTGATCTTTGAAAAACTCAGTTGCGTCAGCAGCACTTGTTGCCAAGTCCAAGTACACGTCTGCAGCACTCCATAATTGATCCAAAGGGGCATACTTCAGATCTCCGAACTTCGTCCGCAACAAAAAGGGCTTCCCAGCCGTGATATCTCCGGCTTGACGGAGCTCCTCCTTCGCCGCTCTGATTTTAGAGCGGGTCTCCTTGGTTGCTACCATGGCTTTCTTCAGGTCCGCCGCTTTCGCTTGGCTTTCCTTTTCGAGAAGGTCATACCGGTCGGCGGCATCCTTCATCTCAACAACCATCTTGGCTATTTTATCTTTGGTCTGGCGATGAGCAGCTTGTTCGGCTCTTAGCTCTTCGACCGCCTTTAGGGCGGCCACATCACTTCTTCTGGCTTGTTCCTTGGCTCGGCCAAGCTCCGCCCTAAGGGTCTCCACGACGGCAGCTCCATCTGCAGTCACAGCATATTACAGATACTAGCATCATGCTCCTATTAATATCTGTTAACCACCGAAGAATACATACCCTGTGCCTCGTCAATCCGCTTGTTTACAAGCACGATGTCGGCATCTGCCGCATCAAGTTGCCGCTTCAGTTCGGCAAACTCACCAGTCCGACCAGCCACCGGACCCTCAGCCGCCTGCACATGAAAGCAGCATGATCATTACTTGGGACTTTGGTCCTCTGTTTGCTGCCTTTAGACAGCAACCAGAGTCTCAGGGGCTACTATCTGCATAGGGCGCGGCACTCCTAGCGTGTGCGGTACCGTCGAAAAATAAAAATATATACATTACTTTGCGTACCTTAAAGCCTTTTAGCAGGCTCATAAAAGCTTCATGCTACCCACTTTTGGCAGATGAAATCCTCTCAACCACCGTACCCATTAAAGTACGATGCGCCTCTGAGATAGCCGCTTGCTCCAGAAGACTCATCAGCGCGTCCGGTCGTGCACCGGACAGTCCCGGACTCTTTTTGTTGCTCTCCTTAGGAGCCGAATACTCCGGACTTCGGGTGGCCGGAGGGTTACCTTCCGGCCTTGGCGGATCAGGAGAAATTCTCCGTGACGACACCTCAGGGTCGTCCGCCTCATGAGGCGAGGAGATAGGGGGAGGTGTTTCACTCTCCATAATCTCCGGAAGAAGATCCCCCAGAGATGAACTCTGTCGAGAAGGGCTACGATCCGAACTGCAAGACATACGTCTCGGTTATTGTCCTCGGAGATGAAGCAGGATATATTTACCAAAAGTGCTCTTGTTCACTTACAGCTCGGTGGAGGGCTGACCCCCTTGCGGGCACAGTGCGGTAAGGACGACCTCCGGGGCAGGGCCCCCTGGTGAAGGTTTCTTCCCTCGTTTGGAAGCCCTTGTTTCCGAATCTTCAGAGGCGGTCCTTTTCCTTCCTTGGGGAGAGGGAATTTCAGATTCTTCTCCCCGATTATCGTCCTTCGCAGAAACACTAATTCCCCCGGTTTGGATGAGTAATGCGTGAGGCCCGCTTTCGGCTTCTTTATTCCTCCCTTTTATCTTCCCCTGATGGCGCTTGATAAGGTGCGAGCTCAAGCATCTGGCTAGTACTGAGGATCTGGTGAGCCTTATACGGAAGGGGCGAACACCGATCATCTTTGCCTTTTTTATCCAGTCCTGGTCAAAGAGCGATTTTTTCAGAATGATGTTGAAACAAATTAAAAGACAGCGTGTTCGGCCGCGGAATTACTTACGTGGGTATCTGGACGATTGCAGTTTAGACCCGCATCCTCGGTGGTATCCGGACACTTTATTCGTGATCCGAAGAACAATCCATACATCCCTTCGAGCGTCACACCGAAGAATTGCTGAATAGTTCACGGTCCTTCCGGGTTGAACTCCCACATACGGAGAGGTCGACGTTGGCATGGCAGGACCCGACGAACTAGGATGACTTGCATTACCTTGACAAGGCTGACATCTCTCGAGGAGATCTCGATGCGACGCTGCAGTTGTCGGCACGTCATTAACCGCCCCAGTCCAGCCCCTTGTTGACCCACGGCGCCATTGTGGCGGGGGCCCCGAACGGAAGCGGGGGCACACTACTAGGGAAAACCCTAGCAGTAGCGTTGGTTTTGTGCTCACTAGTAGCGCGCGCGCGCGGGGGGGGGGGGGGCGCTACTAATAAGGCGCTACAGCTATTGCTTAGCAGTAACGCGTGCCGCACGCGCTAGTGCTAGGACAAATAGCTGCAGCTTTTGTTCGCTCCCACGCTACTGCTAATGTAACTAGTGGCAGTGTGTTTTATCTCCATCGCTACTAGTATTCTTTTCATTTTTTTATTTTTAGTGTATTTATGCGCCATCGTACAAATATTGGTACAATACCAGTTATGAGGTTTACATCATTATGTCCATAACAGTGTGTCAAATGAAGGTGGATTAGGTTCAAGTGGAGGCAATATGTGGTGCATGTCAAAGGTATACTACTAATCCAAACTTGATCTAGTTTGGACTAATAGTACTTTCGATGTGCACCACATGTTGCCTCCACTTGAATCTAATCCGCCAAGACAAGCTATTTAATCATCATCATAGTCATTACCACCAACATTATTTATTTAATCACCACTAACGGTAGCTAATAATAATCATCATAGTCATTACCACCAACACTAGCTATTTTATCATCATAGTAATAGTGTAGCACATCATCATCTTCAAACTCATTTCTAGCTAGCTAATCACTCCTGCTGCTCTCTGTTAGGTAAAATAACATAAAACATGTATAGCTCTCCTCGTTGATCAAGTTGGAGCATGTAGATGAACCTGTCTCCTAATCGTGGGTAGCGCATCTGTTTGCTGCCCCCTAGTACTTCTCTGCGCTCCCCCATCACATATTTGGTCCAGTCTTGCACTATTAAGAATTCGTCACTAATCTTGAATGCACTAAAGTAATCTATAGGATATCTTGGCCGTAAGCTAGTAATACTCATGGTACCTTTAGTCTCGATCCCATAAGGCACAACATTCATCGGGAGTCCTGTTGAAGAACATCGTATGGTAACATACTTAGCAATGAAGTTTAGCTTCAAAAATAATGTATGGAAAAGATGCACTGAGGACAAATAGTAAAAATCTTACCATCCTTCCTAAATAGATGTGACCTGAGTTCATTACGAACACTATTGGTCGCACGTTTTCAGTACTAACATTTCCAAATGCAGGAAGAAAATTTGTCTTGACAGTATCAAGATCTGCAAGCCATGAAACATAATGACCGAGCTCCTCGCAGCTTGAGTTCAGCCACAGCACGATATACGGTCCTGTCTACCAAGCGCTAGACATGTTTGCTTTATACCGAAATAAGTGACAATACAAATTAGTTGTCAACTATTTTGAATAAACAATATCAAAGACATAAATATGGTTGAGAAACTTACATAATGGTATAATCGAGGCGTCTCGCACATCAACCCGGATGTCGGTATTACCTTCAATATCATCTTCGGACGAATATCAAAGGTGATAACCATATCAGGCTCAAATGCATAAGTCTTGCATAGTGCTCGCCATGTTTTGCATCCAAAATAGGTGTAGTCGTCTGAATTATATAATTTTGCATGGAAAATATAACCATGCTCGGTCTTCAAGTAAACTTTCTTTACCTCCATAGTATGACTGAAACCTATCTTATCCAATACAAAAACTCTTGCATGGCAGGGGATACGCTAGTAGAATAGTAAAAAAATTTATAAGTTGAAGCAAATGAAGCAGATGTCATGCTTAATTACGAAAAAGGACTTGTCGTTGTGACTTCTTGTATCCACTTGAAGTTCTCGTCGACTTGATCTTTGAAGCGCCTACCATCATCTAGGAAGATTCCGTCGCACAGGCCGCGCTCTTCTTTGCAGTATTTGCAAATACCGAAATCCTTTTCGTCGTCAGACATTTCCTATGTTCATAGTTAAAACATTAATTGAAAATTGATCGAAGACAACCACCAGGATACGCAACACACAATTCCGGGGCACTCGATATTTCCTACATATTCTGGCACAAGTCATGCCAAAATTCACAGAAAAATCCGGCATGACCTTTGCTAAAATAGGACATATCGAGTGCCTGAAATTTGCCGGAACGGAAATGAACAACACTCTGGCAAAACATAGGCCACTCGGAGGTGTAACCAAACAAGAGCGGCCACTTGGGTAACCACATATCATATTTGAGCAAAAAAGATATACATTTCAAAATATCTTATAGGACTCAAATTAGCATGCATTCAATAAGCAAAAGTAAATCATCTCATGCGTCCGTACATCGTCGAATATTATCACTAATACATCCCGAATAGTAGTGTCATACATATAACATCACTAATACAACTAAAACCCTAGCACACGACGGGTATCGGCGCGGGCGGTGGACACCCACAGAGAAGGAACCATCACGGGATCATAGCTCCAGTGAGATCCCTAGAGAACCTGCCAGGTATTGGAGAACCTGTGCTCCAACGCAAACAAGTAGAGACAGACGTGCGCGTCCTCCTCACTTACACGGTGACGCACCACCTCCACGGGGTCCTCGAGCCTGTGGATCGTCACTGGCCCACGCGACCGCCACCAAAGAAGGTTCGGGTCAACGACAGGCTGGCTCCTCACCAACCTGCGCCCCCCGGTAGGTAGCGCCCCATTTACCACCGGCGGAGCCCAGGTCCCGGACATGGCCCATCTGGTCAAGCAGGTGTCGTCCTCCGCCGACTCGACGACGAGGATGCGGGATAGGCATAAATCCACATCGATGCGGGAAAAATTGCTTTAACTAAAAAAATAGCAACAAGTTCTTACTAACTAGTTCTATTAATTCAACTAGTTCTTACTAAAAATAAACTTACTATAAATAAAAATAAACTAATACCTCGTTCTTACTAACTAATTAGTACCTAGGAACTACTGCCCTAATTACCATCTAATTTGATGAAACTAGGGGTGGAAAGTGGCAGAAGATATTCCAATTATCCAACTATAAAGTGAAATAAGTGGTCAAATTTTACTCGCTTTTATGATTCATCTTAGAAATTTGATTCGTTTCCACCCTTACATGAACCCTAACTCATTTGAGCCGCATCCGCATCCGATTCGTTTCCACCCTTACATGAACCCTAACTAATTTGATGCAACTGAAATATAAAGAAACCCTAGGCATAGGTAGGGGAGAGGGAGGAGCAGGCGTGCTCACCTCGGGTACCTACGACGAGGGAGGGGCAGGCGGCGTCGAGGTCGGGGTTGGGGCTCGGGCGCGCGGCGGATGGCGGCATCGAGGTCGGGGTCGGGGGCGGCGTCCGGGGCGGCGTTGAGGTCGGGGCGGGGGCGGCGTTGAATCTGGGGTCGGGGCGGCGTAGAGGGTGTGCAGAGAGCGCGCGGCGGCGAGAGTGTGGACATTTGGATTTGGGGAAGTGGCCGTGGGGAAGGACGAACCCCGTGGTTAAGTCGAAGTAGCGATGGCGCGTTCGAAAGCGCTCTTGCTACGTTAGCTAGCGATTACGGGATACGCTCTACTGCTACTCCTTTCTCTTTTTCCCTTTTTCATTTAGTTTTCTTCGCATATTATTTTTTTCTTTTCACCTTATTCTATTTCTTTCATTTTCAATTACCTTTCTATTTGTTGGAAATATGCCCTAGAGGCAATAATAAAAGCATTATTATTATATTTCCTTGTTCATGATAATTGTCTTTTGTTCATGCTATAACTGTATTATCCGGAAATCGTAATACACGCGTGTGAATACATAGACTACAATACGTCCCTAGTAAGCCTCTAGTTGACTAGCTCGTTGGTCAACAGATAGTCATGGTTTCATGACTATGGACATCGGATGTCATTGACAACGGGATCACGTCATTAGGAGAATGACGTGATGGACAAGACCCAATCCTAAGCATAGCACAAGATCGTAGTTCGTTTTGCTAGAGCTTTTCCAATGTCAAGTATCTCTTCCTTAGACCATGAGATCGTGTAACTCCCGGATACCGTAGGAGTGCTTTGGGTGTATCAAACGTCACAACGTAATCGGGTGACTATAAAGGTGCACTACGGTATCTCGAAAGTGTCCATTGGGTTGACACGGATCGAGATCGGATTTGTCACTCAGACACGGAGAGGTATCACCGGGCCCACTCGGTAATGCATCATCATAATGAGCTCAAAGTGATCAAGTGTCCGGTCACGGGATCATGCATTGCGGTGCGAGTAAAGTGACTTGCCGGTAACGAGACTAAACGAGGTATTGGGATACCGACGATCGAATCTCGGGCAAGTAACATACCGTCTGACAAAGGGAATAGAATACGGGGTTGCTTGAACCCTTGACATCGTGGTTCATCCGATGACAACATCGAGGAGCATGTGGGAGCCAACATGGGTATCCAGATCCTGCTGTTGGTTATTGACTTGAGGTAGTCTCGGTCATGTCGCAGATGTCTCCCGAACCCGTGAGGGTCTACACACTTAAGGTTCGGTGACGCTTAGGGTTATTAGGAAGACAAGTATGTGATTACCGAATGTTGTTGGAGTCCGGATGAGATCCCGGACGTCACGAGGAGTTAGGAATGGTCCGGAGGTAAATATTTATATATGGAAAGTGGTTAAACGGACTCGAAAAGTTTCGGGGCATGCCGGTAAGTACCGGGGCCACCGGGAGGTTTCGGAGGTCCACCAGAGGGGCCACCTCCCGGGGGCCACATGGGCTAAGTGGGAGAGGGAGCCAGCCCCTGGTGGGCTGGGCGCGCCTCCCCACCTAGGCCCATGCGGCTAGGGCAAGGGGAGGGGAAACCCTAAGGGAAAAAAGGGGGGGGGCCTTGGCTTGGGGGGCAAGCCACCCCTTTCCTCCTCTCCCTTGGCCGCCGCCCCCCCTAGGGTTTTCCCTAGAGGGCCGGCCCCCCTTGCCCCCTCTCTCCTATATATATAGAGGGGTGAGGGGAGGGGTGCAACACACAATTGAAGGCGCAGCCCCTCCCCTCCCGAACTCCTCTCTTTCTCCGCGTGTGCTTGGCGAAGCCCTGTCGGAGAACCTCTGCACCAATTGCACCACGCCGTCGTGCTGCCATTGGAGTTGTCTTCCTCAACCTCTCCTTCATCCTTGCTGGATCAAGACGGAGGAGACGCCATCGTCTCCGCACGTGTTGAACGCGGAGGTGCTGTCCTTTCAGCACTTTGGTCATCGGTGATCGGAATCACGTTGGGAACGTCTTCATCATCACCACTCCCTCGAACGCCTGCATTACTCGATCTACAAGTGGTATGTAGATGCAAACTCTCTCTCTTGACTCGTTGCTTAGATGAACTCATAGATAGATCTTGGTGAAACCGTAGGGAAAATTTTAATTTTCTGCAACGTTCCCCAATAGTGGCATCATGAGCTAGGTCTATGCGTAGTTCTCTTTGCACGAGTAGAACACAATTTTGTTGTGGGCGTGGATCTTGTCAACTTGCTTGCCATTACTAGCCGTATCTTGCTTCCGCGGTATTGTGGGATGAAGCTGCCCGGACCAACCTTACACGTACGCTTACGTGAGACCGGTTCCACCGACTAACATGCACTAGTTGCATAAGGTGGCTGGCGGGTGTCCTGTCTCTCCCACTTTAGTTGGAGCGGATTCGATGAACAGGGTCCTTATGAAGGGTAAATAGAAGTTGACAAGATCACGCCAGGTTATTCGTAGGTAAGAAAACGTTCTTGCTAGAACCCAATTGCAGCCACGTAAAAGATGCAACAACAATTAGAGGACGCCTAACTTGTTTTTGCAGCAATTGTTATGTGATGTGATATGGCCAAAGTTGTGATGAATGATGAATGATATATGTGATGTATGAGATCATGTTCTTGTAATAGGAATCACGACTTGCATGTCGATGAGTATGACAACGGCAGGAGCCATAGGAGTTGTCTTTATTTTTGTATGACCTGCGTGTCATTGTAGAACGCCATGTAACTTACTTTACTTTATTGCTAAACGCGTTAGCCATAGATGTAGAAGTAGTCGTTGGCGTGACAACTTCATGAAGACACGATGATGGAGATCATGATGATGGAGATCATGGTGTCATGCCGGGTGACAGGATGATCGTGGAGCCCCGAAGATGAAGATCAAGGAGCTATATGATATTGGCCATATCATGTCACTACTATATAATTGCACGTGATGTTTATTATATTTATGCATCTTGTTTACTTAGAACGACGGTAGTAAATAAGATGATCCCTTAAAACAATTTCAAGAAGTGTTCTCCCCTAACTGTGCACCGCTGTTACAGTTCGTCGCTTCTAAGCACCACGTGTTGATCGGGTGTGATGGATTCTTCCGTTCACATACAACGGGTGTAAGACAGATTTACACACGCAGTAAACGCTTAGGGTTAACTTGACGAGCCTAGCATGTACAGACATGGCCTCGGAACACGGAGACCGAAAGGTCGAACACGAGTCGTATGGAAGATACGATCAACATGAGAATGTTCACCGACGATGACTAGTCCGTCTCACGTGATGATCGGACACGGCCTAGTCGACTCGGATCGTGTAACACTTAGATGACTAGAGGGATGTCGTATCCGAGTGGGAGTTCATTTTTAATTTGATTAGATGAACTTAATTATCATGAACTTAGTCTAAAACTTTTACATAATATGTCTTATAGATCAAATGGCCAACACTCATGTCACCATGAACTTCAACGCGTTCCTAGAAAAAACCAAGCTGAAAGATGATGGCAGCAACTATACGGACTGGGTCCGGAACCTGAGGATCATCCTCATAGCTGCCAAGAAACAATATGTCATAGAAGGACCGCTAGGTGAAGCATCCATCGAGAGAACCAAGACGTTATGAACGCTTGGCAGTCTCGTCTTGATGATTACTCCCTCGTTCAAAGGCGGCATGCTTTACAGCCTAGAACCGGGGCTCCAAAAGCGTTTTTGAGCAACACGGAGCATATGAGATGTTCGAGGAGCTGAAACTGGTTTTTCAAGCTCATGCCCGGTCGAGAGATATGAAGTCTCCGACAAGTTCTATAGTTGTAAGATGGAGGAAAACAGTTCTGTCGGTGAGCACATACTCAAAATGTCCGGGTTGCATCACCGCTTTGTCCCAAATTGGACATAAACCTCCTGGACGAGGCGGTCATTGACAGAATCCTTGATCGCCCCACCAAGCTACAAGAGCTTTGTGATGAACTACAATATGCAGGGGATGGAGAAGACCATTCCCGAAGTATTCTCAATCTTGAAGTCGGTGAGAGGTTGAAATCAAGAAAGAACATCAAGTGTTGATGGTCAATAAGACCACTAAGTTCAAAAGGGCAAGGGCGGAAGAACTTCAAGAAGGACGGCAAAGAGGTTGCCGCTACCGCAAGCAAGTTGCCGGAAGAAGAAGAAGTCAAAGAATGGACCCAAACCTGAGATGACAGAGTGCTTTTATTGCAAGGGAAGGGTCATCGGAAGCGGAACTGCCCCAAATACTTAGCGGATAAGAAGGCCGGCAACACTAAAGGTATATTTGATATACATGTAATTGATGTGTACCTTACCAAGACTCGTAGTAACTCCTGGTATTTGATACGGTGCCGTTGCTCATATTTGTAACTCACAAGCAGGAGCTGCGGAATAAGCGGAGACTGGCGAAGGGCGAGGTGACGATGCGCGTCGGGAATGGTTCAGTCGATGTGATCGCGCCGTCAAGACGCTACCTCTACATTTACCTACGGGATTAGTTATAAACCTTAATAATTGCTATTTGGTGCCAAGTTTGAGCATGAACATTGTATCCGGATCTCGTTTAATCACGAGATGGCTACTCATTTAAATCCGAGAATAATGGTTGTTCTATTTATATGAGAGAAATGTTTTATGGTCATGCTCCGATAGTCAATGGTTTATTCTTAATGAATCTCGAACGTAATGTTACACATGTTCATAGTGTGAATACCAAAAGATGTAAAGTTGATAACGATAGTCCCACATACTTGTGGCAATCGCTGCCTTTGGTCACATTGGTGTCAATGGCATGAAGAAGCTCCATGTCGATGGACTTACGGAGTCTCCGGATTATGAATCATTTGACACATGCGAACCATGCCTCATGGGCAAGATGACCAAGACTCCGTTCTCGGAACAATGGAGCGAGCAACCAACTTATTGGAAATCATACATACCGATGTGTGCGGTCCAATGAGTGTTGAGGCTCATGGAGGATATCGTTATGTTCTCACTCTCACAGATGACTTGAGTAGATATGGGTATGTCTACTTGATGAAACACAAGTCAGAGACCTTTGAAAAGTTCAAGGAATTTCAGAATGAGGTAGAGAATCAACGTGACCGAAAGATAAAATTCTTACGATCAGATCGTGGAGGAGAATATTTAAGTCACGAATTTGGCACACACTTAAGAAAATGTGGAATCGTTTCACAACTCACGCCGCTGGAACACCTCGGTAGAACGGTGTGTCCGAACGTCAGAATCGCACTCTATTGGATATGGTGCGGTCTATGATGTCTCTTACCGATTTACCGCTATCTTTTGGGGATACGCTCTAGAGACAGCTACATTCACTTTAAATAGGGCACCGTCTAAATCCGTTGAGACGACACCGTATGAATTATGGTTTGGAAAGAAACCTAAGCTGTCGTTTCTAAAAGTTTGGGGATGCGATGCTTATGTCAAGAAACTTCAACCGAAAAGCTCGAACCCAAGTCGAAAAATGCGTCTTCATAGGATACCCTAAGGAAACCCTTGGGTATACCTTCTACCTTAGATCCGAAGGCAAGATCTTTGTTGCGAACGGAACCTTTCTTGAAAAAGAGTTTCTCTCGAAAGGAGTAAGTGGGAGGAAAGTAGAACTCGATGAAGTACTACCTCTTGAACGGGATAGTGATGCAGCTCAGGAAAATGTTCCTGTGATGCCCACACCAACTGAAGAGGGAATTAATGATGATGATCAAGGTACTTCGGACCAAGTTGCTGCTGAAGTTCGTAGGTCCACTAGGACACGTTCCGCACCAGAGTGGTACGGATACCCTGTCCTGGA
Organism: Aegilops bicornis; assembly: GCA_021605145.1. Lineage (NCBI taxonomy): Eukaryota > Viridiplantae > Streptophyta > Magnoliopsida > Poales > Poaceae > Aegilops > Aegilops bicornis. The sequence continues at coordinate 110,952,859 of CM038673.1, read as the reverse complement.
AATCATGTTGTTAGACAACGGTGAACCTTCGAACTATGAAGAAGCGATGGCGGGCCCGGATTCCAATAAATGGCTCGAAGCCATGAAATCCGAGATAGGATCCATGTATTAAAACAAAGTATGGACTTTGACAGACTTGCCCGATGATCGTGAGAGATAGAAAATAAATGGATCTTTAAGAGGAAGACAGACGCGGATGGTAATGTCACCATCTATAAAGCTCGACTTGTCGCTAAGGGTTATCGGCAAGTTCAAGGGATTGACTACGATGAGACTTTCTCACCCGTAGCGAAGCTTAAGTCCGTCCGAATCATGTTAGCAATTGCCGCATACTATGATTATGAGATATGGCAGATGGACGCCAAAACAGCGTTCCTTAACGGATATCTTAAGGAAGAGGCTGTATATGATGCAGCCGGAAGGTTTTGTCGATCCTAAGAATGTCGACAAAGTATGCAAGCTCCTTGCGTTCCATTTATGGGCTGGTGCAAGCATCTCGGAGTTGGAACATTCGCTTTGATGAGATGATCAAAGCGTTTGGGTTTATCTTGAGACTTATGGAGAAGCCTGCGTTTACAAGAAAGTGAGTGGGAGCTCTGTAGCATTTCTCATATTATATGTAGATGACATACTTTTGATGGGAAATGATATAGAACTCTTGGACAGCATTAAGGCCTACTTGAATAAAAGTTTTTCAATGAAGGATCTTGGAGAAGCTGCTTATATATTAGGCATCAAGATCTATAGAGATAGATCGAGACGCCTCATAGGTCTTTCACAAAGCACATACCTTGATAAGATTTTGAAGAAGTTCAAAATGGATCAGTCCAAGAAAGGGTTCTTGCCTCAGTATTGCAAGGTGTGAGATTGAGCTCAGCTCAATGCCCGACCACGGCAAAAGATAAAGAAGAGATGAGTGTCATCCCCTATGCTTCAGCCATAGGATCTATTATGTATGCCATGCTGTGTACGGACCTGATGTAAACCTTGCCGTAAGTTTGGTAGGAAGGTACCAAAGTAATCCCGCAAGGAACACCGGACAGCGGTCAAGAATATCCTAAAGTACCGAAAAGGACAAAGGACATGTTTCGTTTATGGAGGTGACGAAGAGCTCGTCAGAAGGGTTACGTCGACGCTTAGCTTCGACACAGATCTGGATGACTCAAAGTCACAAACCGGATACGTGTTTATGTTGAATGGTGGAGCAAGAGCTGGTGCAGTGCAAGCAGAAAGGCCGTGGCGGGATCTACATGTGAAGCGGAGTACATGGCAGCCTCGGAGGCAGCGCATGAAGCAATTTGGGTGAAGGAGTTCATCACCGACCTAGGAGTCATACCCAATGCGTCGGGCCGATCAAACTCTTCTGTGACAACACTGGAGCTATTGCCCTTGCCAAGGAGCCCAGGTTTCACAAGAAGACCAGAGCACATCAAGTTGCCGCTTCAACTCCATCCGTGAAAATGTTCAAGATGGAGACATAGAAATTTGTAAAGTGCATACGGATCCGAATGTCGCAGATCCGCTGACTAAACCTCTCTCCATGGGCAAAACATGATCAACACCAGAACTCTATGGGTGTTCGATTCATCACAATGTAACTAGATTATTGACTCTAGTGCAAGTGGGAGACTGTTGGAAATATGCCCTAGAGGCAATAATAAAAGCATTATTATTATATTTCCTTGTTCATGATAGTTGTCTTTTGTTCATGCTATAACTGTATTATCCGGAAATCGTAATACACGTGTGAATACATAGACTACAATCGTCCCTAGTAAGCCTCTAGTTGACTAGCTCGTTGGTCAACAGATAGTCATGGTTTCGACTATGGACATCGGATGTCATTGACACGGGATCACGTCATTAGGAGAATGACGTGATGGACAAGACCCAATCCTAAGCATAGCACAAGATCGTGTAGTTCGCTTTTGCTAGAGCTTTTCCAATGTCAAGTATCTCTTCCTTAGACCATGAGATCGTGTAACTCCGGATACCATAGGAGTGCTTTGGGTGTATCAAGCGTCACAACGTAACTGGGTGACTATAAAGGTGCACTACGGTATCTCCGAAAGTGTCCATTGGGTTGACACGGATCGAGATCGGATTTGTCACTCCAGACACGGAGAGGTATCACTGGGCCCACTCGGTAATGCATCATCATAATGAGCTCAAAGTGATCAAGTGTCCGGTCACGGGATCATGCATTGCGACTGAGTAAAGTGACTTGCCGGTAATGAGACTAAACGAGGTATTGGGATACCGACGATCGAAGTCTCGGGCAAGTAACATACCGTCGACAAAGGGAATAGAATACGGGGTTGCTTGAACCCTTGACATCGTGGTTCATCCGATGACAACATCGAGGAGCATGTGGGAGCCAACATGGGTATCCAGATCCCGCTGTTGGTTATTGACTTGAGGTAGTCTCGGTCATGTCTGCATGTCTCCCGAACCCGTAGGGTCTACACACTTAAGGTTCGGTGACGCTAGGGTTATTAGGAAGACAAGTATGTGATTACCGAATGTTGTTCGGAGTCCCGCATGAGATCCCGGACATCACGAGGAGTTCCGAAATGGTCCGGAGGTAAAGATTTATATATGGAAAGTGGTTAAACGGACTCCGGACAGTTTCAGGGGGCATGCCGGTAAAATCTGGGGCCACCGGGAGGTTTCGAGGTCCACCGGGAGGGCCACCCCTCGGGGGCCACAGGGGCTAAGTGGGAGAGGGAGCCAGCCCCTGGTGGGCTGGGCGCGCCTCCCCACCTAGGCCTATGCGGCTAGGGCTTGGGGAGGGGAAACCCTAAGGGAAAAAAAAGGGGGCGCCCCCCTTGGCTTGGGGGGCAAGCCACCCCCTTCCTCCTCTCCCTTGGCCGCCGCCCCCCCTCGGGTAGTTCCCTAGAGGGCCGGTCCACCTTGCCCCCTCTCTCCTATATATATAGAGGGGTGAGGGAGGTGCAACACACAATTGAAGGCGCAGCCCTCCCTCCCAACTCCTCTCTTTCTCCGTGTGCTTGGCGAAGCCTCGCCGGAGAACTCCTTCAGACCAATTGCACCACGCCGTCAGGTCGTGCTGCCATTGGAGTTGTCTTCCTCAACCTCTCCTTCATCCTTGCTGGATCAAGACGGAGGAGACACCATCGTCCCGTGCGTGTGTTGAACGCGGAGGTGCTGTCCTTTCGGCACTTTGGTCATCGGTGATCGGAATCACGTTGAACGTCTTCATCATCACCACTCCCTCGAACGCTTCCATTACTCGATCTACAAGTGGTATGTAGATGCAAACTCTCTCTCTTGACTCGTTGCTTAGATGAACTCATAGATAGATCTTGGTGAAACCGTAGGAAAATTTTAATTTTCTGCAACGTTCCCCAACACTATTTGCATTCCATTTAATTTTATATCCTTTAGCAGCAGCGAGTTTAGATTAAAACGCGCTGCTACAAAGAAAGTAGCGGTAGCGCGGTTCGATATAGGTCGCTACTACTATGTGTAGCCTATCGGCTAAGGCGTGAGAATTTTAGTAGTAACGTGTTTAGAACAAGACGCGCTACTGCTAGAACTTTATCTGCAGCAGTTTGCACAGCAAGCCTTGCTGCTATTTAGCACCAGCGTGCTTTTCTTACCCGCGCTACTGCTAAAGTTCTGTGTATAAGGTTTTCCCTAGTAGTGGCAGCTGCCCACTTAGTACTTCGGGGAGCCGTGATGTAAAACCACTCCCGCTGCCATAAGTTGGACATCTCCGGGAAGGAACCCTCTGGCCATGGAGCATCGGCGCCTTTGCTTATTATGGCACCTCCGCACTCTGCGTGTCGCCCATCGATCATCCTTGGCTTCACATCGAAGGTCTTGAGCCATAAGCCAAAGTATGGGGTGATGCGGAGGAAGGCTTCACACACGACGATGAACGACGAGATGTGAAGGATGGAATCCGGAGCCAGATCATGGAAATCGAGCCCGTAGTAGAACATAAGCCCTCTAACAAAGGGATCAAGACTAAAACCTAGCCCTCGGAGGAAGTGGGAAACAAATACGACACTCTTGTTGGGCTCGGGAGTGGGGATGACTTGCCCTTTGAGCAGGCAGCCTGTGCGAGATTTCGGCGGTCAGATACCTGGCTTCTCTCTTAGCTTCTTGATGTCCTCCTCTGTGACGGAGGAGGCCATCCACCGGCCTTGAAGGTTGGATCCGGATATGATTGAAGGTCCGAAGCGCTTAGCCTGCGCCTTTGGGTGTTGGAATTCGAGGTGGGGGAAGGGGAGGATCGAAAAGCGAGAAGAAAAGGACAGGCCTTGGCCCCTTTATAAAGAGGGTGAATATCAAGCATCCTCCGCGCGGCCGTCTGGAACTTGCCTAAAATTGAGGAGTCATACCAGCGGGCACGATTGGGTTACCCACACCCATATTGATGAGAATCCCGTGATAAGGGGAACACGATCTCTGCTTCGACAAGACGTGCCAATAAAACCGCCTCGCAACACGTGCAGTGGCAGGCTGGAAAAAACGGTTCGTAATGACCGGACCACGGCAGGATGTCATGCTACGAAAAGTTGTCAGCAGATTAGATTTGTGGAAATATTATACTCTCCAGGGTGGTATGTGGAATTTGTTTTGCAGATCCAGACATGATCCTAGTGTTCAAAATCTTCTATTGAGTATTCAGAGGAGGAACCCACCTTGCAATGCCGAAGACAATCTGCGTGCCGGACCCATCGTCATTGAAGCCTGGTTCAGGGGCTACTGAGGGAGTCCTGGATTAGGGGGTCCTCGGACAGCCGGACTATATCCTTTGGCCGGACTGTTGGAGTATGAAGATACAAGATTGAAGACTTCGTCCCGTGTCCGGGTGTGACTCTCCTTGGCGTGGAAGGCAAGCTTGGCAATTCGGATCTGTAGATCTCCTCCCTTGTAACCGACTCTGTGTAACCCTAGCCCCCTCCGGTGTCTATATAAACCGGAGGGTTTAGTCCGTAGGACAACAACAATCATAACCATAGGCTAGCTTCTAGGGTTTAGCCTCTACGATCTCGTGGTAGATCAACTCTTGCAATACTCATATCATCAAGATCAATCAAGCGGTAAGTAGGGTATTACCTCCATCGAGAGGGCCCGAACCTGGGTAAACATTGTGTCCCCCGCCTCCTGTTACCATCCGCCTTAGACGCACAGTTCGGGACCCCCTACCCGAGATCCGCCGGTTTTGACACCGACAGCGACCTTGCCGGGGCTGCAGAAGATGCTCCCCGACCATTCCATCGCTTGGCACAGCCACCGGTGGCCGAAAAAGCCAAATCCGGCGGCCCGTGATGAAGGGCTGCAGATCCGCAACTTTCCAGCCCGCCGATGCAGGAGGGGGGAGGGGAGGCCTCATGCGTGTGGTGGCCTTTCGGCGTGCTCCTGCCGGCTGCTTTCGCCGGAATCTTGGGCGGCGGCCCGGCGGCGGGGCGAGGGGGAGAGGGGAGGTGGTTGGTGGGGAAAGCGCGGGCTGAAATGTCCCCCCACCAACCGCTTCCGCTTATATGCAGGGCACCACAGCGGCGAGGGGGAAACCCGCGTATTCACGGGTTGAGGCCGAGATTTTGCCGCGCCCCTCAAATGTTTTTGCGGGCCGGCCGCCTTTGCGGGGTCTATTCGGGCGGGATTTTTCGCGCCGACCCGCATTTTGACGGTTATTTTGCGGGTCGGGGCTTTTTGCGGGGTCTGCTAGAGTTGCTCTTAGGCAGAATTCTTCACATGGGCATACCCGGGAGGTCCCACTATCATTTGTTTTCATAAAAAATGCCCATTTAAAATTGTGAAATAAAGGTATCTCACATAAGATGGCAAGTTGAGATTTGACTCTAATTATTTTTATTTGTAAAAGTAACTCCCATCATATTTTATCCATTCATTCTAAAACAACCATTCTAGAGTCTTCTGTCATTATAAAAAAATGCACACAAAAAGATTAAAGTACACTTTTTATAAAAAATATAAGCTTAGCTTTCAAGTTATTTTTAAGTAGCATATGAGTGTCGTAAGAATTATTAAATAATATTATCATATATAAGGTTTTAAAAGAGAATAAAAATATTGTTTTCACAAAATAATATAACTAATAAAATTCAAATTAATTTAATCAGCATAGATCGTTAATAACTATTTCTAGAGCTCTTTGGTAGATATTGTCCACCGAAATCGTCCCTTAAAAGTTGTGAAATATTAATTTCCCATTAAGATTCAAAATTGTGAAATAACATGTTTTACGCGCAGATTTACAGGAAGGGGCTACTTTGCTAGTTATTTTTAAATTCACCTTGAATTTTTTAATAGAAAATATTAACCGCACTAGCTAACTATATCTTTGATCAACAACATTTTGAGCGCTACATATACCTTGAATTTTGTTTTGGAATTTCTATTATGTGAGCAATGGAAATTAGGGCAACCCAGCTTGAAGAAAAATTAAGTATATGTACTATAGGTGAGTGCCCACATTATGAAGGAAGCAGTTGTTCAATGAAGAAGCAATCAACCATGTAATTGACATACTTTGATTAGAAATATAACATTAAAGCAACAACAAATTGAAGCACACACAATGTTCGAACGTACACAACACACGTGCATGTTATACATACCAACTCTTCCACATGTAAACTGTAAGTAAGACTATCGAGGGTAGCTTGCGGACAACACAAACTCTTCTTCTTGACTATATTGCCTGCTCGTGTCCTTTAAGCTTGTCCTTCTTACTGGTGATGTATATCTCATTGCCGAATAACTCCCCTCGTATGTTGCATCCCGATCCCGAAAATGTTCTTTGGGTCCTTGAAGTGCTTCTAGTGTCATCTCCACTGACCTCATAGTTGGTCGCTCCTATGCTCTTAGCTTTATGCACGACATAGCTAGAGAAGCTACCACTTCAACTTGGCTACCTCCCTCCTCAATTACTTGCGGATCTAGTATTTCTACCAATTTACCTTCTGCAAGTAGTTCAACAAATTGTGCAACTAGCCCATCACCCGTGGAGGATCTATATATAATTGGCATCTTCCGTGTAAGCAACTCAACGAGAATAACTCCAAAGCTATAAACATCACTTTTTTCTGTTAGACAGCCACAATAAAAGTACATAGGATCTAAATACCCCAACGTTCCCTGCACCACTATTGTAATTGTTGTTTTATCTTTAGGAATGTACCTTGAAGCTCCAAAGTCAGACACCTTCACTGTCAAAGCATCATCAAGAAGTATATTGGTGGACTTTATATCTCTGTGTATTACGGGGACAGAAATACCCGAGTGAAGGTAAGAAAGGGCCTTGCCAATTTCTACTGCAATCCTTAATATGTCTTGCCAAGGTACTGATCTTAGTGGTTTCTTGTGAAGATAATCACATAGGGTTCCATTGGAAATGAACTCATAAGCCAACAAGGGGACTTCTGTCTCAAGACAACATCCAAAAAGCTTTACAATGTTCCTATGATTGATTTGTGAGAGTATGGAAACTTCATTTATAAACTCGTTAATCTCACTCTTGACCACATTATTTGACTTTTTGATTGCAACAACATGCAAGTCTGATAAAATTCCTTTGTATAAGGTACCATGCCCTCCACCACCAAGCTTACGAGTTGGATGAAACTTGTTTGTGGCCTTTTCTAGCTCCCTTAGTGGGATGATCATCCGCTCTGCAATATCTGACCTATGAGATACCAACTTTTGCAACAATTGTCCACGATTTTGATTGAAGAACTTTTGTCTCAACTTTTGTTCCCTTTTATGCTTAAGCTTGCGTACTATTATCTTTGAGGCAAGAAACAAAATTAGAATAGTTGGGCCACTAGAAACTGATAGGCCAATGATTAAACCTGCAAAAAATAGGTCGATGGGCTCGTAATTAGCATATGCGGTGACATAATATTAGTTAAAGGAACAAATATGAGGTTGGACTCAGGGTTTGAAGTCTTGTTAGGGGGGGAGGTGTCACCCAATTGACCAGAAATGTACTAACTATACCAGGTTCAAATTTTGAAAATATCAAAATCCAGCCAAAACTATGTCTCAAATTGAGGTGAACCAACTATAGGAGGGGTCAATATTTAACCCATGTAAGTCCGCTAACCAGCCACCAACCGAAATAGCAGGTGGTTCGCATGAGAAAGGACGTAGATAATTGTATGGGTAGCTAGAGAAAGTGTTGGCTTCTATTTCGGAATTTTGAAATGTATTCATCTGTTAGTAGTAATGAAAAAAATATGTTTCATGGCATATTTAATCGTACATATATTCTTATAAGTTTCTTCTTCTATGCATCATTAAAAAACTTTCTTATTGATTGTGTTCTTTACTCCTCTATAAAATGGCGGCATTCCAGTCTTATATAATTGTGGGTTGCAACTGATTTATTTAGGGATTTTCGACGCTTGAAATAATATATTAGTATAATCTAGATTTATTAGAAGAAATATGAATTGTATCTGCATCGCATAACTAATTTTTATCATATTTTTCATGCAACATACTCTATTTTTATTGTTCATGAGCTAATACATAGAACTAAGTATGAGAATATTCTTTGCATTTAAGACAACAAGAGGGATTTTCTAAATATGATTGAGAAGGAACAATATCTTTCACCTAGTCCCTCCATTTCCAAAATGTTAGTATCTTTATGATTTCAAAGTCAAACTTTTAAGTCTTACAATCATGTAAAAAGTATAGCAACATATGTGACACCAAATAAAGACATCTTGACAACACATTTCATAATTGATTTAATGAAGCTAATTCATTCTTAAAGATGTTGGTATATTTTATATATAATTGGTTAGGCTTAAAGATGTTTTACTTAGAACAAACCTAAAAATTACATTTTGGAAAAGGAGGAGAAGTACGTGTTTTAAAACTATTGTGCTTTATCTAAGATAGTTTATATACATCTTGATCCTAGGGAAAGTAAGAAGCAATAGTGGCCACCTGTGTTTATGGACTGGACACAACCATCTTTGTTGGTGGCGTTTCCTTGGTATCCTTGTGAGCACGTGCACTCGAAAGATCCGTCCATGTTGGTACACTTGCCGAAGCATGGATATAATTGTGGTTGTTTACACTCGTTGATATCTACATAAAACATGGAAGCATTCAGCCAAGTTGACCATGTGGATCTATATTTTGGTTGACAAAAGGCAACATGCATGTCGGAAGGCTTGTCGTGGTAAAAAACTTCATCATACTCCACCACGAAGCAGATTTATTAGTATATGCACATGTAGTGGGGGGTAATGTATGTGTCTGTGTGCAAGTTAAATATAAGAAAAGGGATGAGTCAAGTCCAAATAGCACCTCGGGAAACTTGTCAACCTATCCGTGTCTACAATACATGTTTAATTTTTCTTGCCGGAGTAAGAAATATAAAGAGAATAATTCCACTGCTTAAAAAGATGTCAGGTTCTCTCGAACTCATCCTTCATCTAACCTTACATATGTTTCCAACTCCTTTTTCCTCTTTTGATTTTTCTTCCTTCTCTGACTTTTTCCTCGTTTTCCCTCAAAACTGGCTCAATTTCCCCACCTCTTATTGACATGCCAAATAAGTATGATTTTTTGGTAAGCCAACAAATGCTTGCCAAATAAAATTCTTCTGCTACACAATCACATAAATATGCGCATGTAAATCATGAGCTAAAATACTAGAATATTTATACTCTCATTCCAGCACACGACAATTATTTAGTTGAAAAATGGCATAGCAAAGTTTTTCTTGTAAAACTTAGGGTGAGTGAGAAGTTCTTATGTCATGTCAGTGAGTGAGAGCTGTCCAATTTTGATCTGATGGGGAAAAGTAAAAATATTAAAAAATTGACGCCCACTAAAAAAGGGTTAATCCTGACGCGATCCAATGTCATTTGAAGCATTAGCAAAGCAAAAACAAAATTGATTTAGTCCCTAGAGCATGAGACAAAAGCTGGTGCTAAGTAAACTTTTGAATCATGGAGTCGGGTCCAAACAATGAATTGAGAGAGGCTAATGAAAATACTACTAGAGTTCCAGTTGAAGGGTGAGTCTAAAACAATCAAAAAATAGCGGGGCCACTCTCAAGCCATGTAGAGCTGCTCCATCACTTTAATTTTAGAATCTTTGTAAGATATCTAACCCCATATACCATTTGGTCAAAACTTATATTGATTTAACACCGGAAAGTGAGAAAATTTGAGAGTTGAGTTTAATTGCAACATGGTTAGGTTTCTTAGCACCGGCTTGGTTGGGATATTAGAGAAATTCCAACCGATTCCAAATAAATATAGCCTCCAAATTTTCTTAGAGCTCTCTCAAATTTTGTGGAGGCTGTAAGGCAATGCACAAAGTAGATTCCCAAAATTTGAGCCTTAAAAAAATATTACCCATATTTCTGTGCATATAAACTCTATCCTAACTCAAACACATCAAAGTAGTTCAAATTTTCCATGTTTGGATGTCAAACAATTCAACAACATTTCAAATCGATAGGTTCACAATATTGAATTCAAATTTAAAAAAATGAGAAGGTCTGAATGCAACAAATAACCCGATAAAACAATAATTTAAGACAACATATAATCTGATGAAGCAAATACTCCAAATTAACTAATAATCATGATCGAAAGAATGTAAACACGCTATCATCCATGTAGCCACCACTGATGCTCAATGGGATCTTCACAGAGAAGGTCGTGAGATCTCGCTCTTCAAACATCTGGTACACCTCAAGAAAAGCCTAAATGTGGTATGGGTTCCCAACATAGCCATAGTCGTTGTCCAATGTGCATACCTCTCATTCTCAATGATCATGTCTAGAATCACACAACACTCCATAATCTTTCCAAATGTCTTATTGTCCTAGAAGCGAGTAAGACCTCGATCAATTGAAAACTAAGATCGCAACATTCCAAATGCTCCACCAATATCCTTCCTCGCTCATTATTGACACTTGACAAATTGTTTATTTTTATTATCTTTATGATTTGAAATTGTCTAAACAACTTTTGACCATGAATACTAGATGCCATCGGCAAGATAGTAGCCTTGATCATAATCATGCCTATTGACATTAATGTTGCATGTCAGAGCATCACCACTTGCTAGCCTAGCAAAAAGATGAGATCTTTGCAAGTCATTGATGCCATTGTGAGAACCATGATGCCAAAGTGAATCTACAAGTCATCACAGGTAACCCCTTCCTAAATGATAGTTGGATCATGGCAATGTGTGGTGAATTGTCCATGACATGCAGGGAAATTCTTCCAGCTCCAACATGTCCAGTCAATGCTTCTAAGCATACCTGGTTAGCCTCTTACTTCACCCATTTCTAAAGTCCTCGACATGTTATCAACATTGGGTGCCCTAAAATACTCTGCTTTGTAGAGCCTGATTGCAACATCGAAAAACTTTCTCCCGCGCCTATGGATGCATCTTCGACCATTCAAGGATACTCATTGGTCAAATAGGCAAGAGTACCATATGGAACCACCCAAAGTGTCGTGGTCAACTTCTAGGAACTAGTAAATCCCATGAACCACATCCGTTGCGTGAAGAATGTTTCGTTAGCTTACTTGACTTCGTCAATTTGCTAAAACAATCTATTGATATCTGTAAGCGTTGCTAGAAGAGATGCAGAGGTTATATAGGATGAGCATATCATGGTCGTCGGCTCTATTATGGTGATATGTCAAAGGACCGAGCTATGACTCTTCACAACTCGCCTTCCTCCCACTTTCCATCATCCATAGAGTAACCATCAACAAAATCTCCTCATCTTCCTCATTGAATAAATGAACATCAATATTGTCCAACGACGGTGAATCATCAAAATACCCTCTACTATGATGACATATAGACAAATAGTGAATCATATGCTATCGCACGAATCTACAAGAAGCTAGACTACTAAATATGAACAAATTTGAGGCGAATATACCTTGGGGCAAGTCGTCCAACACCCTGAGTGTCGATGCCATCATTGGCCAAATGCAAGACCAGAGGCAAAGATAGGTTAATAAGTGGTGGGAGAAGGTTGTAGGTGGCACACGACGACCATGCATGGTGCTCGGGAGTTAGCTCGGGTGTGTTAGATGTAGCACAGGTAGAAGCTAGATGTCACAAAGGATGGAATTGGCGATGGCGGATGGCTGGTACGTGACTCTGGCTTCCTCAACAAGTCGGGGAATGGAGGACTCGTGCCAGAGATAGGCCCACATCAAGCTCTTGTGATGCGACCATGGCGGTAGTCGGGAAAATGGTGGGAAGCTCACACGGGGGTAGCCATGGTGTGTGGTATGGCCTGGAGCGGGTCATCCGTGGTGAGTGCTGCCAATGGACGCTAGTACGGAGGCTAGAGGTGGAAGCAACATACGCCTTGTAGTTGACGGGCACGCCAAATCGCTGATAGAATAGCACCAAAAAATATCTAAAATAAATCAAGGAAATATGCGAGCACCCGTGGCAAGTCTAGGACTTAAACCTTGGGTGGGTTGTTTCCCCCACAAAGAATCTAACCACCTAAGCTATGCTTAATTTGCCAGGTGTCAATCTGGATGAAGAGAGCTCTATATTCTCTCCACCAACTAATACTATTTTGATATGTCCACCAACCAATATGGATGAGAAGAGCTTTGTTTTCTCTCCACCAATCTCCAAATACAGAGTCTATGTGTTGTTTTTCCAGCACGCTCCAAATATTACAGGTATGGAGGGATGGTTAGGGAACCTGGTAGAGTGTGAACCAACCTGTGGTTGAATAGTTAGGACGATAGTGGTATCCTTAGCCCACCAGGGTTCAAGTCCTATACTTGACATTGGTGCTCGTATTTTTCTGTATTTATTTCAGGCATTTCGGCAATGGGTGTTCAGTGGAAGGAGACGTTCCCATCGACTACGAACATGTCTATGGCGACATCACGAATCTCAAGATAATGTGTCAACTCAGTCTCAGTCTCTTGAATGTGCTCATAGGGCTATTGTGTGCATGCGTGTTTTCATATATGAGCGTTTGTATGAGCATATGCGTCTGTACTGTGTTAAAGAAAGAACTTGGTAAAGTGACTTTTTAAGCGAAGAACTTCAAACTGGCGGATTTTGTGGAGTTCAGTTGAAAATCAGGAAGGCCACCTGGAATTTCCCGCATAGCCTATGCATATCATAGAATTTTTAAATAAACTTTAATATGGAGGTCGATCAGAGTCTTGCTTTGTCCAGGCCCATGACGGGATCGGCCGTGGGTGTGGCTCTCTTCTTGAAGGCATCGTTGCGGCTACTATTCTTCCTTCGAGTGACTCCGGGTGAAGACCTAGATCATACATGGATTGGGCAGCGGCAACACTCCAGTGTCGTTACCTTCTTGAAAGTGGCGCCTTGGGTCCTCGTTTTGTCAGGCACGGCTTCACTTCATGTTTAGCCGTTCCTCTACACCGATTGTATCTTGCCTTGAGTGCGTGTGTTGTGGTGTCGAGTGTATGTGCTGGGTTGTATGGTTGTTTCTTTATATATGAAACGGGGCGCGAGCGTTTTTGGGTATAGGATGAGCATAGCATGGACTGCTTCTCCACTCCGGTGACATGTCAAACGACCGAGCTATGACCCTGCACAATTCGTCTTCCTCCCATTTTCCATTAGCCATTGAGTAGCCATCAACAAAGTCTCCTCATTGAATAAATCAACATCAAAATAGTCCAAGGATGATGGTGAATCATCACAAAAACCCTCTACCATGATGGCATCCAGACAAATCGTGAATCATATGCCATCTACACGAATCTATAAGAAGCTAGACTATTAAATATGAACAAATTTGAGGCAAATATACCTTGGTGAAAGTCGTTGAACACCCTAAGTGTCGAGGTCATCATTGGCCGAATGTAAGAGCGGGGGCAGGGAGAGATTCATAAGTGGTGGTAGAAGGCTGTAGGTGGCACGTGGCGGCCCAGGGTGCTCTGGTCGGGCAAATGGTGGCTAAAACGGAGTCTGGAGTTTGTCAGCCATGAGAGTTAGCTCGGGTGGGCGAGACGTAGCACATGTAGAAGCTAGATGGGACGAAGGATGGAATTGGCGATGCTGGATGGCTAGTGCGTGACTCTAGCCTCCTCAGCAAGTTGGGGAACGAAGGACTGGTGGCAGAGACAGGCTCACATCGAGCTCTTGTGGTTCGGTAAATCCAGGAAATATGCAAGCACACTTGCCATGTGTAGGATTTGAATTCGGGTGGACTGGTTCCACCACAATGATTCTATCTAACCACCTAAACTATGCTTAGTTCGCCGGATATCAATATATGGATGAAGAGAGTTATATATTCTCTCCGCCAACCTATTTTTTTTAGATGTCCAAAACCAATATGAATGAAGAGAGCTCTACATTCTCTTCACCAACCTCCAAATATGGAGTCTACGTGTTGTTTTTGCAGCAGGCTCCAAATATTACAGGTATGGAGGGTTGGTAAGGGAACCTGATAGTGACTTCTTAAGCCAAAAACTTCAAACTGGCAGATTTTATGGAGTTCGAGTGAAAATCAGGAAGGCCACCTGAAATTTCGCGCGTAGGCTATGCATATCATAGATTATTTTATTTTAAAAAATACACATTTAACAAGGTTATATGAATATTTTGACCATCATGGCCCATTGCCATGGCTGCGCCACAAGTGGAGAATAGGGAATAATCTACTAGAGTTGTCCTTACCCGTGCATCCGTTGTCAAGGTATGGGTTGCCCTCGTAGCCTTCCTTGCATATGCAGAAATATCCCGCCCCGTTGGTGGAGTTCACGCACTTGCTGTGGTTGCTCAAGCAAACGTATTCTGATGTTTTTCTCGCCAGGGGGCACCGCTGGGAGTTACTCCCTCCGTTCCATAATATAAGAACGTTTTTGACACTAGTGTAGTGTGAAAAATGCTCTTATATTGTGGGACAGAGGGAGTACTACCATTATTGCGGATGGCCCAGTCGAGCCAAAGTGGCATGCTCCATGGCTTGGCCGGGTCCGGCGTCCTCTTCAGGTCGGCAGCCCGGAAAGTTGTTCTTCTCCACGATGAAGGCGTAGCTGCAGGGGCGCCTCAAGTCGACACCCGCTGCGGGCGACCATTTCTGGAACCTCATCATGGTGTTGGTGAGCAACGGCGAGATGTCGACGTGACAGCATCCGATGCTGTCGCACTTGCGGTTCCGCGCATGCTGAGCTTTGTTGCAGTAGGCCACGCACCCGCTGAAGTAGGCGTTGCTTGCAGCTTTCCGACGCGGTCCTTTGCCGGCGTAGACGAGCGTGTTGCAGCCCAGGACAAAGAGCTCGTTGGCCGTGTTGGAGATGCGGTACACGCCCGCCGGGTTGACCGTTAGCCTGCCGTCGAAGCTGCCGGCGGTCTCGTTGCCGGCGGCGTCGAAACACTGCTGCGCCACAGGCAGCCACACCCGGACCTGCGCGCTCGGCGTCACGGTCAGGTTCAGCACGGGCACGGGCACGGCGGGGCGCGTGCGCCCTGCAATGGTGGCGTCCGGCAAAAATGGCTTCATGTTGTTGCAGGCGATCTCGAAGCCTGGGCGGAAGCAGCCGGCGCCGATGCCGAACGGGTAGGGGACGTCGATGTCGCCAGATCGCGCCTGGCAGCCTGGCTTCGCCAGCAGTGAGCTAGAGGCCGTGGTTGCCCATGCAGCTAATGCCAATAGCACCAACATCCATGCCATCGACGAAATATGGTTCGTTGGTGGTTAAGCCTACGTACATGGTCTTAAATACAAGGTCGAGCACATGCACTTACCACTGGGCGTCCTTGAATTTTCAATTGTAGTATTCCTGAACTTGTGAAAAAACCGAAAACAATTACATCGTGCTCCACCCAAAAATCTAATCTGGTCTTGTTCATTTTTGTGTGGGGATCTGGTCTTGTTCGTTAACTAATTTACAATCTTTTTTTTTGCGGGGTACTAATTTACAATCTAATTAACTACAGCAGGGAATTGATAGCTTGTTGCCGTCAAGGGAGACTCATAATTCATCACTCTACCAGCCTATTAAGGTGGGCTATTTGCCGGCAGCAGGGGCAATGGCCGGCAACAATACATTTGTAATCTATGTGTGACCTCATTGCCTGACTCGATCGGAAGGATTCAAACAGTCAAAGGTAACTTGGTCCGTAAACACATTTTAACAATCCAGGACGGCAGACAAGGCGAACGTTTCTACGGAGTTTACACACTGGTTGACGAAGGCTACTGTACGTAGCATGATAGCAGCCTCACAATTTTCATGCCTCGCGATGTTTGGAACCCTAGTGCAAATCAAGTCAAGGGACACAGTACTAAACGTTAATCCGTCGCAAATGTTGTTTATGCCACTATCGTGCAGGGAGTTGATGGCTCTTGTTGCCATAAAGGGAAGGCTCGCTATGCTAAAACAACTGGAAGGCCAAAAATTCATCTGATAACTAGACAGCGGGAAATCTAAAATGTAAAATTAATCGTGTTCCACCCTGCGTGGCTAAAATTGTAACGCATGATTGTATGAATGTTTTAATTTAATGCATATATGGGAGGGGTTTAAAAAAAGTGAAATTAAGGATGGCTAGCCAGCCGGCCGGCGGGAAAAATCTTCGGCAGTAATACAACTTTATTCTCCACAAGCTTTAGGGTTAGTCGATTTTGAGATGGCTGAAGAAGTTCGCCGGAGGGGGCCGGAGGGGAGGAAGGAGAAGGAAGGAGCTCGTTGGCACACTACCCAACCATCTACCTTATGGGAGGGGGTGGGGGCGGAAGAACAGTGGTGGTGGGGCCGACACGACAACGGTGGTGCAACTTCACTGGGAAAAACCCTGAATGTGGCGGGGCTAGAGGAATGGCTGGCGGCGGCGGCAAGACCGGCGGTGGGGGCCGGTTCCGGGGAGGGTGGGGCGGCGAGGCTGCGCGGTAGCGCCGCCGGTCGCGGGTGGTGGTCGCAGGTGGTTCGGACGGTGGCCCGTGCATCGGTCTGGTGAAGGAGAAGAGCTGGAAGAAGAAGAAGGACTAGACATCGTTGGATGTGCATCCGACATTCCAAAACGATCAAGTGACCCCAAATTTAGAGGTCAGGTGACTTACTTGTAGCCACACCCTTTATTCTCTACTAGCAAAACGCCCTCTAAATCATAATCTCCAATCACATGACCATATTTTGTGCATCACCGAGATTCACCATCACTCTCATTTTGTGAAATTGTGAACAATTTTTGGAAATTATGAACAGTTTTTTAAACTCATGAACATATCTGAAATTGTGATCACTTTTCAAAATTTTGAACATTTTAAAGAATTTTTGAACGTTTTAAAAAATTATGATTTTCTTAATTCATGAACTTTTATATTATTTGCAAATATTTATTTAATTGTGAAATTTTCTAAAATAATTTTTCTTGAATAGGCGAACATCTCTAGAATGAAAGAATATTTTTTTGGAAATTATTTGGTGGAACAATTTTAGAAATTCACAAACATCTTTTTGATTTAATGAATATTTTTGAAATGCATGATCATTTTTTGAATCGGCTAACAATTTTATGAATCAATAAACTATTTTATAAGTTAGAAACACTTTTTGAATTTTTAGGATATTTTTCAATTCATGAACATTTTTTGAATTGGTAAAGTTTTGTTCAATTTCATTAACATTTTTAATACAAGGACTCTTTGAAAAAATTAACATTTTTGATTTCCCGAACATTTGTTTTCAAAGTTGCGAATATTTTTTGGATATGCGAATATTCATTAAAAAACAGGGAAATCTTCTAAATCCACTAACATTTATGAATTAGTAAACATTTTATTTCAAAATTATATTTTTTTAATTTAAGAACTTTCTTGAAGTCACAAATTATTTAGAGTAGAAAAAACGAAGAAAAAATTTAAAGAACAGGCTGCCAAGACATGGGCCGGCCCAAATAGGCGCGCTATATGGGCCGGCCTACGCGGCAAAGTCTCCTGTGTGAAACATTTTTTAATCACTTATAGGTGGCATCGGTTGGTAATATTTTAGAACTTTAGAGGCAATTTCGATGACGTACTGCCATAATCAATAGCCCTTTTATTATTAGGTATAGATATGTGACCTCATTACCCAACTCGGGAGCAATCAAAACAGCAAAAATATGATCCATAAAACATATTAATAGCTATTACAGTGGGATTTCATAATAATTGATGTGATACTACTGTGCTAGAGATTTTTTCTTTTTGAAGTTTCATACTAGAAAATATTGATGTGATACTACTCATATCATAGAAAATAATAAAGGAGGTCATACAATAGGAGGAAACATGTGAGCTCTTGATAAAAATGAATTCCCCCTTGCATGTGAATTATGCCATGAACAACTTCATGTGGGACAAGCTGGTGGGCCAAGTTGCGCCACCTTTGGCGTCATCTAGGCCGGTGCAAGAATTGGAGGATCTTCTGCGGCCAGCAGACATGGGGCCTCAGTCACCAGAGGAATTGGGACTTGGCGTGCGGGCACTCCAGATCCCGGGCATGGAGGAGGCGGTTGCACTGAGCCGGGAGGCCACAAACAAGAATCTTTTTTTTTGAATGTTGGTAGGAGATCTACCAAATTCATTGATCAGGAGAAGGAGTCGCAAATAGAAGCCCAAGCAATGCATCGAAAGAATTGGCGGTGAAAAAAAAGAAAGAAATACAAGGGACTCAAAAAAAAAAAAAAATACAAGGGACTCAGCCCGGGTCGAACAAGATGCCAGCACCGGCCAGATTCTAGAGATGAATCTCGTCTCTTACTCTACGCACAAAGGCAATGGGGCCTAGCTGGTCGTTCTCAAAGGTTCGTCTATTACACTCTCGCCAGATCTCCCAAGAGATGAGGTGGGTAAGGGACAACGTTCCTTTCCTCTTAGACGAAGGCAAATTCTTCCAGCACAGACCCAGCCAGTTTTTGATGTTCGTGATTCCAATCCAGGACATGGGCCGTAGCGATGGCATGTCGGCAGTGATCGCGAAGGAATCCCAAGCTGTGCGAGACCAAGGGCATTCCACCAGCAGATGATAAGGCGTTTCCAAATTCCTTTCACACAACGAGCAGAAATAATCGTTATCACACCCTCTCCGAAGCAGCATGTCCGCTGTGAGGATCCAGCCGAGCATCACCGTCCAAAGAAACAACATTTACCCAGCGCCCAGCCTGACCAAAGAAGGGCCACCTCTTTCATTGCCATCGATACGAAGAACTGAAGTTGATACGCCGATCGAGCGTTGCACTTACCATCCTGGGACATTCGCCAAGTAATAGAATCTGATTGATCATGGACCAACATGACAGATTCTGGGTGCGCCAAAGGACGCCCAACTCGGGTAGCACATCATGGGATAGACCTTGTGCTAGATCAAGCAGCCATCGCTCATTGTGAAGGGCCTCCTTCACAGATCACTTCTTTCTAATTGAAATATTGAACAGAGAAGGCACGATTGATTTTGGGGAGAGGCCATGCAACCACCTATCATGCCAAAAGCTTGCGAGGCCACCATTGCCAAGCGCAATTTCCGTGACCATTGTGAACAAGGCGCGATCCAAATCATCACAAGGTAAATCAGATCCAACCCATGATCTTGTCGGGTCCTTCCAAGCTAGCCACAACCATCGAAGTCGCAAGGCCCTACCAAATTTCTCTAGATCAAAAACCCCAAGGCCACCGAGATGTTTGGGTTTGTAGAGAGCAGCCCAGCTCACCCTGCATTTGCCCCCGCTGCATGTGCCTTCACTGCTCCATAACCAGGCACGACATTGTTGCACAAGCCGCTTGATCACCCACTTTGGAAGCTTATGGAAAGTCATCAGATAAAACGCGAGTGAGGTGAGTGCAGAGGTTAGGAACGCTAGACACGCACTTTTGGCCATCAACCCACCTTTCCAAGAGGCAGTCCTGTTTGCGATTTTGTGAAGGAGTGGGTACAACTCAGTGTTTTGCAGCGCACGCAGCACTAGAGGCATGCCAAGATAAGTGATAGGAAAGGATTTCAAAGGAATTCTGAGAGGCAGCAAGATGTATTGCAAATCAAGGTCACCACAACGAATAGGTAGAGCCAAACTTTTTTGGGCATTGACTTTCAGACCCGTAACCGAGCCGAACAGCTGAAGCACCAAGTTGATCAGCCTAGCATCGCTGACCGATGGTGATGGTGTCATGGGCTAGGCGGTACCAACCTAGCCTGTCCATGCACTTTGGGCTGGGCCAAAGGGCCTTTATTCTTTGTGAGATGGACTCCGGGGGCCACACGATGGGGAGGAGATCAAGACTACATCTACAGAAGACTTGTTGTACACTCCAAGACCTCTTCCGTCGCCTCCATGTCAAGATGCTGACCTTGTAACCCTAGATGCCCAACTCGGCATGTATACAAGCCGAGGGGTTTAGGTCGTAGAAGGGACATCAATGCAATCTCATTCTCCTAGCCCTAGAGTTAGAACACATCTATAGATCTCGAGGTAGATCAACTCTGTACTTGTAACATCTTCATCAATATAAACAAGAGCAGGACATAGGGTTTTACCTCCATTAAAAAGGTCCGAACCTGGGTAGACATCGTCTCCCTTGTTCTAGTTACCATCTGTCCAAGATCCACAACTCGGGACCCCCTCCCCCGAGGTCTGCCGATTTTTACACCGACACTGGTGTTTTCATTGAGAGTTCCGCTGTGATATCGATAGAAGGATCGATGGCTCATCTACAGATCAACAACGATAATGGCTGCGGGAACGTTTACGTCCCTGGCCAACTTTTTGTGTTTGACAACATGACCTTCTGCGCCGACTTGGCTGGCCATCTAGCCACCATGGAAAACTACGCCCCAAGTCAGGTCGTGACCTCTGGAGGCCTAGAATACACCAAGGACGCCCGTGGCGAGCTCATCCTGACAAGTTCGGCCCCCATCCAGGGGGCAGAGTCTTCCGATGACAAAATCCCAACTTTGGAACCAATCGCCGTTGAGAACGCCGGGCCAGGGTCTCTGGCGTTGCTGGAAGGCCCCGATGTTATGACACTGGCCGAGCTCTCCTCGGCCCCTGCCTGGGATGAGAATCATGCCCCTATCTCTGAAGCTACATGAAATTCAGAGCCAACCCCAACGTTGGACCTAGAGCCGCCTGTGGGTCTTCTTTGTGCTAAAAAAACGCCGAGCTATACGCTGGCCGTACTTCGAGTCAGCCCCGCCTACTGAAGGAAATATGCCCTAGAGGCAATAATAAAGTTATTATTTTATATTTCCTTATACAATGATAAATGTTTATTATTCATGCTAGAATTTTATTAACCGGAAACTTGATACATGTGTGGATACATAGACGAAACACCGTGTCCCTAGTAAGCCTCTACTTGACTAGCTCGTTAATCAAAGACGGTTAAGTTTCCTAACCATAGACATGTGTTGTCATTTGATGAACGGGATCACATCATTAGGAGAATGATGTGATGGACAAGACCCATCCGTTAGCTTAGCGTAATGATCGTTTAGTTTTATTGCTATAGCTTTCTTCATGTTATTTACATATTCATTTGACTATGAGATTATGCAACTCCCGGATACCGGAGGAATGCCTTGTGTGCTATCAAACGTCACAACGTAACTGGATTATTATAAAGATGCTCTACAGGTATCTTTGAAGGTGTTTGTTGGGTTGGCATAGATCGAGATTAGGATTTGTCACTCCGAGTATCAGAGAGGTATCTCTGGGCCCTCTCGGTAATGCACATCATAATAAGCCTTGCAAGCAATGTGACTAATGAGTTAGTTGCGGGATGATGCATTACGAACGAGTAAAGAGACTTGCCAAAGAACGAGATTGTACTAGGTATGAAGATACCGACGATCGAATCTCGGGCAAGTAACATACCGATGACAAAGGGAATAACGTATGTTGTCATTACGGTACGACTGATAAAGATCCTCGTAGAATATGTCGGAACCAATATGAGCATCCAGGTTCCACTGTTCATTAATGACCGAAGAGGTGTCTCGGTCATGTCTACATAGTTCTCGAACCCTTAGGGTCCGCACGCTTAACGTTGGATGACGATTTTGTATTATATGAGTTATGTGATTTGGTGACCGAATGTTGTTCGGAGTCCCAGATGAGATCACAGACATGACGACGAGTCTCGAAATGGTCGAGAGGTAAAAATTCATATATAGGACGATAGTATTCGGACACCGAAAGTGTTCCCGGCGTACCAGGTACATATCGGGTCACCGGAAGGGGTTCCGGGCACCCCCGGCAAAGATATGGGCCTTATTGGGCCAAGGGCAGGACAGACCAGCCCCTAGTGGGCTGGTGTGCCCCCATATGGGCCGATCTAAGTGGAGAAAGGAAAAGGGGAGGAGGAAAGGAAATAGAGGGAATAGGATTCCCCCTTCCTTTCCCCTCTCCCCTATTTCCTTCCCCCCTTCGGAGATAAGGAAATGGGGAGGCCGGATTGGAGGAGGCCCCCAAGGAGGATTCCTCCTACTTGGGGCGCCCCAAGGCTGCTCCCCTCCCTCTCCCACCTATATATACATGGGGAGGGGGCGCCTAGAACACACACCGGCAATTGTTAGCCGTGTGCGGCGCCCCCCTCCACAGTTTACGCCTCCGGTCATATTCACATAGTGCTTAGGCGAAGCCTTGCACGGATTACTTCGTCATCATCGTCACCACGCCGTTGTGCTGATGGAACTCTCCCTCGACACTTTGTTGGATCAATAGTTCGAGGGACGTCATCGAGATGAACGTGTGCAGAACTCGGAGGTGTCGTACGTTCGGTGCTTGATCGGTCGAAACGAGAAGAAGTTCGACTACATCAACCGCGTTAACAAACGCTTCCGCTTTCGGTCTACGAGGGTACGTGGACACATTCTCCCCCTCTTGTTGCTATGCATCTCCTAGATAGATCTTGCGTGAGAGTAGATTTTTTTTGAAATTGCATGCTACGTTCCCCAACAGTGGCATCCGAGCCAGGTCTATGCGTAGATGATATGCACGAGTAGAACACAAAGAGTCGTGGGCGGTGATAGTCATACTGCTTACCACCAATGTCTTATTTTGACTCATCGATATTGTTGGATGAAGCGACCCGGACCAACCTTACATGACCACGTTCATGAGACCGGTTCCACCGACAGACATGCAACTAGTTTTGCATAAAGGTGGCTGGCGGTTGCCTGTTTCTCCAACTTTAGTTGAATCGAATTTGACTACGTCCGGTCCTTGTTGAAGGTTAAAACAACAAACTTGACGAAACACCGTTGTGATTTTGATGCGTAGGTAAGAACGGTTCTTTCTAGAAGCCCGTAGAAGCCACGTAAAACTTGCAACAACAAAGTAGAGGACGTCTAACTTGTTTTTGCAGGGCATGTTGTGATGTGATATGGTCAAGACATGATGTGATATACGTTGTTGTGTGAGATGATCATGTTTTGTAGAAGTTATCGGCAACTGGCAGGAGCCTTATGGTTGTCGCTTTATTGTATGAAATGCAAACGCCATGCAATTGCTTTAGTTTATCACTATGCGTTATCGATAGTTTTAGAAGCAATAGTTGGCGAGACGACCACGACACTACGATGGAGATCAAAGGTGTCAAGCCGGTGAGGATGGAGATCATGACAGTGCTTTAGAGATGGAGATCAAAGGCACAAGATGATGATGGCTATATCATGTCACATATTTTGATTGCATGTGATGTTTATCTTTTATGCATCTTATTTTGCTTAGTACGGCGGTAGCATTACAAGATGATCCCTCACTAAAATTTCAAGGTATAAGTGTTCTCCCTGAGTATGCACCATTGCGAAAGTTCTTCATGCTGAGACACCACGTGATGATCAGGTGCGATAGGCTCTACGTTCACATACAACGGGTGCAAGACAATTTTGCACATGCGGAATACTCGGGTTAAACTTGACGAGCCTAGCATGTACAGACATGGCGTCGGAACACTGGAGACCGAAAGGTCGAACGTGAATCATATAGTAGATATGATCAACATAGAGATGTTCTCCATTGAAGACTACTCCATCTCACGTGATGATCGGACATGGTTTCGTTGATTTGGATCATGTATCATTTAGATGACTTGAGGATGTCAATCTAAGTGGGAGTTCTTAAGTAATATGATTGATTGAACTTTAATTTATCATGAACTTAGTCCTGATAGTATTTACAAATTATGTTGTAGATCAATAGCTCGCGTTGTAGCTCCCCTATGTTTTTGATATGTCCCTAGAGAAAACTAAGTTGAAAGTTGATAGTAGCAATGATGCGGACTGGGTCGTGATCTGAGAATTATCCTCATTGCTGCACAGAAAAATTATGTCCTTGATGCACCGTTAGGTGACAGACCTATTGCAGGAGCATATGCAGACATTATGAACGTTTGACAAGCTCGGTATGATGACTACTTGATTGTTTAGTGCGCCATACTTTACGGCTTACAACTGGGACTTCAAAAACGTTTTGAACGCCATGAAACATATGAGATGTTCCAAGAGTTTAAATTGGTATTTCAGACTCATGCCCATGTCGAGAGGTATGAGACCTTTGACAATTACTTTGCCTACAAGATGGAGGAGAATAGCTCACCCAGTGAGCATGTACTCAGAATGCCTGGGTACTACAATCTCTTGAATCAAGTGGGAGTTAATCTTCCAAATAAGATAGTGATTGCCAGAGTTCTCTAGTCACTATCACCAAGTTACTGGAACTTCGTGATGAACTATAATATGCAAAGGGATGATGAAAACGATTCCCAAGCTCTTCGCGATGCTAAAATCGGCGAAGGTAGAAATCAAGAAAGAGCATCAAGTGTTGATGGTTAACAAAACCACTAGTTTCAAGAAAAGGGGAAAAGGAAAAGAAAGGGAACTTTAAGAAAGAATGGCAAGCAAGTTGCCACTCCCGTGAAGAAACCCAAAGCTAGACCTAAGCCTGAAACTGAGTGCTTCTACTGCAAAGGGAATGGTCACTGGAAGCGGAACTACCCCAAATACTTGGTGGATAAGAAGGATGGCAAAGTGAACAAAGGTATATTTGATATACATGTTATTGATGTGTACTTTACTAGTGTTCATAGTAACCCCAGGGTATTTGATACCAGTTCAGTTGCTAAGATTAGTAACTCGAAACAGGAATTGCAAAATGAAAAAAGACTAGTTAAGGACGAGGTGACGATGTGTGTTGGAAGTGATTCCAAGGTTGATAAGATCACTATTGCACACTCCCTCTACATTCTAGATTAGTGCTGGACCAAAATAAATGTTATTTGGTGTTTGCATTGAGTATGAATATGATTGGATCATGTTTTTTTGCGATATGGTTATTCATTTAAGTCGGATAATAATTGTTGTTCTGTTTGCATGAATAAAACCTTCTATGGTCATACACCCAATGTAAATGGTTTATTGAATCTCGATCATAGTGATACACATATTCATAATATTGATGCCAAAAGATGCAAAGTTGATAATGATAGTGCAACATATTTGTGGCACTGCCGTTTAGGTCATATTGGTGTAAAGTGCATGAAGAAACTCCACGCGGATGGGTTTTTGGAATCACTTGATTATGAATCATTTGATGCTTCGAACCATGCCTCATGGGCAAGATGACTAAAACTCCATTCTCCGGAACAATGGAGCAAGTCACATACTTATTGGAAATAATACATACCGATGTATGTGGTCCGATGAGTGTTGAGGCTCGTGGCGGGGGTTATTTTCTAACCTTCACAGATGATTTGAGCAGATATGGGTATATCTACTTAATGAAACACAAGTCTGAAACATTTGAAAAATTCAAAGAATTTCAAAGTGAAGTGGAGAATCATCGTCACAAGAAAATAAAGTTTCTAAGATCTGATCACGGAGGCGAACATTTGAGTTATGAGTTTGGCCTTCATTTAAAACAATGTGGAATAGTTTGACAACTCACGCCACCTGGAACACCACAGCATAACGGTGCGTCCGAACGTCCTAACCGCACTCTATTAGATATGGTGCAATCTATGATGTCTCCTACCGATTTACCACTATCGTTTTTGGGTTATGCATTAGAGACAACTGCATTCACGTTAAATAGGGCACCATCTAAATCCGTTGAGAACTGTGGTTTGGCAAGAAACCTAAGCTGTCGTTTCTTAATTGCGATGCTTTTGTGAAAAAGCTTCAGCCTGATAAGCTCGAACCCAAATCGGAGAGGTGCATCTTCATAGGATTATACCCAAAAGAAACTTTTGGGTACACCTACTATCATAGATCCGAAGGCAAGATCTTTGTTGCTAAGAATGGATCCTTTCTAGAGAAGGAGTTTCACTTGAAAGAAGTGAGTGGGAGGAAAGTAGAACTTGATGAGGTAATTGTACCTTCTCTCGAATTGGAAAGTAGCTCATCACAGAAAACCGTTCCTGTGATGCCTACACCAACTAGAGAGGAAGCTAATGATAATGATCATGAAACTTCAGATCAAGTTACTACTGAACCTCGTAGGTCAACCAGAGTATGTTCCGCACCAGAGTGGTACGGTAATCTTGTTCTGGAAGTCATGTTACTAGACCATGATGAACCTACGAACTATGAGGAAGCAATGATGAGCCCAGATTCCGATAAATGGCTTGAGGCCAAGAAATCTGAGATAGGATCCATGTATGAGAACAAAGTATGGACTTTGATTAACTTGCTCGATGATCTACGAGCCATTGAGAATAAATGGATCTTCAAGAGGAAGACGGACGCTGATAGTAGTGTTACTATCTACAGAGCTCGAATTGTCGCGAAAGGTTTTCGACAAGTTCAAGGTGTTGATTACGATGAGATTTTCTCACTGGTATCGATGCTTAAAGTCTGTCCGAATCATGTTAGCAATTGCCGCATTATATGAAGTCTGGCAAATGGATGTCAAAACTGCATTCCTTAATGGATTTATTAAAGAAGAGTTGTATATGATGCAACCAGAAGGTTTTCTCAATCCTAAAGGTGCTAAGAAAGTGCGCAAGCTCCAGCGATCCATCTATGGACTGGTGCAAGCTCCTCGGAATTGGAATATACGCTTTGATGAGTTGATCAAAGCATATAGTTTTTTACACACTTGCGGTGAAGCCTGTATTTGAAGGAAATATGCCCCAGAGGCAATAATAAGTTGTTATTTATATTTCCTTATATCATGATAAATTTTTATTATTCATGCTAGAATTGCATTAACCGGAAACTTAGTACATGTGTGAATACATAGACAAACAGAGTGTCACTAGTATGCCTCTACTTGACTAGCTCGTTAATCAAAGATGGTTAATTTCCCTAGCCATAGACAAGAGTTGTCATTTGATGAAACAGGATCACATCATTAGAGAATGATGTGATTGACTTGACCCATCCGTTAGCTTAGCACCATGATCGTTTAGTTTATTGCTATTGCTTTCTTCATAACTTATACATGTTCCTATGACTATGAGATTATGCAACTCGCGAATACCGGAGGAACACCTTCTGTTCTATCAAACGTCACACCATAACTAGGTGATTATAAAGATGCTCTATAGGTACCTCCGATGGTGTTTGTTGAGTTGGCATAGATCGAGATTAGGATTTGTCACTCCGATTGTCGGAGAGGTATCTCTAGTCCCTCTCGGTAATGCACATCACTATAAGCCTTGGAAGCAATGTGACTAATGAGTTAGTTGCGGGATGATGCATTACGGAACGAGTAAAGAGACTTGTCGGTAACGAGATTGAACTAGGTATGATGATACCGACGACCGAGTCTCGGGCAAGTAACATACCGATGACAAAGGGAACAACATATGTTGTTATGCGGTTTGATCGAAAAAGATCTTCGTAGAATATGTAGGAACCTATATGAGCATCCAGTTTCTGCTATTGGTTATTGACGGGAAGTGAGTCTCGGTCATGTCTACATAGTTCTCGAACCCGTAGGGTCCGCACGCTTAACGCTCGATGATGATCGGTATTAGGAGTGTAGGTGTGTTGATGTACCGAAGGTAGTTCGGAGTCCCGGATGTGATCACGGACATGACGAGGAGTCTTGAAATGGTCGAGACATGAAAATTGATATATTGGAAGGTTATGTTTGGACACCGGAATGGTTTCGGATGAGTTTGGGCATTTACCGGAGTAGGGGGGGGGGGGTTATCGAAACCCCCCAGGGGCTTAATGGGCCTACATGGGCTTTAGTGGAAGAGAGAGGAGGCGGCCAAGAGGTGGGGCGCCCCCCCAAGCCCAATCCAAATTGGGAGGGGAGCCGGCCCCCCTTTCCTTCTCCCCCTCTTCCCCTTCCTTCCCCTCCTATTTGGACTAGGAAAGGGGGGAACCCTACTCCTAGTAGGAGTAGGAATCCCCCCTTGGGGGCGCACCATGAGGCCGGCCAGCCCCCTCCTCCCCTCCTTTATATACGGGGGAGGGGGCACCCCATAGACACACAAGTTGATTCTTAGCCGTTTGCGGTGCCCCCCTCCACATATTTTCACCTCGGTCATATTGTCGTAGTGCTTAGGCGAAGCCCTGCATCGGTAACTTCATCATCACCGTCAACATGCCGTCATGCTAACGAGACTCTCCCTCGACCTCGGTTGGATCTAGAAGTTCGAGGGACATCACCGAGCTGAACATGTGCAGATCGTGGAGGTGCCGTGCGTTCGCTACTTGACCGGTTGGATCGCGAAGGTGTTCGACTACATCAACGCTAAGCATTTAACGCCTTCCGCCGGTCTCACGAGGGTACGTGGACACACTCTCCCCGCTTGTTGCTATGCTCTCCTAGATAGATCTTGCGTGATCGTAGGAATTTTTTTGAAATACTACTTTCCCCAACAGTGGCATCCGAGCGAGCACTGGTGCGCGTCGGTCCTAAACAAACGGTTTTTTACCCCTTTTCGAGACGGCATTTGGAACCATCGCCAAGTGAGCGTGGGCGATAGGGGGTCCTTCCCACATGACCCAGAAACCGTCGGGGATATGCCCTCCTGGCACACACGTTCGGCAAAATGAGGTCGTGTGCGACCGACGAGCACTCAAATATGGAAATACGTACAGTAGAGCTAAAAAATACAATTATACGGCAAAAATGTTTCCGGTCGCAAGTACATCCCACAGTCAGTCCCCGCTAAACGCGTTTCCATTCGTATGCACATCCCACACAGTCGCTCCAAGGAAAACGCTTTCCGTTCACAGTACATCACACACAATTTTCCCGTTAAATCGCTTATGCGTTATTGAATGTAGCACACACGATCCATAGAAGAAACTGTGTGGCAAAGGCTGTCCATGACACACGGTTTTTATGTCGTAAACGTTTGCGCAAGGTGGCCTAACGCAAACAATTTTCAAGAGAAAGTCATGTGTGATTGGTCATAGATCCAACACGGTTTATTCCTAGAAACTGTGTGCGTTGCCTGAGGTCATCGCCCACGGTATTTTTTCAACAACCGTTCGCATTATCAAAACCAATTAGCAGGCAAATTCTCCATTAGCAGGCTAATTGCCCTTTTATTAATAATCCATTTATTAATATAATTGACATTCATATTAAGCACACAATATATTTCATTTCCATATTAAGGAAGCAGAATTTCATAATTGAAATACATCAGAGTACAACATGAGCTTCAAAGACTCGGCTACCCCATTACACAATCGCACCAAAGAAAGAAGTTCCACTTGCAACATGTAGAACCTTTCGAAATTAGCATGATAAACGGTATATAGACAGATGCATCTCATTTGGAAAACTGCTGAAGTGGAAGGCGAATATTGATCTTTCATTCATGTTGAAGGTCTTTGCCACTTTAGGCCAGTGTCTGTGGATGATTGACCGTCCGTCCTTCGACCTCTTCAGGAACACTTCAATATTGAACCGTGGGTGTTGTATGAAAATCTTCCTCGCCTCCCGACCATAGAGGTGGGTTGAGAGGTAATCATCGTTGAACTGCTTTGGAAAGGCCTGAAAACAAGGATGTGCATAAATATCTTCTCTATATTGGAAATGGGGCAAAGGAATAAAAAAGGCAAGGTATAATAGTTAGTACCATCTTGTAGTGAACTCATGTCTTCTTCATTGTGCAGACAAAGATTGTTGTTTTTTGTCGCTAATTTCTTTATCCTAACAATCTTTCTGAGTTTCTTGATTTGATTGATATTCATGGACAACTCATTTCCCCATATGCAAAAAGGGTCGAATAGTGGGTCAAAACCTCTGATAGTAGGACCTACATGTGCAAGACCAAATAGTTAAAAACTAAAATATTAGAATGGTGTCACAACCCTAGCTTAGCCTTTGCCTGTCCTTGCATGATCATCATGTCATCATGTCTAAATTTCATTTATATATGAAATGGGTGTTGAACAAACCCTAGCATCAAATTAAATCAAATAGGCTCAAGTAAAATCTTTCTCAATGAACCCAAAATATCCTTATAAAATGTTCATGATTTATGGAAAAAGGTGAAAGCTTCTACGAGAGATGATGCATATTTTTCCAGGACATTTTGGTCATTGAATTAAATCATTATGGAATTTGAGTGGGAGTTTAAAATTTACCATTAAATATTGGTTGCTCCAAATATTCTGAAATTTGTTGTGAGGTTTGAAAATAATTCAAGTATTCCTCACAAAAAATTACAGAATTCACCAAAGTGTTTTGGTTGGTATTTTATTTTCAAAACATAAAGCAAAAATTGAAAACAGAAACTAAAATCGAAATCAGCGAAAGAGAGAGTGACTCACCTGGCCTTACATGAGACGCCCAAAGACAGCCAAAGCCCACCGTGAGCCCAGTGCCAATCATCCCCTTCCTCGATTAAGGACGCCGCTGGCGTGTGCCTTGTGGCAGAACCACGCAGCCACCACCTCCTGCTTCCATGCCGCCAAGACGCATCTACGACGCCACGTAGCCCCCCGACCTCTCTCGCACTCTCCCTCGCCCTCATCCCCTCCTCTATCTCTCTCTCACAGACGGCCGGCCGAATGTCACTGTCATTGCAACTTGCGATTCTTGCGCGCTGTGAGCCACTTCCTCGCCTTCGCCCGAGTCCAAGCTCCGCCTCGTGCCTCGTCCTCTCCGGCCGACTCAGCGATTGGATGCCTCGAAGCACCGCCCCCGACGCCTTCTTCTTCCTCGGGTCGCCGAGATTGCCTCCGCCGCCCCGCTAGCTTCGGACCTCCTCCGAGCTCTCCGTCTACAGTGCTGCAACCACCGTGAGCTCCTGCCCATTCCCCCTCCTTCATTTTGCTTGTTTCCGTGCCGTAGCACCCTCATCCGCGAGCTCCGAGCTCCAGCCGCCGCCATGGCCGACGAACTCCATGCTCCTGCGCTCTTCCGCTCACCCCATCACCACAAACATGCTCACCGCGTCCCTGGGAAGCGAACGTGCCGCGCCCTTTACTCCAGCTCGCACTGAAACCCCACACCCGCTCGAGCCCAAGCTACGCCGCCGCTAAACCTCGACGCCAGCGACACACCCGGCCACCCCAGGACTGCCCGAAGCCACCAACCAACGCGCCTTGTTGCGCCGCTTCTAACGCGCCCAGCCTCGCGAGCTCCCATCGCCGGTGTTAGCCGGACGGGCGTCGCCGTCGTGCTGTGCTTAGCACCGGCATTTAGCCGCCGACGTGGCACCGTCATTAGCGGCTAATGACCCTGCTAATTAACCCCTCTTTCACTGATAGAGGGGCCCCATGCCCAAATTAACCCTGGGATTTATTCCCTGTTTAGTTTAGATTTATCCAGCCGGCCCCACTAGTCAGTTTGACCCTGCCACGTCAGCGTTGACCTGCCCCACTGGTCAGCCTCTGTTCCCGCTGACGGTGTCCTGGACTAGGGGGTACTCACCACGTCGTCTCCCGATCAGTTGGATTGGGCCGAGGACCCCATGGTCAGATACTCATGGGCTGGGCCCAGACAATGCCAGATACAAGGAAGATTCCACAAGACTTGGCGACCAAGACAAGGACTCCTCCCCACCGGCGTATTCAGCTAGGACTCTTGTTATCCTAGGCCTCTGGTGCACTATATAAACCGAGGCCGGGCTAGTCGATAGATATACAACAATCATACCATAGGCTAGCTTCTAGTGTTTAGCCTCTACAATCTCGTGGTAGATCTACTCTTGTAATACTCATATTCATCAAGATCAATCAAGCAGGAAGTAGGGTATTACCTCCATAGAGAGGGCCCGAACCTAGGTAAACATCGTGTCCCTTGCCTCCTGTTACCATCATCCTTAGACGCACAGTTCGGGACCCCCTACCCGAGATCTGCCGGTTTTGACACCGACACCCGCCCTATGCCACTGACGTGTGGACCCCACTAGTCAGGTTTGACCTGGACCGCACCCCGTTGACTCGCCTACGTCATGCTGATGTAGTGCTGACGCAGTAATGCATTTTCTGGAATTAGTTTAATTCTAAATATTCAGGAAATTCTAGAAAATAGTATAAACTTCTAAAAATCATAGAAATTGAACCGTAACTCCAAATGAAATAATTTATATATGAAAAATTATCAGAAAAATGCAATCGATCCATCTGTATCATTTTCATGCATGTAAAACTAAGTTATACATGTTGTATAGGTGAAAACATGATAATGACATTTTAAATGCTAAATATGGAGTTTGCATATGAACCCTTAGTTCATATGGACTTCATTTAAACTGTTGCTAGATGCATTAGTGTAAATCATAACATTCTTGACATGTCATGATAATGCATCATATTGTTGCATTGCATTGATTGTGTTCCCTCTTGTTTGTCGGTGTTCGTTCCCCCTCAGTAGACTTTGTTCCGACGATGAGTTCGATGACACCGATGAGGAGCTATACTATCTTCAGAAGTGCCAGGCAAGCAAAACCCCCTTGTTCATTCCGATACAATCCCACTCTCTCGCTCCTGCTCTCTTTTACTGCATTAGGACAACAATGATTCAACTGTTACATGCTGCGGTAGTTGAACCCCTTTCCTCTGCATGACCTGTCATTGCCACAGTAAATAGATGAAACCCACTAGCATGTGTAGGAGTTGTTTGAGCCCTGATGTGCCTACTTATTCATGCTTGTTTGTTATGCTCGCTAATTCTTAGAGCTGCGTCAGGTCTGATTCATCAGGGATGAATTGGAAAGTTGTGAACATGTCCTACTGTGTGTGAGCTAAGTGTGCGAACACGATTTGGTAAAGGTAGCGGTGAGAGGGCATGTGGAGTACATGGTGGGTTGTCTCATTGAAACCGTCCTCAGGAAATGAGTTATGTGTTTGTGATCCATGAACAACTACTACCACACGTTGGGCCCTGAAATATGACCCTGCTCGACTTATTAACCGCCGCCCTCTCTCGTCCAGAGTTGCAACTAGTTTACGGTGTTTGTAGGATATGTGTTGGAGGCCGTGCGTAGCGCTGACCCTAGGGTGGGCTATGATGCGGTAGATACACCGTGGCACGGTGTATCGGGCGCCCGTTTGGTGTCTCGGGAACCCTGCACACATCGTTTGGGGCTGTAAGCGAAACCCCGGCCGGATCTCCTCGCGGATGGAACCCGAATAGGCGATAAACCTGGACTAGAGACTTGTGTGGTTAGTCAGGTCGTGGTCTACACCCACGTCGGCTTTTGCTTGATGTCTGCCGAGCACATGTCGTGTGCAGACGCTAAGTGGTGGAAACATGTCTGAAGAAGTACACCCCTACAGGGTTATAACTGATCTATTAAAATAGCCACGTCCGCGTTAAAGGACCTCTGGGTTGCCTATACAGTTCATAGACAAGAGAAAGTGGATACTCTAAAATGCGCAAGATAAGCGTGATTGCTATGGATGGCCTTCTCGTAGGGTGACGGGAGCGGATCCATAGTGGTGTATTGATTTGGTGAATATGTGGACTCATGTGCATACCCACCTCAAAAGAGTTACTTGTAGTCGTAGTTCAGGATAGCCACCGAAGTCAAAGCCGGCTTGCCGAGTTAAACTCCACCACCCCCTTTGTTGATACCGATGCATATGTAGTTAGTTCTGATGTAAGTCTTGCTGGGTACATTTGTACTCACGTTTGCTTAATTTATGTTTTTGCAGAGAGACTTCAGTCTTGCTAGTAGTTCCGCGTGGACTTCGACGTTTAGCTTGTTACCTCAGCTACGATCTTGTGCCCTCAGCGGGATCTGGTAGATAGTAAGGCTTCTCAGCCTTTTTCATTTGTAGATGTCTCTACTCAGACATGTTAAGCTTCCGCGTGTGCTTTGAATTGTATGCTCTGAATGTTGGGTCATGAGACCCATGTTTGTAATATCTCACTCCTCGGAGCCTATTGAATAAATACTTTGAGTCGTAGAGGCATGTTGTGATGCCATGTTGTATTTACACATATCGAGCATATTGTGTGTATGATTCAAATGTTTGGTATGTGTGGGATCCAACAACCTAGTTGTCTATCCTTGGTAGCCTCTCTTATGGGGAAATGTAGTCTGGTGCTTCCACTGAGCCATGGTAGTCTGCTACAGCCCGGTTTACTGGAGTCCTGTTAGCCTGGTTGCTACTGCTTCCTAACACTTAGATCGGCCGGCATGTGTCCTTCTTCGATCATGTGTCTGTCCCTTCGGGGAAATGTCACGCGGTGTCTTTCGGAGTCCTGTTAGCCTGCTACAGCCCGGATTCCCTGAGTCCTATTAGCCTAGTTGCTACAGCCCGAATTCACTCGCTGATGACCGACACGTTCGTTGTTGGGTCATGTATGCCGGCCCCTGTAAGTTAGTGCCACTTTGGGTTCACGACTAGTCATGTCGTCTTGGGTTCTTTGTCACATGGATGCTAGTGACACTATCATATACGTGAGCAAAAGGCGCAAACGGTCCCGTGCCAGGTAAGGTGGCACCCGTGGGAATATCGTGCGTGAGGCCGCAAAGTGATATGATGTGTTACGTGCTAGATCGGTGTGACTTAGGATCGGGGTCCTGACAAATGGTTCCTGCAATTGCACAATAATGTGCTATTAGACAACGGACCATGCACGTGCTAACCTTGATTGTAAACCTTAGTGCTTCCCATTGTTTCCCTGCAACACATATAAGGTAGTTAGTCATCAGGTTAAGTAAGGGTTCGGATGCTATTAGTAAAATATGTTGATGAAAAATAAGCACATTGCGTATTCATCGATTAATTGAAGCCACACGGAAAACCCATTTACCCAAACCAAGCATGATTAAGAACTAGGAAATATAGCACTTGTATATGTTTCTCATGTATTAAGTGCGGCCGAATTCGATTTATTCCTCACATGCACAACAATACAAAATTCTACCCGCGACAATTGGACATCGCATTGCAGAATTGAACCAAGCAGTTAACTAAACACCACAACAAATGAACCAAACATTAACTGAGCACTACATTGCACAATATAACAATGAACCAAGCAGTTAACTAAACACCACAACAAATGAACCAAACATTAACTGAGCACCACATTGCACAATATAACATACTCCTAATAGAAGATCAGAGAGTTAACCAAACAGTTAACTACAACCAATTTGAGCAATTGTATTTGTTTCTCATTTATTTACTACAGCCAAATTCAATTTATTCCTCACATGGTATACAATAACAAAATCCACCCACAATTTTTGTAAAGACAAATTCGATTTATTTCTCACATGGAAGACAATACAAAATTGTAGCCTGAAGAATTGAACATCACATTTGCAGAATTGAATCAAGCGATTAGCGAAGATGACAACTAATTAACAATACAGTTAATAAGTAGGCACCACACCGCATTGCCGACATATAGAACATATACACTAGAGCAGCAGTGATTGCATGGTGAAATTAGATAGCACAATTCACTAGATTTTGTGAAGGAAAGGCAGAGCAGACACGCATAGCGGGTAAACCGAAAGCATGCTTAACCAGCATAGCTAGCAATTGGCAAGGTACTCCTCCAAGATCTGGGAGTCGACACGAATGGCAGCCATCGCGACCTCCTCCGCGCGTGCGGCCGCGATTTGTTTCTCCGCTGCCAAATGCTCCTTGAGGTCCTGGCTATACTACGTGCACCATGGCTTAGGCTGGCGCTTATTTGGTGGAGGGTCGGTGATTTGGGTGGAAGGTGTCACGCTCACGCCGGCGGTCAGGGCATGTAGGATGTGGAAGGAGGAGGAGGATGGGGGTTGGGTGTGGATTACCTGCCTGGATAGAGGAGGCCGAGTAGCGTGAAGGAGGGTCGCCGGCGAGGAGGCAGCGACGCTGGAAGCAAGGAGTGAAGGTTTCAACTTGGAAAGGAAGGCGGAAAGAGGGGAAATGTGGCTTTTGGTAAGGGGGAGGGGGCAGGGAGGTACATATTTCCCCGGAAGCCGAAAATTTGGAATCGCTTCAGCCAAAAAACTGGTGCGCAAAGTGTCATTAGACACGGTCCCTTATTCAGAACTGTGTACGATATGTGGACATCACAAACGATTCAGATAGCTTAACCCGTGTGTGATAGATGAGTTTGAACATCAAAAGTTTTGGTTCGAATTTCCATGGTTAAAGTGGTCATCCACGTCATTGCATAATTTGGGCACACAAAGGAGACTACATCACACCCACACTTCTTAATCGAGCAAGTTCAG
Source organism: Aegilops bicornis (assembly GCA_021605145.1). Classification (NCBI taxonomy): domain Eukaryota; kingdom Viridiplantae; phylum Streptophyta; class Magnoliopsida; order Poales; family Poaceae; genus Aegilops; species Aegilops bicornis. The sequence goes on along the minus strand of CM038673.1, from coordinate 110,916,252 downwards.
CAATTAAACAGAGCTAGCTGACCTAAACATTACTCTAACAAATTAAATACCGGCACTCTTTATTAAAAAAACATAGAGTACTACTACGGCTGGTGCTCATCGATCTCCGCCGCTGCCTCCATGTTCAGCCTTCATACCGACGGTCTCTGGGGAAGGGGCTCCATGGCATCCATCGCACCATACTCAGCAAGCATCTCGCCATCCGCGTCCGCCATCTCTTTGGAAAAGGCCACCACGAGCTGGGCGCGGGCGGACGCGATCTGGGCTTGGACGGTCTCCATCGTCGCAAGGTATGCGGCGGAGGAACGAACGGCTGCTCGAACGGTCTCGGCGATTGCTAGCTCTTGGCCGTGGGTTGCCGACCGTTGTCGGAGAAGCTTCGTTCGATTTGTGCAGTGACCGCCAGGAGCTTGGTGTGGGCGGCCTCGATACGGTCGTGGGCGGCCTCCATCAGGGCTAAGGCCGCCGCTGCGGAACGGACAAGCTGTCTGTGCCGCTCGCCGATTGCTATCCCCGAGGCAGATGTTGGTGCCGCCACCTGAGAAGCAACAACGGCCGTTTGGGCTGCCTTTGCCGCCCGTTCGCATATTGCGGCCGCGCTCATGCACCTTGTTAGCACGCGCATGGCGGCTGCGGCAGCGCTCTTGCCGGAGTGGGCCACCGAAGTTGCCCTCACGACGCGGGTCCACGTGCCCATCTTTCACCGGCGACGATTAAACAGTGGAATGATATTTGGGGAGCGAGCTAGTGTGCTTGAGATGCCGGCTGTGGACTGTAGCCAACGCATCTTCTCGCGTAAGCCATAGGCATACTATACACCGACAGTGCTCCAAGATATTTAGTACTACATCTCACATGGTTGCTGATAATAAACTGTGTGTGATCTACTTGATTTTTCTTCTTGATTTGAATTACATAATGGGGGCACAGCGGCAATGGACGGTGTTTGAATTGCTAGACCATTTATCGGGAGTGAACATGCAACTATATGTGTGTCGTAAAAGAATTGGAATTATTCAGGGTTCGTTTGAACATTTTATACATTAAATTGGTTTTCTAGCCATTTCAGATGAACAATTCAAATTTGAACTACATGCACATACTCCAGTGCATATAAATTGGTTGAAAAATCAAATCTGTGTCCTTGGCCGCATGATTAGGTCCCATGCTAGAAATGGGAATGAATTTCAAACACCGGGGCACCGTTGATTGCCGACAAAACATTGAGATTCCTAGTTTCTAAATTCTAGTAAATCCAAAACTCGTCTGAAATTCATGAAACTTGGCATGCTATAATGGAGCAGCATCAACATGTCGTGGTACAAATTTTATCCCATTTGAGGTAGGTTTGGGTATATGCTTCTCACAAACCGGAGCTTCTCACAACAAGCATGATGGTTTTCGGTAGGGAACGTCCCACCTTTGGGGACGAAATGATATCCATTGCCTCTTATTGCTTTCAAAATTTTTCTCGTGTCAACATAGAACAACAGGAGTGTTACGTGATTTTTCGGGGTTCCTTTGGACATTTTTATGCATTAACTGAGTTTTCAATGGATTTTATGTGCATAATTCAAATTTGAACTACATGCACATGCTCCGGTGCATATAAATTGGTTGAAAAATCAAATCCGTGTCCTTGGGTGCATGCTTAGGTCCCATGCAAGAAATGGGAATGAATTTCAAACACCGGGGGACCATTGATTGCCTAAGCAAAACATTGAGATGCCTGGTTTTTAAATTCTAGTAAATCCAAAACTAAATCTGAAATTCATGAAATTGGCATGCTATCATGGAGCGGCATCAACATGCCGTGGTACAAATTTGGTCCCATTTGGGGCAGGTTTGGGTATATGCTTCTCACAAGCCGGAGCTTGTCACAACAAGCATGATGGTTTTCGGTAGGGAACGTCCCACCTTTGTTGACGAAACGATATCCATTGCCTCTTATTGCTTTAACTTTTTTTCTCGTGTCAACATAGAACAATAGGAGTGTTGTGTGATTTTTTGTGATTTTTCAGGGCTCGTTTGGACATTTTAATGCATTAACTGAGTTTTCAATGCATTTTATGTGCATAATTCAAATTTGAACTACATGCACATGGTCCAGTGCATATAAATTGGTTGAAAAGTCATATATGTGTCCTTGGGCGCAAGATTAGGTCCCATGCAAGAAATGGGAATGAATTTCAAACACCGGGGCACTGTTTTGATTGCCGACAAAACATTGAGATGCCTGGTTTCTAAATTCTAGTAAATCCAAAACTCACATGAAGTTCATGAAACTTGGCATGCTATCATGGAGCGGGACCAACATGCCGTGGTACAAATTTTGTCCCATTTGGGCAGGTTTGGGTATATGCTTCTCACAACAAGCATGATGGTTTTCGGTAGGGAACGTCCCACCTTTGTGGACTAAATGATATCCATTGCCTCTTATTGCTTTCAATTTTTTTCTCGTGTTAACATAGAACAACAGGAGTGTTGTGTGATTTTTTGTGATTTTTCGGGGTTCGTTTGAACATTTTATACATTAAATTGGTTTTCTAGCCATTTTAGGTGAACAATTCAAATTTGAACTACGTGCACATGCTCCAGTGCATATAAATTGGTTGAAAAATCAAATCTGTGTCCTTGGGTGCATGATTAGGTCCCATGCTAGAAATGGGAATGAATTTCAAACACTGGGGCACCGTTGATTGCAAGCAAAATATTGAGATGCCTGGTTTTTAAATTCTAGTAAATCCAAAACCAGTCTGAAATTCATGAAACTTGGCATGCTATCATGCAGCGGCATCAACATGCCGTGGTACAAATTTTGTCCCATTTGGGGCAGGTTTGGGTATATGCATCTCACAATAGTTATGATGGTTTTCGGTAGGGAACGTCATACCTTTGTGGACGAAACAATATCCATTGCCTCTTATTGCTTTCAATTTTTTTCTCGTGTCAACATAGAACAACAGGAGTGTTCTGTGATTTTTGTGATTTTTCGGGGTTCGTTTGGACATTTTTATGCATTAACAGAGTTTTCAATGCATTTTATGTGGATAATTTAAATTTGATCTACATGCACATGCTCCAATGCATATAAATTGGTTAAAAAATCAAACCGTGTCTTTGGGTGCATGCTTAGGTCCCATGCAAGAAATGGGAATGAATTTCAAACACCGAGGCCTTTGTCGATTGCTTACAAAACATTGAGATGCCTGGTTTTAAATTCTAGTAAATCAAAACTCGTCTGAAATTCATGAAACTTGGCATGCTATCATGGAGCGGCATCAACATGCCGTGGTACAAATTTTGTCCCATTTGGAGCAGGTTTGGGTATATGCTTCTCACAAACCGGAGCATTTCACAATAAGGATGATGGTTTTCGGCAGGGAACGTCCCACCTTTATGGACGAAACGATATCCATTGCCTCTTATTGCTTTCAATTTTTTTCTCATGTCAACATAGAACAACAGGAGTGTTGTGTGATTTTTTTAATTTTTCAGGGTTCGTTTGGACATTTTTATGCATTAGCTGAGTTTTCAATGCATTTTATGTGCATAATTCAAATTTGAACTACATGCACATGCTCCGATTGCATATAAATAGGTTGAAAAATCAAATCAGGTGTCCTCGGGTGCATGCTTAGGTCCCATGCAAGAAATGGGAATGAATTTCAAACACTGGGCACCGTTGATTGCCGACAAAACATTGAGATGCCTGGTTTTTAAATTCTAGTAAATCCAAAACTCGTCTGAAATTCATGAAACTTGGCATGCTATCATGGAGCGGCATCAACATGTCGTGGTACAAATTTTGTCCCATTTGGGGGAGGTTTGGGTATATGCTTCTCAAAACCGGAGCTTCTCACATCAAGCATGATGGTTTTCGGTAGGGAACGTCCCACCTTTGTGCACAAAATGATATCCATTGCCTCTTATTGCTTTCAAAAAAATTTCTCGTGTCAACATAGAACAACAGGAGTGTTGTGTGACTTTTTTGTGATTTTTCAGGGTTCGTTTGGACATTTTTATGCATTAACTGAGTTTTCAATGCATTTTATGTGCATAATTCAAATTTGATATACATGCACATGCTCCAGTGCATATAAGTTGGTTTAGAAAACAAATCTGTGTCTTTCGGTGCATGTGTAGGTCCCATGTAAGAAATGGGAATGAATTTCAAACACCGGGGCACCGTTGATTGCCGGCAAAACATTGAGATGCCTGGTGTTAAAATTCTAGTAAATCCAAAACTCGTCTGAAATTCATGAAACTTGGCATGCTATCATGCAGCGGCATCAACATGACGTGGTAAATTTTTTGTCCCATTTGGGGCAGGTTTGGGTATATGGTTCTCACAAACCAGAGCTTCTCACAACAAGCATGATGGTTTTCGGTAGGGAACGTCCCACCTTTCTGGACGAAATGACATCCATTGCCTCTTATTGCTTTCAAATTTTGTTCTCGTGTCAACATAGAACAACAGGAGTGTTGTGTGATTTTTCAGGGTTTGTTTGGACATTTTTATGCATTAAGTGAGTTTTCAACGCATTTTATGTGCATAATTCAAATTTGAACTACATGCACATGCTCCAGTGCATATAAATTGGTTGAAAAATCAAATCTGTGTCCTTGGGTGCATGCTTTGGTCCCATGCAAGAAAAGGGAATGAATTTCAAACACGGGTGCATCGTTGATTGCCGGCAAAACATTGAGATGCGTGGTTATTAAATTCTAGTAAATCCAAAACTCGTCTGAAATTCATGAAACTTGGCATGCTATCATGGAGCGGCATCAACATGCCGTGGTACAAATTTTGTCCCGTTTGGGGCAGGTTTGGGTATATGCTTCTCACAAACCGGAGCTTCTCACAAGAAGGATGATGGGTTTCGGCAGGGAACGTCCCACCTTTATGGACGAAACGATATCCATTTCCTCTTATTGCTTTCAATTTTTTTTCTCATGTCAACATAGAACAAAAGGAGTGTTGTGTGATTTTTTTTGATTTTTTGGGGTTCGTTTGGACATTTTTATGCATTAACTGAGTTTTCAATGCATTTTATGTGCATAATTCAAATATGAACTGCATGCACATGCTCCAGTGCATACAAATTAGTTGAAAAATCAAATCCGTGTCCTCGGGTGCATGCTTAGGTCCCATGCAAGAAATGGGAAAGAATTTCAAACACTGGGGCACCGTTGATTGCCGGCAAAACATTGAGATGCCTGGTTTTTAAATTCTAGTAAATCCAAAACTCGTCTGAAATTAATGAAACTTGGCATGCTATCATGGAGCGGCATCAACATGTCGTGGTACTAATTTTGTCCCATTTGGGGCAGGTTTGGGTATATGCTTCTCAGAACCGGAGCTTCTCACATCAAGCATGATGGTTTTCGGTAGGGAACGTCCCACCTTTGTGCTCGAAACGATATCCATTGCCTCTTATTGCTTTCAAAAAAATTTCTCGTCTCAACATAGAACAACAATAGTGTTGTGTGATTTTTTGTGATTTTTCGGGGTTCGTTTGGACATTTTTATGCATTAAATGAGTTATCACTGCATTTTATGTTCATAATTGAAATTTGAAATACATGCACATGCTCCAGTGCATATAATTGAGAAATCAAATCTGTGTCTTTCGATGCATGCGTAGGTCCCATGTAAGAAATGGAATGAATTTCAAACACCGGGGCATCGTTGATTGCCGGCAAAACATTGAGATGCCTGGTTTTAAAATTCTAGTAAATCCAAAACTCGTCTGAAATTCATGAAACTTGGCATGCTATCATGCAGCGGCATCAACATGACGTGGTACAAATTTTGTCCCATTTGGGGCAGGTTTGGGTATATGCTTCTCACAAACCAGAGCTTCTCACAACAAGCATGATGGTTTTCTGTGGGGAACGTCCCACCTTTGTGGACGAAACGACATCCATTGCCTCTTATTGCTTTCTAATTTTGTTCTCGTGTCAACATAGAACAACAGGAGTGTTGTGTGATTTTTCGGGGTTCCTTTGGACCTTTTTATGCATTAAGTGAGTTTTCAATGCATTTTATGTGCATAATTCAAATTTTAACTACATGCACATGCTCCAGTGCATATAAATTGGTTCAAAAATCAAATCTGTGTCCTTGGGTGCATGCTTAGGTCCCATGCAAGAAAAGGGAATGAATTTCAAACACCGGGGCACCGTTGATTGCCGGCAAAACATTGAGATGCCTGGTTTTTAAATTCTAGTAAATCCAAAACTCGTCTGAAATTAATGAAACTTGGCATGCTATAATGGAGTAGCATCAACATGTCGTGGTACAAATTTTGTCCCATTTGGGGCAGGTTTGGTTATATGCTTCTCACAGACCGGAGCTTCTCACAACAAGCATGATGGTTTTCGGTAGGGAACGTCCCACCTTTGTGGACGAAACGATGTCAATTTCCTCTTATTGCTTTCAAATTTTTTTCTCGTGTCAACATAGAACAACAGGAGTATTGTGTGATTTTTCGGGTTCGTTTGGACATTTTTATGCATTAATGAGTTTTCAATGCATTTGATGTGCATAATTCAAATTTGAACTACATGCACATGCTCCAGTGCATATAAATTGGTTCAAAAATCGAATCTGTGTCCTTGGGTGCATGCTTAGGTCCCATGCAAGAAAAGGGAATGAATTTAAAACACCGGGGCACCGTTGATTGCCGGCAAAACATTGAGATGCCTGGTTTTTAAATTCTAGTAAATCCAAAACTCATCTGAAATTCATGAAACTTGGCATGCTATCACGGAGCGGCATCAACATGCTGTGGTACAAATTTTGTCCCATTTGGGGCAGGTTTGGGTATATGCATCTCTCAAACCGGAGCTTCTCACAACAAGCATGATGGTTTTCGGTAGGGAACGTCCCACCTTTGTGTACGAAATGATATCCATTGCCTCTTCTAGCTTCTCACATCAAGCATGATGGTTTTCGGTAGGGAACGTCCCACCTTTGTGGACGAAACGATATCCATGGCCTCTTATTGCTTTCAAATTTTTTTCTCATGTCAACATAGAACAACAGGAGTGTTGTGTGATTTTTTGTGATTTTTCGGGGTTCGTTTGGACATTTTTATGCATTAACTGAGTTTTCAATGCATTTTATGTGCATAATTCAAGTTTGAACTAGATGCACATGCTCCAGTGCATATAAATTGGTTGAAAAACCAAATCTCTGTCTTTCGGTGCATGCTTAGGTCCCATGTAAGAAATGAGAATGAATTTCAAACACCGGGGTACCGTTGATTGCCGGCAAAACATTGAGATGCTTGGTTTTTAAATTCTAGTAAATCCAAAACTCGTCCGAAATTCATGAAACTTGGCATGCTATCATGCAGCGGCATCAACATGCCGTGGTACAAATTTTGTCCCATTTGGGGCAGGTTTGGGTATATGCATCTCACAAACCGGAGCTTCTCACAATAAGCATGATGGTTTTGGTAGGGCACGTCCCACCTTTGTGGACGAAACGATGTCCATTGTCTCTTATTTCTTTCAAATTTTTCTCATGCCAACATAGAACAGCAGGAGTGTTGTGTGATTTTTCAGGGTTCGTTTGGACATTTTTATGCATTAACTTAGTTGTCAATGCATTTTATGTGCATAATTCAAATTTGAACTACATGCACATGCTCCAGTGCATATAAATAGGTTGTAAATGCAAATATGTGTGCTTGGGTGCATGCTTAGGTCCCATGCAAGAAATGGGAATGAATTTCAAACACCAGGGTACCGTTGATTGCTGGCAAAACATTGAGATGCCTGGTTTTTAAATTCTAGTAAATCCAAAATTCTGTTAACCATTCACGTGACGCCACGTGTCTTGGTTTTAATGGCTATAGGAGGTGCCGTGCGGACAGCTGCTTGACCTTGACTGAACGGGAGGCGTGCGAGCGCCATCCGGTGCGCAGCCTGTCCGAGATGCATGCAAGCTGTCCTTGAGGGTGCAGGCTCATCGGGAAGCGTGCGAGCTGTACGCTGCGCAGGCTCACTGGGAAGCGAGCCCTTTGACTTCCATGGCCGCCCGCCTTGCTCGCATCCTCTCCATTAATGGTGCCCAAGCCGCAGTTTAATTCTCCTTTTAAATGTAAAACACTCGTCGCAAACATTTTAGTTAAACACCCGTATGCAAACCGACAGCTTCCCTAGGAAGCCAAGAGAAAATGTGCCGAGCGGGATTTCTGCAGCTCTCAATCGCAAATGTTTTAGATAGAACACCCGTATGCAATGTGAGAGCAGCGCAGGATTTGTGCATCCCTTCAACGCAAACGGTTGTTTTAGATGACCCGTGTGGGACCATGTACAAACAATTTGTTAAGATTTGTCAATCCTTGTAACATTGTGATTTGTCAAAATATGAAGCTAAAAATCACTAGCAGTATCTAATTTTTGCAACTAAAATTCAGTAATTAAGCATATATTTCATTCATAGATTAAGCAGTCGTTCTTAATTTATACAAACAGTACAACTCGACAGCTGAACCGACCAAACTTTTCCCCAATTGTTGCCAACCACGTACGGAAATAACTAGTTCAACTATATATACTAGCGAATTTTAAGTACGTTGTACAGTTCCACCACATCTATAGTCAGATGAACTGAACAAAATAGCCCCTAAATACTAATACTACTGTGGAGGGGCTTTGTACTACTTCCGGCTGCCTCTACTCTGTTGAGCGCGCTCAGTAAGAGGCGGAGGAGGAGGAGCCTACCGACGCGCTGGGCAACCGCAATGCGGTGCCAGTCGCTAATGTAGCTTCAGCGATGCTTGCCTCGAACGCCCTCTGCCGCTCCAGACGACCCCTCTCGAAGCGGTGGTTCTCCTCGTAGATCTCCTGATTCCTCGCCTCTGAGGCGGCGTGTGCCGCTGCCACTGTGGCGGTAAGGCTCTTTGCGTGCTCGACGAGGCGCTCCTCCTCCTCCCGCAGGAACTCTGTGTAGCGCGCAAGGTCGGCCCATCGCCGCGTCACGAGCATCCACCTCTGCCTCCCGCCTTCGGGCGGCGGTGGCAGAGTGGGTGATGACCCCGGCGGTCGATGGTGGGCTGGTGGCCACGACGGCCGACGACGGGGTGGCGGCCACGACCACCACCTCCCGCCTTCGGGCTGCGGTGGCAGAGCGGGTGATGGCCACAGTGGCCGGCAGTGGGGTGGCAGCCACGACGGCCATCTCCGCTTTCGCCGAATGGCGGCGGATCGGTGGCGATAGCCACGGCTTTTCGGCGATGGTGTGGCGGCAACGGGCGGCAGAACAAGCTGGCCGACGGGCACCGGCGGCGGAGCGTGTGGTAGGTGTTCCGCGCACACCCAACAGGGACGCCACACGCACTACACTACTCCAGGGGCTGCACCGCCACCGCGGTGTAGCCTCCCAGCTAGAGCAGTCCTTTGATGACAGCAGAGTGGCTGAGCAATGACGACGGACTGGTGCCATTGGAGAATGTGGGAGAAGCAGAGGAGATAAGCTACAGTGATGGAGGGGAAAATGCGACGCAGGACTCGCCGGCCGTGAGGGTTTTCATAGCAGGCCGGTAAGCATTGGGATTTTGGGGGATTTCACCGAGTCGGGCGGGAAGCTTGCGGGAACCTGCGAGTTCTTGGCGAACGGAGCTCACCGACGATTCATTGGCGCCACCGTTTGGCAAAAAGAACGCCCCCGCGCGCTGAGCAAGCTTGCGCTATAAGCCATCTGCGACAGTGGGGTGACAAGACGTGTGAGAGGAGGACGGAAGGCCACGTACACATACGGTTAATAAAAAAACGTTTGCGATTTAATTAACTACTATACCACCGTCCTGGTTTATAAGTATGATTTAACTAATAAAATATGAATGCATGTCGCCAAAGATTATATAGTTGGATTTGTATTTGAACATAGTTTCCAATTATATAATTTTTAAAACATGCATTAACATTTTGTTGGTTAAATTTGAGGGCAAAGTATGGCATGGAATATAAGGGAGACTATCAACTAGATGGAGGTGGTACCACGTAGGCGCTCTCTACGCAGCCACGCAACTATCGGCCGGCTTGTAGGCGACCATTTGCTGCGTGTTCAACTGCTCCATGCATGTGGTTGCTTGCGGTTCAGGCGGCCGTAGCGCGCTCTGCTCGCGTCCCGCCGCGCGCGCTCCGCTCTTGCGTCCCTCTAGGTGCTCTACCCTCGTCCCTCCACGCGCGCTGCCAGTGTTTTAGGCCGGCGCACAATCACGCACGTTCGTGTGCAAGTGGTTGCGCCGGGCACGGCGCGATGATGCAGTTACCCGCAGCAAAAACTGCCATGCGGACGCGCCGAGAATCCACGCCACTCGGCCCCCTTTTATTCCTGCGGCCATTTACCTTCATCTCTCGTCTCACACATCACAATAAGCACACCCACGAGGACACATACAGAGTGGACATCCAGCGGTTCCAATGGCGCTCCCTGTGGCACCAATGGCGCTCCCAGCGGCCGACGATGATAACAGCAGGCAGTTCACCACACATCACGTAGTGGGCACCCACGTGAGGGGGAAGACCCTCTCAGTGGTGTACACGAACGATCCGGTCTCGGTGGAGAGCTCCATGAAAACTATGGAGCAGTTCCTTGCCAAGGACAAGTACCGAGTGGTTGGCTTTGACCTCGAGTACACCATCGGTCATGTCGGGCACGATCAGAAGGTTGCCATCACCCAGTTGTTCGTGCGACATGACGTCCTCGTCTACCACTTCCACCTTGCCACAAGGCCTTGCGAGCGTTTTTCCAGGTTTATCAAGAGCTCCGACTATAGTTTCTCTACGGTGGACACCACCAACGATCTAAAAGCGCTCAAGGTTTCGGACTTGAAATGCCTGAATCTTGTCAACATCCAGCACCACTACAAGGTCTTGCGCACCGACAAAAGCAAACTGAACTCCCTGGTTGACCTCGTCTCGGCCATCATCGACCCCTACTACGCGAAGATGAAGCAAGAGAGCAATAAGGACAAGAACGCCTGGCATAGTGTGCGGCATAAGAGACTGGATGAACAACATGTCAAGTACGTGGCCATGGACGCGTACACAAGCTAAGAGATATACAGGCGGATTGTTGACATGAGGAACTGTCTTCTTCTAGACCCAGACGAGGGATTGAGCCACATAGCAGTGGCGGGAGCATCACAAGAAGTAGATGACTAGACGATCGTTTCTCCTACTTTAGAATGCATGCAATTGTTTATTGAGGTGTTTGGGAATGATCTGTATAATCACTTATGTAATTGGATGTTTATTTCAGTTATATATATATATACATGTTATTCTACTGTAGACAAAGCAATTCACACGACTTATTAGCAGCAATCGTGTGTGTTACTATAGGTCTTCGCACACATTTCAGATTACGGAACCGTTTGCCGCGTATCACACACATCTTGTTCAGTTGAACCGCTTCCATTGTGTTTCCTAATCACACACAGTTCATCCCAGTGAACCGTATGCTGTATATCGCACACGCCTTCATCTGGCTGCCTGTTTCTTTTGTGCCTCCTCATCACAAACAGTTCAATGAGCTGAACCATATGCCCTACATCGCAGACGCAACTAAATTGTGAACCGTGTTTGATGCATCTGTCATCGCAAATGTTTTGCACCTTTTTTGACAGTTTTTTACACCACCTTTTGCGATTATGGCATCGCACACAGTTTCGTCGAAGGGTTTCTGATCGTAGTGTCGTGTTTGGACCAACCTGCAGTAGTGCAGGTCTATGCGTAGATCTTATATGCACGAGTAGAACACAAAGAGTTGTCGGTGATAATAGTCATACTGCTTACCAGCATGTCGTACTTTGATTCGGCGGTATTGTTGGATTAAGCGGCCCAGACCGACATTACATGACCGCATTCATGAGACTGGTTCTACCGCCGTGCTTCGCACACAGGTGGCTGGTGGGTGTCTGTTTCTCCAACTTTAGTTGAATCGAATGTGACTACGCCCGGTCCTTGTTGAAGGTTAAAACAGCAAACTTGACGAAAAATCGTTGTGGTTTTAATGCGTAGGTAAGAATAGTTCTTGCTAAGCTCGTAGCAGCCACGTAAAACTTGCAACAACAAAGTAGAGGACGTCTAACTTGTTTTTGCAGGGCATGTTGTGATGTGATATGGTCAATACGTGATTATATAAATTGTTGTATGAGATGATCATGTTTTGTAACATAGTTATCGGCAACTGGCAGGAGCCATATGGTTGTCGCTTTATTGTATGAAATGCAATCGCCATGTAATTGCTTTACTTTATCACTAAGCGGTAGCGATAGTCGTAGTAGCAATAGTTGGCGAGATGAAAACGATGCTTCGATGGAGATCAAGGTGTCAAGCCGGTGACGATGGTGATCATGACGGTGCTTTGAGGATGGAGATCAAAGGCACAAGATGATGATGGCCATATCATATCACTTATATTGATTGCATGTGATGTTTATCCTTTATGCTTCTTTGTTTTCTTAGAATGACGGTAGCATTATAAGATGATCTCTCACTAAATTTCAAGGTACAAGTGTTCTCCCTGAGTATGCACCGTTGCTTTCTGATTAAATCATGCCGAGACACCACGTGATGATCGGGTGTGATAAGCTCTACGTTCACATACAACGGGTGCAAGCCAGTTTTGCACATCACGAGAATACTCGTGTTAAACTTGGATTTGCGCCTAGCATATGCAGATATGGTCTCGGAACACCGAGACCGAAAGGTCGAGCGTGAATCATATAGTAGATATGATCAACATAGTGATGTTCACCATTGAAAACTACTCAATCTCACGTGATGATCGGACATGGTTTAGTTGATATGGATCACGTGATCACTTAGATGATTAGAGGGATGTCTATATAAGTGGGATTTCTTAAGTAATATGATTAATTGAACTTTAATTTATCATGAACTTAGTACCTGATAGTATTTTTCATGTCTATGTTGTTGTAGATAAATGGCCCGTGCTACTATTCCGTTGAATTTTAATGCGTTCTTAGAGAAAGCTAAGTTGAAAGATGATGGTAGCAACTACACGGACTGGGTCCATAACTTGAGGATTATTATCATTGATGCATAAAAGAATTACGTCCTGGAAGCACCGCTAGGTGCAAGACCCGCTGCAGGAGCAACGCCAGACGTTGTGAACGCCTAGCAGAGCAAAGCTGATGACTACTTGATAGTTTAGTGTGCCATGCTTTACGGCTTAGAACCGGACTTCAACGACGTTTTGAACGTCATGGAGCATATGAGATATTTCAGGAGTTGAAGTTAATATTTCAAGCAAATGCCCGGATTGAGAGATATGAAGTCTCCAATAAGTTCTGCAGCTGCAAAATGGAGGAGAATAGTTACGTCACCGTTGAACATATACTCAGATTCTGGGTACCACAATCACTTGACTCAGCTGGGAGTTAATCTTCCGGTTGATAGTGTCATTGACAGAGTTCTTCAATCACTGCCACCAAGCTACAAAAGCTTCATGATGAACTATAATATGCAAGGGATGGATAAGACAATTCCCGAGCTCTTCGCAATGCTAAAGGCTGCGGAGGTAGAAATCAAGAAGGAGCATCAAGTGTTGAAGGTCAACAAGACCACCAATTTCAAGAAAAAGGGCAAAGGGAAGAAGGGGAACTTCAAGAAGAACGACAAGCAAGTTGCTGCTCAAGTGAAGAAGCCCAAGTCTAGACCGAAGCCTGAGACTGGGTGCTTCTACTGCAAAGCGACTGGTCACTGGAAGCGGAACTGCCCCAAGTATTTGGCGGACAAAAAGGATGGAAAACTGAAAGGTATATTTGATATACATGTTATTGATGTGTACTTAACTAATGCTCACAGTAGCGCCTGGGTATTTGATACTGGTTCTGTTGCTAATATTTGTAACTCGAAATAGGGGCTACGGATTAAGCGAAGATTCTATAAGGACGAGGTGACGATGCACGTGGGAAATGGTTCCAAAGTCGATGTGATCACCGTCGACACGCTACCTCTACATCTACCTTCGGGATTAGTTTTAGACCTGAATAATTGTTATTTGGTGCCAGCGCTAAGCATGAACATTATATCTGGATCTTGTTTGATGCGAGATGGATATTCATTTAAATCACAGAATAATGATTGTTCTATTTATATGAGTAATATCTTTTATGGTCATGCACCCTTGATGAGTGGTCTGTTTTTACTAAATCTTGATAGTAGTTATACACATATTCATAGTATTGAAGCCAAAAGATACAAGCTCAATAATGATAGTGCAACTTATTTGTGGCACTGCCGTTCAGGTCATATTAGTGTAAAGCGCATGAAGAAACTCCATGCTGATGGGCTTTTGGAATCACTTGATGCTTGCGAACCATGCCTCATGGGCAAGATGACTAAGACTCCGTTCTCCGGAACAATGGAGCGAGCAATAGACTTGATGGATATAGTACATACTGATGTATGCGGTCCGATGAGTGTTGATGCTCGCGGCGGGTATCATTATTTTCTGACCTTCACAGATGATTTAAGCAGATATGGGTATATCTACTTGATGAAACATAAGTCTGAGACATTTGAAAAGTTCGAAGAATTTCAGAGTGAAGTAGAAAATCATCGTAACAAGAAAATAAAGTTTCTATGATCTGATCATGGAGGAGAATATTTGATTTACAAGTTTGGTCCTCATTTGAAACAATGCGGAATAGTTTCGCAACTCAAGCCACCCGGAACACCACAACGTAATGGTGTGTCCGAACGTCTATCGTACTTTATTAGATATGGAGCGATCTATGATGTCTCTTACTGATTTACCGCTATCGTTTTGGGTTTATGCTTTAGAGACGGTCAAGACGACGCCATATGAACTGTGGTTTGGCAAGAAATCCACGTTGTTGTTTTATAAAGTTTGGGGCTGCGATGCTTATGTGAAAAAAATTCAACCTGATAAGCTCGAACACAAATCAGAGAAATGTGTCTTCATAGGATACCCAAAGGAAACTGTTGGGTACACCTTATATCACAGATCCGAAGGCAAGATATTCGTTGCTAAGAATGGATCCTTTCTAGAGAAGGAGTTTCTCTCGAAAGAAGTGAGTGGGAGGAAAGTAGAACTTGATGAGGTAATTGTACCTTCTCTCGAATTGGAAAGTAGCTCATCACAGAAAACCATTCCCGTGATGCCTACACCAACTAGAGAGGAAGCTAATGATAATGAACATGAAACTTCAGATCAAGTTACTACTGAACCTCGTAGGTCAACCAGAGTACGTTCCGCACCAGAGTGGTATGGTAATCTTGGTTGACTTGCCCGATGCTCGGCAAGCCATAGGGAATAAATGGATCTTCAAGAAGAAGACTGACGTTGACGGTAATGATACTGTCTACAAAGCTCGACTTGTTGCGAAAGGTTTTCGACAAGTTCATGGAGTTGACTACAATGAGACCTTCTCACCCATAGCGATGGTTAAGTCCGTCCGAATCATGTTAGCGATTGCCGCATTTTATGATTATGAAATTTGGCAAATGGATGTCAAATGTGTATTCCTTAATGGATATCTTAAAGAAGAGTTGTATATGATGCAACCAGAAGGTTTTGTCGATCCAAAAGGTGCTAACAAAGTGTGCAAGCTCCAGCGATCCATTTATGGACTAGTGCAAGCCTCTCGGAGTTGGAATATACACTTTGCTAGTGTGATCAAAGCATATGGTTTTATCTGAGACTTTTGGAGAAGCCTGTATTTACAAGAAAGTGAGTGGGAGCTCCGTAGCATTTCTGATATTATATGTGGATGACATATTGTTGATTGGAAATGATACTGAATTTCTAAATAGCATAAAACGATACTTGAATAAGAATTTTTCAATGAAAGACCTCGATGAAGCTGCTTATATATTTGGCGTCAAGATCTATAGAGATAGATCAAGACGCTTAATTGGACTTTCCCAAAGCACATACCATGATAAAGTTTTGAAGAAGTTCAAAATTGATCAAGCAAGGAAAGGGTTCTTGCCTATGTTACAAGGTGTGAAGTTGAGTCACACTCAATGCCCGACCACTGCAGAAGATAGACACAAAGTGAAAGTCATTCCCTATGCTTCATCCATAGGTTCTATCATGTATGCAATGCTGTGTACCAGACTTGATGTGTGCCTTGCTATTAATTTAGCAGGGAGGTATCAAAGTAATCCAGGAGTGGATCACTGGACAGCGGTCAAGAACATCCTGAAATAAAGTTCAAAAAAAAAGAACATCCTGAAATACCTGAAAAGGACTAAGGATATGTTTCTCGTTTATGGAGGTGTCGGGGGTTGGGTGCGACATATGCCAATGGATGGCTTATCATGGTGGGAGCAAGTAGAACGTCGCCGGTGCCCGGAAGCGGGATGAGGCGTAGACACGAACACCGGCGCACTTTACCCAGGTTTGGGGCTCTGCTAGGAGATAACACCCCTAATCCTGCTCTGCGGGGTCTCCGCGTGATCACTAAGGCACAAGTGACTACAATGGTGCTCCTCGAGCTGTATGCTAGAGGTAGGAGAAAGCAAGGCTTGCTCTCTCTTTCCTCTATGGGCTGGTCTAGTTCTAAAAAGTTGGGAACCCTTTGCATGGGTGCCCTGGGGGGTTTATATAGGCACCCCCCAAGGGTACAATGGTAATTCGGCCTGGTGTGGGACCTGGCCGTTAGTCTTTCTGGACGCCGGCTTCTCCGCCGGCTGCTGGGGCCCGCCGACTGGTCCGATACGGAGCCGACATGCCGCCCCCACCGCTCGCGGGTCCTGTCGGCTGCCGGTCACTATAGCCGCGATGCTGATGACGCAGGCTTGGTCATAGGAGACGTGGCTACAGCTTCGCGGCCTGGCGGGCAATTGCTGTAGCCACTCTGTGTCTTGTCTGTTTAATGACGCGTAGGTCCCGAGGAAGGGGTGGGCCGACTGCTGGGGGCCGACCTCCCTCGGGTTCGACTGGTGGGGTTGTTGCCGTCTTCTGGGCTCTCGCTGATTGGTGGGGCCCGTCATCCTTGGGCCGTACCGACAGGCCGTCGTGGGAACAGGACTCCGCCTGCTTGTGATGATGTCAGGTATGGCGAGGCAATAGTGTCGCGCCGGGCGGAGATCTCCGCCGGTACGGTGCACTGTAGCCACGCCCGTCCCTGGATGGGGAGGGAATGGGCTACACTGCAGCCACTCCCTATCTCGTATCCCTTGATGAGGATGCAGGCTTCGTTGGTGCCATGGGCCGACTGCTAGGGGCCGGCATCTCGGGAAGCTGCCAGCTAGGAGTTGGCTGGTCTCGACGCTGCCTCCGGGACTCGGCCGCCTACGGGCAGCCGGCTATTCCTCCAGCCGACCTCCAGAAGGCGGCACTCCGTCTTGGAGCCCTGAGGGGCGTGGCTAGCCCCGATGCCTTGAAAGGTTCTGGGCTTCGGGTTGGCCTACCCGTGGCCCATTACTCCGATAGTAGTCCCCGAAGCAGGTGAGGTGCCGCAGTTGATCAGTCGAGGAGCCTCAGTAGTTTCTTTCTCCGAGTGCCTGAGGTGGAGCTTCGTCTAGCTTCTCCCGAGCCGACTGCGGGAGTCGGACTCGCCCAATCTGACTTGTCCAAATTTCGAACGCTTCGGCGAGATCCAGGTGCTGTGCTAGCTAAGCTTCCAGGCCGCCGCCCGTTATGGGCCTGTCATGTGGCGGCGAACGGCCGGGCCAGTCTGCCTACCCACGCGCGCGATGGGACACGCACGCTGGAGGGGCCCGCCACTACCACACCTCGGCACACGAGCGGATCCGCTGCGGCCGAGGTGGGCGGTTGAGTTTCCGTGGAATTCTGCGCGCGATAACTTTCGCCTGCACGAATCAAACGATGAGGCGTGGGGTCGTGGGTGCAGTAAATCCCACGATCGCCCCCTCGGCTTTGCAGCCCACAGGCCTATAAGTAGGGGGAGGAGGGGGGAGCGGCGGAGGACGCACGTCCCTCCTCCCCACTCCTTCCTCTTTCTTCCTCCTCTTGCCGCTGCGCCTCCAAGCCATGCCTAGCGCCCCGGTGCTCTGCTCCAGATGAGCTCATCCTCCACCCCCGCGCCCCCCACGGCGCGCTTCGGAGCATGGGACGGCTCCGAAGTTCATGACGACCACGTTGATTTCCTCCGCCAGACGCGGCGGCTGCACGGCAAGGATTTCGTGAGGGTCCGCCTCGCGCTGAGGGGGGAAATCTCGCCGGCGCCGGAGGAGGGCGAGCGGGTCGTCTTCCGCTTGCACTGCCTGCGCGGCCTTGGCTTGCTGGCGAGCAACTTCTTCCGATCCTTCCTCGAATTCTATGGTCTCCAGCCGCACCACCTCACCCCGAACACGGTGCTGCTGCTGTCCGCCTTCGTCACCTTGTGCGAAGGCTTCCTCGGCGTCCTCCCCACCACTGAGCTCTGGGGGGAGTTCTTCTACATCAAGCTCGGCACCCTCGTCGTGGGTGTGCCATCCCAATGCGGCGCGTTCATCGCGGTGCGGAGGTCGGCGGCTGACAATCCATTTCCTCCCATCACGCTGATCAAGTCGGTGAAGATGTGGCAGCGGTCATATTTCTACGTGAAGAGCATCTTCGCGGAGGGCGGCTTGAGTCAACTTGCCGACTTCTGAAGCGGCCCGCCAGGGAGACGGCGGCGAACTGGTCATCTGGGCCGGTCGCTGTCGCTTCTTTGGAGCCGCCGCCATCATCAGCCATGCAATCTTGGCAGCAGCGATCGGAGGGCTTGACCGGGCCTGATTTGCTGGCCGCCTTCATGGTGCGCCGAGTGCTCCCGCTCCAGGGCCGCCCTCACATGATCTGCCAGATGAGCGGACATCGGGACCCGAGTCGGCTGTGCACCAAGGAGATGCCTCATGCAGAGGTAGCTTTCATGGTGAACTATCTTGCGAACTGCAAGCTCACGGAGGAGTGGCGGTTTGGCAAGGAGCCGTATTCACGCGCCAATCCCCCGCCCATGGTAAGTCATCTGTCCTTCTTTTTTCTCTGTCTCTTTGTTGCCGAGTCCGGCCTGCCTCACCTGACAGTCGGCTTTTGAGCAGAGCCCCCTCCTCCAGCCGGCAGCCGGTGCCGCAGGGCCAAAGCGCCAATTCCTCCCCGACCGAGCGGAGAGCGACGCCGACGACCCCGACTTGGGGGCGGCGGCCTTGGAGGACAACATCGAGGGAGGAGGTGGCAAAACAGGCGGCTCGAGGCTTGGAGCCAGCCTCGAGGACTGGCCAGACGACGACGTGGGGGAAGTCGCCCCGCACCACCAGCCAAGAGTTGGCCAGCCTGGCGCGTGCTCGTCTGCCGCGCCGGATGCTCAGGGCAGCGCGAAGAAGCACCGGGCCACGCCGAGTTTGTTCGGCAGTCGGCCGAAGAAACCCAAGGGCTCGGCCACGGCGACCAAGCGGGACGAAGCGGCCACGAAGGCTATCCGCTTCAGCAAGGAGGTGAAGAAGCCACAACTGGTCTCCACGTAAGTACCACCTTCCTCTTGCGCCTTCATTTCTCTTTGTTGATCTTGTCTTAGTTTCTTTGCTTTGTTTCCCTTGACCTAGGGCCCCGCTCTCTCTCGAGAAATCGGTCGCCGCCTCCATCATGGGGTCGGCAGAGACCTCCGCCTTCACTCGGCGGATCGATCCGGCCGCCGACCTTTGAGAGGCGAGGGAGCGGAACGCGCGGGAGGCGCGCGAGGAGGCGGAAGCTGCTCGCCTGGAGAAGGCGGGGGCAGAGAAGGCGGAAGCCGCCGCCACAAGAAAAGCTGGCGGAGGCCGAGGTCAGCTGGCGGTGAAGAAGCAGGCTAAAGAAGCCGCGCACCGCCAGTCGGCGATTTTCAGCATTCCCCTGAGCTCCGCGCCACCACCTACGGAGATCGTGGCGCAGACTGGGGAGGCCGGCGACGAGCACCCTGTCAAGGAGAGGGACGGCGGCGACGTTGCTATGCCAGACGTGATCGTGCCGCCACCACCGCCGTCTAGGAGCGCGCAAGGCAAACAGCCGGCGGACCCGCCGGTGCCACCAGCCGGAAACAAGGTGGCGACGAGCCTGACTCCCGAGGTCAGCAAACTGACATGCCGCCCTCTTGTGAAGGCGGCTTTGGCACCACGCCCGCTGGAGACCGGCGCCGCGAGCTCCTCGATCCCAGGCACCAAGGCGACCAGCGCCGCGGCCGCTGGGTGGGCGCGGGGAGGCGGGACGGGCCCTCTGAACAAGGCGATCTTGGATGTTCAAGCCAAGCTCCGCGCCGAGGCCAACGCCATCAAGCACTGCAACAAGACATTCCTGGCATCCCGAGAGGCCATCCGGGTATGCTTCTTGCTTCTTCGTTTTTAACTCTTGTATTGCTTCATGGGGGCATGCCAGCGCACCCACTGGGTGTAGTCCCCAAGTTCCGGGCCGGCTGCTGAGCAGGCGGCTCGGAACTTTAATTAGGAGGTTCGTAGTGCTGACATCCTTGCTGCAAGATTATCATAACCTTCGTGCTGCCGCCTACAACTCCAAGGTCCTGGAGCTGGAGCAACATGCCGCCAACTTGTCGGAGAGCCGGAGTGAGTCTTCTTCCCTTTCCGCGGGGGCGCTCTAGTGCACCCGCGGGCTGTAGTCCCCGAGATTTGGGCCGACTGTTGAGCGGTCGGGCGGATCTCGGCGACTAATCTTCTTTACGTTGATGACTCCTTTCTCCTTGAGGCGCTGGCGCACTCCGCTGGCTGTAGTCCCGAGATTCGGGCCGATCGCTGAGCGGGGCTGGCCGATCTCCCCGCAATCGCTCTTCTTTGATGGCAACTGACGCCTTGCTTTCTTCTTTTCTTCCGCAGAGGCCAACGCCACCTTGCAGCAACAGCTGGTCGAAGCCAACACTACGCTGCACGCTAAGGAGGAGGAGCGCAGCAAGCTGGCTGAAGAGCGCGACCGGCTTGTGACGCAGCTGGCGGAACAGAAGGAGCTCCTCAAGAAAGCCCAGAAGGAGACGGTGGACAAGGAGACCAGCCTCCTTGCTGAGTTTGCGATCGAACGCTTCGCCTGGACCGACAAGGAGGCTATGCTGACTTCTGGCTTGCACGAGATCGAGGACATAATCGACGGTGAGTCTCCCTCTTTTTCCTTCTTTGAACTGCCAGCTGTTGGTTGAGCCGGCTTCTCGTTTTTACTTTTGGCTCTTTGCTTTCTGTCTTGGCAGATTTCTTCCCTAGTCCTTTCGGCCGCCGCCAGCAAACCATTATTGACGTCGCGAAGGGCGGAGCGGACCGGTCACGCTTGAATCGCCGACGCCCCCAAACCCTTAACGAGCAGATCCACGAGCGCCGAGGCCCGTCTTGGCCGGCTCACGGATGCTGCGCCCGGCTTCAGGCGATGTCGGCGCTTGACGCGATCGCCACAACCGTGGCACGACATGCCGGCACCGCGCACTCCTAGTCGGACTGCTGACTGGCTAGAGGTGGCGGCCGACCGTCTTGAGGCACAGAAGGCTCCTCGGCCCAGACTGAGCCTTGGCAGGGCCTTGGAGTTAAATCAAGGCGTGGTACCCTGGGCTGAGTCTAGCCCGGCTAGCCACATTCCGGCTGGAGGCTCAGGAGGAGTTGGCGGTCGTGTATGATGATCTCGTCAAGCGCGCGGCGTCAATCGCCGAATACACTGACACCAGCATCTTCGTCCAGGAGCGGGTTGATAACGGCGCCGAGGCGCCGCCGGAATGGTTCGGGCTGAACCCAGCAGACGGCGAGGACTCGGCGGAGGTGATCGACTCCAGCGGCGAGGAGGAAGGCGAGGCGGAGGAGGAAGGCGAAGAGGAGGCGCCAAAGGTCGGAGCGGACGGCCAGCCTCAGCTTGACCGCGCCTCCAGCAACGAGCCACGCCCAACCGAGCCGGCTTCAACCGGAGGCGACCAAGCGGAGACTGACCAGCCGACTGCTCCAGCGACTGGCGCCGCCGACTCCTCCGATCCACCGAACCTGGCTGCCGCTTCCTAGGCCGCCTGTTTATCTTTTGCTTTACCTGTCTATCAGTCTTGATGAACTTGTTAATTCTGCACAATTCCATCCGCGGGGTGTATCTTAAACTTCTGTTGAAGGTCGGCCAAGGGCCTTTACTATGTAAATATTTTTTCCGAGTTCTATCGTTTCTTGCTTGCTGCTCTTTGGCTTTTTCCTTTGTCGCCTTCCCTTGGTTGCCGTCTTGCCAGCCGAATAGCCGCTCTGCGGACTGTGGCTGGGTCAACTACTTAGCTACTTCCGGGAAGGCAAGTACTTAGCCGTTTTTTAGAACATTCTAGCAAGTTAAGTAGAAACCGGCAGGCCAGCTGCTCATCAGTCGGTCGTAGAAGGCGGGAAGCCGTCTTGAACTATGCACGTGCTTTCTGTCCTTAGCCATTTTTCATGTGGACATCCTTCCTGCCTTGCTCCTGCCCACCAGACAATCGCTCTGCGAGCTGCGGCTTCTGGCAGGAGACGGCTTAAGCGCCAACACATTACTTGTGTGACTGCAGGAAGCATTTCATAGTACAAGGCGGCAAGTCCCCGGGCCGACTAGTCAGACCCAGTGCCAAGCGGCATAAAGAAAATTACATACTCATAGGCATGATTCTTATCATATAGGTAAAAGAGGGCAGTCCCCGAGCTCTTCTCGGGGGACCCGGAGTCTTCGTACTTTAATACAAAAGGTAGCGTGGTACATACTGCATCAATTGTAAAATCTTCGGAGGAGATTTGCATTCCAAGGCCGCTCTGTCTCCTTGCCGGAGTCGTCTCCCTTGCATGCTCGAGGCTTCTGAGCGTCGATCAGGTAGTAGGAGTCGTTGCCCAACACTTTGCTGATGATGAAGGGGCCCTTCCAAGGCGCTGAGAGCTTGTGCTGGCCGGCTATTCGCTGGATCAGCCGGAGCACAAGATCTCCTTCTTGGAAAGAACTCGGCTTGACCTTCCGGTTGTAGTATCGGTGCAGGCTCTGCTGGTAGATGCTGGACCGGCTGAGTGCCAACAGCCGGCCCTCTTCCAGCAGATCGACGCTGTCTTGACGTGCTTCTTCTGCCTCCTCTTCGGTGTACATGGTGACTCGAGGGGAGTCGAATTCTATGTCCGTTGGGATGACGGCTTCGGCACTGTAGACGAGGAAGAAAGGCGTGAAGCCGGTTGACTTGTTCGGAGTTGTGCGCAGGCTCCAGAGGACGGCTGGCAGCTCGTCGAGCCAACAGCCGGCCAAACACTCCAGAGGCTCGACCAGTCGGGGCTTGATGCCGGACAAAATGAGGCCGTTTGCTCGCTCCACTTGGCCGTTTGACTACGGATGGGCAACGGACGCTAAGTCCAGTCGGATGCCCTGCGTTGCGCAGAAACGGGCCAAGGCGCCTTTGGCAAAGTTCATGCCAGTGTCAGTGATGATGCTATGCAGTATGCCATACCGGACGGTGATGTCGGAGATGAAAGTCACAGCCGTCGGACCATTCAGCTTCTTGATTGGTTTTGCTTCTATCCACTTGGTGAATTTGTCCACTGCGACAAGCAGATGAGTCATGCCACCTTGTGCTCTTTTGAATGGTCCCACCATGTCCAGGCCCCAAACAGCAAAGGGCCAGGCAATGGGAATAGTCTTGAGTGCAGAAGCCGGCTGATGTGGCTTGGAACGGAACTTCTGGCACCCTTTGCATTTTTGGACCAAGTCCTTGGCGTCTTCTAGAGCAGTCGGCCAGAAAAAACCATGGCAGAAAGCTTTGGCGACAAGTGCTCTTGAAGTTTATGGTGACCACATTCGCCTTTGATGGATGTCTTTGAGGATTGCTTGGCCTTTGTTCTCCGACTGGCAGTGGGCCTGTAGACACCAAAGGACACCTGCGCCTACAAGCTCTCTGTTGACTATGGTGTATGCCGCTGCCCGGCGTTGCACTTGCCGGGCCGAGATCTCATCAGTTGGCAGCTTTTTGTTTACTAGGAAGTTGAGGATGGGCTGGGCCCATGAAGGTGCTGCAATTTCTTCGACTGCCAGGACTGCGACTTGGACGAGGGCGGTTGGGCCGGGAGGCGGCGGGTTGGAGTCGGCTGCTGCTTGCTGGGTCGATGAAGTCCCCGGGCCGACTGCCGCAGTCCTTGGGCCGGGCTCTGAAGTCTCCGGGTTGGCTGCTGCAGTCCCTAAGCTGGGTTCTGAAGTCCCCTGCCGGGTGCGATACTGATGGCTCCTGCTGCTGCCAAAAATTCTCGTGGCTGGCTTTGGAGCTTCTCAAGTCGGATCCGACTGCTTCAGGAGGAGCCGGCATGAAGATAGAATCCGACTCTGGCGATGGCTTGACAGAGGGCTTGAGGAGGGGTTGGGCGACGCCGGTCGGTATTGCTTGACGGGTGGAGCCGATTCGTGCCAATGTGTCTGCTTGCTCATTGTCGTTTCTTGGCACATGGAGAAACTCACACCCTTCAAAATATCCACTGAGGTGCTGCACGAGGAAGCGGTAGCTCGCCATGTTTGCATCCTTGGCGCCGGTCACCGATGACCGGCCGACCACCAAGTCGAGTCACCATAGCACAGATCCAAATAACACCGAGCTCTTTGGCAAGCCGAGCCCGTGAATGAGTGCCTCAGATTCAACGACATTGTTGGAGGCGGCAAAAATGGATTTGCAGCACATATCTCGAGCTTGTCGCCTTTGGGAGAGGTGGAGGACAATGCGGCTCCCCAAACCGGTATGCGCATCTTGGAACCATCAAAGTGCATCCGCCAATGGGTGGAGTCCGGCCACGGGTGTATCGGGCCTCGGCCCGATCGACAAGGAAGTCGGCCAAATACCGTGTGACTTGATGGTGGTGTGAGGCTGGTAATAGATGGTGTAAGGGGCCAAATCTATGGCCCATTTGGCCACTCGGCTGGAGGCATCTCGGCTTCCAATGATCTCGGCGAGCGGAGCAGTGCAGAGAATAGTGATTGGGTGCTGTTGAAAGTACAGCTTCAACTTCTTGGCGGCAAAGTGCACGCCGTAGCACATCTTCTGATAGTGGGGGTAGTTTTGCTTGGAGGCTGACAACACTTCACTTAGGTAATACACCGGTCTCTGGACTGGTAGCGCCTTCCCTTCCTCCTTGCGCTCTACCACTATGATTGTGCTGACCACCCGGCTGGTGGCGGCGATGTAGAGGAGCATGGGCTCCTTAGGAGTCGGAGCCGCCAGGACAGGCAGAGTAGTCAACATCTTCTTGAGCTAGAGAAAAGCTTCATCCACCTTGTCGTTCCACTCGAAAAAAGTGGTCTTCTTCATGAGCTGGTACAGGGGAAGTGCCTTCTCTCCCAGCCGACTGATGAAACGGCTGATGGATGCCAAACAGCCGGTGAACTTCTACACATCCAGCAGTCGGGTGGGTGGTTCCATCCTCTTGATGGCCTTGATTTTCACAGGGTTGCACTCTATGCCGCGCTCTAAGACCAGGAATCCAAGAAGCTGGCCGGCTGGTACTCCGAAGACGCATTTCTCTGGGTTGAGCTTGATTTGAAACCGGCGTAGGTTCTCAAAGGTCTCTTTGAGGTCTACTAGCAGCATTCCCCGCTTCTCCGTCTTCACCACGACAACGTCCACGTAAACATGGGCGTTTCTGCCGAGTTTTTTGAGGAGGCAGTTGTGCATGCAACATTGAAACGTGGCACCGGCATTCCTTAAGCCGAACGTCATGGTCAAGTAGCAGAAGGCTCCAAATGGGGTGATGAAGGCGGTCTTCAGTCTGTCGGCCGGGTTCAGCTTGATCTGGTGATACCCTGAATATGCATCCAAGAAGCTCAACAGCCGTGATCCAGTCAGGGAGTCTATCACTTGGTCGATTCTCGGCAAAGAAAACGGGTCTTTGGGGCAGGCTTTGTTGAGGCTGGTGTAATCTATACACATGCGCCATCGCTTGTTTTTCTTCAAAGACAAGGATCGGGTTGGCTAGCCACTCTGGAAAGAACACTTCCATGATGAAGCCGGCTGCCAGCAGCCGGGCTATCTCTTCTCCAACAACTCTTCTCTTCTCTTCTGATAGGCGGTGCAAGGGCTGCCTGACTAGCTTGGCATCAGACCATACATGTAACTTGTGCTCGGCGAAATCCGTCGGGACACCCGACATGTCCTTCGGTGACCATGCAAAGATGTCCCGATTCTCACGGAGGAAATCGATTTAGCTCGCTTTTCCTATTTGCCGCCGAGGTTTGCACCTATGACAACAGCCTCCGGGTGCTCCGGGTCCAAGGGTATCTTCTTTGTCTCTTTGGCTGGCTTGAACGAACCCTTGGCTTCCGACTCCTTGGGGTTGGGTGACATCTCCAGCTGCTTGCCTACCATTGCCACAACTCGGTCAAGGAGCCGCTTCTCGGCCGCGATCACAAGGGACTCGGCCAGCCGACTGCTATCTGCCGCACAAGCGGAGGACTTCTTATAGTCCCCGGCTATGGTCAGAATTCCCTTAGAACTCGGCATCTTCATCTTGAGGTAAGCGTAGTGGGGAACCACCATGAACTTGGCTAGTGCAGGCCGGCCAAGTAGTGCATGGTACGGGATCTCGAGGTCCACCACCTCAAACCAGACTGGCTCTCGTCGGAAGTGATCCTTGTCTTCAAAGAGGACGTCTATCTGGATCTTGCCGATTGGTGAGCGTGAAAGGCCAGAACTATGCCATGGAATCTGATCTGACCGGAAATAAGGCGCCTTTGTTTGATTCCTAACTTCTCCATGGTATCTTTGTACAGAATGTTGATGCTACTGCCGCCATCTATTAGAACTCGGGAAAACCGAGCAGCTCGCCTATCAGTGGCAAAGGTGGCATCCAGGAGCAGGGCGTAGGAGCCGGGGTTGGGCATTACTTCCGGATGGTCAGCTCTGCTCCAGCTGATGGGCTTCTCGGACCAATGCATGAACTCGGGGGTCTCTGATGCCACTGCATTCACTTCTTGCTGTCCTTGCCGTCTGGTGTGCTTATCGTCGGCCATCTTTGGTGAACCTGACGTAAGCTCCATGCTCTTCGTGGTACTTTCGTCTTTGTATGGCTTCGACCGTCGTAACCGCCGGGCACCGGGGGAGGAGGAGGCGGCTGCCCGGTAGGCAGAGGAGGCAGAAGGCCGTCTCCCTTGGCGATCCTGGTGAGCCAATGGCATATCTGAGTGGTGTGGTTGGATGGCTTCGCGCCACTGTGGAATTTGCAGGGCGCATCAAGAGTCTGCTCATATGAGAAAGCCGTCAGCCAATTGGGCTTGCCGCCCTTCCGGGCGCTGACAGAGGCTGCCCCTCCGGGCTGGTCTTATTTGTCGCCACCTGCCGGCTTTGTGGAAGCCGGGCTGCATGGCTTTGGCGCTTGTTGTCGCTATTGTCGGGCGCCGACCGTGTCGCCACCGGGTTCGAGAGGAGCTTGAGGGGCCACTTTGCCAGACGCATCAACTTGGATCTCTGCCTTCATGGAGGAGTCGGCCGTGGCATATTTGTCTGCTATGATCAGCAGCTCGTCGAGGGTCGCCGGCTCGTCGCAGAGGAGTCAGTGCTTGAGGATGGTGCCCTCTCGGCACCCAGTGGTGAAGTACTCGATGGACTGCACCTGGTGCATGCATTCGCAAGAGTTGCGGAGCTCGGCCCAGTGCGTGAGGTAGTCACGAGTCGACTCGTTTGGGCCTTGTACGCACAAGGAGAGCTGGCGAGGTTTGGGCGGCCGCTTGTACGTGTTGGTGAAGTTGCGGATGAAGGCTTCGGTGAAGTCGACCCAGCTGTTGATGCTGCGGGGCTTCAGACTGTTCAGCCATGTCCGGGCCGTGCCCTGGAACATGAGCGGAACATACTTCATAGCAACGCGCTTGTTGCAGTTTGCTATGCTGACGGCCGTGGAGTAGTCGACCAGCCAGTCCTCCGGCTTCACGGATCCGGTGTATTTGGGCGTGTCTCTTGGGAGCGTGAACCCTTTGGGGAAGGGCTCGTCTCGAATGCGGGGGCCGAAACAAGGCGGACCCAACTCATCTTCCTCTTCTAGCGCCAGGGACCGGTGGAGACGGTCGATCCGGTGGCGGGCATCATTCTCTTCGACTCCCTCTCGGCGGCCAAGGCGGTCGCCGAGTGTTGGGCGATCAACAGGCGGCAGGGAGACGCGCCTTTCCCTGCGAGGGGGGAGGAGGCGGACAGTCATCCCGTCATTCCACTGCTCTTGGGCGGCCGTCTTGGTCACGCTCAATGGTGATGTGAGTCCGACTGCGGCTGGCAGCCGGCTCCTTGTCTCTTCTTCATGGACGCCCACCCGGCCGGGCGTTCGAGATGTCGCGCTTTGATCTTGGCGGGAAGGCAGATCGTCATTTTGCCGGTGGGCGCCTCGGTCTGCAATCGCCCGGTGTCTGCTTTCAAGAGTCGCTTGGCCGAGGAGCCGCCGGACGGCTCGCCATCTGGCGACGTTCTTCGCCCTCGAACTTGTCCAGCTCTTCTGCTGCCGCCTGGGCAGCTCGGATATTTTCCGCGGGTATGGCGTAGACGGGGCGATCTTCCCCGAACAGGTTGGCGATAGCCACGCCGCGCTGCTGGACCATGCCAAGGTGGCTAGGCCCAGCAGAGCCAAGCGTGTCGCTTCCACAAAGATGGTCCATCTCGCTACCGGTAGGCTTCCGACAGCGCCTAATGCTGGCCAGCTTCTTGGCGCCCTCGATTAGCTGGACGCGCGCGCTTCCGACATCTCGGCGCCGACATCCTGCAGGATGGGCGCCCGTGTCTTGCGCGTTGCCGGCGTCAGGTGGGTCATGAGCGCCTCCGCCGGAGTGCTCGCTGTGGCCGATGACCAGCACCTCCGTGACGGCGCTTTCGCTGCTCTCCGCGCAAGGAGGCGGCTCGTCGTAGACCACCACGTTGGTGGGGAACGCGTAAAGCGACCAGTGTCGGAGTCGACAAGCATCGGGTCGGTGGAGCCAACAGACTCCAAGTCCGCAGCAGGCTCACTGGTGACATGGAGCTGATCGAGGAGGCTGACGAGGCGGCTCTCAGGGCCATCTGTGCCCGCATCAGACGCGGGCTCGTCAGAGAGGCGAACCTCACTAACAAGGTCGGCGAGGCAGTCAGCTCGCCAGCAGCGATCTCCGCGCTGCGGTAAACAAGCGTCGGCGCAAGATACTCCGCGTCTGGCATGCCGGGCTGGCTGCGTTCGCCAGGGAGGAAAAGGGTTCACGTCCAGAATAGATATCCAGACGATGGTGCACCTCGCCCCATGGTGGGCGCCAAATGTCGGGGGTTGGGTGCGACATATGCCCATGGATGGCTTACCATGGTGGGAGCGAGTAGAACGTCGCCGGTGCCCGGAAGTGGGATGAGGCGTAGACACGAACGCCGGCACACACTTTACCTAGGTTCGGGGCTCTCCTAGGAGATAACACACCTAATCCTGCTCTGCGGGGTCTCCGCGTGATCACTAAGGAACAAGTGACTACAATGGTGCTCCTCGAGTTGTATGCTAGAGGTAGGAGAAAGCAAGGCTAGCTCTCTCCTTCCTCTATGGGCTGGTCTAGTTCTAACAAGTTGGGAACCCTTTGCATGGGTGCCCTGGGGGGGTTATATAGGCCCACCCCTCAGGGGTACAATGGTAATCCGCCGTAGGGTGACCGGACTGGCCGTCGATCTTCCGGACGGGCCTCACTCGGGGCCCGCTTGTTGGTGGGCCACCCGGCTTCCGGTCTCTGAGCCGACAAGCCGCCCCCGCCGCTCGCGGGTCCTGTCAGCTGCCGGTCACTGTAGCCGTGATGCTTATGACGCAGGCTTGGTCATAGGAGACGTGGCTACAGCTCTGGCGGGCGATTGCTGTAGCCACTCTGTGTCTTGTCTGGTCAATGACACGTAGGTCCCGAGGAAGGGGCGGGCCGACTGCTGGGGGCCGACCTCCCTCAGGTCCGACTGGTGGGGCTATTGCCATCTTCGGCTCGCTGATTGGTGGGGCCCGTGCCGCCCTGGGGCTGCACTGACAAGCCGTCGTGGGAACAGGACTCCGCCGCTTGTGATGATGTCGGTATGGCGAGGCAACCTTGATGCCGTGCCGGGTGGAGATCTCTCGATGCACGGGTGCAATCGTAGCCACGCCCGTCCCTGGATGGGGAGGGAATGGGCTACACTGCAGCCACTCCCTATCTTGTCTCCCTTGATGAGGGTGCAGGCTTCGTCGGCGCCATGGGCTGACTGCTAGGGGCCGGCTTCTCGGGAAGCTGCCAGCTAGGAGTCGGCTGGTCTCGACGCTGCCTCCAGGACTCGGCCGCCTACAGGCAGCCGGCTATTCCTCCAGCCGACCTCTAGAAGGCGGCACTTCGTCTTGGCGCCCTGAGGGGCGTGGCTAGCCCCGATGCCTTGAAAGGTTCTGGGCTTCGGGTTGGCCTACCCATGGCCCATTACTCCGACAGGAGGTGACAAAGATCTCGTCGTAAACGGTTACGTGATGCAAGCTTTGACACTGATCCGGATGACTCTAAGTCACAAACCGGATACGTACATAGCTGCTTCGGAAGCAGCAAATGAAGGAGTCTGGACGAAGGAGTTCATATCCGATCCAGGTGTCATACCTAGTGCATCGGGTGCAATGAAAATCTTTTGTGACAATACTGGTGCAATTGCATTGGCAAAGAAATCCAGATTTCACAAGAGAACCGAGCACATCAAGAGACGCTTCAATTCCATCCGCGATCATGTCAAGGAGGGATACATAGAGATTTGCAAGATACATACGGATCTGAATGTTGCAGGCCCGTTGACTAAGCCTCTCTCACGAGCAAAACATGATTAGCACCAAGACTCCATGGGTGTTAGAATCATAATTGTGTGATCTAGATTATTGACTATAGTGCAAGTGGGAGACTGAAGGAAATATACCCTAGAGGAAATAATAAAGTTGTTATTTATATTTCCTCATATCATGATAAATGTTTATAATTCATGCTAGAATTGTATTAACCGGAAACTTAGTACATGTGTGAATACATAGACAAACAGACTGTCACTAGTGTGCCTCTACTTGACTAGCCCGTTAATAATAGATGGTTGAGTTTCCTAACCATAGACAAGAGTTGTCATTTGATGAAATGGGATCACATCATTAGAGAATGATGTGATTGACTTGACCTATCCGTTAGATTAGCACTATGATCGTTTAGTTTATTGCTATTGCTTTCTTCATAACTTATACATGTTCCTATGACTATGAGATTATGCAACTCCCGAATACCGAAGGAACACCTTGTGTGCTATCAAACGTCACAACGTAACTGGGTGATTATAAAGATGCTCCACAGGTGTCTCTGATGGTGTTTGTTGTGTTGGCATAGATCGACATTAGGATTTGTCACTCCGATTGTCGGATAGGTATCTTTGGGCCGTCTCGGTAATGAACATCAGTATAAGCCTTGCAAGCAATGTGACTAATGAGTTAGTTGCGAGATGATGCATTACGAAGCGAGTAAAGAGACTTGCCGGTAACGACATGGAACTAGGTATGATGATACCGACGACCGAGTCTCGGGCAAGTAACATAACGATGACATAGGGAACAACGTATGTTGTTATGCGCTTTGACCGATAAAGATCTGCGTAGAATATGTCGGAACCAATATGAGCATCCAGGTTCCGCTATTGGTTATTGACCGGAAGTGAGTCTCAGTCATGTCTACATAATACTCGAACCCATGGGGTTCGCACGCTTAACATTCAATGACGATCGGTATTATGAGTTTATGTGTTTTGATGTACCGAAGGTAGTTCAGAGTCCCGGATGTAATCACGGACATGACGAGGAGTCTCGAAAAGGTTGAGACATGAAGATTGATATATTGGAAGGTTATGTTTGGACACCGGAATGGTTTTGGATGAGTTCGGGCATTTACTGGAGTACCGGGGGGTTACCGGAACCCCCCGGGGGCTTAATGGGCCTACATGGGCTTTAGTGGAATCGAGAGGAGGCGACCAAGAGGTGGGGCGCGCCCCCCAAGCCCAATTCGAATTGGGAGGGCCGTCGGCCCCCCTTTCCTTGTCCCCCTCTTCCCCTTCCTTCCCCTCTTATTTGGACTAGGAAAGGGGGGGGAACCTACTCCTAGTAGGAGTAGGAATCCCCCCTTTGGCGGCGCACCATGAGGCGGTCGCCTCCCTCCTCCCCTCCTTTATACACGGGGGAGGGTGTCGGCATTCTTTTAACGGGCGTCCCCAGACTTGTCTGCCTGCGGCCCACGGCGTGGCTCATCGATGGCCCAGTACGGCTCGAATTCATCAGCCCACACTCAAGACCCTCGCGAGGGGCCAAGCCTCGCGAGGCGGACGACACAATACCTCCTTAGGAGCGGCCTCACCAGGCAGCCTCGCGAGGTTCCCATGACGCAAGCCATGACGACCAAGGCGGTGAGGCGCCAGCAGGCCAGTGGCAGCATGGCTCCTCGTTCCTCTTTGGTGCTAAGGGGGCAAGCGCAGGCGAGGAGTACCGAGGCATCAGGCAAAGGTTTCTATATCGGTGCAACAAGATCAAGACCAGCAGAACGGCAAGATGGAGGTCACCGTGGAGCCCAAGATGGCGTCACCACGAGCGCCTTTGGCAGGGAAAGACCACCTTTAATCAGGATAGCTTGTACTAGCTGCCCCCTTTCAAATTGGCCGTTGTGGCATCCCTTCCCGCTCAATATTTGGGAAGAGGACCATGGCCTCTATAAATAGGGCTAGCCACCGCAGTAGGAGACAACGGATCATGAACCAAGCTCACCTTGAGCAATCCTCACCGACACACATCCACCAAACACAAGAACACCTCTCCTCAGGAGGCTGTTCTTCCCTTGTACTGTTCATCATCAGCCCTAGAGGCAATCCACCACCACCACACTGGAGTAGGGTATTGCACCACAACGGTGGTCCGAACCAGTATAAATCTTGTGTCTCTTGTGTTGTGACTTCGTCGAGCTAAGATTAGAGATCGCGGGGAGGTTGAGGGCACGATTAGCTAGGGGGAGATCTTCGTGCGCACCCCAGTGTTCAAACCTCAAGGGTTCTGCCGGAACCCGAAATCCGACATTTGGCGCGCCAGGTAGGGCTGCGCCAAAGTTTTCCTTCCGCTGATCCGCGTCCCATCGCTTCGTCGCATCCATGTCGGACGCCCATCGAGCGCGCGCTGAGCGCAGGGCCGCCCTCACCGCCCGCATCACTCAGATGGCTCCTGTCGGCCCGGCGGGGAGCAAGCATCCTCGCTGCACCCCTCGGCGTGGCGGGACGGCCGCACCGCCACTCCGTCGCTGACCCCGGCCGGCTTATCGTCCCACGCTCGTCGCGCTCCCACGGACGCGCAGGCCGCGCTGCTCATGGCACGCGAGCTCCTGCGTTACCGCCCCGTCGACGACCTCTACGAGGACTGGCTCGCTCGCATCACCGAGCTCGTCAGCACCGCAGGAGGCTCTCCCACGCCGCCCCTCTTGCTCCCTCGCCCTCCGCCGGCTATGGGCGACGTGGCTCATGGAGCGCCTCCACCACCTCTGCCCCAAGACGGCACCTTGGTGCCAAGGCGCGCGGCCCCCATGCACGACCCACCGCGTCCGGCGCCCGCGCGAGAAGAAGGAAGCTGCCAAGAGGTCCTTCAGCCTCAAGAGAATGCTCGCGTGCTCCCCGCACCACCATGACAAGACCGCGTGCTGCCTGTAGCGGCGGTGCGCGGGCATCATCAAGAGCAGGCTCTGCATCAGCAAAGGGCCCCGGTGACCACAAAGAGTTGCCGCGCCTATTCACCCCGAGCTGCGTGGCGTCGCTGGCGGACAAGTTCAAGCCGGACCTGCCTCGCCGCCACGACGGCACCCCCGACCCTGCGGAGTTCTTGCAGCTCTACGAGCTGAGCATCGAGGCGGCCAACAACGACGAGAAAGTCATGGCAAACTAGTTCCCCATTGTCGGTGTCAAAACCGGCGGATCTCGGGTAGGGGGTCCCGAACTGTGGGTCTAAGACGGATGGTAACAGGAGGCGGGGGACACGATGTTTACCCAGGTTCGGGCCCTCTCGATGGAAGTAATAACCTACTTCCTGCTTGATTGATCTTGATGATATGAGTATTACAAGATTTGGTCTACCATGAGATCGTAGAGGCTAAACCCTAGAAGCTAGCCTATGGTATGATTGTTGTTGTCCTACGGACTAAACCCTCCGGTTTATATATAGACACCAGAGGGGCTAGGGTTACACAGAGTCGGTTACAAGGGAGGAGATCTACATATCGGTATTGCCAAGCTTGCCTTCCACGCCCAGGAGAGTCCCATCTGCAGACGGGGCCGAAGTCTTCAATCTTGTATCTTCATAGTCCAACAGTCCGGCTAAAGTATATAGTCCGGCTGTCCGAGGACCCCCTAATCCAGGACTCCCTCAGCCATGGCGCTCAAGGATTGTACCCACTCGTGGCTCTTGAACCTGCCTCCCGGCTTGATCTCCTCCTGGGACGGGATGCGCGTCCGCTTCATCGCCAACTTCCAGGGCACTCGCGACCGCCCCCCCCGGCCATGGTGACTGCACCGCATCAAGCAAAGCAGCTTGAGAGACCCTCGAGAAACACATCCAGAAGCCAGCTGGCCCCGCCTCAAGATCCCCAAGGTAACGGACGAGGCCATCATCTCGGCATTCTTCGACGGCGTCCGCGACGTCAAGATGAAGGACGAGCTCGCCATCCACGAGGAGTTGTGCACATCCCTGGAGCTGTTCAACGTGGCGACCAAGTGCGCCAGAGCTGAGGAGGAGCGCCTTTCCCGCCTCGAGCTCCCAGCTGCCGATCCGGAAGAGAAGAAGACCAAGGCCAAGGACGTGAAGCGCAAGGGAGTGGCCGTGCTCACGGCGGAACCAGACATGAAGCGCGGCAGGGACCAGCCCGAGTCCTCTAAGAGCAGCCGACCGTTCTGCACCTTCCACAACGTCCACACCCACAACACCAACAATTGTCAAGAGCTCAGCGCCATTCGAGAGGGACGCTTCGGTCGACGCCCCGAGCGCAACGAGTGGGGCTAAGGCCGAGGAGGAGGACGTGGCGGAGGACACTGGGATGACCGTGGCCCTCGCCAGGAGTGGCGTGACCGACCTCGTGAGGACCGTTGGCAGGACCAACCTCGCGAGGGCGCTTGGAGGGATCAGCCTCGCGAGGACCGCCCTCAATGCAACGCTGGCCTTCCTTCACTGCCGCCACCACCAAGAAGGAATGACGACCATCATTAGGATGAGGGGGCTGGGGGCTTCCAGGAGCCACGTGCCATCGCTTGCATCTTGGGCGGAGCTCAGGCCCCAGCCTCTCAGCGTATCTTCAAGAAGTTTGCTCGCGAAGTGAACGCAGTCCTCCCCAAGCTCGAGGCCACGCACCCACTCAGGTGGTCCAAGTGCGCCATCACCTTCACCTCGGCAGACCAGCTCAAGTGCGCGGCTACCGCTGGCGTTCTCCCGATGAATTATTCGCCCGTCATCAGCAACGTACAAGTCACCAAGACCCTCATCGATGGCGGCGCAGGGCTTAACGTCCTATCCATTGAGATGTTCGACATCCTTCAAGTTCCATAAGATCAGCTTCAGCCTACCAAGCCCTTCTCAGGAGTAACCGACGGCTCCACCACCCCGATAGGGCAGGTCCGCCTCCCTGTCACCTTCGGACAGCGCGACAACCACCGCACCGAGCTCATCGACTTTGGCGTCGCCCACATTTGCCTGCCGTACAATGCCATCCTCGGATATCCAACCCTGGCCAAGTTCATGGCGGTGACCCACCACGGCTACAACGTCCTCAACATGCCAGGAAGCGGCGGAATCATTACGGTCCCCTGTGAAGAGGGAGATGAGGTGTGTTCCCTCGAGCGTGCCTTCCAAGCCGCAGCAATCGAAGACCCAGACAGCAAGGGCGAGTACCCTCCTGAGGCCATCCCTAAGAAGAAGAAGCAGCTACTCTGCACAGGGCCTCAGGGGGTGGCGCCTCAAGCGGTGCCACGTCAGGATCAGCGCCCGTGCCTGGGGCGCCTCCCTCCATCGCATAGGAAGGCGTGCCAGGTGCCCTCCTCGGGTAGGGCTCGGGGGCTCTCTTCTGGAGGGCCTTAGACCTCGCCAACATCACGAGGGAGGCGCTCGGGCACCACTTGGAGGCGTGCTTGTGGGGACCCCGACTCATAAGTCGTGATCACCGAATGCACGTGTACAGTGATCCCACAGATCAATGCTCACTGAACACACAGAAGCTGAATAACAAGAGTATTACATCCATACATACCATCTTACACAAATTATGACCATTATGGTCAAGTCTTACATAGATAAAGCCACAAGGGTTGAATACCAAATAAACTTCAGCAACAGAAATCTTCGTTGATAAGTAGAACCCATGCCATCTTCCTTAACCCTGCTGTGCATTCCGACCGAAGCGTCCCTAGTTCGCATGTTCGTCTCCAAAGAACTCTTCTTCGAACTCCTATTCTTCCATGCCTGACCACTTAAATAACCAGTGGCAATCCAATGAGTACTTTGAATGTACTCGCAAGCAACCCATGATTGGAACAAGGCACGAAAATGCAATGATATAGCACTAAGTAGGTAGTTTGCAGAAAGCTAGTTTTGAGTGCAATGACATGATCTATCAACCTGTGAAGTATGCATCATGAGAGTACAGATGTCCATATGAACAAGTTACAGATATCAACATAAGCGGAGTTGGACACCAATCCAACTTGATCATCGTGTCAAGCCATCTGACTTAACCCAAATAGTTTTATCAACACACACACACGGTTTGTAAACTCTGGACGTAGTTTAAGCAGCACCGCCCAACTTCCTTGACCGCGGACACGGCTATTCGAATAGTTTTACACTCTGCAGAGGTTTCACACTTTACCCACAAGATCCGGGGAACTTCCGTGTCATCCACGACCCGCGGTACCTCAAGTACCCGGGGTAAGCACCCGATCACTATCTTTCCCTAGACGACACTCACATGGAGTCCACTTTCGTTGATACACGGCCCTCGTGTATAAGCAAAAGATCGTGGGACTCTGCCCTTTTCACATTATTACGCATACGAAGGGACCAACGGTGTCTCGGTGCCCCGTGAAAACAGTCATGGACGCCTCTACCCGCACGACCGTCCCGAGAGAGAGCACCAACTCTGCCCCGTCACTAGTAATGCAGGCTCCAAGCTAGTATCGGCCTAGGTTATCAATAATGCCCTTTCCCATACAAGGGTAGAGTGGTTGCGCATGTAAGGTTGGGACAGTTGAAAAATCTTAAATCTAATCCGTTTTCGAAAACAACACACACTTGCCTCGGTACACCACTTCGTCATCAAGTGGTTACCCATCTCATCATCTCCCCCGGGCATAAGTGGCACCCGATGGGGTTTTCGAAAAGTCTTTTGAAAATACTTTGTCTCCTTTCACCATGCATATACCCGCCCTTTTGCGTAACATCTACTTTAGCATCCTTTCTACTCCCACCGCATAACCCTCATAAGAAGGTAGGGTCATGCACCATGCAAGTATCAACGAGGAAGTAACTATGGTGGCAAACCACCCCATGTGGTCACCATAGTATCATGTCTCTGATGCAAGCAATAAAAGTGCTATATTACATGCATAAAAGGGTTTCATAAACATGGTCAAAGGGCTGCTTGCCTGGTTCATCAGAGTCTTGAAATCTTCTCGTCCTTCTCCAAGTACTCTGTCTACTTCGTCAACTAACGTCGGGAACAATCACAATAAGCAACACAACAAGGCAAAAAAAAAAGTGCTCTAGAAATGTAAGTTGGACTTTTCTAGGATACCTTTGGTCATATGAGGGATGACCAAAGTGGTTTCATTGGGATTTGATCTATGAAATCTCTAAACATTTCAATATGATGGAATCAAGGGATTTGTGGATTTGCAAGAAGTGTACAAAAGAATTATTTTGAAAAATGATAAAAGGTACCCATTTCACAAGGAATAATTTTAGAAGCACCTAGGAGTTGGTTTCACTGGATATGGAGTTCAAATGATTTTCCTAGGAATATGCAAAGTTGGCAATATATGGAGAAGTGGACCAATATTTTATGTGGCGTAGAAAATACTGGGAAAAATGTTCAAAAACTAAGTTTTGAACTTATAAGCATCAAGGAATTTGAATCATGGAATTTGGATAAAAAATGAGTTCTTTGTGATTTTCTAAAGTTCATCACAGAAATGGAAAAACAAGATTTGATAAATGTTTGTGAAGAAACATTTCTGGAAAAATGTGCAAGTTGCACCATGAGATAGATCATGATTTTATGAGCTACTAGAAATTTGAATCATCAAATTTGGAGTTAATATGAATATTTTATGGATTTTACAATATTTCTGGAAAAGAATAAGAAGAGGAAAGGAATCAACCTTATAACGCTACCGGGCGAAGCCAACTAAATGATGCCCACTCTTGGGCTCAGCCTTTGATGGCTTAGCTTGTGAGGGAGGTGGTGAAGCGGAAGGCGTACTCCGTAGTCCATATTACGCCACGAAGACGGCTTCCTTTGAAACCGCTTTCCACTTAAACTTGGGCCAGTCCCATGTGGTCGCCGACGCTGTGAGCCCCACGCCATCTCTCTCTCTCTCTTCCGCCTCCTCCTTCTTCCTCCCGGTAGCGGAGGAAGGGGGCGACGCCACGCCGCGGTGATGGTTCGGCCGCTCCCCGCACCCGGGGCCAGGGGAAGGTGGTGCAGGAGAATGCCCGCTCACTCCGCGCCCAAAGATGGTGTGGCTTGGACTCGGGAGCCAGCAGTAGTCGGGCGGAGCATCGGCCATGGCGGAGGCAGGGGCCAGCGGAGATGGGCACGACGACACGGGCGAGAATGGGAAGTAAGGGATCCTGGGGTGGGTGGAGGTGGTTATATCAGTATTTGAGGGGCTAGGGGCTGAGAAAGAGGAGCTGAGGTGGCCGACCCAGGCGAAGGCGTCGGGCGACTGCCTGCCATGGAGGTGGACAGAGGGCACGAGGGGGAGAGGGAGCGTGTCCGGGAGGTTCCTGGGGGAGAGGGAGAGCGGGGAGAGGCCAGAGTGGTGCTTGGGGTGGCCTTATATGGGTGAGGCACCGGTGCTCCGTGGGCAGCGGCCACGCAGACACGCCTTCAGTGAGCTCTGGCCGAGGAGGGGAGAGAGGTCCAGGAGGGGCCGGCAGCGTGCCGTGTCCTGGACGTCGAGGCGGCCTCGTGAGACACGCTGGGGAGGCCCGAGGTGGCCGGAGGCGGGTTGAGGGGGACGGCTACATCAGGAACTTGATCAGGCAGGCTCCAGAGCGCCCAAATGGCCGGCATGGCCATTTTAAAAGGTCAGAGGCATGTCCACTTGTGTCCTGGAGCTTCCTTTGATGCTCTAGAGTGGTCAGGAGCTAGGTGGGGCGCTGCATATAGAAATGAGAGAGAGAGAGGAGGAGTTGCCATGGGTAAACAAAGAGAGAAAGAGATGGGTTTTGCCCCCAAATAATTGAGCTGTTGAAGGAGGAGAGTTAGTGGAGGTAGGAGCTGACCTGGGGCAGCTGTGGTAAAAACATAGGGTCATGGAGATTAGTGGAAGTGGTAAAAAATGGAATTTTGGTAAAGTGGCAAAAGGTGTTTGATGCTTGCTTGGTTAAGAAAATGAACTCCATTTGGCATGAGACTCTACAGGGTGAAATGGCACATATAATTAGGGCCTTCCACCAATTTGGAGCTTATTTGGGCAAAGTTTCCAATGCAACTTTTGTAAACCCTAGAAATTAGCAGAAATGAACTTGTGCATATCTATTTGAGCAAATCACTTCTCCTTGATGCACCACTTGGTGTAGTGGCCTTATTTTGTCTTGTTAATATGCTCACCAAAGTTGGGGTCAAGGAGATAAAGTTGGTAGTACAAAGTTGTTCAAATTTGATTCTGGTCAGAGAGGGTTTTGGGCCACTTTGATCAATATAACATTTTCTCCAACTTGTGCCATTTGGTATATACGAATGATTAGACCATTTGAGCATGTTCACAAGATTTGAGAGCATTTGGACATGTTTGGCAATGTAAAGTTGCTCAAACTTCAAAATGGACAGAAATGGTTTTGAGGGGATTTCATGGGGTTATACTATTCTCAATGACATGATACTTGTCAAGATCATCAAAGATGTCATATGTGACATGCTAGAATTTTCTTGGAATTTTTTGATAATATTTCCTTTGTAAATATTTCAAAAGCTTGAAATATCCAGAAAGGGTTTTTGAGGGATTTGACCAATATTTTGAACATGACCATGTGGTGAAACTCTTATATATGGACAATATATGTCCTCTGAGATTCCCTAGGTTTTTTTTCAAATATTTGTAAAACAATAAAATAATTTTTTCCTATCAAAGACCATTTCTGGCCTTAAGAAAAAGCTTTTAAATAAAATAGGAAAATTTGTTTGAAAATTATATTTTTGTGGTTTGTGGGAGTACTATATCTAATAGGATTCAAATATACCTTTGCAAAGATTTTTACTGCCCTTAATTAAGTACTTGCAGTGCAAACCTCAATTCAGGGGTTTTTGAAAAACTAATTTTTTGAAAATACTATTTGGCCAAATTATTTTGTAAGAAAATACTATATTGCTCTATACACATGGAATGATCATTGGGCACAAGCTTGGGGCAAGGAGATGAAGTATAGAAGGTGAAGCTATGTTGACTTTTAAGAGCACTTGAAAACACAGAGAGAAAACCAACTCCAAATAAAAGCCAAATAATGCAAGAGCTTTTGCCAAACCACACTTTATCATGATATATTAGCTTAAGTGTTGTGGCATGAAAATCAGGGTGTGACAGACCTACCCCCCTTACAAGAATCTCATCCCCGAAATTCCCAAACTAGGCGTGGAAAGGAATACGAAAACTGGATCCGGGGTAGTCTTCTTGTCCTCATACCGCTTGTGCTTCCGAGTGGTGCTCTATTGAACCTTGAAGTACTCGATGGGGCGTGGCCGTGTATGACATCCTGCTTGATCCATATTGCCATTGGGGTCTTTCGCGTAAATCATATTGGGCTGGAGGTCGATGGCTTGGTGATCGACGTCCTTGTAGGGATCGGGTTGGTTAGGATGTTGGAAGCACTTCCGATGTGGTGTTGTGTGTAAAAATGTTGTGCACAGTGGGTGACTCAGGTGGTAGCTCCAGCTGGTAGCCGTCTACTCTTAAATCTTCTTGGCGGGCGATCTTGGAGAAATTCGATAAATCTTGGTGTGAGCTTCCCTTTGACATGGAAATGCTTGGTTCCATTGAGAGAAGTGGCTTGTAGATACACCCGGTCTTCGGCGGAGGTTTACTTCTTGACGATGGTTGGTGTAGTTCTTCCCCCTAGACGTGATGATCTTCAGATGTTCCTTGACAAGCTCAACGGTTCTTCTTCCGTGTTCGGGTAGACAAGTATGTTACCAAAATAAAGATGACAACCAACTTGTCCAAGTACTCGATGAAGACTTTGTTCATGATGTACATAAGGTAGTATGGGGTATTGGTGGTGGTCACGGTTGAGTATGGTCCAAGGTGTTCTCGATCTAGAGTCAAGACCCATGGTCATGATCCGACCATGTTGTAGCTTGGTAGAGCTTAAGGGTTTCAAGGATTCTAGGGTGGGAGTGAACGTTTATCATCTTATCCTTGAGCACAATTCCTGAGATGCAAATAGCTCTATCTAGTACTCCAAATGAATAACCTTATACCACTAAAAGCATCCTCTTGTATAGACCAACTTCAATCATTACTCATGCTATTTATATCCTCATGGCTCCTGAGAAGAGGTCTAACAAAATCATACATGTGAACTATCCCCAAACTCAAATGTATGGCTACCCCTAAAAATCCATGGGTAGAGCATACAAGCTTCCAAGCTGGAATAAAACACGACAATTCAAGTGCTCATCCTATTCTTCCAAGGTCCATGTTAGTGCATCTCTATCCTAAGGAAACACATAGTATGCCACTCCAAGATCTTGTTTACTTCCTATGAATCAACTTCAAAAGCCCATTAATTAACTTCCATCAATCACTACACAATTCTTTAATTCTACAATCCAATGTCTATGGTGTTCCACATGATCTCCTAAAGTCCCTATAATCCCCAAATACTTGAAAGGGCCATCTTTACTATAGTCAGTCCACCAATTTCCATTTATCATGGCCAAGTAAACTCCAAGGTCAGGCTTATATAGATCCCTAAATCAACTCCGACAATTAATCCAATCTCTTGGTTTATTGTCCACCGAGAAACATAGTATCATGATCGAGATCATCAGTCTAAATTCAATTTACTCTGAATCCTGCAGGCTTACTCAGCATCTATACTCAACTAGGATCACCTATTTAAATCCAAATCTCTTGTCCAACGAGGAATCCTACATGTTTCCCACAAGTTATTTACGTAATATCAACTGTCTCCTATCAATTTCATCTGATCAAGTCAAGTCCTTGCACTTCCAGGAGTTTCAGCTTGCGATCATAATTGTCCTACTAAATCCAATTTACTCAGGGGTAATGATAGCTACGCTACTTTATTAACATGATCCCACCAAGTTCAACATGAAAGCCTTATAATCCACCAAAGAGCCTCAGATAGTTCCTCAAGGTCACTGATATAAACTCATCAAGTCATTTGTTCCCTATTCCTATATCCTCGTGATTGGTCCTCCCTATGGCATCGCCGGTTACGGTGCTATCTTAGGAAGATAATGTGCTCGCTCACTATGCCCATTAGTTCCATAATGAACCCGGTGATAAGCAAGGCTTACGCAGCTTAACTTGTTCTCTTGTGATTCCGTAGGTTAAGCTCATGGTTAAGGACTCGAGCTGGGGTATCTCGTGAAGTCTCGAAGGGTCTAGGAATGGGTCTCTAACTGGGGGTTAAACATAACTCTACGAGGTTTTACTTGAGTCGAGGAGGCTGTAGAAAGTTCTTCAAGCTAGTTGGTTGTAAAAGTAGAATCCTTGGTGTACCTTGTCTTGCTGATCTTCAGTTAAGGAGAGAGAGATGAGAGGGAAGAGTATCATAGAGGAGGGGAATGCCTAAAGGGGGTTCTATAGTGCAGTTGCAAACAAACGGGCACCACAAAGGGCCAAACAAAGGAAAACAAGGTAAGGAAGGTGATATAGTCGCATACTTGTCGCCTAGGGCAAAAGTGCGACCTATATCAAAACACAAACAAATAAAAACAAGCAACACACAATCATGGTTCTATTCGAACCATCATATGGACTCGACTGCGCATAGGGGGTACACGA
This sequence comes from Aegilops bicornis, assembly GCA_021605145.1. NCBI lineage: Eukaryota > Viridiplantae > Streptophyta > Magnoliopsida > Poales > Poaceae > Aegilops > Aegilops bicornis. The sequence goes on along the minus strand of CM038673.1, from coordinate 110,873,074 downwards.
CTCATCCTACCCTAGGGGTTCTCGGACTCAGTAGTCGTGTGTGACGCCCCCGATTCAATCGTACACTAATCATGCACGCAAACGTGTACGATCAAGATCAGGGACTCACGGGAAGATATCACAACACAACTCTAAAACATAAATAAGTCATACAAGCATCATAATACAAGCCAGGGGCCTCGAGGGCTCGAATACAAGTGCTCGATCATAGATGAGTCGTGGAAGCAACAATATCTGAAATCTGAGACATAAGTTAAAACAAGTTTGCTTTAAGAAGGCTAGCACAAACTGGGATCTGAGATCGAAAGAGGCGCAGGCCTCTGCTGAGGATCCTCCTAAACTACTCTGGTCATCATCACTGGCTGCACGTAGTAGTAGGCGCCTCCAGTGTATTAGTAAGTTCATCGGCCAGTGGCGTCGCTCACAGGCTCCATCGTCTGGGTCGCAGCAATCGGGTAGAGGTATGGGGAAAAGGGGAACAAGGCAACCGTGAGTACTCATCCAAAGTACTGCAAGCAAGGAGCTACACTACATATGCATGGGTATATGTGTAAAGGGCCATATCGATTGGACTGAAGCTGCGAGAATGCTAGAATAAGAGGGGATAGCTAATCCTCGTCGAAGACTACGCTTGCAGCCTCCGCCTTGCAACATGTAGGAGAGAGTAGACTGAAATCCTCCAAATAGCATCGCATAGCATAAACCTACCGGCGATCCCTCCTCAATGCCACGAGAGAGAGCGACCACCGGGTTATGTCCGGCACTTGGAAGGGTGTGTTTTATTAAGTATCCGGTTCTAGTTGTCATAAGGTCAAGGTACAACTCCAAGTCGTCACCTGCCGAAGATCACGGCTATTCGAGTAGATAAACTTCCCTGCAAGGGTGCACCACATTACCCGACACCGCTCGATCCCATTTGGCCGGACACACTTTCTGGGTCATGCCCGGCGCAGAAGATCAACACGTCGCAGCCCCACCTAGGCACAACAGAGGTCAAGACGCCGGTCTAAACCTAAAGCGCACAAGTGCAGGCCCTCGCCCTTAGCACACCTGCGCTTGCGAGGGCGGCCGTAAAGCGTAACTAGCCCCTTAATACAAGAGCAGGCTTATGTTCCAATCGGCGCGCCGCTTAATCGCCGACGTCAAGTGCCGATTGATACCACGACGCGGTTGCCCATATCTTGTCCCACGTGGCGGTTAGTGCGTATAAGGTCAACGACCCAACTCAGATCAAATACCAAGATCTCGTTAAGCGTGTTAAGTATCCATGGACGCGAGCAGGGCCAGGCCCACCTCTCTCCTAGGCGGTCTCAACTCGCCTGTCGCTCCGCCTCAAAGATCCACTCGCGGGCACTCCTACGAGCGAACCGTCTTTAGTCACCACAAGTATCATGTATAAGTATATAGTATATACCGTGATCACCTCCCGAGTGATCACGGCCCGTCAATATAGCACAGCAGACGGACAAGAATGTAGGGGCCACAGATGGAAATACTAGCATCCTATACTAGGCAAGTAGGAATGTAGGTAAAGGTATCAGCCGTAAGTAGCAAAAAGCAGGCTATGCATCGGGATAGGAAAAAGCGGAAAGCGGTAACATGCTACACTACTCTAATGCAAGCGTATATAGAGAAGAGTAGGCGACATCACGGTGATCAAAGGGGGCTTGCTGGTTGCTCGGGCAAGAGAGAGGGTAAATCCAACTCCGTAGTCGAATCGGCAGGCGGCGGCGTCACGGGTCTACCAAGAGAAGAGGGGAGAAACAGTAAATACATAGCAAGCAAGTGCATAACAGGATATGAGCGAGCTAGGCGTGTTCTAATGCGGTATGAGGTGAATCTGGTGAAGGGGGAAACATCCGGGAAAATATCCCCGGTGTTTCGTGTTTTCGGACAGATGAACCAGAGGGGGAAAGTTGCGTGTTTGATATGTTGGTGGTGCGTGGCGGACGAACGGGCTGCGTATCCGGGTTCGTCTAAATGCCGTTTCGAGCAACTTTCATGTAGAAAGTATTTTCATCCGAGCTACGGTTTATTTTATATGATTTTCTAAATTTTAATCATTTTTAGAATTTATTTAACTATTTAATTCTAACATTATCCAGAATAGTGCACGCTGACGTCAGCAGTCAACAGGGAGTTGACTGGGTCAATCTGACGTGTGGGTCCCGCATGTCATACTCTATTTACTCTAATTAGGATTTAACTAATCTAATCACAGTTTAATTAACTCACAATAGTTAATTAGGTTAACTAAACAAGATTAATTAAGTTAATTAATTCACTAATTAATTGATTATTTATTTATTAATTTTATTAATTCATTTTTATTTTATTTCCTTTTTCTTTTCTTCTCTTTCTTTTAACGTCGGGCGGGCCCCCCACATGTGTGTGTGGCCCATAGGGGCCTAGAGGGCGGGGCGTCCCGGGGCACATCTCAGCAGGCGCACCCGACCGGGCGTTGAAGGGCGGCGGTGTGGGGTGAGGCCACCGGGCGCGACCGAGGCGGGCAAGACACGCAGGCGGGCGCCGAGGAATCGCAGCGAGGCGGCGTCGTGCAAAACCGCTGACGCAGTGGGGGAGGCGCATGAGGAGGAGGCGATGGTGGCGCGGGCCACGGGTCACGCAGGGCGGTCGAGCACCGTGGGCAGGCCGTGGGCCCAGCGAGGCTGCGTCTGGCGGCAGCAGGGGAGAGGTGATGCGCGTGAGCGAAGCGAGCGGAGCGCGTCGGCCATGGGCGGGGATAGTGGTGACCGGGCGACCGCAGGGGAGAGAGGGGTGAAGGGGACGGCGGCGCTCACTTGCGAGGAGGAAGGGGCGGCAGGCGGCGTTGGCGTTATGAGGGAGAGGCGATGGAGCGGCGGCGATTTACCAGCGAAGTGAGCACAAGAGCAATGGCGGCGCTTGAGGATGGGCGCCTGGCGCCGCAGCCTGCTCAGGCCGGATCGCCCCTCCCCGATCCAGTCGAGTAGAGGCGCTGGGAGGAGGCGGTGGTGCGGCGGTCCGGCAAGGTGGCCCAGGCGTGGCTGACAGGTAGCGCCATGGAGTCGAACGGCAAGTGGCGGGCTCGGGTGCCTCGACCAGATGGGATCGGGAGAGAGAGAGGAGAGTGGGGAACGAGGAGTGGGAGTCTTGGGTGTCGGTTAGGGTTTGGGCAGGGGTGTATAGGGAGTGGGGTGGGCCGGCCTGGTTAGTGGGCTGGCGGTTGTCTCAGTGGCCGGTGGGCCTGACCCAATGAGGGCTTTGTTTCCTTTTTATTCTTTTCTGTTTTTATTATAGTTTTAGTAGCTATTGGTTTTGTAAAATTATAAAAAGAGTACCTAAATGGAGGTCGCAAATTAGCCCACCGCCACAATATATTTTGGTATTTAATATATTTAGTTCTCATTTTTATAAATTTCAAAAGGGCATTTACAATAGGTTTAGCTGTTGTTTTATTTATTTTAGTGCATTTGAATACCTTACGAAGTGTGGTTTCTTCTCCATACCTACCTATGCATTATTTGGCTCACCTGGACATTTTAGTTTTAATATTTTGAAAACTTTTGTTGTTTGCTTTTCTTTTGAATTAGAATTTGAATCGATTTGAACTAACGCGAGATTAGCAACCGTGTCGAGGTGTCGTGGCATTATTAGCGTGAGGTTCTTTGTAGCTTGATTATCAAAGGCGTCACATCGCGTGCCTTGTGCCTCATGCAGTCTTCTCGAGTTTTCCTCGGTGTTGCTACGTCTCTTGTTTGATGAAACGATCTGGGTTGAGCTGAAGAATCTTGACAACTTCTACTTTGATGAGGTGATGGGGTGATGGTGGCTCCTCGTGGCTATCTTTGACTTGGTCTTCTCTTGTCTTCTTAATCATGATGATCGTTTTTTGCTTTCTAAGGCGTCGATGGTACCAGGTTTGTAATCCTTTATGCAAGGATATTAACAAGGCATAGTAGAGGTCCAACATGTCCGTTATGTTGATGACAACATCGACACCAAGAGCGGGGGATGAAGAGAACTGTTTTCCTGCTCACTATAGTGAGGCCGGCCAATGGCGAGGTTCTCATCCATCGGTGGTTGCCGATACAACAACGGTAAGGACATGATTGCTCTATTAGCGATGTCTATCATGGTATTGCATATCTTACACCCTGATTGTCATAGGACAAGGTTGCATCATCCTGGGGCAAATTAAAAGGTGTCACCATCCTCTCGGTCTTCATGTCCTCATTCTTCAAAGGCGTGTCTTACGTTGGCATTGTCTTGTTGTGGTGTCGCCAATCTTGGGTTAGAAGAGGTGGGTGAGTGTTTGGCAAGGTGTCTTCCTTCTAGATTATCCACGAGGATTACAAGGAATCCCGTGGTCAGGGGCATAAGGATTCTAGCGACCATTAAATTTTGAAGGGGAAGAGGAAAGTATACCTTAGTTTTCGAAAAACTGAGAAGGGAAGAGAAGTATAGATAGTTTTGAAAACTAGTAGTAGTTTTGGGAATAGTTTTACCCTAACTAACGACCATACTAACTAAGGCTTCATACGGTCGAGGATGGCTCGATACCCGACTACTGTGGGGACCCCGACTCATAAGTCGTGATCATCGAATGCACGTGTACGGTGATCCCGTAGATCAATGCTCACTTTGAACACACGTAAGCTGAATAACAAGAGTCTTACATCCATACATACCGTCTTACACAAATTATGACCATTACGGTCAAGTCTTACATAGCTAAAGCCACAAGGGCTGAATACCAAATAAACTTAAGCAATGGAAATCTTCGTCGATAAGTAGAACCCATGCCATCTTCCTTAACCCTACAGGGCATTACGACCGGAAGCGTCCCTAGTTCGCTTGTTCTTCTCCAAAGAACTCTTCTTCGAACTCCTGTTCTTCCATGCCTGGCCAATTAAATAACCAGTGGCAAGCCAATGAGTACTTTGAATGTACTCGCAGGCAACCCATGATTGGAACAAGGCACGAAAATGCAATGATATTGCACTAAGTAGGTAGTTTGCAGAAAGCTAGTTTTGAGTGCAATGACATGATCTATCAACCTGTGATGTATGCATCATGAGAGTACATATGTCCATATGAACAAGTTACAGATATCAACATAAGCGGAGTTGGACACCAATCCAACTTGATCATCGTGTCAAGCCATCTGACTTAACCTAAATAGTTTTATCAACACACACACACGGTTCGTAAACTCTGGACGTAGTTTCAGCAGCACTGCCCAACTGTCCTTGACCGTGGACACGGCTATTCGAATAGTTTTACACTCTGCAGAGGTTACACACTTTACCCACAAGATCCGGGGAACTTCCGTGTCATCCACGACCCGCGGTACCTCAAGTACCCGGGGTAAGCACCCGATCACTATCTTTCCCTAGACGACACTAACAAGGAGTCAACTCGTTGATACACGGCCCTCGTGTATAAGCAAAAGATTGTGGGACTCTGCCCTTTTCACATTATTACGCATACACGAAGGGACCAACGGTGTGTCCGGTGCCACAATGAAAGCAGTCATGGCGCACGTGCACAGCACGACCCGTCCAGAGAGAGAGCACCAACTCTCCCCCGTCACTAGTAATGCGGGCTCCAAGCTAGTATCGGCCTAGGTAATCAGTAATGCCCTTGCCCATACAAGGGTAGAGTGCTTGCGCATGTAAGGTTGGGACAGTTGACAAATCTTAAATCTAATCCGTTTTCGAAAACAACACACACTTGCCTCGGTACACCACTTCATCATCAAGTGGTTACCCATCTCATCATCTCCCTCGGGCATAAGTGGCACCCGACAGGGTTTTCGAGAAGTCTTTTGAAAATACTTTGTCTCCTTCACCATGCATATACCCGTCCCTTTTTGCGTAGCATCTACTTTAGCATCCTATCTACTCCCACCGGCATAACCCTCATAAGAAGGTAGGGTCATGCACCATGCAAGTATCAACGAGGAAGTAACGGTGGCAAACCACCCCATGTGGTCACCATAGTATCATGTCTCTGATGCAAGCAATAAAAGTGCTATATGACATGCATAAAAAGGGTTTCATAGACATGGTCAAAGGGCTGCTTGCCTGGTTCATCAGAGTCTTGAAATCTTCTGGTCCTTCTCCAAGTACTCCGTCTACTTCGTCAACTAACGTCGGAAACAATCACAATAAGCAACACAACAAGGCAAAAAAAAGTGCTCTAGAAATGTAAGTTGGACTTTTCTAGGATACCTTTGGTCATATGAGGGATGACCAAAGTGGTTTCATTGGGATTTGATCTATGAATATCTCTGAACATTTCAATATGATGAAATCAAGGGATTTTTGGATTTGCCAGAAGTGTATAAAAGAATAATTTTGAAAAATGAGAAAAGGTACCCGTTTCACAAGGAATAATTTTAGAAGCACCTAGGAGTTGGTTTCACTGGATTTGGAGTTCAAATGATTTTCCTACGAATTTGCAAAGTTGGCAATATATGGAGAAGTGGACTAATATTTTATGTGGCGTAGAAAATACTGGGAAAAATGTTCAAAAACTAAGTTTTGAACTTATAAGTATCTAGGAATTTTAATCATGGAATTTGGATAAAAAATGAGTTCTCTGTGATTTTCTAAAGTTCATCACAGAAATGGAAAAACAAGATTTGATAAATGTTTGTGAAGAAAAAGTTTCTGGAAAAATGTGCAAGTTGCACCATGAGATAGATCATGATTTTATGAGCTACTAGAAATTTGAATCATCAAATTTGGAGTTAATATGAATATTTTATGGATTTTACAATATTTCTGGAAAAGAATAAGAAGAGGAAAGGAATCAACCTTATAACGCGCGCTGGGCGAAGCCCAGCTAAATGATGCCTACTAGGCTCAGCCCAGTGGCTTAGCTGCGCGAGGGAGGTGGTGAAGCCGAAGGCGTACTCCCGTAGTACGTCGTCGCCGCGGGAAGACGGCTACCGTTGAAACTGTTTCCACTTAAACTTGCGGGCCCGGTCCATAGGGTCACCGACACGCGGGCCCCACGCCATCTCTCTCTCTCTCTCTTCCCGCCTCCTCCTTCTTCCTCCCAACGGGCAGAGGCAGGGGCGGACGCCGCGCTCGCCGGTGATGGTTCCGGCCGCTCCCCTGCACCCGGGGCCAGGAAGGTGGTCTGGGAGAATACCCCGCTCCACTCCACGCCCAAAGATGGTCGCGCTGTGTAAAACTAGGTGGAAGAGTTTGCTGTATCGGCAACAGGGACTCGTACGTGTATATATATGCAATACAGGTTACAGGAGAATTACGTCAGTTGTCAGACTTGGCTTGGAAGAGAAGCTATACAAGAGACAAGCCGTATCATGGACAACCTGACGTAACAAAGTACAACAGGAAATATACAAGGACTCCTGAACATACACATACGTACACAGGGTATTCTAACATCCCCTCTCAATCACAACTTATCTAAGTTGAGATTGCACCGAAAAGCTTCTTGCTGCCTCACTGTCAAAGGTCATCTGCAACTTGATCTCCTGTCGGTATAAACCGAATATTTAGTAACTTAATTGCTACTCTTTCCCTAACAAAGTGATAATCCACTTCAATATGCTTAGTTCTATCATGAAACACATGATTTGCTAACAGATAAGTGGCACCGAGATTATCACACCATAACGTTGTTTGCTTTCATGAAAGTGGCAAACACCAAGTTCCTTTAGCAATGATTGTACCCAAATTACCTCTGCTGTTGCATTTGCAAGGGACTTATATTCCGCTTCTGTCTTTGGATCTAGATATCGTGGGCTGCTTCAGCATGATCCATGAAACAAGGTTGCATCCAAAAAATATAGCAAAGCCACCGGTGGACCTACATCATCGAGGACAGCCTGCCCAATCAGCATCGGAGAAAGCAATAACAAGAGATGAATCTGACTTCACAAGTTTTAGCCCAATAGAAGATGTATATCTGAGATACCTAATGATTCTCTTCAACTGGCGACCAATGAACCGTGGTGGGAGCATGCAAAAACTGACACACCTTATTTAATGAGAATGATATATTAGGTCTAGTTAGTGTTAAATATTGCGACGCACCAACTATGCTCTGCACAGTAGAATCTTCTCCCCAGTAGTTCGCCTCTGTCAAGGACAATTTCTCACGAAGTGAAGTAGATAACGGTGTAGTGACTGGCTTACAATCCTTCATGCCAGCTCTCTTTATTATGTACGCAATATATTTTCCTTGAGACAAAATAATTCCATTGTGTCTTGGTGTTACCTCTATTCCCAAGAAGTAATGCAAGTCTCCTAGATCCTTCAATGAAAAATCTTCACATAAAATCACATAGTAGTGCTTCGACGCCCTTGAGCATGAGCTTGTGACAATAATATCATCAACATAAATAAGCATAAATATGGTTATTCCATTTCACTGTAGAAGAATAGAGAGGTATCTCGCCTTTGAAGGAGAAAAACCAAGTGACTGTAATTTGGTGGATAGATGAGAGTACCATGCACGCGTGCCTGCTTTCAACCCATATAGTGCTTTGTCTAACTTACACGTAAAAACCAGGTTTCTTGGGATCCTCATACCACAGTGGTTGCCTCATATAGACCTCCTCTTCCAGAACACCATGAAGAAACGCATTACGCACATCCAATTGTCGATACACCACCCTTTTGACACAACAATGAATGACTAATTAACCGATTGTCGCTGCCTTGACTACAGGACTAAAGGTGTCCTCGTAGTCAATGCCATAACGCTGTTTGAAGCCCTTAGCAACTAGGGCGTGCTTTGTAGCCATCAGCGGTACCATCGACGGCGCTTAACTTTATATACCCACTTACAGTCAATAATGTTAAGTCCTCTACGAAGCGGAACAAGATGCCATGTCTCATTTTTTCATGAGAGCAAGATATTCGACATCCATAGCCTCTCTCCACTTTGCATCACCAAAAGCCTCTTGAAGAGTGTCAGGTTCTCCTGTACTGCAGAAACCTGCCCAACAAATACAACCGTCCTTATATTCTTTAGGGCAAACAATACCGGATTTTGACCGTGTATGTGCTCGTGAAGGCGGCTGGGAAGGTTGGCCTGGTTGTGGCACAATATTAAATGAAGATCCGGCGCTTTCTTTGCAGCATTAGAAACCAGCGGATCTGTCTCGGATCGTGAACCCGCAGCAGCGTCATGGGCCGACGTGACAGAGAATCGGCGCAGCCCACTTCCAGCCGATAGGCCGCCTCTTGGCGAGCCACCGCCAGCGCCCGCGGTGTCGTCCACCTCCTCCACTGCAGGCGTCCACACTGGCGAAAGCAGGCTGCTTGCTCTGGGCAGCCCGCACGAGGCGTGAGGAGCAGTCTCGAGATCGCCCGCGGGTCGTGGTGCAGGCGCGAGATCCCGTGGCAGCATCGCTGCCATCGTGAGAAGCGGGATCCGTCGCGGGCAGGTGAGTCTGCCTCGCTTCATTGTCTTTGTAATCCTCTATGGCTGTTTCATCCTGCATAAAATCATCTCCAAAAGCATCATTTTCGAAACCGTGAGTATCAGCAGTGTCGGAAATTGACAAATGATCATTACGCGCATTATTCCCAAGATCTAAAGGAGTGAATGGATTGAGGAGATGTTGTGGTAATAGAAGAATTTCTGCTCGAAGTTGTGCGCCGACATTAGGATGAAGATTCGAAAAGGGAAAGACAGATTCATCAAAAACAACATCTCTGGATATATAAACACGACTGGTGGCGACATCGAGACGCTTATACCCTTTATGAAGGCCACTATAGCCTAGAAAAACACACTGTTTGGAACGAAATTGAAGCTTGTGTTGATTGTAGGGACGAAGATTGGGCCATACCGCGCACCCAAAAATGCGTAAGAAAGAATAATCGGGTTTCTCATGTAGAAGACGCTCCATGGGTGTTTGAAAATTAATGACCTTTCTAGGAAGTCTATTAATAAGATAGACAGCGTAAGAAAGGCTTCATCCCAGAATTTAAGTGGCATGGATGCGTGAGCAAGGAGTGATAGACCAACTTCAACTATATGACGATGCTTACATTCAGCTGAACCATTTTGCTGATGAGCATGGGGGCATGATACATGATGAGAAATATCAATACGGTTGAAAAAATTGTTCGACTTACGGTATTCACCCCCCCAGTCAGTTTGCAAAGCAAGGATTTTTTTATCAAATAGACGTTCCACATGATGCTGAAAATCATGAAATTTCTGAAACACCTCAGATCTATTTTTGAGCACATAAATCCAAGTAAACTTACTGAAATCATCGACAAAGCTTACATAATATTTATTTCTGCTCACTGAAGGTGTAGCAGGACCCCATACATCGGAGAAAATAAGCTCTAAAGGAGCACTAGGCACACTCGTTGAACTAGGATACGGAAGCTGATGGCTTTTCGCCTTTTGACAGGCATCACAAACTGACTCGTTATTTTTACTGGAGAAAGGGAGACTATTTTGCTTAAGAACTTTGTCGACAACCACATATGAGGGATGTCCTAGACGCCTATGCCACCGAGAGGAAGATGGTTTGCTTGCGGAAAAAGCTTGCCGTCCATGAATCAACGGCTTGGACTGCAGGGGATAAAGGCCACCCCTACTCCGGGCGTGAAGTAGAACCTTGCTCGTTACACGGTCCTTAAGGAAATAAATTCAGGCCAAAACTCAATGTAAGTAAGATTGTCATGACCAAGTTTATGAGCTGAAATAAGATTTTTGTTGCAGATGGAACATGTAGGACATTCTTAAGATGTAAAGGCGATCATGGGTATGAATTTGCGTTTGACCAATATGTGCTATTTCCATACCTGCTCCATTTGCTGCATGAACTTGCTCGTTGCCGTGGTAGCGATCATGGACCGAGAGCTTGCTTAGCTCACCCGTAATGTGGTCGGTAGCTCCAGTGTCGACGTACCAATTGGTGTCAACACCATAGGAGTTTGTCATCATGTTCACCGTCTTCTTTGGTGTTGCTGGTGGTGTGCGAAAACGCTTGTCATGCCTCTTCCAGCAGCGGTAAGCTTCATGACCTTCCCAACGACAAATTTGGCACTGCTCTTCAGAAGCATTGCCACCGCAGCCACCTTGGTAGTCGCTGCCTCCACCTTGGTAGCCGCCGCCACCACCTTGGTAGCCAATACCGCCGCCTTGGTAGCCGCCTCCTCCTCCTTGTTTTGGCGGCTTGTTCTGGTAGCCACCATCGTTGTTACTGCCACGGCCATCATAGCCACTGCGACCACCATAGCCGCTGTTCCCGCCGTTATTCCAGCGGTTGCCGCTGTTGGAGGGGCCACGTCCTCCTTTGTTAGCGAGGTTGGCAGAATAATATCCGCCAGGAGCACAGGCCTCGAGGCGACTCTCGGCCGCCAAAAGCTGCCCTACAGATCGCCGAGAGAGATGGGGTCACCACGAAGTTGTGGCCGAGATTGCAGAACCTGAACGGGTTGTAGTCGCTGTCGAGTCCAGAAAGAATCTGCGAGATTAAATCATCATCATCATTCTTCTTACCAATTGCAGCCATCTCATCAGCAATCCCCTTCATCTTCGTGAAGTATGCCGATGCCGTCATCTCGCCCTTCTTTGTGTTGGAGAGTTGGCCGCGGAGCTGGATTGCTCGCGCCCGGGATTGGGATGAGTACATCTCTGCGATTGCCTTCCAGAGAGGAGCCGAGGACGTGATGTCTGAGACCTGCGCCAGGACCTCCCGTGAGAGAGATCCCATCACATACGCCAATACCTGTTGATCTTGATAGACCCATAGATCGTACAGGAGATTGGCTACTTGCTCCAAGTCGCTCTTGTCAGCCTTCTGGACCTCGATGAATTCCGAGGGTACGACGGTGGTGCCGTCCATGTAACCAAACAGGCGAGCGCCTCTGATTTGGGGAAGAACTTGGGCTTTCCAGAGAAGAAAATTTTCCCTGGTGAGGCACTCGGTGACTTGCTGGCTAAAGGGATTGGAAGGCAAACTAGAGGAGGAAGACGACGCCATGGCTGGGGATGAACAGGAAGAGGTTTAGGCTCTGTATACCATGTAAAACTAGGTGGAAGAGTTTGCTGTATCGGCAGCAAGGACTTGTACGTGTATATATATGCAATACAGGTTACAGGAGAATTACGTCGGTTGTCAGACTTGGCTTGGAAGAGAAGCTATACAAGAGACAAGCCGTATCATGGACAACCCGACGTAACAAAGTACAACAGGAAATATGCAAGGACTCCTGAACATACACGCACGTATTGTGGTATTCTAACACGCTGGACTCGGGAGCGGCAAGCGAGTCGGTGAACATCGGCCATGGCGGAGACCGTGACAGCAGAGATGGGCACGACGACACGGCGAGAATGGGAAGTAAGGGATCCCGGGGTGGGTCGGAGGTGGTTATATCGGTATTTGGATGGGCTAGGGGTGAGAAAGAGGAGCCGAGGCGGCCGAATCTAGGCGGAGGCAGGCTGCACTGCTTCAAGCCATGGAGGTGGGACAGAGGGCATGAGGGGAGAGGGAGCTTATGCAGGAGGTTCACAGGGGAGAGGGAGAGCGGGAGAGGCCAGTGGTGCTCGGGGTGGCCTTATATGGGTGAGGCACCGGTGCTCCGTGGGCAGCGTCCACGGACGTGCTCGGTGAGCTCTGCAGAGGGGAGGAGAGAGAGGTCTAGAGTGGGCAGCGTGCCGTGTCCCAGACGCCGAGGCGGCCTCATGAGACACACTGGGGAGGCCCGAGGTGGCTGGAGGCGGTTGGCAGGGGGGCGGCTACAGTGCGGGAGCGCCCTGTAGCGCGCACCAGAGCGGCCAAATGGCCGACATGGCCATTTTAAAAGGTCAGAGGCATGTCCACTTGTGTCCTGGAGCTTCCTTGGATGCTCTAGAGTGGTCAGGAGCTAGGTGGGGTGCTGCATATAGAAATGAGAGAGAGAGGAGGAGTTGCCGTGGGTAAACCGAGAGAGAAAGAGATGGGTTTTACCCCAAATAATTGAGCTGTTGAAGGAGGAGAGTTCTTTGGAGGTAGGAGGTGACCTGGGGCAGCTGTGGTAAAACATAGGGTCATGGAGATTAGTGGAAGTGGTCAAAATGGAATTTTGGTAAAGTGGCAGAAGGTGTTTGATGCTTGCTTGGTTAAGAAAATGAACTCCATTTGGCATGAGACTCCACAGGGTGAAATGGCACATATAATTAGGGCCTTCCACCAATTTGGAGCTTATTTGGGCAAAGTTGCCAATGCAACTTTTGTAAACCCTAGAAATTAGCAGAAATGAACTTGTGCATATCTAGTTGAGCAAATCACTTCTCCTTGATGCATCACTTGGTGTAGTGGCCTCATTTTGTCTTGTGAATATGCTCACCAAAGTTGGGGTCAAGGAGATAAAGTTGGTCATACAAAGTTGTTCAAATTTGATTCTGGTCAGAGAGGGTTTTGGGCCACTTTGATCAATATAACATTTTCTCCAACTTGTGCCATTTGGTATATATGAATGATTAGACCATTTGAGCATGTTCACAAGATTTGAGAGCATTTGGACATGTTTGGCAATGTAAAGTTGCTCAAACTTCAAAATGGACAGAAATGGTTTTGAGGGGATTTCATGGGGTTATACTATTCTCCATGACATGATACTTGTCAAGATCATCAAACATGTCATATGTGACATGCTAGAATTTTCTTGGAATTTTTTGATAATATTTCCTTTGTAAATATTTCAAAAGCTTGAAATATCCAGAAAGGGTTTTTGAGGGATTTGACCAATAGTTTGAACATGACCATGTGGTGAAACTCTTATATATGGACAATATATGTCCTCTGAGTTTCCCTAGGTTTTTGTCAAATATTTTTAAAACAATAAAATATTTTTTTCCTATCAAAGACCATTTCTGGCCTTAAGAAAAATCTTTTAAGTAAAATAGGAAAATTTGTTTTAAAATTATATTTTTGTGGTTTATGGGAGTACTATATCTAATAGGATTCAAATATACCTTTGAAAAGATTTTCTTGCCCTTAATTAAGTACTTGCTGGTGCAAACCTCAATTCAGGGGTTTTTGAAAAACTAATTTTTTGAAAATACTATTTGGCCAAATTATTTTTGTAAGAAAATACTATATTGCTCTATACACATGGAATGATCATTGGACAGAAGCTTGGGGCAAGGAGATGAAGTATAGAAGGTGAAGCTATGTTGACTTTTAAGAGCACTTGAAAACACAGAGAGAAAACCAACTCCAAATAAAAGCCAAATAATGCAAGAACTTTTGCCAAACCACACTTTATCATGATATATTAGCTTAAGTGTTGTGGCATGAAAATCAGGGTGTGACAGTGCTTCGCAGCACGATTCCCTCAGGAAGACACATGGCGAGGAGCGCCCACAGGAGTTTATTGCCAAGACCACTCAAGAGCTTCAGGAAGCAAGGGCCATGCGTGGCGATCGCCGCTCACCTGGCGTGGCTCCCCATCCAGGTGAGGATGGCGGGCTGCGCGTCTGCATCGACATTCCAGGGCTCAACCGAGCCGCGTCCCAGGAGCTCTTCTAGCCTTGGCGTGGACGCTGGGCTGGTCCGCCACGCCATTTACGTCAGATGCCATACGGCTGCCCGGCGTGGCATCCGCCTTTCCAACAGAATGGCGGAGTGTCCTCGCGGCTGAGGAGGTCAGGAACTACGCAGTCCTGGAGGATATGGAGACGGTCCTCAAGGAACCGCCTGGACGCCCAGAGCCTCCTGAGGCTCGGGGCCCGGTGGCTGCTACCTCTTGAGCACTGCGTTGGTTTTCCCTTGAAGAGGAAAGGGTGATGCAACAAAGTAGCGCAAGTATTTCCCTCAGTTTTTGAGAACCAAGGTATCAATCCAGTAGGAGGCTCCTCAAAAGTCCCACACACCTACACAAACACACAAGAACCTCGCAACCAACGCGATAAAGGGGTTGTCAATCCCTTCACGGTAACTTCAAGTAAAGTGAGATCTGATAGAGATAGTAAGATAAGATAAATATTTTTGGTATTTTTATGATATAGATTGGAAAGTAAAAGATGCAAATAAAAGTAGGTGGGAAACTTATATGATAAAAGATAGACCCGGGGGCCATTGGTTTCACTAGTGGCTTCTCTCAAGATAGCATAAGTATTACGGTGGGTGAACAAATTACTGTCGAGCAATTGATAGAAAAGCGCATAGTTATGAGATTATCTAGGCATGATCATATATATAGGCATCACGTCCGGGACAAGTAGAACGACTCCTGCCTGCAGCTACTACTATTACTCCACACATTGACCAACTCACTTTTGCATCTAGAGTATTAAGTTCATGAAGAACAGAGTAAGCGCATTAAGAAAGATGACATGATGTAGAGGGATAAACTCATGCAATATGATATAAACCCCATCTTTTTATCCTTGATGGCAACAATACAATACGTGCCTTGTTGCCCCGCTTTCACCGGAAAGGACACATAAGATTGAACCCAAAGCTGAGCACTTCTCCCATTGCAAGAAAGATCAATCTAGTAGGCCAAACCAAACTGATAATTCGAAGAGACTTGCAAAGATAACCAATCGCACATAAAAGAATTCAGAGGAGATTCAAATATTTCTCATAGATAAACTTGATCATAAACCCATGATTCATCGGATCTCGACAAACACACCGCAAAAAGAGTTACATCGAATAGATCTCCAGAAAGATCGAGGAGAACTTTGTATTGAGATTCAAAGAGAGAGAAGAAGCCATCTAGCTAATAACTATGGACCCGAAGGTCTGTGGTCAACTACTCACAACTCATCGGAGAGGCCTTGGAGATGATTTAGAGGCCCTCCGTGGTCGATTCCCCCTCCGTCGGAGCGCCGGCGAAGGCTCCAAGATGAGATCTCGCAGATACAGAAGGTTGCGGCGGTGGAAATAGTTTTTTGTGGTGCCCCTGGATGTTTTAAGTGCGTGGATATATATAAGCGAAGGAGATAGGTCGGGAGCCACGAGGGGTCCCACGAGGGGTGAAACACGCTTTGCCCCTAAAGTAGCGCCGGGGCACCCTCGTGGCCACCTCGTTTATTTCTTGACATCCACTCCAAGTCTGCTGGATTGCGTTTGTTCCAAAAAGATCGCTCCAGAAGGTTTCATTCCGTTTGGGATCCGTTTGATATTCCTTTCCTTCGAAACACTGAAATAGGCAAAAAAAACAGCAACTCGGGCTGGGCCTCCAGTTAGTAGGTTAGTCCCAAAAATGATATAATAGTGTAAAGTAAAGCCCATAAACATCCAAAACGGGTAATATAATAGCATGGAACAATAAAAAATTATAGATACGTTGGAGAAGTATCAATGGCTCGTGAGGACCAACCCCTTCGCCACGCATCTTCAGCTGCCCCAACACCCCCTCTACAACGGAACCAGGTGACATCTCCCAAGTTTATTTCAGATGGGAGCGCCCTCAGGGCTGCATCATTCCCAAGCCGCATGGGTCCGTCCCTGCGGCATGTATCTCCTTTCATGTCTTTAGCTTACTTTCCTGGTGGCGCCCCACGGGCTGCATCATCCCCAAGCCGCCCGGGTTTGACCGAGTGGCATGTATCCATCCTGCATTTACCTAAGCTGATCTTCTTTTCATGCCTATTCTATCTGTGATTATCACCTGCTTGACTGTCACCTACCACGGGAGCTGCTCACACTAGCACGGCGCTTGTGCATGGGTCCGTCCCTACAACGTCGACAAATCTGAGCGGTCGAGCTCTGGCCCGCGGCACGCCCCACGCGCGTCACCTCACCAGGCCCTCAGTTCCCTCACCCACTCACGGAGCAACCAGTGGCCGGCCGGAAATCATAACGGCAGTCTATGCCCTTCATCGTGCTGACTTGCAGGAACCTCCTGAGGTCTACAGCGGGTGGCGCCACGGGCACCCTCTTTTCCCCATGCGATCCGCTTGCGCGTTAAAAGGGGGCTCCTGAGCATCGCGACTCTTGAGCTCCTACTAGCTCTCCAGCCCTCACCCCCTGGCCTTGACCACGGCACGCGACCTGACATACCAGCGGCGGCTGAGCTCGCTTGAGAGCTTGGACTTGAGGACGTAGAGCATGAAGGAGAGCATGGAGAAGAGGGGGGAGGCTCGCACGGGCCTAACCTAGCTGCGCCACGACCGCCGACACGCAAGTCTGGCGCAACGCGAGGGAACGACTCCGGATTCTCATTTGCTGCGGCCCTGTGGCGGCGACGTTGCCTTCCTTTCTTACCTCTCGGCGGCTGCTTGCACGCTAAAGGGGACCTCCTGAGCATCGCGTCTCAGGGGCTCTTACTGGACCTCGGGCCGCTCACCTCCTGACCTTGACCACGGCACCCGACCTGGCATACCAGCGACGACTGCAGCCTGCCTGGGGACCGGGACCTGTCGGCGTAGAGCACCAAGCCGTCGCGAGGTTAGAAAGGGGGAACCAAGTCGGGACAGGACACGCACTCGCACAATTTCATAATAAGGATAAGCATCAACAAAAGACATTACAGGCCCTTTACACGCCCCCTCGGGGTACTTCTGGATTCCTCGTAGGGAACGAAAGAAAAGAACCTCAAGAAGCCCTATCTACACGCACCCCCGTGGCCGATGCCAACATCAACAGTGGGCCACGGGAGGCCGGCACCAACCCCATCCAGATCAGCAACGGCGACGGCCCGATGCTGCCGCCCTGCTCCGGGCACGGCGAGAGCTCGGGGGCACGTAGCTGTCGTCACTCGTCTCCGGAGTCTCGTAGAGCTCGGGAGAATCGCTGGACTCCAAAGCGTAGCTCCTGCTGCCAGAGGAGCCGATGGCAGGGCGGACGGCAGGCCCTGCCCTTGCTGCGGCGCCGTCTTGACTGCCCCCTCCAGGGCAGCACTCCAAGCGGTGGCCTTCCGCATCGAAGACCTTAAAGGACAACGTGGAGGCGCCATCATACTCGAAGTGGATCATGAGGGCGCCCCCCGTTCGGCAGACCCGGGCGACCTCGCCCCAGCCTCGGGTCATGAAGATTTTGCGCGAGGAGACGACTTCAACCTCCGCTCCGCTCGCCGGGGCGTCGCAGTCGGCGTGCTGCAACCAAAGCTTGAGAGGCCCCCTCGGCGGCATCTCGGCGGAGAAGAACGAAGGGAAGCAGATCCAGGTGCTTGGAGGCATCGCTGCCCATAGCACAAGTTCGCGAGAGGAGTCCACGGCGTGGACACCGGGGGCGATGGCGCGCTGCACCACGGCACGGCGATCATGGCTGCGGCGTGGGCGGCGCCGCCCCTTTCTCCTGACCCCTCGGCTTGGGCGTACAGAAGTAGCAGGTACCCGGGAGGTGGCTGCTCGCACGAAGGCCTCGCCATCTCCTGCCTCATGACCGCATCACGGTGGTGGACCGGCCTCTTCTTTGGCAGAAGCAGTTTGGGTTCGTCGCGGGGAGCTTTCCCTTTTTCTTCGGCCGTGAATCTACGGATCGGCGCCATTGGTGTCAAGGCTAGAAGTGGAGCAAGGAATAAGAGGCAGGCGGAATGGGAAGAGATAAGTGATGGAGGCCCCGCCTCCGTCCTCATTTATAGCCCAAGGGAGGCCAACCGTTGATACGTCTCCAACGTATCTATAATTTATGATTGCTCCATGCTATATTATCTACTGTTTTGGGCAATATTGGGCTTTATTTTCCACTTTTGTATTTCTTTTGGGACTAACCTATTAACCGGAGGCCCAGCCCAGATTTGCTGTTTTTGCCTATTTCGGTGTTTGAAGAAAAGGAATATCAAGCGAATTGAAGCGGAGCGAAATCAACAGCAGAAGTTATTTTTGGAAGGAAAGCTACCGGAAAAGCTTGGAGTGCACGTCAGGAAAGAAGGGAGGTGCCCACGAGGGTGGGGGGCGCGCCCACCCCCCTAGGGCGCGCCCCCTGCCTCGTGGCCCCCCCTTCGGTCCACCGACGTACTTCTTTCACCCATATATACCTACGTATCCTAAAACTTCCAGAACAGAGATTAGATCGGGAGTTCCGCCGCCGCAAAACCTCCAGAGCCACCAAAAACCAATCGGGACCTGTTCAAGGCACCCTGGGAGGGGGGAACCTCACCGTGGCCATCTTCATCATCCCGGCGCTCTCCATGACGAGGAGGAGTAGTTCACCCTCGGGGCTGAGGGTATGTACCGGTAGCTATGTGTTTGATCTCTCTCTCTCGTGTTCTTGATTTGGCACGATCTTGATGTATCGCGAGCTTTGCCATTATAGTTGGATCCTATGTTTCTTTTCCCCCTCTATTCTCTTGTAATGGATTTAGTTTTCCCTTTGAAGTTATCTTATCGGATTGAGTCTTTAAAGATTTGAGAACACTTGATGTATGTCTTTCCGTGCGTATCTGTGGTGATAATGGGATATCACGTGATTCACTTGATGTATGTTTTCGTGATCAACTTGCGGGTTCCGCCCATGAACCTATGCATAGGGGTTGCTGCGTTTTTGTCGTGCTTCTCCGGTAGAAACTTTGGGGCACTTTTTGAGGTTCTATGTGTGGGTTGAATAGATGAATCTGAGATTGTGTGATGCATATCGTATAATCATGCCCACGGATACTTGAGGTGACATTGGAGTATCTAGGTGACATTAGGGTTTTGGTTGATTTGTATCTTAAGGTGTTATTCTAGTACGAACTCTAGGGCTGTTTGTGACACTTATAGGAATGGCCCAACGGATTTATTGGAAAGAATAACTTTGAGGTGGTTTAGTACCCTACCATAATCTCTTCGTTTGTTTTCCGCTATTAGTGACTTTGGAGTGACTCTTTGTTGCATGTTGAGGGATAGTTATATGATCCAATTATGTTATTATTGTTGAGAGAACTTGCACTAGTGAAAGTATGAACCCTAGGCCTTGTTTCCTATCATTTGCAATACCATTTACGCTCACTTTTATCATTAGTTACCTTGCTGTTTTTATATTTTCAGATTACAAAACCTTTATCTACCATCCATATTGCACTTGTATCACCATCTCTTCACCGAACTAGTGCACCTATACAATTTACCATTGTATTGGGTGTGTTGGGGACACAAGATACTCTTTGCTATTTGGTTGCGGGGTTGTAGACAGAGACCATCTTCATCCTCGCCTCCCATGGATTGATAAACCTTAGGTCATCCACTTGAGGGAAATTTGCTACTGTCCTACAAACCTCTGCACTTGGAGGCCGAACAACGTGTACAAGAAGAAGGTTGTGTAGTAGACATCAACCGTCGACCTCCACGATCGCAGGTAATGATAACTCTTTTTGCATGCAGCAGGGACTCGTCAAGTCGGGCAGTTGCCGAGGCAGCATGGGGAAGCGGAGGTGCCTACGTCCAATCAATCACCACACGTCGACCAAGGTCAAGAGTTGTTGGGGCGCGGGCGCTCGGTGACTTGCCCTTTGGCTTCGCCTCTAAGTCCGAAGGCCGCGCTTTGGGCCCGGGGCTACTATTGGATGCAGGAGCAGGGGTCCCAGACTTGCTCGCCAGTGGCTTCACAACAGGCTCATCGGTGGCCCAGTACGGCCCGTGTTCATCAGCCAACACTCAAGACCCTCGCGAGGGGCCAAGCCTCACGAGGCGGACGACACAAGACCTCCTCAGGAGCTGCCTCACCAGGCAGGCTCACGAGGGGCGGAGAGATCAAGTCAAGGGATACCTCGCGAGGTTCCCGTGACGCAAGCCATGACGACCAAGGCCAGGTGGGCGCCAGGCAGGCACCAGCGTGCGCAACGTCCTCGTTTCCTCTTTGGTGCTAAGGGGGCAAGCGCAGGCGAGGAGTACCGAGGCATCATGCAAAGGTTTCCATATCGGTGCAACAAGACCAAGACCAGCAGGACGGCAAGACGGAGGTCACCGTGGAGCCCAAGACGGTGTCACCACCAGCGCTTTTGGCAGGCGAAGACCACCTTTAGTCAGGATAGCTTGTACTAGCTGTCCCCTTTCAAATTGGCCGTTGTGGCATCCCTTCCCGCTCAATATTTGGGAAGAGGACCAGTGCCTCCATAAATAGGGCTAGCCACCCTAGTAGGAGGCAACGGATCACGAACCAAGCTCACCTTTGAGCAATCCTCACCCACACACATCCACCAAGCACAAGAACACCTCTCCTCGGGAAGCTGTTCTTCCCTTGTACTGTTCATCATCAGCCCTAGAGGCAATCCACCACCACCACACCGGAGTAGGGTATTACACCACAACGGTGGCCCGAACCAGTATAAATCTTGTGTCACTTGTGTTGTGAGTTCGTCAAGCTAAGCTTAGAGATCGCGGCGAGGTTGAGGGCGTGATTAGGTAGGGGGAGATCTTTGTGTGCACCTCAGTGTTCAAACCTCAAGGGTTTCGCCGAAACCTGAAATCCAACAGAGGGGGCACCCCATAGAGACACAAGTCCATTCTAAGCTGTGTGTGGTGCCCCCCTCCACATATTTCCACTTTGATCATATTGTCGTAGTGCTTAGGCGAAGCCCTGCGTTGGTAACTTCATCACCGCCGTCAACACGCCGTCGTGCTAACAAAACTCTTCCTTGACCTCAGCTGGATCTAGAAGTTCGAGGGACGTCAGCAAGATGAACATGTGCAAATCACGGAGGTGTCGTGCGTTCGGTACTTGATCGGTTGGATCGTGAAGACGTTCGACTACATCAACCGCGTTACTTAATGCTTCTGCTTTCGGTCTATGAGGATACGTGGACACATTCTCCCCGCTCGTTGCTATGCTCTCCTAGATAGATCATGCGTGATCATAGGAAATTTTTTGAAATACTGCGTTCCCCAACAGTATTTACAAGAAAGTGAGTGGGAGCACTACAACCTTTTTGATAAGCATATGTGAATGACATATTGTTGATCGGAAATGATGTGGAATTTTCTGGAAATCATAAAGGAGTGTTTGAAAGTAGTTTTTCAAAGAAAGTCCTCGGTTAAGCTACTTACATATTGGGCATAAAGATCTATAAAGATAGATCAAGACGCTTGATAAGACTTTCGATGAGTACACACCTTGATAAGATTTTGAAGGAGTTCAAAATGGATCTATCAAAGAAGGAGTTCTTGCCTGAGTTGTAAGGTATGAAGTTTAGTAAGACTCAAAAGCCGACCATGGCAGAAGATAGAGAGAGAATGAAAATCATTCCCAATGCCTCAGCCACAGGTTCTATAAAGTATGCGATGCTGTATACCAGACCTATTGTGTACCTTGCCATGAGTTTGGCAAAGGGGTACAATAGTGATCCAGGAATAGATCACTGGATAGCGGTCAAAATTATCTTTAGGGGACCAAGGAAATATTTCTCGGTTATGGAGGTGATAAAGAGTTCATCATAAAGAGTTAGGTCGATGCAAGCTTTAACACCAATCTGGATGACTCTGAGTCTCAATCTGGATACATATTGAAAGTGGGAGAAATTAATTAGAGTAGCTCCATGCAGAGCATTGTAGACATAAAAATTTGCAAAATACATACGGATCTGAATGTGGCAGACCTGTTGACTAAACTTCTATCACAAGCAAAACATGATCACACCTTAGTACTCTTTGGGTGTCAATCACATGACGATGTGAACTAGATTATTGACTCTAGTAAACCCTTTGGGTGCTGGTCACATGGTGATGTGAACTATGGGTGTTAATCACATCGTGATGTGAACTATTGATGTTAAATCACATGGCGATGTGAAGTAGAACTTTTTTTGACTATAATGTGAACTAGATTATTGACTCTAGTGCAAGTGGGAGACTGAAGGAAATATGCCCTAGAGGCAATAATAAATTTATTATTTATTTCCTTATATCATGATAAATGTTTATTATTATAAAGATGCTCTACAGGTATCTCCGGAGGTTTTTGTTGGGTTGGCATAGATCGAGATTAGGATTTGTCACTCCGAGTATCGGAGAGGTATCTCTTGGCCCTCTCGGTAATGCACATCATAATAAGCCATGAAAGCAATGTGACTAATGAGTTAGTTGTGGGATGATGCATCACAGAACGAGTAAAGAGACTTGCTGGTAACGAGATTGAACTAGGTATGAAGATACCGACGATCGAATCTCGGGCAAGTAACATACCGATGACAAAGGGAATAACGTATGTTGTCATTACGGTACGACCAATAAAGATCCTCGTAGAATATGTGGGAACCAATATGAGCATCCAGGTTTCGCTATTGGTTATTGACCGGAGAGGTGTCTCGGTCATGTCTACATAGTTCTCGAACCCGTAGGGTCCGCACGCTTAACGTTCGATGACGATTTTGTATTATATGTGTTATGTGATTTGGTGACTGTCGTGGAATTAACACGTCAGATGTCCTTTCGAAAGGACTTAGTCATAGAGCCATCGCGACGGGTTAGCTTGAAGGGGTTAAATCGGACAAGGGACACGGGAGTCTTTATACTAGTTCGGCCCCTTCGATGAAGGTAAAACCCTACGTCTAGTTGTGATGGAATTGATTGGGTTTCGATGACCAGGGAGCAAATACGCTTTTCCTGGGTCTCGAGTTGTTGTTTCCTGCCCCTGAACTTCCGCCGGGTCGTCCCTTTATATACATAAGTTGGCCTTGGCCGGTTCTCTGAGTCCCGAGGCCGGCTCATACAAGTGTCCGCCTCGGTCTCCCCTTTCCTATCTTACAACACAAGTTATACAATCATAGCGGTTTACTACCATGGGCCCTAATCCGCCTTTGGGCTCTGGGCCTCTAAGCTTCATCAGTAAAGCGCCATCTTCTGGGTCTTTACGGGCTTCAATGTAGTTGAGGGTGAACCGGCCCCTCCTGGGCGGTTTACCCTTAGTAGTTATATCCCCAACACTAGGCCCCAGGTTGATTTGAACCAGTTCATGTCAATCTCCAATATTTAGAAAAATCTTGTGAACATCTTCTTACATTCCTCGTAAACCGTCGTGATGTCTTCTCCTGTAAACTTTTGTTAAACCGCCGTGACATCATCGTCTGGATACAGCAGTGGATTGTCATGATGTCATCTCTGTATAAAAAGATTAAAAAGATTCCTTTAATGAATTGCTCCCGAAGATCGAGGCGACAGCTACGCCCTCTTTTGCCGCTTTAGGCTCCTCGATCCCCGCGCTTGCCTTATCCATTTGCCTTATAAATAGGCTCGGGGGTCTTTTCTTTCTTCCCCTTCCGTGCCTCTTCTTCCTCTTCGCGACGCTCAAGCTCTGAAGCTCCGCTGCCGACCTCAACCTTCGAGCACTTTGCATCGACAAAGGCCGCTGCATCAACCTTGATCATACCGAAACCTGCGGCTCTTCTCCGCTATCCCCGCGCTTCGTAAGCTTCCTCCTCTCAACCCTAGATCTGTATTTAGGGTTTCGCGTTCATCCGTGTTCATAAGTGTTCATCTTTGCTTGCTGCCTTTTGCTTATCGTTGAAACTAGATGAACTTGTCATCCTCCTCTTGCGGTCAAAGTTGTAACTTTAGTTTACCTCGCCGTAGTATCTCCTCCCGCCTTTGATAATTCTTCCGGATTTATGGTGTTTTTTTCGCCGCCATTTTAGGGCTCGTAATAATTTTCTTCTTGAACTACGGTAGATCCAAATTTATACTGTCATTTTGTGAAACCTGCTTCGCCAACACTTAGTAGATTTTCAGCTCTGGCTCTTCCACCTAAGGGCGGTTTAACCTTTAGTAGTTGATAATCCGCCATATGCCATTAGCCCTCACTTAAACTGCCATCTTGACTTGAATAGCAATTTCCGGTTTACCTCACATGTATGCTTTGATCAAATTCCCGGTTTAACATCGATTAGTGCATATGAACCGTCAATCGTAAACCGGCCTTCATTTTTCCTTTACAGTTTTGCTTTTCAAGGTGACCAAGCAATTTTCCGCTTGCAACTGGGTTCCATCCCAGATGACGGTAACGCAAATTAGCGGATACGTTGTAACGGGCGCTTTAGCTTCAAAAAATGTCCTTCACCGGCGAGTTCCTGGCCCTGAGTGCCCTCGAGCCTCAAGATGGAGAAGTGATCGTGTTCATGCAACATCTATCCCGGGGATTCAGCCCTCCCGGATCAAATTTTTTCCGGGATGTACTTGCCAGCTTCCAACTCCATCCTCAGGATATTGGACCAAATTCTGTGACCAACATATGCAACTTCCAAGTGTTCTGTGAAGTTTACCTTCAAGAAGAACCAACTGTTGATCTCTTCCGGGATTTCTTCCACTTAAATCGCCGAACTGAGTTCTCTGACGGCCCCAATACTGAACTTGGTGGTGTGTCGATTCAAAAAAGGAAAGAAGTTGATTTTCCTCATGCCAAACTTCACAGCTATCCTAAAGACTGGAACCAAACATGGTTTTATTGTCGAACATCGCCCTCTTTGGAGAAAATCCTTTGCCGGGCTACCGCGCTCACCGCCTTAGCAACGACCACCCTTTACCTCAACGATTAACTGCCAAAGAACGACAAGCTTATGCACCTCAACTCGCCAAGCTCCGGGCTCTCCTCGCCAACGGTTCGACTGGTGTTGATCTCGTCCGCTGTTCGTTTTCGTGGTGTGTCCTACCTTTAAGCCGCCGCCCTGGATTGATGTATGAATATACCGGCGATGCCAAGGATCCTCAACGGTTTAATGAAATAGAAATGACTGATGATGAAGTCACTGAAAGTGTGAAGAAGTTGCTTGCCGAACCGATCGCCGCATGCAGCCAGATTGGGCAGCGCCCTTTTTATGCCTCCAACAAACCGCCAGCGGTAAAAACTTTAACCTTGTATTTTTTTGATCCGTCTCCGCTTTAACACTGATATAATAATCCTTTCTTTAATTTTGCAGGCCAACAGCTCCTTCTGGAAAAGGAAAACTCAAGATAAAACGGCCATGGCTCCTCGTGCCAAGAGCAAAGTCACCAAGAGAACCGCCAAGAAGAAAACCGCCTAGTCTTCTGATCCGCCAGAAGATATTGACGAATCGGATCAAGAGGTAGAACTTGACTCCCTTGGTTCCTTTTTCATACACCTTATTGACAATGACTATACCCAGGATGATCACGGGAGGCCAGCCGTGCGGACCATGTTGAGGTAATCTCTTTCCACCGATTCAGATCTTGTGTCGGTTCAAAGATTTCGTCGTGCAGTTCGGAAAGTAAAATACTCTCACCCTCTTGCTTATTTGGATCCAAAACTTTCTTTGAAGACACAGCAACCTGAAGGGCGTCGCACAACCCGACACAGTGGCCAGCAAGTCACCTCTTCCGGTTTACCGGATACACCAACCCGGAAGCGTCGTCCAGAGGTTACTTGTTCTCCCGAAAAACTTTATCCTTTGAAGGGTTTCTTCCGATACCCACTCAATCCGTCTGATCCGAATTACCAGGTGTCTTCCAACTCGTCTGGCGGTTCATCAACCACTCAGCTGTCTCCCCTTAAAACCGTCCCTGGGTAAGTATACTTCCCTTCATCTTTTTCCTTCATAGTTCGGTTTACCGTGCTAATCTTTGTTTTGATATCAGTGCCAAAGCCCGTCTGAGCAAGAAGGCTAAAAACCGGCCCCTATTGGTGAAGTTGAACGGAGAGGGCTCACGAGGGTACCGGTAGAAATATTGATGTTATGGATGATTCCGCCCCACAAGGTGAGAACACTCAAGCTAATCCATTTGGAAGTCGACCCGGCTACTCATATTGATCCATCAAGCCCTCATGCTACTCCTTCGAGCCCGTGCCGATCCGCCAAGCCCATTGCTATACCGCCAAGTCCAGCCGAGGATACCAGTCAATCCGCCAAGTCCACCAAAGGGTGATGATGATGATGTTATTATTACTGGTATGGGTCATACTAGCCCTGGTAATCCGGTTGTCTTGTCAAAACATACTGCTAAGGAGGAATTCACTGCTACGGGCAAGGAGAAAGGGAAGACTGTAGGACCTTGAAGTATGTCTAGAGGGGGGGTGATTAGACTACTTGACCAATAAAAACTTAACCTTTTCCCAATTTTATAGTTTGGCAAATTTTAGCTATTTTAGGACAAGTCAAGCAATCATCACACAATTCAAGCAAGCTTGCAAAGAGTGTATAGGCAGCGGAAATTAAAGCATGCAACTTGCAAGAAAGTAAAGGGAAGGGTTTGGAGGATTCAAACGCAATTGGAGACACGGATGTTTTGGCGTGGTTCCGATGGGTGGTGCTATCAGACATCCACGTTGATGGAGACATCAACCCACGAAGGTAACGGTGATTGGCTGAGTCCACGGAGGGCTCCACCCACGAAGGGTCCACGAAGAAGCAACCTTGTCTATCCCACCATGGCCGCCGCCTACGAAGGACTTGCCTCACTAGCGGTAGATCTTCACAAAGTAGGCGATCTCCCTTGCCCTTACAAACTCCTTGGTTCAACTCCACAATCTTGTCGGAGGCTCCCAAGTGACACCTAGCCAATCTAGGAGACACCACTCTTCAAGAAGTAACAAACGGTGTGTTGATGATGAACTCCTTGCTCTTGTGCTTCAAATGATAGTCTCCCTAACACTCAACTCTCTCTCATAGGATTTGGATCTGGTGGAAAGAGGGTTTGAGTGGAAAGCAACTTGGGGAAGGCTATAGATCAAGATTCATATGGTAGGAATGGAATATCTTGGCATCAACACATGAGTAGGTGGTTCTCTCTTAGAAATGGTAAGTTGGAAGTGTAGGTTCGTTCTGATGGCTCTCTCCACGAATGAAGAGGAGGTGGAGGGGTATATATAGCCTCCACACCCTCCACACAAAATCTAACTGTTACACACAATTTACCAAACTCGGTGGGACCGAATCGTTAAACTCGGTCGGACCGATTTAGTAAACCTAGTGACCGTTAGTGATTTTCGGTGGGACTGACATGCATCTCGGTGAGGCCGATTAGGTTAGGGTTAGGGCATAACGTAATCTCGGTAAGACCGATTACACAATCTCGGTGAGACCGATTTGGTAATAAGCTTTCCAGAGAGTTGGTCGGAGTAAACTTCGGTGGGACCGACGGTTTGCTCTTTTCGGTGAGACCGAAATGTTACAAAAAGGAAACAGAGTTTACATTGCAATCTCGGTGGGACTGATCGCTCACTTCGGTTAGACCGAAACGTTATTTAAGGGAAACAAGAGAGATTGCAACCCCATCTCGGTGAGACTGAGATCCCTATCGATAAGACCGATTTGCTTAGGGTTTGTGGCAGTGGCTATGACTTTTGGAATTGGTGGCGCTGGATAGAAAGAATCGGTGTGACCGATTTTGGCTTTAGGTTTAGGTCATTTGTGGATGTGGGAAAGTAGTTGAGGGTTTTGGAGCATATCACTAAGCACATGAAGCAAGAGGCTCATTAAGCAACACCTCATCCCTTTTTGATAGTATTGGCTTTTCCTATAGACTCAATGTGATCTTGGATCACTAAAATGTAAAATGAAGAATCTTGAGCATTTGAGCTTGAGCCAATCCTTTGTCCTTAGTATTTTGAGGGATCCACTTTCATCATCCATGCCATGCCATTCATTGAGCTTCTCTGAAACAATAGTCTTGGAATAGCATTAGCTCAATGAGCTATATGTTGTTATGAATTACCAAAACCACCTAGGGATAGTTGCACTTTCAATCTCCCCCTTTGGTAATTGATGACAACATATAGATCAAAGCTTCGACAAATGATAATAAGATTTAAATAACATCGCCGCTTTGAGAAGTATGTGATAAGCAAGAGCTCCCCTAAATTTGTGCATAGTTTTAGATTTGCTTTGGACTGCAAATGCACAATGAATTAGGCTCATGGGTTACTCTTCCATGTCACATACATCTTGGTGGAGCGCTCAAAATAATAAACAATGAATACATGCACTCATCATCAAGCATAGTGAGTGGTCACATAAGATAGATAGGATAATATCAAGCATGCATAATTGTCTCACAAGCATAGTATCTCAACCAAAAGCAAACAAAGATTGAAAAACCACCAAATAAAGCAAGAGAGAACAAAAGCAACACTCTCTCTCTCGAAGCCTATGATCTATACATTTTTCTCCCCCTTTGGAAACAAGTTACCAAAAAGTTCATAGAAAATGCATAGTGCTAGATTGACTCTCGAGCTTGATCTTCCGGGTGGTGGTGTCCTCGATAACTCCAAGGACGAAGGCTTCAGTTGATGTAGAGGGTGCTGGAGTTGGTGTTGTAGCTGGTTGTACTGGAGCTGAAGGGGCAGTAGCTGGTGCTGAAGAAGTTGCTCTAGTGTCACATCCGGCACTTTGCAAGCGACCTCTGGAGCTCTGGGCACTCTGGCAAATGCATCGCTTGTCGCCTTGCCCTTCCTTTCTCGCATATCATCTTGTAATCGCTTCCCACAAATGTGGCCGAATCTCAGTCCACTTTGACATCAAGATCATAGAATTTTTGTTCCATGATTCTCTCCGAGCTCTCCCGGTTTTGAGTTAGGTGGCCAACCCCTTCTCAATCCTCGAGATGATGCTATCAAGTAACCAAGCTGCTCTGTTTGGTTTTCAAGAAATATTCAGATGCTCGCTCTTGAGTTGGCATCTTGGCAGCCTTCTCTCTCTTGCCTTCTCCTTCTTCTCCTCGAGCTTGAACTGATTGTGGATCATCTTCATTCATGACAACCTCATTGTCCTCAAAGTCTGGATAAAGTGGAAAGTGTTCCTTATCCAACTGATATTTTCCTGTGCCCATTTTTGAGTTTATCAATTCTTGAATCTGAGGTGCATATCCACAGCTCCTCTTCCGATCTGCTCATGATCCCTCTTGATTGTTTCAATGATCAGGCTCATGACTTTGAACTTCTGTGGCACATCAAACACATGCAACATGTTGATTGCATGCCCTCTGATCATGTTTATGGTTGGCAACCCTGACAGCAGAAAGTGAACTGATCCAAACTTGTGAGTCTCTAATGCCTTGTCTGGAATTTCCTTGTACATGTGAGCCATTGAATTGTGACCTAACTTCTTCTTTGCATAAATGTCTAGGTCATCCTCATTCTCTTTGGGGGCATTGATCAGACTTGCTCATTCTTCAACAGTGGACTGGTACCTTGTACCTTCAGACATCCAAACTATTCTTCCATCACGGGTAAAAGTGTCTTTGTGGAGTAGAACCGCATGATAAGCTCATCATTCCAGTTGGTGAACTTTGTCCAACAAAATCTGCAACTCCACAAGCAACAAAGCTTTCTTGCACTCCAGGATAGTGTTGTTCATTTTCCTTGATGAAATTCCAGTCAACCCACCTCATGTCACAGGACTATGGGCTTCTTGTCCATGAGAATTGTTTCATAGAAGTCCTGCTGTTCCTTTGTGTGGAACTTGTAGTCAACAGCAGTTCTTCTTCTTGAAGCATAAGGATCTACCATTCTCCACAGTCTTAGCCCTGAATCCTTCCTGATTCTCATGTCCTCAGCCACAGGATGGGCATCATTGTGATCTGGTATCTTGGGCTTGAGCTTTCTTAGAACCTGTCCTTCTTCTTCTGAATCTTCAGCAACATTGGGCACTGGGGCCTTGTTCTTCTCAGCAGCTGGAATACTCCTAGTATTCCTCTTTGGTGTAGACTTAGCCTTGGGGGCAGCTTTGGGTGCTTCCTTGGGCTTAGATGTTGCAGTCCCAGATTTAATAGCATCACCCATAAGCTTTGGTGCCTTTGGTGTTGGTGCAGAAGGCTCTTCCTCTTCTTCCATCATGGAAGGCTTCCCTATAACTCTGGCCATGGTCTTCTTGACCCTTTCCTTCATCTTCTTGCTTTCATCAGCTGGCTCTTTGGGATCAGGATTTTCAGGCGAGTTGAGTTGATGCTCGCCTTGGGCATAGGTTGCCTTCTTGCAGGCCTTTTAATCTTCATGCTTGGCTTTACATCCTTTCTTTGAGCCATATTCCTTCTTGAGCACCACTTTCTTGGAGGTAGCCTCATCTTCCTCGACTTTGTAATCTTCATCCTCTGAATCAAGTTCTTTTCCTCCTTTGCCTAGGTTGCAGCCTTTTTAGGCAAGTTGCTAGGAGTACTTCGCTCCCTTCATACGAAGTTGAGGGACTAGTGCCCTCACTCAAGTCCATCTGCTTCTTCGACCTGTTCGCTGTCACTTTGATCGGACATATTGCAAAAGTCGATCACGACCACTGTGAAGAGTTATAGATGAGATAGAAAAGATGAGCATCACAAAATGCAGAGGTTTTTGCAAAAGAATGACTCAAAAGTTCAGTCTTAGTTTTCCACAGAAGCATTTCGGATCCACCGATTTTCAAACTCGGTGATACCAAGCAGTTGTGGAACCTAAACTAATGATCTCGGTTGGACCGAAGTTTGAGTTGATGGCACCGAGACTGCTAGGGTTTCTGAGAATCATCAAATCGTTTGCACCGATTAGTAATTCTCTGTAAGAACGAGAGTCACTAGTGCAATGGAATAAGCCAAATCGGTGAGACCAAGTTTTTCAACTCGGTGGGTCCGAGATGGTTTCGGCGGAAACCTAACCCTAAAAATTTGAATCACATCTAATCTATGAACTACTTTGGCTGGATAGAAGAGTTTCAATCGTGGCAAGAATCAATATGAAGACAATGTGCCAGGAATCAGACGTGGATAGCACAAAGATCAAGTCCATACCCTAACTTGGCGGTGGACTTGCTCACAGCGGCTAGCAACGGGGGACGAAATCCGTTGATGGCGGCGGAGACCAATGATTGTGAGGCTGGTCACGAGGAGATGATCCGGAGACCACGATGGCGGAGCGAGCTTGCGCGGGCGAAGGGTTTGGAGAAATTTCCAAAATTTTGCCCGTGGCTATATATAGCGACCTGCCGGTGTGACCGAGTGGAACAACTTCGGTGGCACCGAGATGCATAAAGGTTTTCAGTTACAGCAAATCGGTGTGACCGACAAGATCAAATCGGTTGCACCGAGATTGAAAACTTAGATCAACAAAAAGATCTCGGTAGGACGAAATGGAGGAATCGGTCAACCGAGAATCACAAAGAGGTTTTGGAAGTTTAAGTCTATGACGAATCGGGGACTCGAAAGTGCTCCTCACACAGAGTGGTTCGAATCGACTTGATCAAATTTTGTGATGTAGCATGAATAGAGTTTGAGACGAGAAAAAGCATAGATAGCTAAAGAAGGTTCTTAGGCATTCTTGTCCATCCACTTGGCCAAAAGAAGAGAATCCAAACAAACAAAACAACAAGTGGATGTCCTTGAATGAGTAAAATATGCACCAACATGCTCACACAATAAGATGGCAATTGAAATATGTGGCAAAGCATGCACAACCAATTTTAGCATCTATCAAGCAATTGGCGATGACTAGGTCATCTATATATGAGTATATTGACTTAGGAGTCAAATGAGAACATTTGATCATAGGTCATACTCATCGTTTAAGCTCAAGTGGGGTTACCACTTTTACATAATGCATTAATGTATTCACACCATTAGAGTTTCTTTGACTCAATTCTTAGAGTTAAGCTCCCCTAGATGTGAGATCCCCTTAGAGGGATGAACTAACCTTGGGTTTTGTCGATGATGACTTCATGTAGGTGTTGAAGATGTAGATGCTCAATGTTGATGTAGATCATTTGGAGCAATCCTTTGGAGTGATTTGCACTTTCAACTTGCCTACATGGGTTAGTCCCACAAGGAACAAACAAGAATATCCATAGACATAGAGTGATGCACACACAAGATGATGTCCATGAAAACATTAGGTTACCTTGTCCCTTTCCTTACCAACAAGAGGGTTTGTGAATCCTTGAACTAATGCAAGATGTGAAAGTTGATTGCACTTGTTCTTGCCAAAATGATATGAGTGAAGAATGTTGGCGGAGTCACCCTCAAGAACTCTCTAGTTCTTCTTCTTCAGGATCCACATCATCTTGATGGGAATCCTTGGAGTTGTAGTTGTACTTGATGAAGTAGAACTTGGCGTAGTCTTGGGGACCCAAGCGAACGAGGCTTTAGGTGCTTCTTCAAATGCATCAATCTCTTCTTGAAGCTTGTCCTTGCCTTTGTTCTTGTGGTCTTGTGGTGGAAGATCATCTTGAGCTTGTGTCCCCTTGAAAGAAGTAGGATCATACTTCTCTTGTTGAGGAACAAACTTTGTCTTGGGGTATTGATCTTCTTCCCACTCAACTCCATTGGCATTGAACTTTCGCTCAAAACCAACACCTTGATTTTTCGGTGTCTTCCTTGCTTATGCATACAATTTCCTCAATTGCTTACTCCCGCAAGGCTCTTGTAAACACCCTTCTCTATAATTCCCTTCAATAAACTATTTTATTGCTCAAGTGTAACTTGGCTAAGAGAATCATTAGTGGAATCAAGAGAACTACTAGAAGTAACAACATTGGATTTGACATTATTATTGTTACTACTAGAGGAAGTATCTTTCTTGTTCTTGTTACTAGACTTGACTTGAGGCATGTAAGTAGATAAGAGTAAACGCAGCAATGTAAGAAGAACTTTTCTTGCGGAGATCATCATTGATTGCCTTTAATAACTCATGCTCTTGCTCAAGATTGAGCTTTTCAAAGTGTAACTTCTCATGAGCCCTTAAAAGTTCTCGATGATCTTGAAGATAGTTTCATGAGCCAACTTAAGAGTGTTTAGCTCTTTAGTTAGAAGCTCAATTTTCTCCTTATCATTTTCATTCGCTTGATTAGCATGATTAATTGACGTTTCATCATAGTATTCATCACTAGAGTTGTCAACAAGTAAATCATCATCCACAAGCAAGTCATCTTCATCACTATTGAAATCAACATACTGGATGTGTTACCTTTGGACCTTTGGCCATGAAGCATCTTCCAACTCCTTCATTTGGTGATTCAAATATGTCGTAGGAGTCGGTTGACACAAGTGCTAGACTGGCAACACCTTCATCTTGAGTATATTCGAGTCGGAGTGATAGCTTCTCTCGAGTGATTGTTGGAGCTCTGAGCCGGATACCCATTCACCAACATGAGCTTGATGTCTTCGTTTTGTGTAGCTCCTTGATGACTTGTCCTTCCTTTCCGAATCCTTGCTTCTCCGTGAGGGTCTTCGCTCATAACGATCATCTCTACTCCTCCTCTCTCTTGGTGGTGATTCTTCTCTTTGCTCCTTCTTCTTGGAGAATCTTCTCTTCTTTTGTAGGGTGCCGTACACTCATTGGAGTAGTGTCCGGGTCTCCCACAATTGTAGCAATTGGCGCTCTCGACTAGAAGATCTCTTTGTCATGATAAGACCTTGACTTGGAGCTTCTTTCTTTGCTTCTACTCTTGTAGAATTTGTTGAAGTTCTTCACCATTAAGCTCAATTCTTCATTGAAGGTTTGTTTCTCACTTGATGATGTGAGGGCTTCACTTGAGGCTCTGTAAGCACCACTTGACTTGTTGTGAAGTTCCTCCTTATCCTTGAGTGACATCTCATGAGCAACAATTCTTCTAATGACTTCCGTTGGCTTGAGATCTTTGTAGTTTGGCATCATTTGGATCAATGTGCACACGGTATCATACTTTCCATCCAATGCTCTTAGGATCTTCTTGATGATGAATTTGTCGGTCATCTCTTCACTCCCTAAGCCGGCAATATCATTTGTGATAAGAGCAAGCCTAGAGTACATTTCAATGACACCTTCACCATCCATCATATTGAACTTGTCAACCTGAATTTGGAGCACAACCAACTAGGATTCCTTGACGGATTCGGTACCTTCATGCCTATCAAACAAAGTATCCCATATTTCCTTTGCATTCTCAAGACGGCTGATTTTGTTGAATTCTTCGCGGCACAATCCGTTGAAGATGATATCACAAGCTTGAGCGTTGTATTGCAGCATCTTCAATTCTTCCGCATTCGCTTCACGGTTCGGTTCTCTCCCATCAAAGAATTCACCTTGCAAGCCAATACAAATAATTGCCCAAACAGCGGGGTTATGTCCGAGAATATGCATTTTCATCTTATGCTTCCAACTAGCAAAATTAGTACCATCAAAGTAAGGACCTCACGGTGATAATTTCCCTCGCTAGACGCCATATACTCTCCTAGGTTGTGAAACCAAGGCTATGACCACCAAAAGCTATGATAATCAAAGCAAATGGAGACCAAAGTTACGATACCACTTGTAGGACCTTGAAGTATGTCTAGAGGGGGGGTGATTAGACTACTTGACCAATAAAAACTTAACCTTTTCCCAATTTTATAGTTTGGCAGATTTTAGCTATTTTAGGACAAGTCAAGCAATCATCACACAATTCAAGCAAGCATGCAAAGAGTGTATAGGCAGCGGAAATTAAAGCATGCAACTTGCAAAGAAAGTAAAGGGAAGGGTTTGGAGGATTCAAACGCAATTGGAGACACGGATGTTTTTGGCGTGGTTCCGATAGGTGGTGCTATCGTACATCCACGTTGATGGAGACTTCAACCCACGAAGGGTAACGGTTGCGTGAGTCCACGGAGGGCTCCACCCACGAAGGGTCCACGAAGAAGCAACCTTGTCTATCCCACCTTGGTCACGTCGCCCACCTAAGGACTTGCCTCACTAGCGGTAGATCTTCACGAAGCAGGCGATGTCCTTGCCCTTACAAACTCCTTGGTTCAACTCCACAATCTTGCTCGGAGGCTCCCAAGTGACACTCTAGCCAATCTAGGAGACACCACTCTCCAAGAAGTAACAAACGGTGTGTTGATGATGAACTCCTTGCTCTTGTGCTTCAAAATGATAGTCTCCCTAACACTCAACTCTCTCATAGGATTTGGATCCGGTGGAAAGAGGGTTTGAGTGGAAAGCAACTTGGGGAAGGCTATAGATCAAGATTCATATGGTAGGAATGGAATATCTTGGCATCAACACATGAGTAGGTGGTTCTCTCTTAGAAATGGTAAGTTGGAAGTGTAGGTTCGTTCTGATGGCTCTCTCCACGAATGAAGAGGAGGTGGAGGGGTATATACAGCCTCCACACAAAATCTAACCGTTACACACAATTTACCAAACTCGGTGGGACCGAATCGTTAAACTTCGGTCGGACCGATTTAGTAAACCTAGTGACCGTTAGTGATTTTCGATTGGATCGACATGCATCTCGGTGAGGCCGATTCGGTTAGGGTTAGGGCATAACGTAATCTCGGTAAGACCGATTACACAATCGGTGAGACCGATTTGGTAATAAGCTTTCCGGAGAGTTGGTCGTAAACTTCGGTGGGACCGATTTGCTCTTTTCGGTGAGACCGAAATGTTACAAAAAGGAAACAGAGAGTTTACATTGCAATCTCGGTGGGACCGATCGCTCACTTCGTTAGACCAAAGCGTTACGAAGGGAAACAGAGATTGTAACCCCATCTCGGTGAGACCGAGATCCCTATCGGTAAGACCGATTTGCTTAGGGTTTGTGGTAGTGGCTATGACTTTCGGAATCGGTGGCGCCGGATAGAAAAAATCGGTGTGACCGATTTTGGCTTTAGGTTTAGGTCATTTGTGGATGTGGGAAAGTAGTTGAGGGTTTTGGAGCATATCACTAAGCACATGAAGCAAAAGGCTCATTAAGCAACACCTCATCCCTTTTTGATAGTATTGGCTTTTCCTATAGACTCAATGTGATCTTTGTTGAAGGGAAACTGAGAAGGGTGCTTTGTTGAAGTGTGCTGAAGATGCCGAAGCAGCTCTTAAGCCGGTGGCGAAAGAGCTGACAGGGCTAAAACATCAAGTGGATGCTATGACTTCTGCAATCTTTGGTAAGTACTTTGTCATAGCCGGTTCAAAAATATCTTGAACTCTGCCAGTTTATCATTGAATTCGTAAACTGTTGCAGGTAATCGCATTGCTTAGTTGGGCACAGATATGCGGATGAAACTGAAGGCAGCGTACACTTTGATTGAGCAATTATAGACCGGTGCCCAACGGGTTATCTGTGCAGTCTCATACAACAAACCGGCACCAACATTGATCAAGGATACACTAATAACATTATCCATGACGCCGGCACAGATAGAAGAGCTGAAGCGATCTGCTGCCGAAATTTGGCGCCATCGCACCGACTCGGGCCAAAGCATGGATATCTGACTTGGATCCAGCTTGATATCGCCAAGGGATTTCCGCATGAACAAGCAGACGGGTCAGCATTTGACAAAGAAAGCCCTCAAAGTCCCGACAAAGTGACATCGTCCATTGTTGAGTCAATCTGGTGAAGAGGCTAACTTGACTGTTCATCGGTCCTTTTACGATGAAAGGAACCGGCGGGTTGATACGACTGTGATAGAAGCGCAAAACCTTATCCCGCCAATCCGTAAGCACACTTACGCCCCTGATGTTGAACCGTCCAATCTGATAAGTGAAGAAGCTGTATTTCAGGCTCTAACCCGGATTGATCGACCACCATTGACTTCAGCCACCGGGTGGAGAGGAGGAGGTTGAATCGGTGCCTGAAGATCCATCAACTTCACGTCATCCTCGACAATGAGTCTTAATCCGCAATCGGGTTACTTTGTCGAGACTTTTGTTTTGTGTAAGAACGATCAGCATTTTGGGCCTCAAAGCGCCTTTGTAATAGGCTAGTGCAAGTACTTTGATCTGCCAAGACCGATACATAACTTTGTTTGATCTGCCATCATATGTGCTATGCTTGATTATATCTTTTCATGCAATCCTGCTGTCTGCATAAAAAGAATTGTCCGAGCGGTTTACGGCCGGACGAGCACAATGTCCCATACAAAGCCTGGTTAATGACCAAAGCTGAATCAAAAATATGAAATAAATCATACCTGTGATATTAAATCACTTAGTTGGTTTACCAACTTGTATTTGTAGTAAGGGTGAAAAACCAAAATCTGAAGCATTGATAACTCCCACCATGCGGTCTTTGGTGTAAACTTTTTAAACCATACCGTGTTGTGAATAACACCATTTGATCATGCTGGTAATATGTAATCAAAGCCAGTCCGGGTTGTGAAACACCGGTTTGATAAGAAATATGGTCTGACAACTTATAGTTGAAAGCCAAGCCGGGTTAACAAACACCGGGTTAACATGAATATGATCTGACAACTTGTAGTTGAAAGCCAAGCCGGGTTAACAAACACCAAGTTAACATGAATATTATTTGACAACTTGTAGTTGAAAGCCAAGCCGGGTTAACAAACACCGGGCTAATATGAATATGATCTGATAACTTGTAGTTGAAAGCCAAGCCGGGTTAACAAACACCAGGTTAACATGAATATGATCTGACAACTTGTAGTTGAAAGCCAAGCCGGGTTAACAAACACCGGGCTAATATGATATTACCAAAGAACAAAAACATGGCAAAAAGCAAACAAAAACCGTGTAGTCGAGGCTTTTCAAGGGCTGCCAGGCCCAAATTCAAGGCTTTTCATGGGCTGCCAGGCCGCTGAGTTAAACCATTTTTGCAAAGCCTTTTAAGACAGCCTCCAACTAACCAATCATCGTTTTAAGTTTGACAAGTTCAGGGTCTGTAAAAGATTGACTTGTCAAACGTTCGGCGGGTCATGCCAGGATTACCTGGATAGGAGTGGCTTACTTGATGAAGGCAGGTTAACCCGGGTTTTAGGTGCAT
Organism: Aegilops bicornis; assembly: GCA_021605145.1. Taxonomy (NCBI): domain Eukaryota; kingdom Viridiplantae; phylum Streptophyta; class Magnoliopsida; order Poales; family Poaceae; genus Aegilops; species Aegilops bicornis. The sequence continues at coordinate 110,834,588 of CM038673.1, read as the reverse complement.
ACACTGTGCTTCCAAGCCGTGCTTGATAGCATATTACAAGGGTCCTTTCAAACTCTTTGTTGCCGTGCACAAAGAGCCCTAAGTAACTTTGTGAGCTGTGCTCAATGGGTGCCTATGTTTGAGCTGCACAAAGATCCGCACTCTCTTTGGCCCCTTTGGGTGTGAAGCTCCCAAGCTGTTTTGTGGCATGATAGCCGGTTTAACAGGTAGTACTTCGCTTTGTCAGCTGAAGCCCCCATGTAAACAAAGAGATTTGAAGAAAACAGCAGAGAACCTGCTTATAGCAAGGATGTCGGTTTATTATATTGATCATAATATATACATTGTTGAAATATGTACATAAGAAAAGCCTATGGCTCAAGTGTAGTAAGGCCGAAGGAGAGCTATGTTCCATGGCCGCTGTGTCTCCTCCTCGAATCGCGTGGAGTCTTCTCGAACGTCAATGAGGTAGTATGATCCGTTGTGCAGATTTTTGCTGACCACAAAGGGTCCTTCCCAAGGTGGGGATAGCTTGTGCATATCGGTCTGATCCTGGATGAGCCGGAGCACTAAGTCGCCTTCTTGAAAGGTTCTTGTCTTAACCTGGCGGCTGTGATAACGCCGCAGGTCTTGTTGATAAACCGCCGATCGAGCCAAAGCCATGTCCTGTTTCTCATCTAATAGGTCCAACGCCTCTTGGCGTGCTTGCTCATTGTCCGCTTCAACATAATTGGCAACCCGGGGCGAGTCATGACGAATATCAACTTGGGAGGACGGCCTCAAATTTCGTAAACCATGAAGAAAGGTGTATAACCCGTAGATCGGTTCGGGTGGTGTTTATACTCCATAACACGATGGTAATTCTTCCACCGAACAACTCAAGGCGTCCGCTTCAAAGGAACCATAAGCCGGGCTTGATACCCTTCAGTGATCTCTTGATTCGCCCTCTCAACTTGACCATTGGATCGGGATGAGCCACGGACGCTACATCAAGCCGGATGTGCTCGCTGACAAAACTCCTCCATCTCGCCTTTAGAAAGGTTCGTGCCATTATCTGTGATGATGCTGTGTGGAAAGCCAAAACAGAAAACGATCTTTTTGAGAAATTGAACCGCCGTGGCTGCATCACACTTGCTGACGGTCTCCGCTTCAACCCATTTAGTGAACTTGTCAACCGCCACCAACAGGTGGGTCTTCTTATCCTTGGAGCGCTCAAAAGGTCCCACCATATCAAGCCCCCAAGTGGCAAACGGCCAAGTGATAGGAATCATCCGTAGCTCTTGAGCTGGAACGTGAGCTCGACGTGAAAACTTCTGACAAGCGTCACACCGCTTTACCAGATCCTCCGCATCGGCATGAGCGTTAACCAATAGAACCCATGACGGAAAGCTTTAGCCACCAGGGATTTTGAACCGGCATGGTGACCACAATCCCCTTCATGGATTTCACGTAGAATCTCTTGTCCTTCTTCAGGAGAAACACAATGTTGGAATACGCCTGAAATACTGCAACGGTGTAACTCGCCATTGTGAATAACCATGGACTTGGACCGCGGATTATCATCTAGCGAAGACCTCATCATCTCGTAACTCGCCCCGGTTCATATCGCCAAATATGGAACCGTCCAATCCGGAGTGATATGTAAAGCGGCTACCAATTGGGCCTCTGGATCAGAACAGCTAAATCCTCCTCCTCAGTAGGCAACTTAATGTACAGGTTATGCAAGATATCTAAAAGGTATTGGGTGGTACCGGTTTACGCCGAGATCCCAGCCGGCTTAAAGCATCTGCTGCTTGCTTTTTGCGCGGTCAATGTGCTCAACCTGATAACCCTTAAAGTGACCTGCCACAATATTCACCCCGCGTCTATAAGCCGCCATGAGTGGATCCTTAGAATCCCAAGTACCAGAAACTTGCTGAGCCACCAGATCAGAATCTCCAAAACAGCGAACCCGGCTTAAGTTCATTTCCTTAGCCACGCGGAGACCGTGGAGTAAGGCTTCGTACTCAGCTGCATTGTTAGTACAAGGAAACATTAAGCGGAGAACATAACAAATTTTATCACCTCGAGGGGAAGTAAGGACAACTCCAGCCCCCGAGCCTTCCAATTGCCTGGACCCATCAAAGTGAATAGTCCAGTATGTATTGTCCGGTTTGTCCTCTGGTGCCTGTAACTCGGTCCAATCATTGATGAAGTCAACAAGCGCCTGAGATTTGATGGCCGTTCGAGGCATATACTTCAATCCATGTGGACCAAGCTCAATTGCCCACTTTGCAACCCGGCCAGTTGCTTCCTTGTTCTGAATTATATCGCCCAAAGGAGCAGAACTAACCACTGTGATGGGATGGCCTTGAAAGTGTTGCTTGAGCTTCCGACTTGCCATAGAAACTCCATACACCAGCTTCTGCCAATGCGGATATCGTTGTTTTGACTCGATCAAGACTTCACGATATAGTAAACTGGCCGTTGAACCGGATATTCCTTCCCAGCCTCCTTACACTCAACCACAATTGCCACACTGACCGCACGGGCACTGGCAGCCATGTACAATAACAAGGGCTCTTTATCAACCGGAGCAGCAAGGACCGGCGGTTCAGCTAGCTGCCGCTTCAAATCCTCAAATGCCGCATTAGCTGCATCACTCCAAACAAAATCATCTCTGCCTTCTTCAACATCTGATATAAAGGAATCGCCTTCTCTCCCAAACGGCTAATAAACCGGCTGAGGGCTGCAATTCGACCCGCCAGACGCTGAACATCATTGATGCATTTCGGTTTAGCCAAGTGATCGCTTTGATCTTTTCCGGGTTAGCGTCAATACCTCTGTTGGACACAAGAAAACCCAATAGCTTGCCTGCCGAAACACCAAAAACGCATTTGTCCGGATTGAGCATCATTTTGTAAACCTCAAGATTGTCAACCGCCTCCTTGATGTCATCTATCAAGGTTTCTTCTTCCATATTTTACCACAATGTCATCCATATAGGCATGAACATTACACCCAATCTGTGTGAAGACAATTTTGCACACAACGCTGATAGGTTGCTCGGCACTTTTGAGCCCAAAGGGCATAGAAACATAGCGAAGGCTCCAAAGGGAGTGATGAAGGCTGTCTTCTCCTGGTCCTTAACTGCCATTTTAATCTGATGATAACCTGAATAAGCATCCAAGAAACTCAAGCGCTCACAACCTGCCGTCGCATCAATAATCTGATCAATACGCGGGAGAGCAAAATGATCTGCCGGACAAGCCTTGTTCAAATCTGTGTAGTCCACACACATACGCCAAGTGTCGTTTTTCTTAAGAACGAGCACCGGATTAGACAACCACTCGGGATGAAATACTTCGACGATAAACCCAGTAGCCAACAGCCGGGCTACCTCATCACCAATGGCCTTGCGTCTTTCCTCGTTAAAGCAGCGAAGAAATTGCTTGACCGGTTTAAACTTGGGATCAATATTGAGAGTTTGCTCAGCGAGTCCCTCGGTACACCTGGCATGTCAGAAGACTTCCATGCAAAAATGTCCCGGTTCTCACGGATGAACTTCGATGAGCGCGCTTTCCTATTTCGGATCCAGTTGGTGCCGATGCTAAACTGTTTGGATGAATCGCCAGAACAAAGTCAACAAGTTTAGTCTCATCACCAGTTTGAACGTCGTGGTTGGGTCATGCTTTCGGTGGTGGGATTCTTGGAGGGGTCATGTCTGCCGGATCAACATTGTCTTTATAACACTTCAGCTCCTCTCAGAGCACAAACCGACTCAAAGATAGGCCGATCACCTTCCTCACAATCCAAAGCGATCTTCGACTTCCGTGTCTTGTGATAGTCCCCTTATGACCCGGCATTTTGAGTTGTAAATAGATATAACAGGCCCCGCCATGAATTTTATGTAAGCCGCCATCCAAACAGTGCGTGATATGGGCTCGGATTTTCACCACTTCAAAGGTCAATGTTTTGCACTGGAATCATGCTCATCTCCAAACACAACCTCCAAAGCGATCTTGCCAACAGGATATGCTGATTTACACGGTACTACACCATGAAAAACAGTGTTTGACGGTTTAAGACTCTTGTCTGTCAACCCCATGCATTTAAAAGTCTCATAGTACAGGATGTTGATATCGCTCCTCCATCCATCGTAACTTTGGTAAACTTATAACCTCCCACCTGAGGTGCTACCACCAAAGCTAGATGATCCGGATTGTCAACCCGGGGCGGATGATCTTCTCTGCTCCACACAATGGGTTGCTTGGACCACCGCAAATAACGTGGCACTGCCGGTTCAATAGCATTAACTGCCCTCTTGTGAAGCTTCTGATCGCGTTTGCACAGGCTAGTAGTGAACACATGATACTGCCCACCGTTCAACTGCTGCTGATTCCCTTGATTATTCTGTTGGCTATTACCACCTTGGTTGTTCTGGTTGCCCTGATTATTCTGAAATCCAGAGTTTGAACCGCCACCACCATGAAAACCTGGACCTGAACCGCCCGACGGACCCTGATCATACCGGTATAGATCAGAGTTTTTGAACTCCTTCATAATATAACAATCTTTCCAAAGATGTGTGGCAGGGGCCTCCTTGGCCCCATGCTTTGGGCAGGGCTGGTTTAACAGACACTCCAGATTCATCCCTCCACCATGTGGGCTTTACCTTTACGACGCTGCATATTGGTGTTAGCCACAAGATCTGAACTATCTCGCTTTGGCGCTTACCATTATTCCCATGGCCTCCTTGGTTGTGATCTTGTCCTTTTGCACCGCCATTCTTCTTTCCCTTCTCGGTTTCTCCTCATCGTAATTGGGATCCTTGGTATTATCAGAATCGGCATATTTGACCAAGGCTGCCATAAGTGTTCCCATGTCATTGCGGTGGCGCTTGAGCCGTCCCAACTTCATCTTTAGTGACTTAAACCGCAATTACGCCCAGCGTTATGATTGCTTGGCCAGCATTAATCCGGTCCGATTTAATGCAAAACTTACGAAACCAGGCGCATCCAATGAGTTGTTGACTCGTTCTCCCCTTGAACACAGTGCATCCGGACTCCACAATGGACATAGGCTGTTTGCATGTGTCTTTGAAATTGGCTATAAACCGGCCTTCAATCGATCCCATGACTCGATGGAGTTGGCTGGTAGGTTTTTCCACCAAGTACGAGCTGTCCCTTCCAACATCATCGTGAAATACTTTGCACAGGCCGCTTCATCCACATCCAGCATCTCCATTGCCATCTCATAACTCTCGACCCATGCCTCAGGTGGCTGATCAGCGGTGTAATTAGGCACCTTACATGGACCCTTGAAATCCTTGGGCAGTCGCACATTACGAAGAGCCGGTATGAGACACGGCACTCCCCAGGAACTGAAAGCAAGCCCGGTGCCTCGGTCTACTAACGCCGCTGGCTGAATCGGGGCGGGTTGATAACGACCCGCATATTGTGCTGCCAAAGCGGCCTCCCTTCATGCTCTGCCATTATCCACCACGTCTTGAGCATTTACACCTCACCGCGACGCTGGGTTGGGTCCACGAGGGACATTACGGCGCCCAGCGCCGCTAGACACTTCCGGTTCATCCATGTGCTCGCTATAACTTTTTGCTCGGACGGGGTCGAATGAATTCTATCTCGGCTATAGGAATAAGCCTGCTATTGCACCACGGCGGTTTGAAGAAGATCCCTGGCCCGCCACGTCTCAATCGCCGCCAGTGAATCACCCTCCATCGGAATAGCTGCCAGGCGAGATGCTGTAGCAATCATGTTATCCAAAGGGCTCGAAAAGTGACCCGGTGGTGTTGACACATATTGCGGCAGGTTATCCGTTCGTCGAGGTGGTTCCGTCATCCGTGGTTGATCCGGCCCTGCCCTAGGCGCATCGGTCCGGTTTGCAGCTGCCGGATTACTCGGCCTAGTCCCTGGCGTATTAAAGAGATTCAATCCTTCGAAGACCGGCTGCATACGCGATCGGTACTTCCTTCGCATACGCCGCTTTGATGCATTACGATCCAACATGAGCCGGTAATTGCGGCATGTATCTGCTGTGATCGGGCATCCAAAGCGGCCCGTTCTTGACCATCCTAGCATCCTCGGTTTCGAGGTCCTCCTTAGCTGCGTTATCCGGTCCTTCACCGCAACATCCGCATTGTGCTGATCCTGCATCTCCGGGTAGCTGCCGTGGTTAACAAGGCCGCCAGGTGCATCCATCAAACCGAGAGAACTTGAGCCGATCGGCGACCGGGCCTCTGCCGTGGCGGCTGATCCGGAATTCATTCTGCGTAGATGAAGATCGCAAAGTGGGCTGTGTTCCGGCCATGTAAACAGCAACCCGACTTGGCGGTTCAAGGAGGTCCGGAATACTGATGCCATCGGAATATCCTTCGAACACACCATCATGAATTTGGTATAGGGACTCGATTTCACCGGTGGATGACTCGCCGTCAGAATAAACAGCTGTCTCGCCTTCAGACACCGGTTCAGACCTGATCCCATGGACACATCCTACGAACGCACGCTTCATGGCGGGCTCAGCCCGGGCAGGACTCGCATGCTGAGCCATCTCGATGAGGTCGGTGCAGATGTCCGGCTCAGGGCCCGGTTCGCCGATCTTGCCGATGAAGACATGAATTCCGCCAAAGGGGACCCGGTACCAGATTTCGATTGAGCCGCCTCGGGCCCCATCCTTCGTCGTCGATGTAGAGCTTGCCGCGACGACTCTTGGTCATCCGCCAACCGCTGCACTTTGAGTCCTTCAAAGCTGCCCTTCAAGAACTCGAAACCATCGTGTGATAGCCCCACGGTGGGCGCCAACTGTCGTGGAATTAACACGTCAGATGTCCTTTTGAAAGGACTTAGTCGTAGAGCCATCGCGACGGGTTAGCTTGAAGGGGTTAAATCAGACAAGGGACACGGGAGTTTTTATACTAGTTCGGCCCCTTCGATGAAGGTAAAAGCCTACATCTAGTTGTGATGGAATTGATTGGGTTTCGATGACCAGGGAGCAAATACGCTTTTCACGGGTCTCGAGTTGTTGTTTCTCGACCTGAACCGCCGCGGTCGCCCTTTTATATACATAGGTTGACGCCCGGCCGGTCTACAGAGTCCCGAGGCCGGCTCATACAAGTGTCCGCCTCGGTCTCCCCTTTCCTATCTTACAACACAAGTTATACAATCATAGCGGTTTACTACCATGGGCCCTAATCCGCCTTTGGGCTCTGGGCCTCTAAGCTTCATCAGTAAAGCGCCATCTTCTGGGTCTTTACGGGCTTCAATGTAGTTGAGGGTGAACCGGCCCCTCCTGGGCGGTTTACCCTTAGTAGTTATATCCCCAACAGTGACCAAATGTTGTTCGGAATCCGGGATGAGATCACGTACATGATGAGGAGTCTCGAGATGGTCAACACGTAAAGATTCATATATAGGACGATAGCATTCAGACACCGGAAGTGTTCCGGGGGTACCAGGTACGTATAGGGTCACCGGAAGGGGTTCCGCACCCCCCTCCGGCAAAGATATGGGCCTTATTGGGCCGAGGGCAGGACAGACCAGCCCCTAGGGGGCTGGTGCACCCCCATATGGTCCGATCTGAGTGGAGAAAGGAAAAGTGGACGAGAAAAGGAAATAGAGGGAATAGGATTCCCCCTTGCTTTCCCCTCTCCCCTCTTTCCTTCCCCCTGTCGATGTCAAAACCGGCGGATCTCGGGTAGGGGGTCCCGAACTGTGCATCTGAGGCTAATGGTAACAGGAGGCTGGGGACATAATGTTTACACAGGTTCAAGCCCTCTCGATGGAGGTAATACCCTACTTCCTGCTTGATTGATCTTGATGATAGGAGTATTACAAGAGTTGATCTACCACGAGATCGTAGAGGCTAAACCCTAGAAGCTAGCCTATGATTATGATTGTTGTTGTCCTACGGACTAAACCCTCCGGTTTATATAGACACCGGAGGGGGCTATGGTTACACAGAGTCGGTTACAGAGAAGGAGATCTACATATCCGAATCGTCAAGCTTGCCTTCCACGCCAAGGAGAGTCCCACCCGGACACGGGACGAAGTCTTCAGTCCTGTATCTTCATAGTCCAACAGTCCGGCCAAAGTATATAGTCCGGCTGTCAGAGGACCCCCTAATCTAGGACTCCTCAAGAGCCCACGAACTAGGCTTCAATGACGATGAGTCCGGGCCGCAGATTGTCTTCGGCATTGCAAGGCGGGTTCCTTCTCCGAATACTCCATAGAAGATTTTGAACACAAGGATCGTGTCCGGCTCTGCAAAACAAATTCGACATACCACCGTAGAGAGTACAATATTTCACAAATCTAATCTGCTGACAACTTTTCATAACGTGACGTCACGCCACGACCCGGTCTTTATTCGAACCGTTTTCCCTAACCAGCTACTGCGCATATCGCGAGGCGGTTTTATTGGCACGTCTTGTCGAAGCAGAGATCGTGTCCCCCTATCTCTGGATTATCATCAATAAGGGTATGGGTAACCAACCGCCCCTTCAATGCGGCACTTGGGGAATAAGCAAGTTTACCAGGCAAGTGGGGAGGCGCAGGATCCCTGCTGCCTTCATAAGGAGATAAGGACTCCTCTTTTTCATCCACGCCTTCTTCTTCCTCTGCTTATCCATTCCCCTTCGCTCGAGCCCCAGCGCCCAAGCGTTCGTCTTCTTTGCCCACAAAGGCCTCCCAAAAATGTCCGGATCCGGAGCCGGAGGCAAGTGGATGGCCTCTACCGTCTGGGAGAAGCATATCAAAAAGCTTCGGGAGGCCGGGTATCTGGCCCAGAAAATCAGCCACCGTCTCCGACGGCGGGACAGATTGTCCCTACTCCGGAACCCCACGAGAGGGTTGTTTTCCTCCCTCATTTTTTCCGCGGGCTGGGGTTTCCCCTCCTCCGTTCACGGCATCATGTATTACTATGGGATCGATTTTCATGATCTATCCCCCAATTCCTTCCTCAACATCTCGACATTCATCGTCGTGTGCGAGACCTTTCTCCCATCTCACCACACTTTGGCTTATGGCTGAAGATCTTTAATGTGAAGCCCAAGGTAGTGGGTGGCGAGCACGCCGAGTGCGGAGGCGCCATGGTGAGCAAGATGCCCAATGTCACATGGCCAATAGGTACTTTCAATGATTCCGTCAAAGAGTGGCAGCAGCCGTAGTTTTACATCACTGAGCCGCGCGGCACGGAATGGGCCACTGCTCCTGAATTCCGATCCGGAGCCCCCTGTGGCTTACGTCCTGGCCCAAGAAGGGCCTGAACTGGACTTCATCAGACGAGCTGTCGATGCTCTAGACGCGCGTCAAGGATATGGAAGACAAGAATATCAAACTTGTCAATGTAGTCCAGGTGATGTTAGTTCGCCGGATCCTTCCTTGTCAACACCGGGCTTGCAATTTATGGGAATTCAACCCGGCCAAGCACCAGACCCTGCGAGAGCTCTTTGGCTCCTCACACAAAGACATCTGGAAGGTGCTTTTCAAGTCCGGCAAATCATTGCCGGACTCAGCCGAGGACCGCGGGTACCAACTGTCCCGCCCTGCAATTTCGGTAAGCCATTATACGTTATATTCGCATAACCCAAGGGAAATGCTTAATGTGTTTTCCAAAACTCTCCTAGGGCTGGACGAAGAAGGCGGGGCAGATCTACTGTCCGGCCCCACTACCTGAAGAACCGGCCGGCCCACTTCTAACAAAGAAGCTGGTCCCGGCACCCTACAAGGCGCCGAAGAAGAAGGCCGAGAAGGAGGCCAAGAAGACCAGGGGCGGCGTCCGTCACCGTGGCACCTCGGACACGATATTCGAAGACTCCCATGCCCGCTCTTCCTTGAAAGAGGACAAGGAGGAGGAGGAAGACGAATCCCCAGTAGGGGGAAGAAAGAAAAGGACGGCCTCCACATCCTTGGAGGCCGAGTCGCCTAAGATGGGAAAAACTCCTCTTCCAGAGGAGTGCACCGCCGCCGATAGCAGCCCGGAGTGGGAACCCAGGGCCCAGCCCCTGGTGAACTCGTGAGTATATAAAATCCGAACTCGTTTATGCGTCCAGACTCATCATGGCATAATATTTTAATCTGAGCCATACTTTTTTTAGTCCGGCGAGGTCCCGCATCGAGCAATCCTCATCGGAGGATTTGCTAGGCTCGGATGCTATGGAGAGCGGGACACCCCCGAAGGCCCCTTCCCCCAAACATGTGAATGACACCGAGGTTTCGTCCCAGAAGGACCCAGGCCAAGGAGGGGGGGGGGAGATTGCAAAGGCGGCGCCAGGAGGTCAAACTTCAGGGGCCGGACACATGGGAGAGAAGGCTCCCATGGGCGTCGACGGCGGGAGCCATCTTGAACTTGGCCCCCAGCCGGATGCAATTTCGGAGACCAATATGGTTCTAGAATCAGGCAGGCGGCCTCCCTCGGCTAGAGGGGGTCTACCTGTTCCACTGGCAACCTCTGTCCAACCAGAGGTGCCGGATACTTTATTGGCGGCGCTGAAGAGCGCCTCCATCATCGATGAACACCGTGCCCTTATGGGTGTGGTGATTGAGAAGATTGATCTGAGAGTGGACTGAATGAAGCCTATATCAGCCTTTATAAGAGGCTTTGAGGTATGTTTTATGAGGTTTCGAAGAGTGTCAGAGTATCGATAGTAGCCCCGGATACACTGTTCGGTGAAAGAAAGAACCGGACAGAGGATCAAATCTATGTTCGCAGGAGACTCGCTTGATGACATTTATCTCTCTTCTTTTATAAGCAGGCGTCTGTAGCGACTGCCACCTCTCATACTGTGGAGGTCTCCGGACTAAATCAAAGTCTGGAGCGGGCCAAAGAAGAATTGGGCCAATTGAAAAGGCAGTTGGAGGATAAACAAGGTATGCACAAACCTTGCTCGCGTTCAGTGCGAACGAATTTTCAGCATGATAAAAATAGGTTTCATGATTTGCGCTAGGGGCGATGACCGAAGTCGAGGCTCTTAAGAAGGCTGTGGCCGAGGCCGAGAGGAAGGCAGCCATAGAGCGGGCTCTTCGTGAGAAGCACGAGGCCAGGGTTATTGAAGCTGGGCAAGAGCTTCAAGAGGTCGTGAAAAGATGCGAGGCCTTGGAGTAGAGTCTAACGGAGAAAGAATCCGAACTCCCCAAGGCTCATCAGGCCGCACGCGATGCCTAGGGGGAAAGCCAAGGTGCCTTGCAGGAGATCCAGGAGGCGAGGAAGATCGCGGCGGGTAAGGCTTTTTCCATGTAAAGCCAGTATTTGGGGAGAAAATCATGTTTCTAATTTTGAGTTCGGATTTCTCCAGGGGTATTTGCGGAGCTGCCACGCAGCATATCAGATGCCGCACAATTCTACCGAGCCGAAGAAAGGAATACTTCGGATAAGCTCTTCTGGTCGCAGCATCTGGCACCAAATTACCCGGTTCCTTTTGTCGATCAACTAAAGTAGCTGATCGAACTACATAAGGCGGCCGAGCTAGCCATGAAGGATTTGATTATCCGGCTATGGCCCGTCGAGCCGATTCCAAGAAGCTACTTCGGGGTTGTGAAGCGGCTTGTGAGTGCCTGCCGTCGACTTGACATCATCAAGCGGTCGGTCTGTATAGAGGGTGCGTGAATGGCCTTCGCCCGCGCAAAGGTGCACTGGGGGAAGATGGATGCTGAAAAGCTGATGATCGAGGGACCGCCGGAGGGAAAGGAGCACCGCAAGCCTGAGTTATATTATGATAGTGTTCTGAAAGGATCCCGCCTTGCAGCGGAGCAATGCACCAAGGACATTATATTTCTACGAATACAGTCATGTTGTCCTTTGTGATGTTGAACAAGGTCATTTCTATTATTTATTGCATGTTATATGAAAGTTTATCCTCCTGCGCGGCCGTTTTATATATTAATCCTGAGAGTTGGCTAGTCATCGGCTTCTGCCCCCACGTAGGAAGTATGGGGGTGTTCGGGATAAACCTGAGCACACTTTATCCCAGTTTTGGGTCCTTTGAAGGAGGTGTTCAACACAACGAACCAGGCAATCGGACTATAGGGCTTTATCACTCTCACTTAGCCATAGGAGCTTTAAAAAAGGAAGGTAGGCGCAACCCCTGGTGTTCGGAAGACCGCACGAGGGGCTCTATAAGCACCTGATCGTAAGAAAGGCCGACCCATAGCACGCTGCATTAGTTATGGCATTATGCGGGAGAAATCCTTTAAGATTTTACAACCTCTCGAACAGCTGACCAGCTCTCGCTGTATCATGACGATCGGTTTTCTGCTTTCTCTCTTGAGGTGCTCGTCCAGGAAGAACCGGGACACAATCGCAGTAGTTCTCCCTGTGCTGCCTTAGCCGATATAGCGGAACGTAAGGCAGCAAAACATGGGAGCCGGGCAAACCCAACATTTGACCCAAGACATGATTCGGAGCTGATGCATATAATGCTATAAGTTCGGGGTGCCGAACTACCGTTAAGGTGTTCGGACTTTATTGCCATATTATGGGTACAATGAAGCCCCTGGCATATTAAGGCATATCACGGTGTACGGATGCCATTTGACAATAGAGTTTCGATAAGAAATAATAGTAGATAAGCGTCATATAAATCCACATGTTGTATTTGAATAGTACGTCGATGCGTATGAGTACATGTAATGTGATAAAAAGAAAAAATGACTGCGGAACCTGCTGAGACCAGGCGGGAAGAAGCTGTGTGCGGATCCGGTGTGTAGTCGGATGGTCATCGAGGGGAATATCTAAGGATTCCCTTGTGCATTCAAGCTGTTTCCATGTCGCCGGTCCTGGCCTGCGCAAAGGTGAACCTATAAAGAAACTGCAAGAAATGTTTGTGTGCCACAGAGCGGTTGAGCCGCAGTATGTGGCCTGTCCTAGCTTTTGCCGGAGTGTTTATTTGAGCTCCGGACGAGCCGGGCTATCCTGCCGCGAAGTAGTTAGGACTCCTTTGACGGTGTTCGGGAGCTTGGCCGTTGACTCGAGGTTCGATTGAAAGGTGCCACTCGTTGCTTCTGCTGTTAAAGCGGCGGTATACTCTTCGGCACCGAGGGGGAGTTCGGCCCTGCCATTAACCGTGATGACGCCGCGCGGACTGGGCATCTTGAGCTTACGGTAGGCATAATGTGGCACCACGTTGAATCGAGCGAACGCGGTTTGTCCGAGCAGTGCCTGATAATCACTACGAAAGTGGACGATGTCGAAGATTAACTCTTCGGTACGGTAATTGTCCGGTGATCCGAAGACTACCTCAAGAGCGATGGAGCCTGTACAGCTAGCCTCCACACCTGGTATAATACATTTAAAGGTGGTTTTAGTGGGCTTGATCATCAAATGATCGATACCCATCTTGCGCACTGTGTCCTGATAAAGCAGGTTTAGACTACCGCCTCCGTCCATAAGGACTCGTGTGAGGTGGAACCCGTCAATTATTGGGTCGAGGACTAGTGCGGCTGAATTGCCCTGATTGGTATTAACCGGAGATCCGTGCGGTTTAAGATGATCGACCATAGTTTATATTGTGGGGCGACTAGTTCCGTTAAGTCGACATCCCTAAGGGTGCACATCCGTTCCAGGTTGGGAATGTGGGTGGTGTTTATCACGTTCAGCGTTTTGATTTGTGGGGGAAATTTCTTTGGCCCTCCTGTATTCGGTGATTGGTGCTCCTCGTCGTCATCGTCTCTTTGAGACCCCTTCTCCTTGTTTTCGGTACCTGACCTGTCGGCTTGTTTGAAGACCCAGCATTCTCTGTTGGTATGATTCGCTGGTGTTCCTGGGGTGCCATGAATTTGGCATGGATGGTCGAGTATGCGGTCCAGACTGGACGGGCCCGAATTGTTATTTTTGAACGCCTTTTTCCGCTAACCAGACTTAAAGCCACTGAATCCGGCATTGATTGCCGTGTCTTCGGCGTTATCACCATTTTTGCGACGCTTGTGTTTGTTGCGTCGGGGTTTGTGGTTGCTATCTCTGGCCTCTGATGTGCCAGGATTGCTTGTTGTGTTGTTGCTACGGGCCAACCAGCTATCCTCGTGTAGCGACCCGACCTCAGACAGTCAAGTCTCTGTGTTTCCGTGTCATCCTCGGATCAAGAATGTCTTGACACACACAAGACTGAAGGATTTATAACAGAGTAGCAATCACACACTTATTACATCGAATGTCTCAAAAGAGAAATTAATACAATAATATGGCTTAAGCCCACCTAATACGATAACAGCGGAAGGCTTGGAAGATAAAGTGAGTCCATCAACTCCAACGGCATAGCTGAGCTGCACGGCAACGACCTATCGAACCTTACTCCTCGTCTGAAAAGTCTGCAACATAATACGTTGCAGCCCGAGAACGGGTCAGCACATGGAATATGCTGGCAATGTAACACAATACAGCAATAACAGGATAATGCTATTACTACATGCATATTTGGCTGGTGGAAAGCTCTATGGTTACAGTTTTGCGGAAAGCCAATTTTTCCCTATAACAAAGGAATGCATTTTAATTTAACTATCATGGTGGTTGAAACATCATTGAGAAGGTATAACCCCAACTCAATCCCAATTAAAGTAGTTTACAACCCAGCAATATTAATTTAGAGTGATGAGATACATGTGAATACTCAGGTACTAGATACTCAGAATCGTCCATAACCGGGGACACGGCTAACCATGATTAGATTGTACACTCTGCAGAGGTTTGCGCACTTTTCCCCACAAGACTCGATCGCCTCCGCTGATTTCTCGCACTACATAGTGTTTGAGAAACGGATGACCGAGACACGATCTTTCGAAACATTAACTCTTTACTCGGGTAGACCATACCAAACCTACAAACCCACTACTGCTGATCTACCTCTTCAAGAGCTTCACGTAACTTACTCAACTATGCTAGAGCCCATAATAGCTTGTGGCTGCACACGGAAGTTTCTAGCATGAATAATCTCAGTTCCTTTGAGCACTGGTGGCGGTCCATAGGAAGATCACACGGGTACCCCGGGATTTCCAAACAGACAACACTGGATTCCCCAGGTGCCTCAATCCACCCAGATCTGTATTAAAGTTGCCACCTTAAGTTAACCATTAATTAGCAATCTCACACCTGTCATGGATAACTCTCAAACCCAATCCACGTCTACGAGCATAGCATAGCAATATAAGCAACACGTAGAAGTAACTCCCAAGGTTTGAATGCAGGGCAATAGGTTCTACCTCATCAACTACTTCCCAACCCACAAATTAATGATATCCTAATCATGCAATGTGTGAGGGTTGAAACTAATGCATAAAACTGGGTATGAAAAGGTATGATCAAAGTGTTACTTGCCTTGCTGACGATCCGGGAATCCTAGAGACTCGTAGTAACACGCTTCACACTCCGGGAATTCTATCGCAAGCAAACAATACATACATAAGAAAACAAGCAAAGATGCACAAACTAAACTTCAACTGAAAGAGGTTGACCGGAGAGTTCAACTTAAGAACTCCAGTTCACAAAAACAATCAAACCAAACGGAACAACGAAACTCGAACGGCGAAAGAAACGAGATCCGTTTACTAATCTGAACTAGGGTCAAATTATACAGAGTCAAAAACTTGTTTGAGTTGGCTATTCGGAAAGAGGGTTTCGAGATGAAACTCCAGGCGCTTGAATCGCCTGATTCCGATAAACGAGCGAAAAGTTAAACTAGAACGAAAATCGGATCAGAAATCGCGATCAGAAATAATCGCGGAATAAATCCGATAAAAGAAAACGACGAACGGTTAAACGAACGAACGTTCGTTAGCAGAAACTAAACGAAGAACACGTTCGTTAGAACGAACGAACGAGCGAACGCTCGCTGAGTAAATAAACCGGAAAAAAATAAAACCGATCTATAAAAAAAATGAACTAGGGTTTTTTTTCTAAAAAAAACCGAAGGGGTTTTCTTTTTAAAAAAAACCGGGCGGCGGGGCGGCGACCTCCGGCGAGGTCGTCCGACGAGGGCGGCGGCTCCGGCGGGGTGGGCGAGGGCGGCGGGGTCGGTAAGAGGCGGCGGGCGGCTCGGCGACTCGGGCGAGGGCGGGCGGCGGCCAAGGCGGCGGCGACGCGGCTCGGGCTCGGGCTCGGCTCGGGTCCGAGGTGGGCGGCGGCGGTGGTTGGTAAGGAGGGGGAGGGGGGGCGGCGCTAGTTAAAGAGGGGGGGTGGGCGGTGGCTTGGAGGAGGGGGCAAGGCGGCGGGGAGGGGAGTCCGGCTCGGACTCTGTCTGCTGGGCGGGCGGCGGCGCTACAGTGAGGCGGCGGCTGGTTGGCTGGCTCGCTGGCCGGGCCTTTGGCCCAGTCGGGCGCGGTACTTTTTTTTAAAACGTTCCACTGACTTATAAAAATCCTAGAAAAATAAATAAAAATCTAAAATTGCCAAAACAAGTTTTCTTTGTGTAAATAAAATATTTAGAACAAGATGAACTTTTCTTGGCCCCTAAAAATGCAATTTTTAAAACATGCAAATTTTTCTAGGGCGAATAAAATTCCAAATAAAATCAAATAAAAACCAAATAATGATTTTAACACTTTTCCTCTGATATTTCAATTATTTTGGAGAAGTCATATTATCTCCCCTCATTTATTTATTTTAAATGAAATATTTTCCGGAGAGAAAAATAATTAAAACCAAAATCCTCGTCTTCACTACTTGATAAAAATCAAATATGAAAATCGAAAAATCCCCAACTCTCTCCGAGGGTCCTTGAGTTGCTTAGGATTTCGAGGATTTGAAAACGGAATGCAATAAAATATGGTATGCATGGATGACCTATGTATAACATGCCAAATTGAAAATTTGGGATGTTACAAACCTACCCCTTAAGATGAATCTAAGCCCTCGAGATTCGGGTTAACTAGAAAATAGGTGCGGATGGTCCTTGCGGATATCCTCTTCTCGCTCGGTGGCTTCCTCCTCGGTATGGTGGCTCCAATTGAACTTTGCAAAACTTGATAACCTTCTTTGCGAGTGACTCGACTGTCGAAATCAAGAATCTTTATTGGCTTCTCCTCATAAGTCAGATTACTATCCAGCTGTATCGTCTCCAAGGGCACTGTATCATTTAACGGTATATCAGCCATTTCAGCATGGCACTTCTTCAACTGTGATACGTGAAACACATCGTGAACTCCTGACAATCCTTCAGGTAACTCCAGCTTGTAGGCAACTTCTCCATCCGTTCCAAAACACGATATGGTCCTACAAATCTTGGGGCTAACTTTCCCTTTAGTCCAAAACGTTTCACTCCCCTCAAGGGTGATACTCTCAGATAGGCTTTGTCTCCAACTTCATAGGTTACTTCCTTGCGTTTTGAATCCGCGTAACTCTTCTGTCTAGACTGAGCAATCTTTAGTACATCTCGATCGGTTTAACCTTCTCTCGATTCCTTGATCAAATCTGGTCCAAACAACCGACGGTCTCCAACCTCATCCCACATCAAGGGTGTTCTACATCTGCGTCCATCTGAGCTTGAGCGGTGCCATCTTCAAAGCGGCACGGTAGCTGTTGTTGTATGATAACTCTGCGTACGGCAAATTATCATCCCAACTAGATCCATAATCTAGCGCACAGGCTCTCAACATGTCCTCCAGAATCTGATTGACTCTCTCTGTCTATCCATCCGTCTACGGGTGAAATGCGGTACTGAACTCCAATCTGGTACCCAAGGTCTGGTGTAGCTGATGCCAAAATTTTGAAGTAAACTACGTTCCTCTATCTGATATGATGCTCCTAGGAACTCCATGCAAACATACGATCCTGGTCATATATATCTTGGCCAACTTTGCACTTGTATAAGTTGTTTTCCTTTGGGATAAAATGGCGACTTTGGTCAAACGATCCACAACTACCCATATTGAATCATATCCTACCTTGGTTACAGGTAATCCGGTAATAAAGTCCATGCCAAGTTTGTCCCACTTCCATTCGGGTATTGGCATAGGCTGTAACAATCATGCTGGCTTCTGATGCTCTGCTTTCACTCTCTGACATACATCACATACGGCTACATACTCGGCAATATCCTTCTTCATACCAGTCCACGAAGCGTTCCTTCAAGTCCAAATACATCTTGGTGTTTCGGGGTGAATCGGGTATGGTGAGTCATGGGCCTCTGAAGTATTAACTTCACGATCTCCGAATCGTTGGGCACATAAATCCGGTCCTCAAACCACAAGGTATCGTGCTCATCCTCGCGAAAACCTTTGGCTTTTCCTTCGCCCATCTTCTCTCTTATCTCAGCAATCTCTTTGTCCTCCTTACGAGCTTCTCGAATCTTGTTCAACAACGTCGACTGAACCTCCATTGTTGTAAGGAATCCTCTTGGAACAATCTCCAATCGAAGTTCCATGATCTCCGTAGCTAACTCCTTTGGCAATCCTTTGCTTTCAAGGATATTAGCATAACTCTTCGGCTCAAAGCGTGCCTTTCTGACGTTGGCCTTTCTGGATGATAATGTAGCTTCATGTCATAATCCTTTATAAGTTCCAGCCATCTCCTCTGTCTCGAGGTTTAACTCATACGTGTGAAAATGTACTTCAAACTTTTATGATCCGTGTACACATCTAGCGGTTTCCAATAAGGTAATGTCTCAGGTCTTCAGCGCATGTACTACGGCTGCTAACTCCAAATCATGCGTGGCATAGTTCAACTCATGTGGCTTCAGTTGTCGTGAGGCATACAAAACCACTTTTCCGTCCTGCATAAGAACACATCCGAGTCCCAAGCGAGAGGCGTCACAATACACTTGAAACTCCTTATGTATGTCTGGCAAGGTCCGCACTGGGGCTGTAGTCAACCGTTTCTTCAACTCCTGAAAACTTGCCTCGCAATCCTCTGTCCATTTGAACTTAGTTTCCTTCTTTAGCAATTCAGTCATTGGCTTAGCAATCTTGGAGAAATTCTCAATGAACCTCCGATAATATCCTGCCAGTCCAAGGAAACTGCGGATCTCGCCAACTGAAGTGGGTGCCAACCATTCAGTGACTGACTGAACCTTACTGGGATCTACTGCTATACCCTCTCCTGATATAACATGCCCAAGAAATCTAACTTCCTTCAACCAAAACTCACACTTACTGAATTTGGCGTATAAGCTTTGGTGTTCCACGAGTTTCTCGAGAACCAAATGCAAGTGTTCCGCGTGCTCCTCTTCGTCCTTGGTATACCATAATATCATCAATAAACACCACAACAAACTTGTCCAGATACTCCATGAACACCTTGTTCATCATACTCATGAAATAGGCAGGGGCGTTAGTCAGTCCAAACGACATGACCGTATACTCATACAATCCATATCGTGTGGTAAATGTTGTCTTCGGTATATCCTTCTCTCGGATCTTCAACTGATGGTATCCTGATCGTAGATCAATCTTCGAAAACACCTTAGCTCCTTGCAACTGATCGAACAGATCATTAATCATCGGTAAGGGATACTTGTTCTTTACCGTTACTTCATTCGAGCTTCGATAATCAACAACCATCCTCGAGGATTTATCCTTTTCTCCACTAAAAAATCTTTGGGGCTCCCCAAGGTGATGAACTTCTACGGGATGTAACCTTTCTCCAATAGCTCCTTAATATGCTTCTTAATTTCCTCCGGATCATTTGCGGGCATCCGATAGGGTCTCTTGGATATTGGTCCTGCACAGCAATAGCTCTATCGAAACTTCGATGTCTCGATCCGGGGGCATGCCTGGTAACTCCTTGGGAAAACATCCGGGTAATCCTTTACTACAGGTACTTCCTCCTGTACAACTCCCGTGAGGGCATTCACTTGGCTCCTCCTAGGCACATGCCTAGATACATACTTAATCCTTTTTCCCTCCAGGGTGGTAAGGTAAGTTGATTTACTTGCACAGTCAATACTTCCTCCATACTTTGACATCCAGTCCATACCTAATATCACATCCAATCCTTGCGACTCCAAGATAACTAGGTCGGATGGAAAAACATGCGTGCCAATGGTTAGGGGTATCTGGGTGCACCATCTGCTAGCCATGTACTCTGCTCCAGGCGAGCTCACTAAAAGAGGGGTCCTAAGGGTTTGGGTTGGTAACTTGAACTTATCCACAAATCCTTGATATGTATGAATGCGATGCACGATGTCGAAAAGAACAATAGCGGTAAATGACTGAACCAAAAACTTACCTATTCTTTGCGTCCGTGCTCTACAAATTCCTCCACGTTAACGTGGTTCACTTATCCTTTGTTGAATGGATTGGGCTTCTTCCAGCGCTCCCATTTCCGTTTCCATTCCTTCCTTCAGGGCAGTCATTGGCATAATGCCCTGTTTTACCGCACTTAAAGCAAATAACTTGGCTTAAGTCCCTCTTGGCGGGTGTAGCTGGGTTAGAGCGATTCTGATTATTGTTGACTCAATTCCCATTCCCGTTCTTCGTACCATTTTGATGATGCGACCTTCCTCCAGTATGGTTATGGCCTCCATGGTTATGAACAAGTCCTCCCGAGTTCGGGGTTAAACGAGGCTTCTGATGAGCTCCCGAGTTATACTTCCCTTGTCCATACTTCCTCTTACGGTTCTCGATTTGCTGTTGCTTACTTTCAATCATTAGGGCCTTATCCACCAACTCCTGGTAGTTGTTGAAAGTTGCCACCATCAACTGCATACTCATCTCATCATTCAGCCCTTCCGTAAACTTCTCCCCGCCGTGGCATCTGTGGCCACATCATCGAGCATAAGCGTGATAACTTGCTAAACTCATCCACGTCTTTGGGCCTGATCACGGTTCCCTAACATAGGTTGCGAAACTCACGCTTCTTCATCTGCATGGCTCGGTTGAGACATGGGCCGTCTTAAAAGCTTGTTGGAATTGGTCCCAAGTGACATTGGCTATAGGAAAAGTAGCCGTGTAATTCTCCCCACCATGCGGCTCTTTGGTCCATCCAATTGATATCTGACAGCGCACCCTTCGACATCCGTGCATCCTGCGGTGGTTAACTCCTTCCAATCTGACGTAGCCAATCATCGGCAACTATTGGCTCGGTGCTCTTTGGAAAACACCGGCGGTTGTAACCTTAGGAAGCAGGCTAAGTTGTCCTTTGGCGGTGGGTTATTGTTGTTGTTGTTGTTGCCACAGTTACGAACTAGCAATTGCATCAAGGTATTTTGCTGCTGGATCAACTGGGTGAGCTCCGGTGGGAAACCGAAACCGGTGTCACGTCTCGGAGGCATCTGAGGGTTTAGATGGAAGAGATTAGAATAGAAAAAGTTCTAATGAGGAAAACACTACCCATATGCCTATGAGGCAAACACAATCATTTCACTCAATCAAGCAAGGGCATACAAAACGGTCTAGGACTATCGTAAAAGTGCTCATCTACTACTAGTTACATGGGGGGAAAATACTACTAATATTTGGTGGTCATCTAGAAATTTTGATCAGTGGAAGACTCCATGATGTCTGCTCCAGCTTCGTCTTCGTAGTCACCATCACTTGGATCAGAATCAGTGTCGTCGATGATGATGTTGTTGTCCGGACAAGCGGGATCTTCTTCCTCGTCTTGCTCCTCTTCTTTGGGTGCTGGTCCTCCCATGAATACTCCGATCTTCTTAACTAGGTCGTCATTCTTCTCCAGTAGTGTCTTGATTTCTTCCTCATATCCGTCGCGTGTAAACTTGAGTTCTTCCTCCAGCTCGATGATCCTAGTTTTCGCCTTCTTCAACTCCATCATGTCTGCGCACATCTGGTTCTCCTGACGTCGAATGTGCTGGTTTAGCTCCTGGATGTAAGCTGCAATGGATCTATCCTTCTTGGTGCTGATCACTTCCCATTGCTCGTCTCGGCGCCCACATATTTGATATATGGTGTCTTTAAGCTCTCTGTTGTAGACTTCTCCAATGCGTCCTATGGTAATGTGAGCTGCCATACTCTTGCCAAGGCTCCAGGTGGGTGCTTCAAAAGAAAACTCTATGGGCTTGGAAATTGGCGAGAATGTCCTCCCTGGAACTTGTACTTGAATCATCCAGCGCTCTTCTTCTGGTAGAGTAGCGTTGTACGTCCCGGTGAAGCTCGGTATTCCAATATTCAGGTACCCAGTGACTTCCTTCAAGTGGCGTCCAAAAGGTGTGTCCTCATCCGGTTGTGCAAACTTGTTCTTCATCTCTGTCATCCTAAAGAGTGGAAAAATGGAGAGGAGTCAGAAATGAGTAGAGAAGAGTGACCTATGGTTTATCTTAGTGGTCGTGTCCTACACTCAGCATGTGCTCTGATACCATCTTGTAGCGACCCGACCTCAGACGGTCAAGTCTCTGTGTTTCCGTGTCATCCCTGGATCAGTAATGCTGACACACACAGTACTCGAAGGATTTATAACAGAGTAGCAATCACACACTTATTACATCGAATGTCTCAAAAGAGAACTATTACAATAATATGGCTTAAGGCCATCTAATACGATAACAGCGGAAGGCTTGGAAGATAAAGTGAGTCCATCAACTCCAACGGCATAGCTGAGCTGCACGGCAACGACCTATCGAACCTTACTCCTCGTCTGAAAAGTCTGCGACATAATACGTTGCAGCCCGAGAATGGGTGAGCACATGGAATATGCTGGCAATGTAACACAATAGAGCAATAACAGGATAATGCTATTACTACATGCTTATTTGGCTGGTGGAAAGCTCTCTGATTCTGATTTTTGCGGAAAGCCAATTTTTCCTATAACAAAGGAATGCATTTTAATTTAACTATCATGGTGGTTGAAACATCATTGAGAAGGTATAACCCCAACTCAATCCCAATTAAAGTAGTTAACAACCCAGCAATATTAATTTAGAGTGATGAGATACATGCGAATACTCAGGTACTAGATACTCAGAATTGTCCATAACCGGGGACACGGCTAACCATGATTAGATTGTACACTCTGCAGAGGTTTGCGCACTTTTCCCCACAAGACTCGATCGCCTCCGCTGATTTCTCACACTGCATAGTGTTTGAGAAACGGATGACCGAGACACAGTCTTTCAGAAACATTAACTCTTTACTCCGGGTAGACCATACCAAATCTACAAACCCACTACCTGCTGATCTACCTCTTCAAGAGCTTCACGTAACTTACTCAACTATGCTAGAGCCCATAATAGCTTGTGGCTGCACACGGAAGTTTCTAGCATGAATAATCTCGATTCCTTTGAGCCTAGAGTAGCGGTCCATGGGAAGATCACACGGGTACCCAGGATTTCCAAAACAAAGCAGACAACACCTTTGGATTCCCAGGTGCCTCAATCCACCCACATGTGTATTAAAGTTGCCACCTTAAGTTAACCATTAATTAGCAATCTCACACTGTCATGGATAACTCTCAAACCCAATCCACGTCTCTGAGCATAGCATAGCAATATAAGCAACACGTAGAAGTAACTCCCAAGGTTTGAATGCAGGGCAATAGGTTCTACCTCATCAACTACTTCCCAACCCACAAATTAATGATATCCTAATCATGCAATGTGTGAGGTTGAAACTAATGCATAAAACTGGGTATGAAAAGGTATGATCAAAGTGTTACTTGCCTTTCGACGATCCGGGAATCCTAGAGACTCGTAGTAACACGCCGCACTCCGGGAATTCTATCGCAAGCAAACAATACATACATAAGTAAACAAGCAAAGATGCACAAAGCGAAACTTCAATCGAAGAGGTTGACGGAGAGTTCAACTTAAGAACTCGGTTCACAAAAACAATCAAACCAAAGCGGAACAACGAAACTCGAGCGGCGAAAGAAAGCGAGATCCGTTTACTAATCTGAACTAGGGTCAAATTTTACAGAGTCAAAAACTTGTTTGAGTTGGCTATTCGGAAAGAGGGTTTGAGATGAAACTCCGAGCGCTTGAATCGCCTGATTCCGATAAACGAGCGAAAAGTTAAACTAGAACGAAAATCGGATCGAAATCGCGATCGAAATAATCGCGGAATAAATCCGATAAAAGAAAACGACGAGCGGTTAAGCGAGCGAGCGTTCGTTAGCGAAAACTAAACGAAGAACACGTTCGTTAGAGCGAGCGAGCAATGAACGCTTCGCTGAGTAAATAAACCGAAAAAAATAAAACCGATCTATATAAAAAGCGAACTAGGGTTTTTTCTAAAAAACCAAGGAGTTTTCTTTTTTAAAAACCGGTGGCGGGGGCTAACTCCGCGAGGTCGTCCCGGCGGCTCGGCGGAGGTGGGCGGCGAGGTCGGTGAGAGGAGGCTCGGCGACTCGGCGAGGGCGGGCGGGCGACGGCCAAGGCGTGGCGCTGCTCGGGTCGGCTCGGCTCGGGTCCGAGGTGGGCTGACAGTGGTGGCTAAGGAGGGGGCGGCGCTATTTAAAGAGGGGGAGGCGGTGGCTTAGGGGAGGGCAAGGCGGGAGGAGAGTTCGGCTCGGACTCTGTCCGTGTGTGTGTGTGCGGCCAATGAGGCGGAGGCAACTTTGGCTGAGCCTTTAGCTGGCCAGGCGGTACTTTTTTTTAAAACGTTCCGCTGACTTATAAAAATCCTAGAAAAATAAATAAAAATCTAAAATTGCCAAAACAAGTTTTCTTTGTCTAAATAAAATATTTAGAACAAGATGAACTTTTCTTGGCCCCTAAAAATGCAATTTTTAAAACATGCAAATTTTTCTAGAAATGAATAAAATTCCAAATAAAATCAAATAAAAACCAAATAATGATTTTAACACTTTTCCTCCGATATTTCAATTATTTTGGAGAAGTCATATTATCTCCCCTCATTTATTTATTTAAAATGAAATATTTTCCGGAGAGAAAAATAATTAAAACCAAAAATCCTCGTCTTCACTACTTGATAAAAATCAAATATGAAAATCGAAAAATCCCCAACTCTCTCCGAGGGTCCTTGAGTTGCTTAGGATTTCGAGGATTTGAAAACGGAATGCAATAAAATATGGTATGCATGGATGACCTATGTATAACATGCCAAATTGAAAATTTGGGATGTTACACCTCGCCCACACAAAAGCAGGTCATGAGTGTCGTGAGGGCTGCCATGGACTTCGGGTTCTCTTGGCCGAGGTGTCGGGCGAGCCACTTGTCGCGGATGTTATGCTTAAATGCCGCTAAGGCTTCGGCATCCGGACAGTCGACAACTTGGTTCTTTTTAGTTAGGAACCGAGTCCAGAATTTCATGGCTGACTCTCCCGGCTGTTGGGTTATGTGTCTCAAGTCATCAGCATCCGGTGGTCGCACATAAGTGCCCTGGAAGTTGTCAAGGAATGCGTCTTCCAAGTTCTCCCAACTGCCAATGGAGTTTGCGGCGAGGCTATTCAGCCAATGCCGAGCCGGCCCTTTGAGTTTTAGTGGGAGGTACTTGATGGCATGTAGATCATCACCGCGGGCCATGTGAATGTGGAGGAGGAAATCTTCAATTCATACCGTGGGGTCTGTTGTACCATCATATGATTCAATGTTCACGGGTTTAAACCCTTCTGGGAATTCATGATCCATTACTTTGTCGGTGAAGCATAGGGGGTGTGCGGCGCCTCTATGCCGGGCTACATCAAGACGCAGTTCATACGAGTCTGGTCTGTTGTATTCGGCCCGGCCCGATTTGCTTTTAGTACATCCGGCGTGACGGTCATCGTCACGTGTTGGGGCGCGCCCCCGTGATCCGTAGATCGATCTTGTATGTCCTGCTTTGTTTTCCAATACGTCTCGCAGGTCCTCCGTGTAGCCCCAGGCCTTGGTGTTTTTATTTGACTGGTGAGGGGGTGCGGGCTGGACTTCGGGATGATACACCACTTTGTCTCGGCCACGAGGTGGCCGGTCAGCCGCATCATCCGCTGGTAGTGTAGGCTTTCATGCTTCCTCCTCGCTTTGGGGTAGCAACCTGCGCTTTGGGTAACTTTTGGTTGGGCGCTCGAGTTCGTATTCCTCGGCCGCCAGGACCTCAGTCCATCTATCATTTAGAAGATCCCGATCAGCTTGAAGCTGCTGCTGCTTTTTCTTCAGGCTTTTTGCAGTGGCTATAAGCTGGCGCTTGAAGCGCTCCTGCTCGACGGGATCCTCGGGCACGATGAATTCTTCATCGCTGAGGCTCACCTCGTCTTCGAAGAGGGGCATGTAATTGTCATCCTCTGATTCTCCATCTATTGCCTGTTCCTTCGGGCTAGCTTGCCCATCCTCCCGCTCGAAGCCTAGCTGGTGAGGATTGTATTCGTCTTCGGCACCATCCGTCGGTATTGTCTCTTGTGCCGGTATCGCTGTTTTTGCTATGGCGGGGCTTAGAGCGGCGCCGATGACGTGCTTAGATTGCTTCTTGAGGGGATTTCCTCCGTTGCCTTATTGCCATCACATTCTTTGGGGGTGTCCACCATATATATATATATATATATATATATATATATATATATATATATATATATATATATATATATCTTATGATGAGGTGGCTGTCCAGCGCCCTGTGGGCGGTGGTTCCTGTTCTTCTCCTGCATCGTCGTCCATACCGTCGATGTCTTCGGAGTCGAAATCAAGCATGTCGGTTAAGTCGGCGACCGTGGCTATTAAGTGGGTGGTGGGTGGGGAATGAATTTCTTCGTCGTCTTCTTCCCACTCAAGCCAGAAATAGTTCGGCCCATGGTCTCCTGACAAGGAGAGAGACCTCAATGAATTTAGCACGTCGCCCAAGGGCGAGTGCTGAAAGATATCCGCGGAGGTAAAGTACATGGTAGGTGCCCAATTAGATTCGATAGGCGCGGACGCACGTGGTTCGGAGCCTGTGGCCGGAGACGAATCCGAGGGTCCAATGACACAGACCTCATAGGAGGTGAAGTCAGTATTCGACTCTATCGCCGCTGAGTGTGCGGCCTTCGTGGCGGGGTCCATCCACCCGTCCTCGGATGGCACGATCTGCTCCAGATTAAAGGCCGGGGCAGCCGCAGGTGTGATCTCCCGAACACCGTCCGATGGCCGATCTAAGTCATGCTCGTCGTGACTGTGCGGTGCACCTGACATGGGCTCGAATCCGTCGAAGATCAAGTCTCCGCGGATGTTGGTAGTATAGTTCAAGCTTCCAAACCTGACCTGATGGCCAGGGGCGTAGCTATCGATCTGCTCCAGATGGCCAAGCGAGTTGGCCCGTAGTACGAAGCCGCCGAATACGAAGATCTGTCCGGGGAGAAAAACCTCATCCTGGATCACATCATTGCCGATGATCGAAGGAGCCGTCAAGCCTTATCGTGATGGCACAGTGGAACACTCAATGAAAGCACCAATGTCGGTGTCAAAACCGGCGGATCTCGGGTAGGGGTCCCGAACTGTGCGTCTGAGGCTTATGGTAACAGGAGGCGGGGACACAATGTTTACCTAGGTTCGGGCCCTCTTGATGGAGGTAATACCCTACTTCCTGCTTGATTGATCTTCATGATATGAGTATTACAAGAGTTGATCTACCACGAGATCGTAGAGGCTAAACCCTAGAAGCTAGCCTATGATTATGATTGTTGTTGTCCTACGGACTAAACCCTCAGGTTTATATAGACACCGGAGGGGGCTAGGGTTACATAGAGTTGGTTACAGAGAAGGAGATCTACGTACACATCCAAATCGCCAAGCTTGCCTTCCACGCAAAGGAGAGTCCCACCCGGACACGGGACGAAATCTTCAATCCTGTATCTTCATAGTCCAACAGTCCGGCCAAAGTATATAGTCCTGCTGTCCGAGGACCCCCTAATCTAGGACTTCCTCACCCCCCCTTCAGAGATAAGGAAAGGGGGAGGCCGAATTGGAGGAGGCCCCCAAGTAGGATTCGTCCTACTTGGGGTGCCCCAAGGCTGCTCCCTTCCCCCTCCCACCTATATATACGTGGGGAGGGGGTGCCTAGAACACACACCAACAATTGTTAGCCATGTGCGGCGCCCCCCTCCACAGTTTACGCCTCCGGTCATATTCACGTAGTGCTTAGGCGAAGCCCTGCATGGATTACTTCATCATCACTGTCACCACGCCATCGTGCTGACGAAACTCTCCCTCGACACTTTGCTGGATCAAGAGTTCGAGGGAAGTCATCGAGCTGAATGTGTGCAGAACTCGGAGGTGCCGTACGTTCGGTGCTTGATCGGTCGAAACGATACGAAGTTCGACTACATCAACCACGTTACCAAACGCTTCCGCTTTCGGTCTACGAGGGTACGTGGAAACACTCTCCCCCTCTTGTTGCTATGCATCTCCTAGATAGATCTTGCGTGAGCGTAGGTTTTTTTTTTTAAATTGCATGCTACGTTCCCCAACACCTACAGCCCAGGATGACCTAGCTCACCTCCTAGGGATTGATCATATTTGTCGCTAATAGGTAGACAAGTGACCACTATCGACAATGATGACAAGGAGAAATAGCACCACATATGATTTTCTAGAGGTGCGCGAGAGTTTGTTTCTCACGTTGCAACTCACGGGCATATGTGTTATTTGTAAAAGGAATTTTCACCATATTTTATCCATTCAATGTTAAACAACAGCTGTTTCTAGAGTCTTCTACTATTATGATAAAAATGAACACAACAAGATTAAAGTACAATTTTAGAAAAATTATAAGGTTTTAAGTTATTTTAAAGTAGCATATGAGTATCTTAAGAATTACTAAATAATAATATCATATATAAGGTTTTAAAAGAAAATAAACATATTGCCTTCATCAAATGATAGAATTAATTAAAACATTCACAATAATTCATTCTCCATAGATCAGTTAAACTATTTCTTGAGTTCTCTCACCGATATATTGTCCACCGAAATCGTCCCTTAAAAGTTGCAAAATACCCATTTCCCATATAATATTTAAAAATATGAAATAATATGTTGTAAGCAGATGCACGGGAATGGGCTACTTTGCTAGTTATATTCAAAATAACCTTTGATAATTCTGAAATAGAAAACATTAACCATAGTAGCTAAGCTATATCTGGGATCGACAACATTTTGAGCACTACGTATATCTTGAATTTTGTTTCAGAATTTCGGTTATGTGAGCAATGGAAAATAGGGAAACCCAACTTGAAGGAAAATATGTGTATGTAGTGTATGGTGAGTGCCCACATTATGAAGGAATTTGTTCCAGATATTCAATGAAGAACAAGCAACTATGTATTAGCAGATTTTGCTTAAATTCATAACATTAAGGCAACAAAAAATTAAAGCACACGGTGCCAAAACATGCTCAACACACGTGCATGTTATACATAGCAGCTCTTTCACATGTAAAATGTAAGCAAGACTATCGAGGGTAGCTCGAGGACAAGACGAACTCTTCTTCTTGACTATATTGTCTGCTCGTTTCCTCTAAGCTTGTCCTTCTTCTTGGTCATCTTCACCTTGTTGCTGAATAACTCCCCTCATATGTTGCATCCTTAACCCAAAAATGTTCTTTGGGTCCTTGAAGTGCTTCTAGTGTCATCTCCACTGACCTCATGGTTGGTCGCTCCTCTGCCCTTAGCTTTGTGCACGACATAGCTAGAGAAGCTACCACTTCAGCTTGGCTACCTCCCTCCTCCATTACCTGTGGATCTAGTATGTCTGCCAATTTTCTTTTTGCAAGTAGTTCAACAAATTGTGCAACTAGCCCATCACCTGAGGAGGATCTATGTATAATTGGCATCTTTCTCGTAAGCAGCTCAATGAGAATAACTCCAAAGCTGTAAACATCACTTTTTTCTGTTAGCCTACCACAATAAAAGTACGTAGGATCTAAATATCCTAACGTTCCCTGCACCATTGTTGTAATTGTTGTTTTATCTCTAGGAATGTACCTTGAAGCTCCAAAGTCACACACCTTCGCTGTCAAAGCATCATCAAGAAGTATATTGGTGGACTTGATGTCTCTGTGTATTATGGGGATAGAAAGGCCCGAATGAAGGTAAGAAAGGGCTTTGCCAATTTCTGATGCAATCCTTAATATTTCTTGCCAAGGTAGTGATCTTAGTGGTTTCTTGTGAAGATAATCACATAGGGTTCCATTTGAAATGAACTCATAAGCCAACAAAGGGACTTCTGTCTCGAGACAACATCCAAAAAGCTTTACAATGTTCCTATGATTGATTTGTGAGAGTATGGAAACTTCATTTATAAACTCGTTAATCTCACTCTTGACCACAATATTTGACTTCTTGATTGCAACAACATGCAAGTCTGATAAAATTCCTTTATATACGGTACCATGCCCCCCACACCAAGCTTACGAGTTGGATGAAAATTGTTTGTGGCTTTTTCTAGCTCCCTTAAAGGGATGATCATCCGCGCTGCAATATCTGACCTATGAGATACCAATTTTTGCAACAATTGTCCACGATTTTGATTGAAGAACTTCTGTCTCAACTTTTGTTCCTTTTGATTCTTAAGCTTGCGGATTTTATCTTTGTAGTGAGAAGAAAAATTAGAATAGTTGGGCCAATAGAAACTGATAGGCCAATGATTAAACCTGCAAAAAATAGACCGATTGACACGTAATTAGGGTCTACGGTGACATAACTCAACAATAGTTAAATGAATAGATATGAGGTTGGACCCCGGGGTTGAAGTCTTGGTAAGGGGAGAGGTATCACCCAATTGAATGAAAAATCAACTAACAACACATGATTCAAATTTCAAAAAGATCAAAATCTAACACAAAAAATGTCTCAAATTTAAGTGAACCAACTAATAGGAGGGACAAATATTTAACCCATGTAAGTATGCTAACCAACCACTAACTAATATCCCATATGGGTCGCATGGGAAAGGATGCAGATAAGATTATGTGTAACCAGAGAGAGTGTTGGCTTCTATTTCAAACTTTTGGAATGTATTTATCTATTATTACTAATGTAAAAAACATATATTTTCATTTCATATTTAATCGTACATATATTCTAATAAGTTTATTTTTTCCTTCTATACAACCTAAAAAATTTCTTATTGATTGCGTCCTTTTATTCTCTATAAAATGGTGGCATTTCATGCTTATATAATTGTGGCTTGAAACTAATTTATATAGGGATTGTTTCCACTTGAAATATTATATTTTTTAATCTAGATTTCTTAGCAGAAATCTGAATTTTATCTGCACCGCATAAATGTTTATTTGCTTATGTTCATGCAACATACTCTGGTTTTATGGTTCATGAGCTAATACATAGAACTAACTATGAGAATATTGTTTGCATTGAAGACAACAAGAGGGTTTGTTAAATATGATTAAGAAGGAACAATGTCTTTTCACCTACTTCTTCCATTTCCAAAATGTTAGCATCTTTATGATTTCAAAGACATATATACTTCTCTATGTTTGACCACACCTGTAAAAATATAACAATGTCTATGACACCAAATACAGACATATTGACAACATATTTCGTAATTGGTCTAACGAATATAATTCGTTCTTGAAGATGTTGGTATATTATATATCGAATTGGTTAGGCTTAATGATGTTTTACTTAGAACAAACCTAAAAATTACATTTTGGAAAAGGAGGAATTACTTCTTTTTAAAATGGTGTATTTATATACATGTTGATCCTATTGAAAGTATGAAGCAATGGTGCCCACCTGTGTTTATAGACTTGACACAACCATGCTTTTTGCTAGCATTTCCTTCATGTCCTTTTGAGCACGTGCACTCGAAAGATCCATCCTTGTTAGTACACTTGCCGAAGCATGGATATAAATCAGGCCTCTTACACTCGTCGATATCTACATAAGACAGGAAATCATTAAGCCAAGTTGACCAATCTATATATTGGTTGACAGAAATCAACATGCATGGTCGAAAGCTTGTCATGATAAAAAAACTTCATCATGCTCCACCACAAAGTAGATTTATTAGTAGATGCACATGTAGACACATGGGTTCTGGTGGGAGTGTGATGTATGTGTTCGTGTGTAGGTTAAATATAAGAGAAGTGAGAGTCAATTCTGAATAGCACCTCGGGAAACTTGTCAACCTATCAGTGTCTATAATACGTGTTTAATATTTTTTGCAAGAGAGAGAGAGAGAGAGAGAGAGAGAATTTCTAGTACTTCAAAAAGAACTAAGGTCCTCTCGGTATTCCTTCTTCGTCTAACCTTATGTATGTTCCTACTCCCACTTTCTCTTTCGAAATTTGCCTTCCTTCTCTGATTTTTCCACACGTTTTACCTTAAAATGGCTCAACTGCCCCACCTCTTATCGACTTGCCATATAATTATGATTCTATGGTAAACCAATAAATGTTTGCCAAATTATATTATTTTGTTACACGGTCACATAAATATGGGTATGTAAATCATGAGCTAACGTACTAGAATATTAATACTCTCACTGCAACACACATACAATCATCTAGTTGAAACAAAAAGGCACAGTAAAGATTTAATTATAAAACTGGGGCGAGTGAGAAGTTCTTATTTCTTGTTAATGTGTTAGAGCATGTGATTTTGATCCGATGGGGAAAAGTAAAAATATTCAGAAATTGACACCCTTCAAAAAAGAAAAGGTAAATCCTAACGCGATCCAACGTCATTCGAGCATTAGCAAAGCAAACAAATAATTGATTTAGTCCTTAGAACATGAGGCAAATGTTGGTGCTAAGTAAACTTCTTAGTCTTGGAGTCTGGTCTAAACGTTGGATTGAGAGAGGCTAATGAAAATACACCTAGAGTTCTAGTTGAAGGGTCACTCTCAAACAATCAAAAAAATAGCAGGTCCATTCTGAAGCCATGTAGAGCTGCTCCACAACTTATGTTTCCGAATCTATGTCAGATATTTAACCCCATGTACCATGTGGTCACAACTTATGCTGATTTAACGCTGGAAGATGAGAAAATTTGAGAGTTGAGTTGAGTTGCATCATATTTAGGTTTCTTAGCACCGCCTTGGTTGGGACCTTACAACAATCTAACCAATTCCCAATAAATATGGCCTCCAAAATTTCTAACGGCGCTCTCCAAATATTTTGGAGGTTGAAAGGCAATGATCAAAGTCAAATTCCCCAAACTTGAGACCTCAAATAAATTACCCATATTTCTTATATTTGTGTGCATATAAAATCTATCCTAACTCAATCACATCAAAGAAATCCAAAATTTTCATGTTTTGATATCAAACAATTCAGTAAAATTTCAAATCAATAGGTTCATGAAAACTAAATTCAAATTTAAACAAAATAGGAAGGTATGAATGCAAAAATAACCCAATAAAACAAATAATCTGAAGACAACAGATAATCCAATGAAGCGAATACTCCAAGTTAACTAATAATTAGGATTGAACGAATGTAAACACACTATCTCCCATGTAGTTTCCAATGATGTTAATTGGGATCTTCATGAAGCTCATCATGAGATCTCGGGTCTTCAGTTATCCTGTACAGCTCAAGGAAAACCTAAATGTGGTATGGGTTCCTACGAGGTTTGACACTTTGGCCAACATAGCTTTAGTCCTAGTCCACTGTTGATACGTCTCAGATGTACCTATAACTTTTTATTGTTAAATACTATTATTTTATCATTTTTATATACTTTTTATAGCATTTTATATTATTTTTATGGACTAACTTATTAATTAAGTACCCAGTGTTAGTTCCTGTGTTCTATTTATTTTTAGTTTTGCAGGAAATCAATATCTACGAAGGTCAAAATACATTGCCGATTTAACATTACTTTTTTGGGCCCACAAGAAACATTGGAAGCTTCGGGAGATGTCGAGATGAGACAAGAAGTAGCCACATGGACACGTGGTGCGGCCAGGGGTGGCCATGCCACCTGTGCACGTCGGGCCCATGGGAACCTCCTTGACCTGATTCCACCTCCATAAATTCCTATAAATACCAAAATCATCATTAATTCCTCTAGAAGAATTTTCTCGCCGTGCAAGCCTTTGTTCCAAAGAGATCCCATCTGAAGCCCTGTTTCGGAGTTCTGCCGGAGGGGGAAGCCATTGTACGAGGCCTCC
The DNA here is from genome assembly GCA_021605145.1 of Aegilops bicornis. Classification (NCBI taxonomy): domain Eukaryota; kingdom Viridiplantae; phylum Streptophyta; class Magnoliopsida; order Poales; family Poaceae; genus Aegilops; species Aegilops bicornis. The sequence continues at coordinate 110,800,690 of CM038673.1, read as the reverse complement.
TCATCAACCTTGCTTCCCCCGTAACCATGTGTGAGTAGTTCCTTTAGGACATATGGGTCCATAGTAGCAGCTAGATCATTATCTCTCTCCTTTTGGATCTTCAATACCATGTTTTGCTTCTTCCATGTGCGATTGCGATCAATCTGATGTAATCCCGCAGTGTGTTTGTTGGGACATGATGAATTATGAGTTTGTGATCAGATTATTCTTTGAATCCGATTGAATCTTTTGAAGTTTCTTTTCTTTATAATTAAGTAGCTATGTATGCTTTCCGATCTATTTGTCTTCTCTAGCCAAGAGTGATGAGTAGTTCTTCAGAAGGAGTGGTGCATAGTAGCGGGTTCAATCTTGCGATGTACTATATACCAGTGATAGAATGGGGACAAGACACATATTGTATTGTTGCTACTAAGGATAAAATGACAGGGTATAATCCTATTTCTAGATTCCTTTCTGTCTACATTATGTCTTGCTTATTGCGATACTTTGTTTCTTATAAACTTATTGCTTTTAGATGCATGCTGGATAGCGGGCTTGGGGTGTAGTATTAATAGTAGACGCTAGTAAGTTTAATGGTCTACTTATCACAGATGTCTTGTCTATACGAGATTATGCGATGAATGATCATAGTCATAAATTGCTTTTCTTGTCAATTTCCCAACTGTAATTTATTACCATGCCATTTTCCTGCTTTTGAGAGAGATTCTGTGACAGCCTGATTTTTGGCCCTTTCTTTTTCTTTTGTTTTTCCGCGTTTATTGCGTGAGTTTTCTTTTTCCGTGGCTTTGTGGTCTAGAAACTGAAGAAGATGACCTCTTCTTTGCTTCCAGAGTGGCTTGTCATTCCCAAATCCTTCCCTAGACCCTGTCATTCCCATCCTAGCCCAAATCCCAATATTCTTTTTATTGGGAATATTCCTTTTCTATTAAAGGAATAACTCCAATTGCCTTAGGTTGTGAAGCAACCTATATTTCCTTCACTCCTAAAATTCCCAAATAATTCTCATAAATTGTTTGGGTCATATCTTGATAAAATATGGCAAAACTTTTCATTGCCATGTTCAAAAATAATCCTCCAATAATTCATTTCCTATTCTGCCCTGCATGGCACTTTCTGAAGGAAGTGTCATTTATATTTCTCCTATTGACTCCCAAAATTTTTGGGCATGTTTATATGTCCAAATAATTGCCTCATGCACAAGTTCAAATTTATTTGCCTAGCCAATCTTCCTCAGTGATTTTTCAAAGTTTTTGTCGAACAAAAAGCTTTGTGAAGGAAGTACTAACTAGGAGTACCCAAATGAGTTGAACTTTTGCACACTCCTTAATGTGCTCATATTAAGGCCCTTCACCCATTTGCAGCCCCATCCAATCATCTATGTGATCATAGGAGCAAATCTTTGTTTCTGGCAATGTTTTCAGGTTGTGAAGCAAGTGTATTTTATATTGCTTCAAAAATCCTGATAAATAACCAGATCATTCTTATACCCATGAAACATCTCTCCACCCATTTTGGCATCATTTCATTGATCCATTTGACCACCCATATTATTTCAAGTTTCGGGACAGAAATGGTGTTTGTGAAGCAAGTGCTATTTTGGCTTGTCCATTTAGCATGGGCTTTTTACAACATCTTTATATGTCCATATCATGAGGATTTGCCAAGTTTCATCCCATTCCATAACTCCATGTGAGTGCATCTTGCTGATCTTCATTTCTGGACCAAGTATGCAGTTGTGAAGCAAATGCAGTAAAACTTGATCCTTTTACCCTCCCAACCTTGCTACGTCTCGAGCTTGCGTTGGATTTCCCCGAAGAGGAGAGGATGATGCAACACAGTAGCATAAGTATTTACCTCAGTTTTTGAGAACCAAGGTATCAATCCAAAGAGGAGACCACGCGCAAGTCCCTCGTACTGCACAAACGATAGCTACTCGCAACCAACGCTTAGGGGTTGTCAAACCCTTCACGGTCACTTACGAGGGTGAGATCTGATAGAGATAATATTTTTGGTATTTTTGGTATAAAGATGCAAAGTAAAAAGTAAAAGCAAAGCAAGTAAATAAAGTGATGGAAATTGATATGATGAGAATAGACACGGGGGCCATAGGTTTCACTAGTGGCTTATCTCAAGAGCATAAGTATTCTACGATTGGGTGAACAAATTCTTTGTTGAGCAATTGATGAATTGAGCATAGTTATGAGGTTATCCAGGCAATGATCATGTATATAGGCATCACGTCCGTGACAAGTAGATCAAACGATTCTCGCATCTACTACTATTACTCCACTCATCGACCGCTATCCAAAGCATGCATCTAGAGTATTAAGTTAAAAACAGAGTAACGCCTTAAGCAAGATGACATGATGTAGAGGAATAAATTCATGAAATATGATAAATACCCCATGTTGTTATCCTCGATGGCAACAATACAATACGATGCCTTGCAACCCTTTCTCACATCGGGTAAGGTCATCGCAAGATTGAACCCAAAGCTAAGCACTTCTCCCATTGCAAGAACTACCAATCTAGTTGGCCCAACCAAACGGATAATTCAAGAGACTTGCAAAGATAACTTAATCATACATAAAAGAATTCAGAGAAGAATCAAATATTTTCCATAGATAAAATTTGGATCATAAACCCACAATTCATCGATCTCAACAAACACACCGCAAAAAGAAGATTACATCGAAAAGATCTCCACGAGAGAGGGGGAGAACATAGTATTGAGATCCAAAAAGAGAGAAGAAGCCATCAAGCAACTAACGATGGACGCGAAGGTCTGAAGTAAACTAGTCACACTTCATCGGAGGGGCTATGGTGATGATGTAGAAGCCCTCCGTGGTAGATGCCCCCTCCGGCGGAGCTCCGGAACAGGCCCCAAGATGGGATCTCGTGGATACAGGAAGTTACGGCAGTGGAATTAGGTTTTTGGCTCCGTCTTTGATCTGTCGGGGGTACGTAGGTATATATAGGAGGAAGGAGTACGTCGGTGGAGCGTCAGGGGGCCCACGAGGCAGGGGGGCGCGCCCAGGGGGGAGGGCACGCCCCCCACCCTCGTGACCGCCTCTGGCACTTCTTGGAGTAGGGTCCAAGTCTCCTGGATCACGTTCGGTGAGAAGATCACGTTCCTGAAGGTTTCATTCCGTTTGGACTCCGTTCGATATTCCGTTTCTTCGAAACACTGAAATAGGCAAAAAACAGCAATTTCGGGCTGGGCCTCCGGTTAATAGGTTAGTCCCAAAAATAATATAAAAGTGGAAAATAAAGCCCATTATAGTCCAAAACAATAGATAAAGTAGCATGGAACAATCAAAAATTATAGATACGTTGGAGACGTATCAGGCATCCCCAAGCTTAATTCCTCGTCATTCTCGAGTAGGTAAATGATAAAAAGAGAATTTTTTATGCGGAGTGATATTTTGGCATAATTTCAATGTAAATCTTCTTAATTGTGATATGAATATTTAGATCCGAAAGATTCAAGACAAAAGTTCATATTGACTTCAAAATAATAATACTTCAAGCACACTAATCAAAATAATTATGTCATCTCAAAATAACATGGCCAAAGAAAGTTCATCCCTCCAAAATCATATAGTTAGGCTATGCTTCATTTTCGTCACACAAAGATGTTCCCAACTTCTATACCCCGATGACAAGCCAAGCAATTGTTTGATACTTAAATAATCTCAAACTTTTCAACCTTCACGCAATACATGAGTGTGGGCCATGGATATAGCACTATGGGTGGAATAGAATATGATGATGGGGATTGTGTGGAGAAGACAAAAAGGAGAAAGTCTCACATTGACGAGGATAATCAACAGGCTATGGAGATGCCCATCAATTGATGTCAACATGAGGAGTAGGGATTGCCATGCAACGGATACACTAGAGCTATGAATGCTCAACAAAAGAAAACTAGTGGGTGTGCATCCAACTTGCTTGCTCATGAAGACCTAGGGCATTTGAGGAAGCCCATCGTAGGAATATACAAGCCAAGTTCTATCATGAAAAATTCCCACTAGTATGAAAAAGACAACTTATGAGACTCACTATATGAAAAACATGGTGCTACTTTGAACCACAATATATGAGACTCACTACATGAAGAACGAGGTGCTACTTTGAAGCACAAGTGTGGAAAAAGAGATAGTAGCATTGCCCTTTTTTTGGGGCCTTTCTTTTTTTTGGCCTTTCTCTTTTTTTTATTTGGGCAATGCTCTAATAATGATGATCATCACGCTTCTATTGATTACAACATGAGGACTACAACTCGAAACTAGAACAAGGTATGACTCTATATGAATGCCTCCGGCGGTGTACCGGGATGGTGCAATGAATCAAGAGTGACATGTATGAAAAATAATTCATGGTGGCTTTGCCACAAATACGATGTCAACTACATGATCATGCAATGGCAATATGACAAAAGTAATGTATATCATAATAATGATGAACGGAACGGTGGAAAGTTGCATGGCAATATATCTCGGAATGGCTATGGAAATGCCATAATAGGTAGGTATGGTGGCTGTTTTGAGGAAGATATAGGGAGGTTTATGTGTGATAGAGCGTATCGTATCACGGAGTTTGGATGCAATCGTGAAGTTTGCGCCAACTCTCAATGTGAGAAAGGGTAATGCACGGTAATCAAGAGGCTAGCAATGGCGGAAAGGTAAAAGTGCGATAATCAATGGACTCAACATTAGTCGAAAGAACTCATATACTTATTGCAAAAATTTAGAAGTCATCAAAAATCAAGTACTACGCGCATGCTCCTAGGGGGATAGATTGGTAGAAAAGACCATCGCCGTCCCCGACCGCCACTCATAAGGATGCACAAGCGGTACACTTCATGCTTCAAATTTGTTACACAACTTTAACCATACGTGCATGCTACGGGACTTACAAACTTCAACACAAGTATTCCTCAAATTCACAAATACTCAACTAGCATGACTTTGATATTATTACCTCCATATCTCAAAACAATTATCAAGCATCAAACTTATCTTAGTATTCAACGCACTCAAAAGAAAGTTTCACATATCTTGAACACCAAGTATATTAACATTAAGCAAATTACCATGCTATTAACGACTCTCAAAATAATCTAAGTGAAGCATGAGATTTCAAGTTTCTTTAAAACAAATCCACAACCATGCTCTAAAAGATCTAAGTGAAGTACTAGAGCAAAAAATTATCACGCTAAAAAATATATAAGTGAAGCACTATGAGCAACTATCAAGCTCAAAAGATATAAGTGAAGCACATAGAGTATCCTATCAAATTCCAAATCATGTATGGCTCTCTCAAAAGGTGTGTACAGCAAGGATGATTGTGGTAAACTAACAAGCAAAGACTCAAATAATACAAGACTCTCCAAGCAAAACACATATCATGTTGGTGAATAAAAATATAGCTCCAAGTAAATTACCGATGGAAGTGGACGAAAGAGGGGATGCCTTCCGGGGCATCCCCAAGCTTTGACTTTTTGGTGTCCTTGGATTATCTTGGGGGTGTCATGGGCATCCCCAAGCTTAGGCTCTTTCCACTCCTTGTTCCATAATCCATCAAAAGAATTCACCCAAAACTTGAAAACTTCACAACACAAAACTCAATAGAAATCTCGTGAGCTCCGTTAGAGAAAGGAAACAAAAAGAATACTTTAAGGTGCTGTAATGAACTCATTATTTATTTATATTGGTGTCAAGCCTACTGTATTCCAACTTCTCTATGGACCATAAACTATTTTACTAGCCATAGATTCATCAAAATAAGCAAACAACACACGCAAAACAGAATCTGTCAAAAACAGAATAGTCTGTAGTAATCTGTAACTAACGCAAACTTCTGGAACCCAAAAAATTCTACCAAAATTAGAAGACCTGGAAAATTTGTTTATTGATCAGAAGCAATTGGAATCAGTATTTTATCACTATCTGGTGATTTTTAACAATTCAGCACCGAGCACAAAGATTCTGGAAATTACAGCAAGATCAAATAACTATCATCCAAGAAGATCCAATAGGTCCAACTTGGCACAAACACTAATTAAAAGATAAAACCACATCTAAACAGAGGCTAGATGGATTATTTATTCCTAACCATAACCAAAAACAAAAAACACAAAATAAAATTGGGTTGCCTCCCAACAAGCGCTATCGTTTAACGCCCCTAGCTAGGCATTGAGATTCAATGATGCTCACAAGAAAGACAAGAATTGAGGCACAAAGAGAGCATCATAAAACATGTGACAAATACACTTGAGTCTAACATACTTCCTATGCATAGGCATATTATAGGCAAACAAATTATCGTAGCAAGCAAAAACTAGCATATGCAAGGAAGCGGAAAGGAACAATAGCAATCTTAACATAACGAGAGGTAATTTAGTAACATGAAAATTTCTATAACCATATTTTCCTCTCTCATAATAATTACATGTAGGATCATAAGAAAATTCAACAATATAGCTATCACATAACATATTCTCAACACGATCTACATGCATGCGAAGTTGACACTCTTCCGAAATAGTGGGATTAATATTAACTAAAGTCATGACCTCTCCAAACCCACTTTCAATTTTAATGCAAACACTATTATCAATCTCATATTCATCATGGGGATTAAATAAATTTTCAAGATCATAAGAAGAATAACCCCAATCATGATCATTGCAACAAGTAGAGGACATAGCAAAACTAGCATCCCCAAGCTTAGGGTTTTGCATATTTTTAGCACAATTGACATCAATAGAATTTATAGTAAAATCATTGCAATCATGCTTTTCATCGAAGGAACTACCAAGTATGGGTGCAATAGCAACGATCTCATGTTTAACATAAGGCACTATAGCAAATTCATCTTCATAAATATTGGCATCATGGCCACAAGAATAGCAAGCATCATGTTCATCAAGGGATATTTCAATCAAATCATTGGAATCACAATTATCTATAGATTCATGCATATCATTATTTCCTTCAGAAGCAATGGTCATTCTTTCAATAAATTCTTTGACATAGACATTATGAGCATGTTTTCATAGCAATGTTTAAATATGTCAAAATTTTCAGATTCGTAGAGAGTAATATCATATTTTTCAATTAAAGAAGCAACTTCATAAGCACCCTTAAAAGCAACAAATTCTTAAATTTGTTCGATATCATAGTAACTATAAACACCCTTTGCATAAGAAGATAAGATTTCATTTTCATTAAACTCACATAGGTAAGGAAGGTGTTTTTTAGGGTTCTTAGAGCAACAAGTAAAATCATAAATTTCACAATGATTCCAAGCATAACACAGAAATCTGTTTATTTGACTCCATAAGAGTCTCCTTTTTCGCATAAACGGTGACACACATAATGAGCATGCTCATCTAAAGATTTCCCATCAACTAGGCTAGTTGGGGTTTGACACGCAGCATAAGGATCGAAGATGATCCAAGTAGAACACTTTAAGTGGATCCATATCAATAGATTTTCAGCAAGCGAAGATGCAATCATAAAGAAGGCACAAGGAAACACAAACAAAGATACATACGGGAAGAAGGCGAACGAAAAGAGAGGGCGAATAAAGCGGCAAGGGTGAAGTGGGGAGAGGAAAAGCGAGAGGCAAATGGCAAATAATGTAATGCGAGAGATAGGGATTGTGATGGGTACTTGGTATGTTGACTTTTGCGTAAGCCTCCCCGGCAACGGCGCCAGAAATTCTTCTTGCTACTTCTCGAGCTTGCGTTGGATTTCCCCGAAGAGGAGAGGATGATGCAGCACAGTAGTGTAAGTATTTCCCTCAGTTTTTTAGAACCAAGGTATCAATCCAGTAGGAGACCACACGCAAGTCCCTCGTACCTGCACAAAACGATAGCTACTCGCAACCAACGCTTAGGGGTTGTCAATCCTTCAGGTCACTTACGAGGGTGAGTCCGATAGAGATAATATTTTTGGTATTTTTGGTATAAAGATGCAAAGTAAAATATAAAAGCAAAGCAAGTAAATAAAGTGATGGAAATTGATATGATGAGAATAGACCCGGGGGCCATAGGTTTCACTAGTGGCTTCTCTCAAGAGCATAAGTATTCTACGGTGGGTGAACAAATTCTTTGTTGAGCAATTGTGAATTGAGCATAGTTATGAGGTTATCCAGGCAATGATCATGTATATAGGCATCACGTCCGTGACAAGTAGACCAAACGATTCTCGCATCTACTACTATTACTCCACTCAACGACCGCTATCCAGCATGCATCTAGAGTATTAAGTTAAAAACAGAGTAACGCCTTAAGCAAGATGACATGATGTAGAGGACTAAATTCATGCAATATGATAAATACCCCATCTTGTTATCCTCGATGGCAACAATACAATACGTGCCTTGCAACCCTTTACATCACCGGGTAAGGTCACCGCAAGATTGAACCCAAAGCTAAGCACTTCTCCCATTGCAAGAACTACCAATCTAGTTGGCACAAACCAAACGGACAATTCAAAGAGACTTGCAAATATAACTTAATCATACATAAAAGAATTCAGAGAAGAATCAAATATTTTCCATAGATAAGCTGGATCATAAACCCACAATTCATCGGTCTCAACAAACACACCGCAAAAAGAAGATTACATCGAATAGATCTCCATGAGAGAGGGGAGAACATTGTATTGAGATCCAAAAAGAGAGAAGAAGCCATCTAGCTACTAACTATGGACCCGAAGGTCTGAAGTAAACTACTCACACTTCATCGGAGGGGCTATGGTGATGATGTAGAAACCCTCCGTGGCAGATGCCCCCTCGTGAGCTCCTAACAGGCCCCAAGATGGGATCTCGTGGATGTGAGGAAGTTACGGCGGTGGAATTAGGTTTTGGCTCCGTCTTTGATCCTGTCGAGTACGTGAGGTATATATAGGAGGAAGGAGTGCGTCGGTGGAGCGTCAGGGGCCCACGAGGCGGGCGCGCCTGTGGGGGCGCACTCCCACCCTCGTGACCGCCTCGCACTTCTTGGAGTAGGGTCCAAGTCTCTGGATCACGTTCGGTGAGAAGATCACGTTCCCAAAGGTTTCATTCCGTTTGGACTCCGTTTGATATTACATTTCTTCAAAACACTGAAATAGGCAAAAAAACAGCAATTCTGGACTGGGCCTCCGGTTAATAGGTTAGTACCAAAAATAATATAAAAGTGGAAAATAAAGCCCATTATAGTCCAAAACAATAGATAAAGTAGCATGGAGCAATAAAAAATTATAGATACGTTGGAGACGTACGAAACCTCCAGGATCATAGTCCCTCCATAGCTAAACAACCCAGACAACTTGTTTGGCCTCAAGAAACTCCCTGTTAATCACATTGAGCTGGTAAAGTTTAGTGCAGTGAACTTCAGAGCTCACTAACTTTTTAACCAGAGCCTGTTTAACCTTCTTACCACCTCAGTTGATATCTACCCAGGAAGGACTTACCACTAGACATAGTTTTGGGTGATGTAGATCATTTAATGTGACATGTCACATGGTGACCACCTTGGTAGCATGCTGTTGGCGCGCTACATGTGTCCTGCGATGGCTGCGTCGAGCCTTGTTTGTCTTTGGGCCCCTCCTCCTCTCGTCGTCTTAGAGCCCGTGATCATGTCCAAGCATGTTCCCGTGTGTCGTCGCCGTTCTCCTGGACCCCTCTCCCCCTCATCCTCTTCCTCACCGACGCTCGACGGCGCCCACGAGAGATCTGTGGCAGACCGAGATTTTATGTCTCTAGTCCTCTTCCTCTGCCCTCCTTTGGCCTCCTCCTCCCGTGAGCTCCTCCTGTGCGTCGCCGTCGCCTTCCCCGAGCCCATGCGTGAGAGCACGCGTCCGCGGCGCCGGACACGCGTCGCCAGCATCGGTAATCCCGGACACACGTGAGCGCTGTTTACACCAATTCTTCCACACATTTATTCGTCCTCGTGCACATTGTCACAGCATGTTAGATCGCAATCCCGGAGTTTCCGCGGAATTTTGTGCTTAGGTGTGCATGCATATTATTGTGTGAGTAGCAGTAATACGTGGTGATTGCTTGATTAATTATATTAGTGGAATGCTTGTGTGCTTTTGTTTTGGTCGTTTCTGTTGTTCCTTTCTTTGGGCCTTCGGTGTTACAAATTTTTCCCCTATTAAAGTTGCTCACAATCAACCGACACGGACCGAAAATTGACAAGAAATGCTTATATTTGGAAACTCAGCTAAACAGAATGGAATTATCAGCAGACTGCAATAAAAATTGGAATATCTCGTCTGAATGCAAAAGAAATCCTGGATGGACCATCACTATCAAGTTTGCATTAGCATGCACTCATCACAACAAAATGATTAAATCAGCGAGAAGATAAATTGGGTGCAAGGTTGGCAGAAGATTATCAAAGGTATGGCTCAGATACAAGTTTAATTTTTCGTTGAGGATGATTTTGGAACTCGATGTACCTGGAAGCAAGCAAGAATATGGCATATACTTAGAAAGGAGGATAGTCCTGCAAAACCCCTTTTCATGCAAGAAATCAACAGCAAAAAAATTCAGATGGTTATATATGTGGAAACCGTTCCACATATTACAACAAGAAGCTTCTGGTGTAAGCAACCCAATCTTCCCTCGCAAAATTCCAGAGAAGTTTCCAAGGCAAGGTTCATCTATCTTCCTCAGTATGATACATGGATGATTTTCCATACAAGGTACTCTGCCTTCTTCGGTAAGCAACCGCAAAAGCTTCCAGCATCAGGTACTGAGTCTTTCCCCAGCCAAGTCTTTAAGGGGGTAAGCTTCTAAAGCACGATACCCATTCTTCTTCAGCAAGATGTCCAATGAAAGTTTCGAGCACAAGCCAGCTAATCTTCCTCAGTAAGACATTGGTACAAGGTAGTACGCTGTGAATTGACAAAGATATGGCGATGAATCCCAAGAATCAGATCCGCAACATTTTGGTCAGAATCAAGAATCAGTCAGAATACACGTCTTTCTCGGAATCAGGTCCTCATATATATGCAATGAGCATACCATCAAGATCTTTCAAGTCACTTGGATGAAGATCTGATGACCACGTGAGGATGATTAATAGAAGAAAGCCAGTATACACCGCAGTGTGATAAGGGATTATGAGGATAAACTACAATTGCCGAAAAATTGCATCGACAGTACGTATGGTCATACGAAGAAACAATATCGCCCAGCTCTTTCAGACAAAGATCCAGACCAAGAAAACAATAATGAAGGAGCAAGAGAAGTGATGCAAGTATGAAAATTGTACACGACCCCATGGTGCAGATCCCCGGACAGTCTAAGTCAGTATTGATCCACATGGATATGCCTACAGCATGAGTAATTGGCATGAGGAATAACAGTCTGGAAGCCTGAGTCCTCACTTATATGAATCATCATTGGATAGCCTGTCGTGAACAAAATTTTTCCGTCAGAACCACCGTCAGTCAAGCTTGCAGATATTATCATACAGGCCAAACCTTTTATGATGGCCGTGACAGGAGACAATCAAATATTTGGTACGGATCCGATACTCATGATAGTAGAACCAGTTAAGATGATTCAGAAACTTCTGCGATGAGTCAGAATCTGTCAGGAAACGGTTATGTTTTAACTCACTATATGGAACCCAAAGGACCTGCATTTGGTGGAGAAACCCAATGCAATGATTCACAGCTTGAGTTTTCATCCGAAAAATCTGATCATCATTACATGAAAGGTTGTCACTGCCGAGTGGCACACCCAGCGGAAATTACTTTTGGATTTGTGAGACGGACATACATTTCAGTCGTGATAATTAAATCACACTCAGCTAATCAGCAGATCTAAAAAGAAATTGGAGCCTATATAAGCATGAGCAAGCTAGGTAAGATCTATCAGAATGTGGATACAGTAAAGCCAACCACCCCAGGGCCAATGAGATAAAAATTTAATGGGACTAACAATAAAGGAAAAAGGATACCCTAGTTGGAAACGGTTTCCTTAAGTCAGAATATTCATAATAGTTCCCTGAGCAACCAAATCTCAAGGACGAGATTTCTTTAAGGGGTTAAGGTTTGTGACAGCCTGATTTTTGGCCCTTTCTTTTTCTTCTATTTTTCCGAGGTTTTTGCCTGAGTTTTCTTTTTCCATGGCTTTGTGGTCTGCAAACTGAAAAAGATGACCTCTTCTTTGCTTCCAGAGTGGCTTGTCATTCCCAAATCCTTCCCTAGACCTTGTCATTTCCATCCTAGCCCAAATCCCAATAATCTTTTTATTGGGAATATTCCTTTTCTATTAAAGGAATAACTCCAATTGCCTTAGGTTGTGAAGCAACCTATATTTCCCTCAATCCTAAAATCCCAAATAATTCTCATAAATTGTTTGGGTCATATCTTGATCAAATATGGCAAAACTTTTCATTACCATGTTCAAAAATAATCCTCCAATAATTCATTTCCTATTCTGCCCTTAATGGCACTTTCTGAAGGAAGTGTCATTTATATTTCTCCTATTGAATCCCAACCTTTTTGGGCATGTTTATATGTCCAAATAATTGCCTCATGCACAAGTTCAAATTTATTTGCCTAGCCAATCTTCCTCAGTGAATTTTCAAAGTTTCTGTCAAACAGAAAGCTTTGTGAAGGAAGTACTAGCTAGGAGTACCCAAATGAGTTAAAATTTTGCACACTCCTTAATGTGATCATATTAAACCCCTTCACCCATTTGCAGCCCCATCCAATCATCTATGTGAGCACAGGAGCAAATCTTTGTTTCTGGCAATGTTTTCAGGTTGTGAAGCAAGTGTATTTTATATTGCTTCAAAAATCCTGATAAATTACCAAATCATTCTTATACCCATGAAACATCTCTCCACCCATTTTGGCATCATTTCATTGATCCATTTGACCACCCATATTATTTCAAGTTTCTGGACAGAAATGATGTTTGTGAAGCAAGTGCTATTTTGGCTTGTCCATTTAGCATGGGCTTTTTACAACATCTTTATATGTCCATATAATGAGTATTTGCCAAGTTTCATCCCATTCTAGAACTCCATGTGAGTGCATCTTGCTGACCTTAATTTCTGGATCAAGTATGCGGTTGTGAAGCAAGCTATGAAAACTTGATCCCTTTACCCTCCCAACCCGGTGATCATAGTCCCTCCATAGCTAAACACCCAGGACAACTGGTTTGGCCTCAAGCAACTCCTGTTGATCACATTGAGCTGGTAAAGTTTATCGCAGTAAACTTGAGCTCACTAACTTTAACCAGAGCCTGCTTTAACCTAGTTACCACCTCAGTTGATATCTACCCAGGAAGGACTTACCACTAGACAACGTTTTGGGTGCTGCAGATCATTTAATGTGCCATGTCACATGGTGATCACGCAGCTGGCATGCCTGTTGGCGCGCTCTGTGTGCGGTGGCCGCGTCTAGAGCATTGTTTGTGCTGGGCCCCCTCCTCCTCTTGTCATCTTAGAGCCCGTGATCATGTCCAGCGTGTTCCCCGAGTCGTCGCCGTTCTCCTGGACCCCTCTCCCCCTCCGTCCTCTTCCTCACCGACTGACGCCGACGAGCGCCCACGAGATCTGTGGCCGACCGAGCTTTTATGGCGCTCGGCCTCTTCCTCTGCCCTCCTTTGGCCTCCTCCTCCCGTGAGCTCCTCCACATGCGTCGCCGTCGCCTTCCCCGAGCCCATGCGTGGCGCGCAGCGTCTGACTGCACCGGACACGCCGCCGGCGGTGCCAGCTCGGCCTCCCTCTCGCCTCGGCTATATAGCCCTTCCCGAGCCCCTCGAGCACACCATCGGCCTCCCCTCACTCCCAGCTCCCTCCCCAATCGGTCACCGAGCCGGAGGACCTCTCCTCGCTGCCCATCGCCGCCATGGCCGTCCGGGCTCCGCTCAAATCCGAGCAGCCCCGAGCCCCTCCCCTCCTTCTACCACCACCAGCAGAACACTACCACTCCAGCAACCATCCCCAAGCCCTTTTTCCCCTCGCCGGAGCCACTATGGCCTCGAGTCTCATCTCCTCCCGAAGGCCCCTCCGCCGGAGTGCTTGCTGCTCTCAACCCCCCCCCCTCCTCGAGGTCCGTTCTGTCTTAGAGCGGGTCGGCCTCGTCGCCCTGAGCACGTGGGTAGTACGAGCGCCGCCTACGGTGGCCGGAGTCGCTGGCGATCGTTGTCGGGGTGGCCGGCCTCGCCTCTGCCTTAGCGAGCGTCGGGAGGAGGAAGGAGGAGCCAGGAGGAGAGAGATGGATAAGGCGGACCCCACCTGTAAGCGTCTAAGCCGCCCGGCCCCGCCTTGCCACGCTGGATAAGTGGAGGCGTATTCCTCGGAATACGTCTTCCCAGCTGGAAAGCGCACTTTCTTTCCCTTTCAGCTCAGAATGCGTTTTCCAATTCTGTAAGCGTATTGTCTGAAATACATTTTCTGTTTTTAGCTCAGGGGCCTGTTTGTAGAGATATTTTTATAGATTGGTCACTGAAGTTCGTCGGGCTATAACTTTTTGCTCACAACTCCAAATGAGGTGATACCAACGCTCGCTTCTTCGTTTCATCGAGGCCGTTCTGTTGGTCATGCTTTCACTATGGTTTGACACTGTGAAAATGGCCTTTATGCCCTTGCCCTTATTCAGCCCCCTCCGAGAGAGTACGTTTTCCGGCGATTCGTTCCGCGAGTTTCTCGCACTTCTCCCCGGTGCCTTCTTCATCCCCAGGCAAGCCACAATACCCACTTGCATGATAGTCATGCAGTAGCCATTGTTTTCAACTTGAATCTTTATTAAATGTTTGCTTGTTGAAAAGATGGTCATCGTTGTTCCGGAAATGTTCAGATTTGCATGTTCACTTTTGTGCTATGTTGATTTATACTCTATGATCATGTTATACCTGCTAGTATTACCTTTCATATGTTTATGCTTGTTATTAGTACATGTTGATGTTGGAGATGGTCATGCTAGTTAGTATGCGATGCTCAGTGGATATGATTTATTGTTGATATGGTGGAAAGTTATGTGATACTCTCATGATGATGTTGGTTCATGCATTTTATCATGGCTCGACATATTTGCATTCAAGTTAACTGGATTAAATTGAACTTGAACACCTGTTGGCTGAGTCATGGTGCTGCTGAATCGATGCTGACCAGTGCAACCACGCTTACCGGTATGGGACGGTCCTAACTGGGTCTATTGTCATGCCTCTCGCCGGTGCCTCCAACGAGGGAAGGTTATGGGCATGCTGTACCCTGGCCCGGTAGGCAAGCATAACCTTGTGTGCCCGTAGTTGTTATAGCCGGCGGATCCCCGTGTGGGATCATTTATGTGTTGGGCCACGACGGTGGTCATTGTGTCTGGAGGTAGACACGGGGCCACCCAGGACTAGCCCGACGGGGACTGAGTCGGAGTGGCCGGGAGAGTGTCATGGCAACAGATCGGTTTTGTCGGAACGCCGTTGGTCCACCCGAATGGGAGTGCGAGGCCATGGGTTCCGTAGTGTGGGTACAGTGTACTAACCTCTGCAGAGTGTATATTAAATCTATCGATAGCCGCGCCCGCGGATAAGGGCCCAGGTCGAAAGTAGGTCACACCGTGAGTCAACAGTAATAAGAATAATGTGCTTAATAACAGTGAAATAAGTTGGTTGTGATCGCCGTAAGGATCACGGGCCATGTGTTGGCCGGGTTTTGATCGCCGTAAGGATCACAGGCCAAGTGTTGGTCGGGTTGTGATCGCCGTAAGGATCACGGTGGTATCGAGGATACCGAGTTGATGTATGTTCGTGATGTTGTACGAGAATCGTGGGTAAAGGTCAAGCTCCTTGTGGTCATTTACTGATTGCTACGGTATTGTTTATACCAAGCTTGATTTGATCCTGAGATGATCGTGTGATGCCCAAGGTTGGTAAGTGATGCATGTGTTGGTTATGAGGTAACCCGAGCAGAATAAGTGGTGCATATAATGTCATCATGTTGCATGCTAGTATTGTCGGATTAATATGTTCATGCCATGTTCATGTTATTGTTAGCCGTATCATGGTTATGTTGGTGATGCCATGTTATTCTGATGATCTCATGATAATTCATGTTTAACCTGTAATTGCCATGCTGTTGTTTGTCTTGAATGCTTCTGGTTATTGTGAGCTTGCAAGTACATTCAATGTACTGACCTGGCGTGTCATGCCAGTTTGCAGGTCATGCCGGATTTGATTGCTTGCTTGTCGTGGTTTCCGTTCGTGCGAGCTAGGATAAGCGTTCCAGCCAGAGTCCCTGTGGAGTGGAGTTCACCACCGTCGTCGTTGTTCCGCTGCTAGAGTTATTCCGCTGCTTCGAGTTGTTTCTGCTGCTTGCATAGAACAACTGAGGATGGCGTAGTGTCGTTGTGCCGGAGACCTTGTATTCATATTCGTGTAATAATAGAAAGTTGGTTTGTTCTATGCTAAGTAGTGCCGTATTCCAGAAGACTTCTCCTCGATCTCTGGGCTGGAATACGGGGCGTTCCAGTTTTCTCTGAGCCGGGGTGCCACAGATTCCTCCAGTGAACCTATGTCCCCTAGGTCCATTCTCCATTAATACTTTCTTATACAAAATTGCCTCTTCATTTGCTTTTACTATTTGCATATTTCACTATACCATTATTTATCCATCTGTTTGCTTTTAACCTTGTAACTAGCAAGACAAGGGGCTTGACAACCCCCTTACCAAGTTGAGTGCAAGTATTTTATTTGTTTGTATGGAGGTACTACTTATATTGTTAGCTTGTTAACTCCTACTGGTTCGATTAAACCTTGGTCCTTAACTGAGGGAAATACTTTGCTTCAGTGATACATCACCCTTCCTCTTTAGGGAAACCCAACAACTCGTACGGTAGTAGCAACTATGCATCCCTCTCCTTCTCGATGACCATGTCTAGAATCACACAACACACCGTAATATTTCTGAAGGTATTCTTGTCCCAGAAGCGAGCAAGACCCCGAACAATTGCAAAGTAAGCTCGCAGCACCCCAAATGCTCCGCCAAGATCCCTCCCCGCTCATTCTTGACACTTGGCAAAGAGTTTATTTTTCTTACCTTGATGATTTGAAATTGTCTAGCAAAATGTTGACCATGAAGAATAGGTGCCATCGGCGAGATAGTAGCCTTGATCATAATCATGCCCATTGACATTGAAGTTGCATGTCAGAGCATCACCACTTTCTAGCCCAGCAAAAAGATGAGATCTCTACAAGACATTGATGTCATGGTGACAGCCATGATGCCAAAGTAGCAAGGGTGAATCTACGAGTCATCAAAGGAAACCACTTCCTAAATAAAAGTTCGATCGTGGCAACATGTGGTGAATTGTCCATGACATGCAGGGACATTCTTCCAGCTCCAACACATGTAGTCAATGCTCCCAAGTATACATGGTTAGCCTCTTACTTCACCCGTTCCTCAAAATCCTGATGTGTCATCAGCATTGGGTGCGCCAAAATACTCTGCTGTGTAGACCATGATTGCAACCTTGGAAAACTTTCTCATGCTCTTAGGGATTGTATCTTCGACAATTTAAAGATACCCATTGGTCAAATATGCAGGAGTGCCATACGCAACCACCTAGAGTGTCGTAGTCAGCTTTTAAAAGATAGTAAATCCCATCAACCCAACTGCATTTCTCTGTTGTGCGAAGAATGTTTTGATAGCTTACATGACTTCGTCAATGTGCTGAAAAAATTATATTGACATCTAGAAGTGTTGCTGGAAGAGACGCAGAGGTTATATAGGATGAAAGTATCATGGTCGGCTTCTCTATTCTGGTTATATGTCAAACGACCGAGCTATGACCCTACACAACTCGCCTTTCTCCCACTTTTCATCATCCATGGAGGAACCATCAACAGAATCTCCTCATCAAATGAATCAAAATCAAGATCATACAGCGATGGTGAATCATCAAAAAAAACTCTTCGGCCATGTTTGCATACAAACAAATAGTGAATCATATGGCATCTGCATGAATCTACAAGATGCTAGACTACTAAATCAAACAAATATGAGGAAAAAATACCTTGGGGCAAGCCATCAAACAACTTGATTGTCGAGGTCATTGTTGCCTGAATGCAATAGTGGAGGCATGGAGAGGTGTATAAGTGGTGGGAGAAGGTTGTAGGTGGCACATGGCGGCTCGGGCTGCTCTGCCGAGCGAACGGTTGCTAGAACTGAACCTGGATCTTGTCACCCATGGGAGTTAGCTCGGGTGTGAGAGATGTAGCATAGGTAGAAGCTAGATGGCACAAAATATGGAATTGGCGAGGACAGATTGTCAGCGCGTGTCTCTGGCCTCCTCGACAAGTTGGGGAATGGAGGACTAGTGGCAAAGATAGTCCCACATCGAGATCTTATGATGAGGTCATGGCGGTGGTTGGGCAGATATATGGTAGGAAGCTCACATGGGGGGAACCATGGTGTGTGGTATAGACGGGAATGGGACAACCATGGTGACTGTCGCCAATTGAATCATATGGCATCTGTATGAATCTACAAGATGCCAGGCTACTAAATCGAACAAATTTGAGCCAAATATACCTTGCAGAAAGTCATCGAACACCATGATTGTCAAGGTCAACATTGGTAGAATGCAACAGTGGGGGCAGGGAGAGGTTCATAACTAGCGGGAGAAGGTTGTAGATGGCACACAGCGGCCTGGGCCGCTCTGCCGAGCGAACGGCTACTAGAACTGAATCTGGAGCTTGTCACCCACATGAGTTAGCTTGGGTGTGAGAGATGTAGCACGGGTAGAAGCTAGATGGCATGAAAGATGGAACTGACGATGACGCATGGCCGGTGCGTGACTCTGGCCTCCTGAATAAGTCGGGAAATAGAGGACTGGTGGCAGAGACATTCCCACATCAAGATCTTGTGATGCAGTCATGGCGGTGGTTGGGCTGATGGTAGGAAGCTCACATGGGGGAACCATGGTGTCTGGTACGGACGAGAATGGATCAGTCATGGTGAGTGCTGCCAATCGACGCCGGTACAAAGGTCAAAGGTGGAAGCAAATGGTCCTCAAATGTTTCTCTCCACATAAGTCTCGTAGTTGACAGGCATGCCATATCGCTGATACAATAGTGCGGAAGAACCTATAATAAATCCAACAAATATACGAGCACCTAAGACTACATTGTAACACCCCCAGTGTGATGCTACAGTAATCCTTTGTGGTTAAGCTAATCATGTTGCTTAGATTGCTTGATCATATTGGAATAATATCTCATTTCAAATTCCAGCTCCAATTGAAATTCAAATATGAGGTGAAAATAAAAGTTGCCCCAATCCAGGAATTAAAAAAGTTCATAATTTTGGAAATAATCCATTGTGAATTATGTTCAGGGGATCAACATCATCTAAAGGCCCTAGATGAGTCTAACATCATGAAAACAGAGCCAACAAAACCTTTTTTTACTCTTTTAATGCAATGCAAAATACAAATGAAATTATATTGCTCCCAAACTTTTTTGTAGTAGTGCAGTATATTGCATCATAATTATTTGGACTGATTGGACATTTTTCACCAATGTTTTGGCAGCCAAACAATTTACAAACAGAAAGATATAGCAAAATAAAAAGAGAGAGCAAAAGAAAAAAGAAAACCCCCTGGCCTTCCCTTGGGCTTCGGCCCATCCCAGCAGGCCCACCCACCTACCTTTCCCGGTCCTGTTCCCCTCCCCTGTTCAATCGACCGAGGGCGCCAGGCCGCTTAAACCACTTCACGGCAACGCCCGCCCCTCCCCCAAATGAGAGGATAAAGCTCCCCTTGATGCCTCGGGCCTCCTCCGCCACCTACCTGTTCCCACTCACTCCCCCTGGCGTTCCCATCCATAACGCCTTTCTCTCTTCCTTGCTCGCTCACTCCCCTCTCCCTGACCCGAGCGCGCCCGCTGCCATCCTTCGTCGTCACCACGGCCACCGGAGCCGTCTCATCCTCCTGACCTGTCCACAACCACCGTCGATATCTTCTCCCTCTTCCCCGGCCTTGCGTCCGAGCCGGAGGCCACTACATCGCCCGGATCGAGTCGGCGACCACCTTGGATCGCCGGAGGTCCTCCGCTCCGTCCGTCCCCAACTCCGTCGACCCGCTGCGCTCCTAAACATCCAAGGGCCACCGTGAGCCGCACCGTAAGCCGCCGCACCGAACCCCTCTCTTTCTCCTCTCTCCCCGCACTCGCAATCGTCGTTCTTCTTCATGGTCGAACCGCCGCCGCCCGTGCTCGTCGCCGTCGTGCCTCCGATGACCAAATGGTCAGGGGTGTGCGCCCAGCAACTTCACCGCGCCGCGTAGAACCTGCCAGCCTATTCATTTGCTCCGTAGCATGTTGTTTCGCCGTATCCTTCATCCACCCGTACGCGCCGCCGCCTCCGCCGCTCGCCGCCGCCGTTTCCGGCCATCCTAGATCCGGCCACCGCCACCATCCGACGCGGCTATGAACGTCCGTTCGAATGGATTCAGCTACAAGGCCGAAGCGGTCAGAGAAGGCGCTCGACGAGGGCCGAGGCCCTCCACCGCGTTTGGCATCGCCGCCGTTGAGCCGCCGGCCACCACCGACGTGGCACACCTGAGGCCACCCTCGGTCATCGCCAGGCCCCCGTGGCCCTCTGCTGAGGGTTGACCTAGTCAATCGCTAATCTGGCAGCCAAGATTACCACTAACGCAAGTGTGCCCCACCACATAATTAAGCTAATTAAAATGTTTTATAATTAAAAGTAATTAGTAATCTAATCTGCCACTGACATGTGGGGCCTAGCTGTTAATTAACCTCATTTTAGTTAGTTTAAACTTCTGTTAGTCCACTGTCTATGACAGGTGGGACCCACTGGTCAGTTTGGCCTGGTCAACCGTCCTGTTAGCTGCTGACGTCACAATGATGTCATGCTAACGTAGTAATTCCTTCTGTTAATTTAATTAATTCTAAAAAATGTTTAAAACTTTGAAAATTCATAGAAAATAAACCGTAACTCGATGAAAATGTTTTCTACATGAAAGTTGCTCAGAAGGACGAGACGAATCCGAATACATGGTCCGTTTACCTGTCAGATGCCTCTAACTATCTGAACATGGAACTTTCCCCCTCCGGTCATCCGGGTTCGACATTAGGTCCGAACCGGAAAACATTCGGTTGGATTCCTTTCACTGTATCGTGCGGCCACGTTAGGAACACTCCTAGCGATGCGTATTGCCATGTTATGCTTTGTGATGCTATGTTTGCTTTATATTTATTGTTTCTTCCCCCTCTTCTCTCGGTAGACTTTAGACCGATGTCGCTTCTGTGATTTACTCACGCCGACGCATTTACACTTCTTCCTTTTCAGCAGAGCTTCCAGGCAAGCCCCCCCTTTGATCATCCCGATATCGCCCATTCCATTCCTTGCATTAGATTTTTCTACTGTAATTGATTTCTCCTGTTCTGATGCATAGCCTGCTTTTGTAACCTGCTTATTGTTACTTACCTGTTTATCCTATAATGCTTAGTATAGGTTGGTTAGTGATCCATCAGTGACCCCCACCTTGTCCTTGTTGCCCCTGCTTCATCATCGAAGACCCGATCAACGGGATCGAAGACCAGGCCCCGACACCGCACATCACTTTCCCCTTAGTTGCTCGACACTACTGGGTTACTATCGAGTGCCGAGGGTGAGACCTCATCAGCACTTCTGATGTTAACCCTGTAGTGTAGCTATTCGGTCGTGGTCATCGAGGGTGATTCCGCCTTAACCACTTCCGATACGACTCTGTCGTGCAACCCCTCAAGTGTGAACCTCGAGGGTGGTTCCTCTTACGTTCACCTTGATGATTACATCGAGTGGAATCCATCGCGCGCGACCATTTCTCGAACCACATCTTGGTGTTGTTTAGCAACCGCGAGATGTTGACCTGGCAGCATCCGATGCTGTTGCACCTGCGTTCCCGCGCGTCCTGGGCTGTATTGCAGTAGGCAACGCACCCGCTCGAGTAGGGGTCGGTCGTCGCGTTCCGGACTGTTGACCCCCGCGGCCTATTGGCGGCGTAGATGAGGGTGTTGCAGCCCAAAACAAAGAGCTCGTTGGCGGTGTTGGAGATGCGGTAAATGCGCAACTTGTTGAATGTCAGCTTGCCGTCGAAGCGGGCGGTCACGTTGCGGGCAGTGTCGACGCACCTGTGCGCCACAGGCAGCAGCACCCGGACCTGCGCACTCGGCGTCACGTTCAGGTTCAGAACGCGTACAGGCTCGGCGGGGGTGTAGCCCTTGAAGGTGACATCCGGCAGAAACGGCGTCGTGTTCTTGTCGCAGACAATCTCAAAGCCAGGACGGAAGCAGCCGGTGCCGATGCCGAACGGGTAGGGGACGACCATGTCGCCGCATCGCGCCTGGCAGTCTGGCTTCAGCACCAAGGCGCTAGAGGCCGATGCAGCTAATTGGCAGTAGCACTAGCACCAACATCCATACCATCGGCGACATTATTCGTTCAATATGGGTGGTTAAGCCTCCGTACATTCTCCTCTTAAATACAAGGGCGAGCGCATGCACTTACCACTGGCCGTCCTTGAATTGAAAATTGTAGTATTTCTGAACTTGTGGAAATACCGAAAACAACTATACTCTACCCAAAAATCTAACTGGTCTTATTCATTAATTAATTTACCAATCTAATTAATTACAGCAGAGAGTTGATAGCTTGTTGCCGTCAAGGGAAGACTCATAATTAGCTAGCCTATTAAGCTGGGCTATTGGCCGGCAGCAGGGGCAATGGCCGGCAACAACACATCTCTAATCTATGTGTGACCTCGTTGCCTACCTCGGAAGCATTCAAACAGTCAAAGGTAACTTGGTCCCTAAACACATTTTAACAATCCAGGACGGCAGGCAAGGCGAACGTTTCTACGGAGTTCACACATTGGTTGACGAAGCCTACTGCACGTAGGATGATAGCAGCCTCACCATTTTTCATGCCTCGCGATGTTTGGAACCCTAGTGCAAATCAAGTCAAGGGACACAGTACTAAACGTTAATCCGTCCCAAATGTTGTTTATGCTACTATCGTGCAAGGAGTCGATGGCTCTTGTTGCCATAAAGGGAAGGCTCGCTATGCTAAAAAAATACTGAAAGGCCAAAAATTCATCTGATAACTAGACAGCAGGAAATCTAAAATGTGAAATTAAGGACGGCTAGCCGGCGAAGGGGCAAGTCTTCGGCAGTAATACATTTTTATTCTCCACATTAGCTAAATGCCAGTGGACTAATTTTAGCTTTCGAGAAGTCGATTTTGAGATGGCCGAAGAAGTTCGCCAGAGGGAGGCCGGAGGGGAGGAAGTAGAAAGAAGGAGCTCGCTAGCAGGCTACCCCACCGTGAAACTTCGCCGGAGAAAAAACCCAGACACGGGCGGGGCTAGAGGGATGGCCAGGGGCGGCAGCAAGACGGCGGTGGGTGAAGGAAATATGCCCTAGAGGCAATAATAGTGTTGTTATTTTATATTTCCTTATTCATGATAAAGGTTTATTATTCATGCTAGAATTATATTGATCGGAAACCTTAATACATGTGTGAATACATAAACAAACACCGTGTCCCTAGTGAGCCTCTACTAGACTAGCTCGTTAACCAAAGACGGTTAAGGTTTCCTAACCATGGACATGAGTTGTCATTTGATAACGGGATCACATCATTAGGAGAATGATGTGATGGACAAGACCCATCCGTTAGCTTAGCATAATGATCATTCAGTTTTATTGCTATTGCTTTCTTCATGTCAAATACATATTCCTTCGACTATGAGATTATGCAACTCCCGGATATCGGAGGAATGCCTTGTGTGCTATCAAACGTCACAACGTAATTGGGTGATTATAAAGATGCTCTACACATATCTCCGAAGGTGTTTGTTGAGTTGGCATAGATTGAGATTAGGATTTGTCGCTCCGAGTATCGGAGAGGTATCTCTGGGCCCTCTCGGTAATACACATCATAAGCTTGCAAGCAAACGACTAAGGAGTTCATCACGAGGTGATGTATTACGGAACGAATAAAGAGACTTGCCGGTAACGAAATTGAACTAGGTATAAAGATACCAACGATCGATTCTCGGGCAAGTAACTTACCGATGGACAAAGGGAATTGCGTATGTTATCATAACGGTTCGACCGATAAAGATCTTCGTAGAATATGTAGGAGCCAATATGGGCATCCAGGTTCCCCTATTGGTTATTGACCGGAGAAGTGTCTCGGTCATGTCTACATAGTTCTCGAACCCGTAGGGTCCGCACGCTTAACGTTTGATGACGATATAGTATTATATTAGTTATGTGATTTGGTGACTGAATGTTGTTCAGAGTCCTGGATGAGATCATGGACATGACGAGGAGTCTCGAAATGGTCAAGAGGTAAAGATTGATATATAGGACAATGGTATTCGGACACCGGAAGTGTTCCGGAGGGTACCGAGTACTTATCAGGTCAGCGGAAAGGAGTTTCGGGCACCCCCCGCAAAGATATGGGCCTTATGGGCCAAGTGAGGGAACACACCAGAATTGATGCACCCCTATAGAGGCCAAACCTATGAGGAGGATAAGGAAAGAGGGAAGGGCAAGGAAAGTGTGGGTTAGGATTACTTCCTTCCTTCCCCCCCCCCCCCTCTTTCCTTCCCCTTCGGTTATATATGGCAGGGGGCGTGCGGCTTGGGAGGGACTCCAAATAGGATTCCTCCTACTTGGGCGCCTCCTATGGCTATTCCTCCCTCCCTCGCACCTATATATATGAGGAGGGGGCTCCTAGCACAAACAGACAATTGCCTAGCCGTGTGCGGCGCCCCCTCCACCGTTTACACCCCCCGTCATATTTTCGAGGTGCTTAGTCGAAGCCCTGCGGAGATCACTTCACCATCACCATCACCATGCTATCATGCTGACGGAACTCATCTACTACCTCAATGTCTTGCTGGATCAAGAAGGAGAGGGACGTCACCGAGCTGAATGTGTGCAGAACACGGAGGTTTCGTCCGTTCGGTACTTGATCTGTTGGAGCACGAAGAAGTTCGACTACATCAAACGCGTTGTGAAACGCTTCCGCTTACGGTCTACGAGGGTACATAGACGCACTCTCCCCCTCGTTGGTATGCATCTCCATGAATAGATCATTGCGTGTGCGTAAAAGTTTTTTGTTCTCCATGCAACGTTTCCCAACAGTGGGGGTGGTTCCGGGGAGGGTGGGGCGGCGAGGCTACGCGGGAGCGCCACCGGTCGCGGGTGGTGGTCGCAGGTGGTTCAGCTAGCGGCCCGTGCGGCGGTGTGAGGAAGGAGAAGAATTGGAGGAAGAAGAAGGACCAGACGCCATTGGATGTGCATCGTTCAAAAGGATCGATTGGCCCAAATTTAAAAGTCAGACAACTTACCTGTAGCCACGCCCTTTATTCTCTTTACGTGACCTCATTACCCAACTCGGGAGCAATCAAAACAGCAAAAATATGATCCATAAAATATATTAATAGCTATTATAGTGGGATTTCACAATAATCGATGTGATACTATGTATCATACTAGAGAATATTGATGTGATACTACTCGTAACATAAAAAATAATAAATGAGGTCATATAATAGGAGGAAACATGTGAGGTCTTGATAAAAACGAACTCCCCCGGCATGTGAATTTTTTCATGAACAACTTCATGTAGGAACCGGGTATCCTAGGAACTCGTCGCTTGGCTAAATAGGTGACATGGGGACGAAACACCGGTACACACATGTCAAAAGGCCAATTTCTAGACACGAAAATCACTCAAATATCCCTACATGTTGTTACCTAAAAATTATCCCCACGCAAATTTGATATATAAATGCACATGAATTATGACTATGTGCTACTCAAATGGATGTCACGCAAAGCTGGGTAATTTTAACCATGGGTATCCATTTACTCATCGGTGGAGGATATGAAAAAACATCATACATTTTGATGGGTATTGATACGTATCCAACATATCTATAATTTTTTATTGTTCCATGCAATTATATTATCTATCTTGAATGTTTTATATGCATTTATATGTTATTTTATATGATTTTTGGGACTAACCTATTAACCTAGAGCCAGTGCCAGTTTCTGTTTTTTCTTTGTTTTTCAGTTTCACAGAAAAGGAATATCAAACGGAGTCCAGTTGACCTGAAAATTTACGGTGATTTTTTATGGACCAGAAGAAGCCCCCGAAGCAAAAGAGTTGGGTCAGGAGAGTCCCAAGCCAACCACAAGGTTGGAGGGCGCACTCTATGTGATAGCCTGGCTTAATAGGGATGATAGACTACACATATCAATATGGAATTCCTTCTTCTTCGGGAGCCCATCCGGACAGAACTCCAAAGTTAAGTGTGCTCAGCTTGGAGTAGTTTCAGGATGGGTGACCAACCAGGAAGTTGCTCCCCGGTGCGCACGAGTAAGGACAAAGTGCACAGAAAAGACTAGTATTGATATGTGGGGCCAGTCTAGATCCCGCCAGGAGTAACGACGATTGGCGGGTGTGTCCAGGGCGTGACACGTTGGTATCAGAGCCTCGACCGACCATAGAATCTCCCTTGTTTGATCGTAGTTGGCCGTTGTCGAGTCTAGAAGAATTTTTTTTTCGGAGTCCAGTTATATCGGATAGTAGGACTTCTTTTTACTCCTTAGCCCTTTCGTCGCTCTGGTGAGAAATCTTGACATAGGTATTTTGATATACTCCTTTTCCCCTTCAATTTTTATTAGGATCACGCAGTTAGTTTTCGTTCGTTGCGAGGTCAGCTCTTTTCATCCGGCGCACTTCTCTTCGAGTTGAGTCGACCCTCTTTCAATTTTTCAAGATCAATCCAAAGTTCTTTCTCGGACAAAGAGATACAATGTCGTCTGAAGTAGTCTTTATTTTTCCCACCCGTCCACACTGTTTTTTTCTCGGAGTCTGAAGTCGCTAATCGAGTATCCATTTTGTTCGTGCAAAGTCTCTTCATTCTTTCCTAAATTATTTCAACCGGTGAATTATCGTCTAGTTTGTCATTCTTCCTTCTCTTTTTCTTTTTCGGTGGATTCAGTTCAAGTTTTTCGTTGTTGATCGTATTCCTTTCCTTGGCTCAAATATTTCCCCTTGCTCGTTCGCCTCTCACCATTTAATCGTTCCGGAGTTCCGAGGACATCTCAGGAGATTCGTCTGTGTTCCAACTAATTCGAGGTTGTCACCTCATTCAAGTCTTTGAATTATTCTGGGCATCATCTCTTGCTCAACCCTTTCCCACGGTGTTTTATTTTTAGTGGGCCCGAACCCACCGGTCTTTTCCTAGGATCTTACCTGACTCTTCTAATTTTTCAGAGTTATTCCCAAATTCTTTTCAAGGTGTGACGTAAATATGGATTCCATCAGTCATATGCCTTCTCCAAGATCGCTTTCAATTCTTCTCATTGTTGGTTCAACCTTTTGTCTTTTCATTCTTCCGGAGTATCTCAACAATTTTGGTGATGTTTCTCGTCGTCATTCTCAACATTTGAAGACCGAAGTATAGTTTCTCTTAAATGTTGGTCCGTTCTCTTGAAGATTCATGGTTCTAGCTTTCGGCCATCCTCATAATTATTTTGGATTGTGATAATTCTTTTCGTACCCATCCGAAGCATTTCAGGAGTGTTCTCGTTTTTATTCTCCGGAGGCCATCACTTCAGAAGAATTCTTCATTCACGACATTTTTTTCGCGTTCTCAAATTCTTCCAGTGCTTCGTTCAAGTTTTCTTTAATCAGCTCATGATTTCTTCATTCTATTGTATCTAAATCCCCTCAAGCGTATTTGTTCTTTAATTCTTCCCGGTGATTCATTCTCTTTTCTTTGTTCGTTTTCATTTCTTATGGTGGTTCATCGAAGACCTTCCCAAGTTGAGCCATATAACTCCTCATTCCTTTTTAAGAGGAATAATTTGCATGCCAAATTCGTTTGTCATCAATTGAAATTGATGAGGATAAGCATAACGTAATTCTTGTTCTTATTTCGTCGAGGTCAAGTAATTCCTTCCTTCGAAGATTGTTCATGATGAATAATTTCTCTGTTCTAGGTTGTTCGTCTTTTCTTTTCCGAAGTTCCAAGTTTTCCTTGGCCATCTCGTCGGAACCTCCATCTAAATCACTACAAGGCTTTAATCTTATTCTTTTCATCCTTCATTTCTATCTCATCATCCTTTTGTTATTGGAGTTCTTCACGGTGGTTTGTTAAGGATTTAATTCATTCTTCAAGTGTTCATCAAGATTCTTGTTGGAGTTCAAGTATTGTTCTCCTTGCATGCTGAAGTGAAATTCATTCTCGCTTTCTCTTTGATGTGGTGTTTTGCATATTTTCAATCCTCTCAATCAATCTTTTTCGTCCGTGGCCGGTTATCACCTCATAATTTTGGGATGTTTTCCATAAGTCCACAACAAGCTTATTCTTTTCGTTGTTGAATTTCCAACAACTCCATTCAATCCTTCCTTGCAAGGATGCTTCTTAATTCAATTATGGTGGAAATTGTCTTTTGTCTTCCCCTTTGTTTTCCTTCCAATGTTTTATGTTATATTCTTTCGCTCCGGAGGCATGGTGATATTGCTCTCTTCGACCCATTATCTCGTTTCTCCAAGACCATTTTATTTCCTTGGTTGTTGATACGTCTCCAACGTATCTATATTTTTTTATTGTTCCATGCTATTATATTATCTGTTTTGGATGTTTAATGGGCTTTGTTATGCACTTTTATATTATTTTTGGGACTAAACTATTAACCGGAGGCCCAGTGCAAATTGTTGTTTTTTTGCCTATTTCAGTGTTTTGGAGAAAAGGAATATCAAACCGACTCCAAACGGAATGAAACCTTCGGGAGAGTTATTTTTGGAACAAATGCAATCCAGGAGACTTGGAGTGGACGTCAAGCAAGCTGCGAGGAGGCCACGAGGCAGGAGGGCGCGCCCAGGGGGGTTAGGCGCACCCCCCACCCTCGTGGGCCCCTCATGGCTCCATCGACCTACTTCTTTCACCTATATATACTGATATACCCTGAAAACATCCGAGAGCACCACGAAACCCTATTTCCACCACCGCAACCTTCTGTACCTGTGAGATCCCATCTTGGGGCCTTTTTCCTGCCTCACGAGGGGGGAATCGTTCATGGAGGGCTTCTACATCAACACCATAGCCTCTCCGATGATGTGTGAGTAGTTTACCACAGACCTTCGGGTCCATAGTTATTAGCTATATGGCTTCTTCTCTCTCTTTAGATCTCAATACAAAGTTCTCCTCGATCTTCTTGGAGATCTATTCGATGTAATTCTTTTTATGTGTGTTTGTCGAGATCCGATGAATTGTGGTTTTATGATCAAGATTATCTATGAACAATATTTGGTTCTTCTCTGAATTCTTATATGTATGATTTGATATCTTTGCAAGTCTCTCCGAATTATTGGTTTAGTTTGGCCTACTAGAATGATCTTTCTTGCAATGGGAGAAGTGCTTAGCTTTGGGTTTAATCTTGCGGTATCCTTTCCCAGTGACAGCAGGGGCAGCAAGGCACGTATTGTATTGTTGCCATCGAGGATAAAAAGATGGGGTATATATCATATTTCTTGTGTTTATCCCTCTACATCGTGTCATCTTGCCTAATGCGTTACTCTGTTCTTATGAACTTAATACTCTAGATGCATGCTGGATAGCGGTCGATGTGTGGATTAATAGTAGTAGATGCAGAATCGTTTCGGTCTACTTGTCGCAGACGTGATGCCTATATACATGATGATGCCTAGATATTCTCATAACTGTGCTCTTTTCTATCAATTGCTCGACAATAATTTGTTCACCCATCATAAATTATGCTATCTTGAGAGAAGCCACTAGTGAAACCTGTGGCCCCCGGGTCTATCTTCCATCATATTATTTTCCTATCAATTTATTATTTTTGCTTCCGTTTATTTTGCAATCTTTACTTTCCAATCTATATCATAAAAATACCAAAAATATTTATTTTATTATCTGTATCAGATCTCAATTTTGCAAGTGGCCGTGAAGGGATTGACAACCCCTTTATCGCGTTGGTTGCAAGGTTCTTAATTGTTTGTGCAGGTACAAGGCGATTTGCGTGTAACCTCCTACTGGATTGATACCTTGGTTCTTAAAAACCGAGGGAAATACTTACGCTACTTTGCTGCATCACCGTTTCCTCTTCAAGGGAAAACCAACGCATGCTCAAGAGGTAGCAGTTGTCCATTTAACAGGAGTGTCGTGTCCTCTATTCAATTTCGTTTCATGTTATGAAGTCTTGCACTCTTCTCAACAAGAGTGATGCCCAAATTCTTCCTCTCTCATTTCATTTCAACCGGAGTGGTTTCAAATTCTTGCTTCTTCCTCATGCCATTTTTCATATGTTTCTAACCTTTCAAGATTCATTGGTTTCACTCATTTTTCAAGGAGCAACTTTATTTTACCTCATTCTCTTCCTCTTCCGTCTCGTTCCTAAGATCTCGGGACGAGATCTTCTGTTAGTGGAGGAGAGTTGTAACGCCCCGAGACCAACGCTTCAGTTGCCCTTCCATTTATTTTAGTTATTGACGTGTGTTTATTATGTTTGTTGCATTATCATAATTGTTTTGCATATTTCATTCCTATATGTTTATGCCATGATATTGATGGGTGCCTTTGTCATATTTTGTTTCTTGCATCATGTTCATCATTTGATTTTGTTGCATTGTCATGCTCACCATTGTCATATTGCATTTGTGCATATTGTCATTTTTCATTCTCATAATGATCATGTGCATTGTCATATTCATGCATGTTACATTGTTGCATGCTCCATGTATGATCATGCATCATCACATCCTTCCTTCTTCTTTCTTTCATTTTGGCAAGTGACCTTTTCCCCTCCTCCATAGATGTTCATTCTTTCCCTATTGACGTTAAACCATGCCTACACCCTCTCTGCCAATTTTCAGCTCTTTTGGACTTGATTTGGTTGGAATCAAAATTGCCTCAAGTTTGAATTTAATTCAAACTTGCGATAATTTTCTTTCTCTAAAAATTCCCAGAGCAATTTATTCAAATACTTCATAAAGCTAGGGCCTCAGATTTATACTTATCTCATCCAACTTCTTTGCCAAACCGTTTGAGCATTTCTTCCAAGGTTCTATTTATATTAAAAATGGACAGGGAGAACAACAGAGGGGAAGAGAGAGTTCCAGCCGCCCCCTTCTTTCGGCCCAGCCCACGTAGAAATGTACCGAAGCGGTACATTTCCTTCTTCCTCCTCACGGTAAAACTCCAGGAGCGTCGGTCACATGGCCACCGAGGATGCCCGAGCTCCACGTCGACGCCCAGCCCCTATAAATTCCCCTCGGAGTTCGAGCCCCTCCTTAAGGCTTCTCTCTTCCATCCGCACCGCCGCCAGGTGAGTCTAGCCTCCAGATCCATCGCCCCCAAACCTTCCCGAGCAAGACAGAGAGCAATTCTCGTCGCTGGCGTGCTCTCCAGCGAGCCCAGGCAAGTCCATCGAGTCCAGGGCTTCTTCTTCCTCCACTACATCGACTACCTCCCTCGAATCAAGCCGGGGCCGTCGTCAAGCATCGTCCCCTTCGTCTTCTTCCTCTACGGCAGTGACTTGTTGCCGGTCAAATTCGTCGCATCTCCTTGTCCCCGAGCTCGATCAACTTCCCCGAGACCCTCTACGTGAGCAACCGTGCTTCCCCATACCTTTTCCCCGTCAATTGCATCATACTTGGTTGTGCATTATGTGATAGCCTGGCTTAGTAGGGATGATAGACTACTCATATCAATAAGGAATTCCTTCTTTTCAGGGAGCCCATCCGGACAGAACTCCAAAGTTAAGCATGCTCAGCTTGGAGTAGTTTTAGGATGGGTGACCGATCGGGAAGTTGCTCCCGGGTGCGCACGAGTGACGACAAAGTGCACAGAAAAGACTAGTATTGATATCTGGGCCAGTTTAGATCCCGCCAGGATTAACGACAACCGGCGGGTGTGTCCGGGGTGTTACAAGTTGGTATCAGAGCCGACCCTCGCGGTTACACGGATGTTTGCGGACAGGTGCGCAGTCATGTTGTTCATGAGGTTTGTGACCCATCATGGCACACGACATGACACATGTATCGAACTGGATGCACAGACGTATGTGCCAAGAGGGAACGTTCCTGTGGCACGACGAGGACATCGGTTCCTTTGAGTGGGGGTGTATGTGATAGCCTGGCTTAATAGGGATGATAGACTAATCATATCAATAAGGAATTCCTTCTTTTCTGGGAGCCCATCCGGACAGAACTCTAAAGTTAAGCGTGCTCAGCTTGGAGTAGTTTCAGGATCGGTGACCGACCGGGAAGTTGCTCCTGGGTGCGCACGAGTGTGGATAGAGTGCACAAAAAAGACTAGTATTGATCTCTGGGGCAAGTCTAGATCCCGCCAGGAGTAACGACCACCGACGGGTGTGTCCGGGGCGTGACACGTTGGTATCAGAGCCTTGACCGACCATAGGAGCCCCCTTGTTTGATCGTAGTTGGCCGTTGTCGAGTCTAGAAGAAAACTTTTTTCGGAGTCTAGTTATATCGGAGAGTGGGACTTCTTTTTACTCCTCAGCCCCTTTGTCGCTCTGGTGAGAAATCTTGACGTAGGTGTTTTGATATACTCCTCTTCCCCTTCAATTTTGTTTTAGGATCACACAGTTAGTTTTCGTTCGTTGCGATGTCAGCTCTTTTCATCGGGCGCACTTCTCTTCGTGTTGAGTCGACCCTCTTTCTCTTTTGCAAGATCAATCCTGAGTTCTTTCTCGGACGAAGAGAGACAATGTCGTCCGAAGCAGTCTTTCTTTTTCCCACCCACCCACCCTTTTTTTGTTCTCGGAGTCTGAAGTTGCCAATCGAGAATCCATTTTGTTGGTGCAAAGTCTCTTCATTCTTTCCTGAATTATTTCAACCAGTGAATTATTGTCTAGTTCGTCATTCTTCCTTCTCTTTTTCTTTTCCGGTGGATTCAATTCAAGTTTTTCATTGTTGATCATATTCCTTTCCTTGGCTCAAATATTTCCCCTTGCTCGTTCTCCTCTCACCATTTAATCGTTCGGGAGTTCCGAAGACATCTCAGGAGATTTGTCTGTGTTCCAACTAATTCGAGGTTGTCACCTCATTCAAGTCTTTGAATCATTCTGATGCATCATCTCTTGCTCAACCCTTTCCAACGGTGTTTTATTTTTAGTGGGCCCTAACCCACAAGTCTTTTCCCAGGATCTTACCTGACTCTTCTAATTTTTCGGAGTTATTCCCAAATTCTTTTCAAGGTGTGACGTAAATATGGATTCCATCAATCATATGCCTTCTCCAAGATCGCTTTCAATTCTTCTCATCGTTGGTTAAACCTTTCGTCTTTTCATTCTTCCGGAGTATCTCAACAATTTTGGTGATGTTTCTCGTCGTCATTCTCAACATTTGAAGACCGAAGTAGAGTTTCTCTTAAATCTTGGTCCTTTCTCTTGAAGATTCATGGTTCTAGCTTCCGGCCATCCTCATAATTATTTTCGATTATGATAATTCTTTTCATACCCATCTGAAGCATTTCAGGAGTGTTCTCATTTTTATTCTCCGGAGGCCGTCACTTCAGAAGAATTCTTCATTCACGACATTTTTTTCGTGTTCTCAAATTCTTCCAGTGCTTCGTTCAAGTTTCCTTTAATCAGCTCGTGAGCTCTTCATTCTCTTGTATCTAAATCCCCTCAAGCATATTTGTTCTTTAATTCTTCCAGGTGATTCATTCTCTTTTCTTCGTTCGTTTTCATTTCTTATGGTGGTTCGTCAAAGACCTTCCCAAGTTGCGCCATATATCTCCTCAATCCTTTTCAAGAGGTATAAGTTGCATGCGAAATCCGTTTGACATCAATTGAAATTGATGAGGATAAGCATAACGTAATTCTTGTTCTTATTTCATTGAGGTCAAGTAATTCCTTCCTTCGGAGATTGTTCATGATGAATAATTTCTCGGTTCTAAGTTGTTCGTCTTTTCTTTTCCGGAGTTCCAAGTTTTCCTCGGCCATCTCGTCAGAACCTCCATCAAAATCACTACAAGGATTTAATCTTATTCTTTTCATCCTTCATTTCTATCTCATCATCTTTTTGTTACCGGAGTTCTTCACGGTGGTTCGTTAAGGATTTAATTCATTCTTCAAGTGTTCATCAAGATTCTTGTGGGAGTTCAAGTATTCTTCTCCTTGCATGCCGAAGTGAAATTCATTCTCGCTTTCTCTTTGATGTGGTGTTTTGCATCTTTTCAATCCTCTCAATCAATCTTTTCCGTTCGTGGCCGGTTATCACCTCATAATTTTGAGATGTTTTCCAAAAGCCCACAACAAGCTTATTTGTTTCGTTGTTGAATTTCCAACAACTCCGTTCAATCCTTCCTTGCAAGGATGCTTATTAATTCAATTATGGTGGAAATTGTATTTTGTTTTCCCCTTTCTTTTCCGTCCAATGTTTTACGTTCTATTCTTTCGCTCCGGAGGTATCGTGGAATTGTCACGACAGATGTCCTAGTAGAAGGACTTAGTCGTGGAGCCAACGCAACTAGGTTAGCTTAAAGAGGTTAAACGGGACAAAGGGCAGAGAGAGATATACTGGTTCGGCCCCTTGCGGTGAAGGTAAATGCCTAATCCAGTTTGAGGTGGTATTGCTAGGATTTCGATTACCAGGGAGCGAATACGCTTGACCTAGTTCTCGGCTTGTTGTTTTCCGTCCCTGAATCGCTGCCAGGTCGTCCCTTTATATACACAGGTTGACGCCCAGCGGCTTACAGAGTCCCGGTCGGCTCATATACAACGTGTCCGGCTCAATGACTAACTAATCTTTCCTTACAACACAAGTCATACACAAGGCGGTTTATCCTCTTGGGTCCTAAATCGCCTCTGAGTATTGGGCCACCAATGGGCTTGCTATAACCCGCCATCTTCATTGACAAGTCGCCAGTGGTATAACCAGGCCCCTCCTAGGCGGTTCAAACCCAGTAGTTATAGCTCCAACATTAGGCCCCAGGTTTATTTGAACTTGTTCATGTCAATCTTCAATACCCGACTTGTCCAAAAATCCTGTCTCTCTTTGTTTGATAAACGTTTTTTGTACACCGTCAAGACGTCAGCTCGCAGAATCTTTTTAAACCTCCGTGACGTCATCTCGCATTAAATTCGCACGATGCCCATTAAATCTTAACGGATCCTTATCTTTAATAACCATCCCGAAGATCGAGGCGTCCGGGCTGCTATATAATCATTCTTTGTCCTCCTCGATTCTCGCGCCCGCCTGTTATCCATTTCCTTATAAATAGGGTCAGGCAGCCTTTTAACTCTCCCTCTTGCCTTCTCATCTTGAACCTCTATCTTTGATACGTCTCCAACGTATCTACAATTTTTGATTGTTCCATGCTATTATATTATGTGTTTTGGATGTTTATGGGCTTTATTATTCACTTTTATATTACTTTTGGGACTAACCTATTGACCCAGAGCCCAGTGCCAGTTCCTGTTTTTTACCTTGTTTCAGTGTTTCGAAGAAAAGGAATATCAGACGGAGTCGAAACGGAATGAAATCAACTGGAGAAGTTATTTTTGGAAGGAAAGCTACCGGAAAAACTTGGAGTGCACATTAGGAAAGCTCCGAGGAAGCCACGAGGTAGGGGGCGCGCCCTCCCCCCCAGCGCGTGCCCTCCACCCTCGTGGACCCCACGTGGCTCCTCGACGTACTTCTTTCACCCATATATACCCACGTGCCTAAAACATCCGAAGACGAGAATAGATCGGGAGTTCCCGCCAAGAAGCCTCCAGAGCCACCAAAAGTCAACCGGGACCTGCTCCTAAGCACCTTCCGGAGGAACCCTCACCGGTGGCCATCTTCATCATCCCGGCGCTCTCCATGATGAGGAGGGAGTAGTTCACCCTCGGGGCTGAGGGAATGTACCAGTAGCTATGTGTTTGATCTCTCTCTGTCGTGTTCTTGATTTGGCACGATCTTGATGTATCGTGAGCTTTGCTATCATAGTTGGATCTTATGTTTCTTCTCCCCCCTCTACTCTCTTGTAATGGATTGAGTTTCCCCTTTGAAGTTATCTTATCGGATTGAGTCTTTAAAGATTTGAGAACACTTGATGTATGTCTTGCCGTGCGTGATCTGTGGTGACAATGGGATATCACGTGATTCACTTGATGTATGTTTTGGTGATCAACTTGCGGGTTCGCCCATGAACTTATGCATAGGGGTTGGCACTCGTTTTCGTTGTGATTCTCTGGTAGAAACTTTGGGGAACTCTTTGAGGTTCTATGTGTTGGTTGAATAGATGAATATGAGATTTTGTGATGCATATCGTATAATCATACCCACGGATACTTGAGGTGACATTGGAGTATCTAGGTGACATTAGGGTTTTGGTTGATTTGTATCTTAAGGTGTTATTCTAGTACGAACTCTAGGGCTGTTGGTGACACTTGTAGGAATAGCCCAAAGGATTGATTGGAAAGAATAACTTTGAGGTGGTTTCTGCACCCTACCAGAATCTCTTCGTTTGTTTTCCACTATTAGTGACTTTGGAGTGAGTCTTTGTTGCCTGTTGAGGGATATTTATATGATCCAATTATGTTATTATTGTTGAGAGAACTTGCACTAGTGTAAGTATGAACCCTAGGCCTTGTTTCCTATCATTGCAATACCGTTTACGCTCACTTTTACCAATTGTCACCTTGCTGTTTTTATATTTTCAGATTACAAAAACCTATATCTACCATCCATGTTGCACTTGTATCACCATCTCTTCACCGAACTAGTGCACCTATACAATTTACCATTGTATTGGGTGTGTTGGGGACACAAGAGACTCTGTTATTTGGTTGCAGGGTTACTTGAGAGAGACCATCTTCATCCTACGCCTCCCACGGATTGATAAACCTTAGGTCATCCACTTGAGGGAAATTTGCTACTGTCCTACAAACCTCTGCACTTGGAGGCCCAACAATGTCTACAAGAAGAGGGTTGTGTAGTAGACATCAAGCTCTTTTTCTCAAGGCCGCTGCCGGGAGGTGAGTGCTTGAAGGTATATCTTTAGATCTTGCAATTGAATCTTTTGTTTCTTGTTTTATCACTAGTTTAGTTTATAAAAGAAAACTACCAAAAAATGGAATTGAGTCTGTCTCATACGCTTCATCTTTTTAATATCTTTCGTGACTATGATGGAAAAGAAAATTTTGCCAAAGTGTTAGAAGAAGAATGCTATAAAATGTTTGGCACTAAATATTTATATGATGAGCATGATTGCAATGTTGTTAGTATGAATTCCTTGAATATACATGATGCTAATGATATGCAAAGCCACAAGCTTGGGGAAGCTATGTTTGATGAAGATGATATTGTTTGTCCCCCAAGCTTTGATGAGCAAATTTACTATGATGAAAGCATCCTCCTATCTATGATGATTATTGTGATGACACGTATGCTTTAAAGAATAATGATAACCATGAAACTTGTCATCTTGATCTTAATTTTCAATCACATGATAGTTATTTTGTTGAGTTTGCTCCACTATTATTCATGAGAAGAATTTTGCTTATGTGGAGAGTAGTAAAATTTCTATGCAAGTAGATCATGAAAAGAATGCTTTAGGTGCTGGTTATATTGTTGAATTCATTCATGATGCTACTGAAAATTATTATGAGGAAGGAATATATTCTTGTAGGAATTGCAATAATATCAAGTTTCCTCTCTATGTGCTTAAAATCTTGAAGTTATGCTTGTTTTGCCTTCCTATGCTAGTTGATTATTGTTCCCATAAGTTGTTTGCTCACAAAATCCCTATGCATAGGAAGTGGGTTAGGCTTAAATGTTCTAGTCATATTCTTCATGATGCTCTCTATATGTTTCAATTCTTATCTTTTTGTGAGCATCATTGAAATCATCATGCCTAGCTAGGGTGTCAACGTTAGCGCTTGTTGGGAGGCAACCCAATTTTATTTTAGTTTCTTGCTTTTTGGTTATGTTTAGGAATAAATAATCCATCTAGCTTCTGTTTAGATGTGGTTTTATGTTTTAATTAGTGTTTGTGCCAAGTAGAACCTTTGGGAAGACTTGGGTGAAGTCTTTATGATCATGCTGTAAAAAACAGAAACTTTTTACTGGAGAGTGATATTTAGTTGATTCTTTTTGCAGATGATTACTAGAAAACTTCCTCAGGTCCACAAATTTATTTTAGAATTGTTGGAGTTCCATAAGTATACGTTTGATACAGATTACTACAGACTGTTCTGTTTTTGACAGATTCTGTTTTCATTGTGTTGCTTGCTTATTTTGATGAATCCATGGCTAGTAAAATAGTTTATAAACCATAGAGAAGTTGGAATACAGTAGTTTTAACACCAATATAAATAAAGAATGAGTTCATTACATTACCTTGAAGTGGTGTTTTGTTTTCTTTCGCTAACGGAGCTTACGAGTTTTCTGTTGAGTTTTGTGTCGTGAAGTTTTCAAGTTTTGGGTAAAGATTCGATGGACTATGGAATAAGGAGTGGCAAGCGCCTAAGCTTGGAGATGCCCAAGGCACCCTAAGGTAATATTCAAGGATAACCAAGAGCCTAAGCTTGGGGATGCCCCGGAAGGCATCCCCTCTTTCGTCTTCGTCCATCGGTAACTTTACTTGGAGCTATATTTTTATTCACCACATGATATGTGTTTTGCTTGGAGCGTCATTTTATTTTGTTAGTATTTGATTGATGTTATTTATAATAGTGTTTTGCATCTCTAGTTTCAATAAAAATGTCAAGGATAGCCTTTACCATGCTTATTTTGCAAGAATACATGTTGCTGTTTGAAAAACAGAAAGTTTACCGCTGTTGCAAAAATTCCCTAGAAAAGTCAGAATGTGATGAAATGATGAAACCTTTTGCATATTAAGCTCTGATAAATTTAATACAGTGGGAATTTTCTTTCATAATTTTTGGAGCTAGGGAAGTATGGATCTTGCTGCATTCTTTATAGACTGTCTTGCTTAGGCAGATTGCTGTTATGTTTGCATTGGTTGCATATGTTTGCTTGTTTAATGATCCTATTTGAGGATAGGACTATTAAATATGCAGAGGCATTTAGTATGCAATATTGAATAATAATTTTAGTGATTTTCTACAGTAGAGTATGATAAGGTTTTTGCATTGGTTTATACTAACTTATCTCACGAGTCCTTGTTGAGTTTTGTGTGGATGAAGCTTTTGAGATTTAGAAAGCCGTGATATGAGAGGAATTAAGGAGACAGAAATCCTCAAGATTGGGGATGCCCAAGGCACCCCAAGATAATATTTCAAGAATTCTCAAGCATCTAAGCTTGGGGATGCCCCGGTAGGCATCCCACCTTTCTTCTTCAACAACTATCGGTTAGTATCGGTTGAACCTAAGTTTTTGCTTCTTCACATGATGTGTGCTATCCTTGAAATGTCGTTTTATTTTGTTTTGCTTGCTGTTTGAATAAAATACCAAGATCTGAAATCCTTAAATGGGATAGTCTTCACATAAGTTGCATAATTATCCGACTACTCATTGATCTTCACTTATATCTTTTGGAGTAGTTTGTCATTTGCTCTAGTGCTTCACTTATATCTTTTAGAGCATGGTGGTGGATTTGTTTTATAGAAACTATTGATCTCTCATGCTTCACTTAGATTATTTTGAGAGTCTTAAATAGCATGGTAATTTGCTTCAATAATCCTAATATGCTAAGCATACAAGATTTGTAAGAATTCTTATGTGTGTGTTGAATACTAAGAAAAGTGTGATGCTTGATATATGTTTTGAGATATGAAGATGGTGATATTAGAGTCATGCTAGTTGAGTAGTCGTGAATTTGAGAAATACTTGTGTTAAAGTTTGTAATTCTCGTAGCATGCACGTATGGTGAACCGTTATGTGATGAAGTCGGAGCATGATTTATTTATTGATTATCTTCCTTATGAGTGGCGGTCGGGGACGAGTGATGGTCTTTTCCTACCAATCTATCGCCCTAGGAGCATGCCCGTAATACTTTGCTTTGATAACTTGTAGATTTTTGCAATAAGTATATGAGTTCTTTATGACTAATGTTGAGTCCATGGATTATACGCACTTTCTTCCTTCCACCATTGCTAGCCTCTCTAATACCGCGCACTTTTTGCCGGTATCATACACCCACCATATACCTTCCTCAAAACAGCCACCATACCTACCTATCATGGCATTTCCATAGCCATTCCGAGATATATTACCATGCAACTTTCCACCGTTCCGTTTATTATGACACGCTCCATCATTGTCATATTGCTTAGCATGATCATGTAGTCGACATTTGTGGCAAAGCCACCGTTCATAATTCTTTCATACATGTCACTCATGAATCATTGCATATCCCTAAGACATCACGGAGGCATTCATATAGAGTCATATTTTGTTCTAAGTATCGAGTTGTAATTGTTGAGTTGTAAGAAAATAAAAGTGTGATGATCATCATTTTTAGAGCATTGTCCCAAGTGAGGAAAGGATGATGGAGACTATGATTCCCCCATAAGTCAGGATGAGACGCCGGACAAAAAATAAAAGAAAAGAAAAGAAAAGAGGCCATAAAAAAGAGAAAAGGCCCAAAAAAATAACAAAAAAATTAAAAAAATGAGAGAAAAAGAGAGAAGGGGCAATGCTACTATCCTTTTACCACACTTGTGCTTCAAAGTAGCACCATGATCTTCATAATAGAGAGTCTCTCATTTTGTCACCTTCATATACTAGTGGGAATTTTTCATTATAGAACTTGGCTTGTATATTCCAATGATGGGCTTCCTCAAATTGCCCTAGGTCTTCGTGAGCAAGCGAGTTGGATGCACACCCACTTAGTTTCTTTTGTTGAGCTTTCATTTACTTACAGCTCTAGTGCATCCGTTGCATGGCAATCCCTACTCACTCACATTGATATCTATTGATGGGCATCTCCATAGCCCGTTGATACGCCTAGTTGATGTGAGACTATCTTCCCCCTTTTTGTCTTCTCCACAACCACCATTCTATTCCACCTATAGTGCTATGTGCATGGCTCACGCTCATGTATTGCGTGAGGATTGAAAAAGTTTGAGAACGTCAAAAGTATGAAACAATTGCTTGGCTTGTCATCGGGGTTGTGCATGATTTAAATACTTTGTGTGGTGAAGATAGAGCATAGCCAGACTCTATGATTTTGTAGGGATAACTTTCTTTGGCCATGTTATTTTGAGAAGACATAATTGCTTTGTTAGTATGCTTGAAGTATTATTATTTTTATGTCAATATGAACTTTTGTCTTGAATCTTTCGAATCTGAATATTCATACCACAATTAAGAAGAATTACATTGAAATTATGCCAAGTAGCACTCCGCATCAAAAATTATATTTTTATCATTTACCTACTCGAGGACGAGCAGGAGTTGAGCTTGCGGATGCTGATACGTCTCCAACGTATCTATAATTTTTGATTGTTCCATGCTATTATATTATGTGTTTTGGATGTTTATGGGCTTTATTGTTCACTTTTATATTACTTTTGGCACTAAACTATTGACCCAGAGCCCAGTGCCAGTTCCTGTTTTTTACCTTGTATCAGTGTTTCGAAGAAAAGGAATATCAGACGGAGTCGAAACGGAATGAAATCAACTAGAGAAGTTATTTTTGGAAGGAAAGCTACCGGAAAAACTTGGAGTGCACGCCAGGAAAGCTCCGAGGAAGCCACGAGGTAGGGGGGCGCGCCCTCCACCCTCGTGGGCCCCTCGTGGCTCCCCTGACATACTTCTTCCTCCCATATATACCCACGTACCCTAAAACTTCCGAAGACGAGAATAGATCGGGAGTTCCGCCGCTGCAAGCCTCCAGAGCCACCTAAAGTCAATCAGGACCCTGTTCCGGCACCCTTCCGGAGGGGGGAACCCTCACCGGTGTCCATCTTCATCATCCCGACGCTCTCCATGACGAGGAGGGAGTAGTTCACCCTCGGGGCTGAGGGTATGTACCAGTAGCTATGTATTTGATCTCTCTCTCTCTCTCTCTCTCTCTCTCTCTCTCTCTCTCTCGTGTTCTTGATTTGGCACGATCTTGATGTATCGCGAGCTTTGCTATTATAGTTGGATATTATGTTTCTTCTCCCCCTCTACTCTCTTGTAATGGATTGAGTTTCCCCTTTGAAGTTATCTTATCGGATTGAGTCTTTAAAGATTTGAGAACACTTGATGTATGTCTTGCCGTGCGTATCTGTGGTGACAATGGGATATCACGTGATTCACTTGATGTATGTTTTGGTGATCAACTTGCGGGTTCCCTCCATGAACTTATGCATAGGGGTTGGCTTTGCGTTTTCGTCGTGATTCTCGGTAGAAACTTTGGGGCACTCTTTTGAGGTTCTATGTGTTGGTTGAATAGATGAATCTGAGATTTTGTGATGCATATCGTATAATCATACCCACGGATACTTGAGGTGACATTGGAGTATCTAGGTGACATTA
This sequence comes from Aegilops bicornis, assembly GCA_021605145.1. Taxonomy (NCBI): domain Eukaryota; kingdom Viridiplantae; phylum Streptophyta; class Magnoliopsida; order Poales; family Poaceae; genus Aegilops; species Aegilops bicornis. The sequence continues at coordinate 110,758,170 of CM038673.1, read as the reverse complement.
GGGTTTTGGTTGATTTGTATCTTAAGGTGTTATTCTAGTACGAACTCTAGGGCTGTTTGTGACACTTATAGGAATAGCCCAACGGATTGATTGGAAAGAATAACTTTGACGTGGTTTCGTACCCTACCATAATCTCTTCGTTTGTTCTCCACTATTAGTGACTTTGGAGTGACTCTTTGTTGCATGTTGGGGGATAGTTATATGATCGAAATATGTTATTATTGTTGAGAGAACTTGCACTAGTGAAAGTATGAACCCTAGGCCTTGTTTCCTATCATTGCAGTATCGTTTACGCTCACTATTACCCCTTGTTACCTTACTGTTTTTATATATTTTAGATTGCAAAAACCTATATCTACCATCCATATTGCACTTGTATCACCATCTCTTCGCCAAACTAGTGCACATATACAATTTACCATTATATTGGGTGTGTTGGGGACACAAGAGACTGTTTGTTATTTGGTTGCAGGGTTGCTTCAGAGAGACCATCTTCATCCTACGCCTCCCGCGGATTGATAAACCTTAGGTCATCCACTTGAGGGAAATTTGCTATTGTCCTACAAACCTCTGCACTTGGAGGCCCAACAACGTTTACAAGAAGAAGGTTGTGTAGTAGACATCACTCTTCCTCACGACGCATCTGCACACCTGAGCACCGCCGCCGCCGACCTCGTCAGCTTCCTCGACCCTGACCGCTGCATCGACCTGAACGAAACCAGATAAACTGCGGGGCTTCTCCGTTGCTCCGCAGACCCCGTAAATACCTCACGTCCCCATGTAGATCTCCATTAGGGTTTTCTGAAGTTCTTAGGAGTTCATCATCGTTCTTCACCATACCTCTGTTTAATCCTTATTTTGATCTGAAGATAGTGTTTAAAACATGCAGAATCTATTTCTGTACTTTCTCTTAATCACCGAATATGCTTCTCAGATGCAGAAATCTTGCCAATATGCTAGTTCCTTAGCTGTTGTGGTACTAGGTTTTGATTTTACTTTCTTTTCCGAACAGCGTCAGATCCAAATTGACTGCACCAATCTGTAAAACCTGTTTATCCAATACTCAGCAGAATTCGCCTTTGATAGATCTTAAATACTAATACTGTCATGGCGGCTTATATCACCAGTTATAACTAGTCATACGTCATTAGGCCCCGTTTAAGCCGCCGATGTGAATATATGCTGCAGTGTTCATCTCTGGCTTAACAAATCAACTTAAACCGGCAATATTTCTCTCTTTTTCAGGCTTCTTCCCTTACGATGCCAAAGACAGTTACCTCATGTAATTGGGTTCACTCCATTGTCACCGAAAACATGCTCGAGGACTTTGTCAAAATCGGCTTTTTGCCAGCAAAAAACATCATGCACTGGCACGCTCCCAAAACAGACGAAGAAAGACCTCCGCCGTAGGATGGTGAGGTCACTGTTTTTACTAATCACATGAATCGGGGCTTCTCACCACCCGGATCCAAATTTTCCTGGGATGTACTGCATTTCTTTCAACTTCATCCTCAAGACATCGGACCCAATTCCGTGTCAAATATCTACAATTATCAAGTCTTCTGCGAAGTATACCTTCAAGAGGAACCTAGTGTTGAACTCTTCAGGGAATACTTTTATCTAAACCGGCAGAATGAATTTACTGATGGAACCAGCTTAGAACTTGGCGGGGTCTCAATTCAATGGAGAAGAGATGCTATATTCCCCTATGCTGACCTGCCAAGTCACCCCAAAATTGGAACCAAACATGGTTCTATTGTAAAGACACTTCTCCGGCTGATGAGAATCCACTGGCGGGTTATCGTGTCCAGCGGCTCAACCTGAAACATCATCTTCCTGAACGGCTTACCACTGCTGAACGCACAAAGCTTGCCCCTACCTTTTAAAAGGTCAGGGCCCTGCTGGGAAATGGGTTAACCGGTATTGACTTGGTTCGGTGCTGGGTAGCTTGGCGGATTATACCCTTGAGCCGCCGGCCCAGTTTAATGTGTACTTACACGGGTGACACCAAAGATCCACTGTGCTACTGCTCAACGCGTTTAACTGACAACGCAATCAACAAGATGACAAAGTGAAGGAAATATGCCCTAGAGGAAATAATAAAGTTGTTATTTATATTTCCTCATATCATGATAAATGTTTATTATTCATGCTAGAATTGTATTAACCGGAAACTTAGTACATGTGTGAATACATAGACAAACTAAGTGTCACTAGTATGCCTCTACTTGACTAGCTCGTTAAATAAAAGATGGTTAAGTTTCCTAGACATAGACATGAGTTGTCATTTGATTAACAGGATCACATCATTAGAGAATGATATGATTGACTTGACCCATTCCCTTAGCTTAGCATTTGATTGGTTAGTATATTGCTCTTGCTTTCATCATGACTTATACATGTTCCTATGACTATGAGATTATGCAACTCCCGAATACTGGAGGAACACTTTGTGTGCTACCAAATGTCACAACGTAACTGGGTGATTATAAAGGTGCTCTACAGGTGTCTCCGATGGTACTTGTTGAGTTGGCATAGATCGAGATTAGGATTTGTCACTCCGATTCTCGGAGAGGTATATCTGGGCCCTCTCGGTAATGCACATCACTATAAGCCTTGCAACCAATGCAACTAATAAAGTTAGTTTCGGCATGATGTATTACGGAACGAGTAAAGAGACTTGCCGGTAACGAGATTGAACTAGGTATTGGATACCGTCGATCGAATCTCGGGCAAGTAACATACCGATGACAAAGGGAACAACGTATGTTGTTATGCGGTTTAACCGATAAAGATCTTCGTAGAATATGTAGGAGCCAATATGAGCATCCAGGTTAGGCTATCAGTTATTGACCGGAGATGTGTCTCGGTCATGTCTACATAGTTCTCGAACCCGTAGGGTCCGCACGCTTAACGTTTGGTGACGATCGGTATTATGATTTTATGTGTTTTGATGTACCGAAGGTAGTTCAAAGTCCCGAATGTGATCACGGACATGACAAGGAGTCTCGAAATGGTCGAGACATAAAGATTGATATATTAGACGACTATATTCGGACATCGGAAGTGTTCCGGAGAAGTTTCGATTATAGCAAGGGAATCAAGTTCTTTGGAACACCCCGAGGAAGCTATTGGGCCTCATGGGCCTTAGTGGAGAAGAGAGTGAGCTGGCGGGGAGGTGGCGCAGAGCCCCCTTGCCCTAGTCGGAGTGGACAAGGGAAGGGCGGCCCCCTTCTCCTTCCTTCTCTCCACCTCCTCCTCCCCCTTCTCCTTCTTGGAATAGGAAAGGGGAGCCAAACCTACTTGGAGTAGTATTGCCCCCCCATGGGCGCGCCTCCTCCCTAGGCCGGCCCTCTTCTCCTCCCCCCCTTTATATACGGGGGAGGGGGCACCCCATGAGACACACAAGTTGATCAGTTGATCTTTTAGCCGTGTGCGGTGCCCCCCTCCACCATAATCCACCTCGATCATATCGTAGCGGTGCTTAGGCGAAGCCCTGCGTCGGTAGCATCATCATCATCGTCATCACACCGTCGTGCTGATGAAACTCTCCCTCAGCCTCAACTGGATCAAGAGTACGAGGGACGTCATCGAGCTGAATGTGTGCTGAACTCGGAGGTGTTGTGCGTTCGGTACTTCGATCGGTCGAATCGTGAAGACGTACGACTACATCAACCGTGTTGATATAACGCTTCCGCTTAGGGTCTACGAGGGTACGTGGATGACACTCTTCCCTCTCGTTGCTATGCATCACCATGATCCTGCGTGTACGTAGGAATTTTTTTGAAATTACTGTGTTCCCCAACAGTGGATTCTGAGCCAGGTTTATGTGTAGATGTTATATGCACGAGTAGAACACAAGTAAGTTGTGGGCGATACAAGTCATACTTCTTACCAGCATGTCATACTTTGATTCGGCGGTCTTGTTGGAAGAAGCAGCCGGACCGACATTACGCCAGACGCTTACGCGAGACTGGTTCTACCGACGTGCTTTGCACACAGGTGGCTGGCAGGTGTCAGTTTCTCCAAGTTTAGTTGAATCGTGTGTGGCTACGCCCGGTCCTTGTGAAGGTTAAAACAGCACATACTTGACGAAATATTATTGTTGTTTTGATGTGTAGGTAAGAACGGTTCTTGCTCAGCCCGTAGCAGCCACGTAAAACTTGCAACAAAAAAAGTATAGGACGTCTAACTTGTTTTTGCAGGGCATGCTGTGATGTGATATGGTCAAGACATGATGCTAAATTTTATTGTATGAGATGATCATGTTTTGTATCAAAGTTATCGACAATGGCGAGAGCCATATGGTTGTCGCTTTATTGTATGCAATGCAATCGCCCTGTAATTGCTTTACTTTATCACTAAGTGGTAGCGATAGTCATAGAAGCAATAGTTGGCGAGACGACAACGATGCTACGATGGATATCAAGGTGTCGCGCCGGTGACGATGGTGATCATGACGGTGCTTTGGAGATGGAAATCAAAGGCACAAGATGATGATGGCCATATCATATCACTTATATTGATTGCATGTGATGTTTATCTTTTATGCATCTTATTTTGCTTAGATCGACGGTAGCATTATAAGATGATCTCCCACTAAATTTCAAGGTATAAGTGTTCTCCCTGAGTATGCACTGCTATGCGAAAGTTAAATCGTCTTAGAGACACCACGTGATGATCGGGTGTAATAAGCTCTCACGTTCACATACAACGGGTGCAAGCCAGTTTTGCGACGCAGAATACTGCGGTTAAACTTGACGATCCTAGCATATGCAGATATGGCCTCGGAACCTTTGAGACCGAAAGGTCGGCGTGAATCATATAGAAGATATGATCAACATAGTGATGTTCACCATTGAAAACTAATCCATCTCACGTGATGATCGGACATGGTTTAGTTGATATGGATCACGTGATCACTTAGATGATTAGAGGGATGTCTATCTAAGTGGGAGTTCTTAAGTAATTTGATTAATTGAACTTTAATTTATAATGAACTTAGTACCTGATAGTTTTTTGCATGTCTATGTTGTTGTAGATAGATGGCCCGTGCTGTTGTTCCGTTGAATTTTATTGCATTCCTTGAGAAAGCAAAGTTGAAAGATGATGGTAGCAATTACTCGGACTGGGTCCGTAACTTGAGGATTATCCTCATTGCTGCACAGAAGAATTACATCCTGGAAGCACCGCTATGTGCCAAACCCACTGCAGGAGCAACGCCAGATGTTATGAACGTCTGGCAGATCAAAGCTGATGACTACTCGATAGTTTAGTGTGCCATGCTTTACGGCTTAGAACCGGGACTTCAACGACGTTTTGAACGTCAAGGAGCATATGAGATGTTCTAGGAGTTGAAGTTAATATTTCAAGCAAATGCCCGGATTGAGAGATATGAAGTCTCCAATAAGTTCTACGGCTGCAAGATGGAGGAGAATAGTTCTGTCAGTGAGCATATACTCAGAATGTCTGGGTATAACAATCACTTGATTCAACTAGGAGTTAATCTTCCGGATGATAGTTTCATTGACATAATTCTTCAATCAACGCCACCAAGCTACTAGAGCTTCATGATGAACTATAATATGCAAGGGATAGATAAAGGCGATTCGAGCTCTTCGCAATGCTAAAAGCATGGATGTAGAAATCAAGAAAGATCATCAAGTGTTGATGGTCAACAAGACCACTAGTTTCAAGAAAAAGGTAAAGGGAAGAAGGGAAATTCAAGAAGAACAACAAGCAAGATTCTTTGCTCAAGTGAATAAGCCCAAGTCTGGACCTAAGCCTGAGACCGAGTGCTTCTACTGCAAAGGGACTGGTTACTGGAAGCGGAATTGCCCCAAGTATTTGCCGGATAAGAAGGATGGCAAGGTGAACAAAGGTATATGTGATATACATGTTATTGATGTGTACCTTACTAATGCTCGCATGAGCACGTGGGTATTTGATACTGGTTTTGTTGCTAATATTTGCAACTTGAAAGCAGGGACTACGGATTAAGCGAAGATTGGCTAAGGACGAGGTGTGGCGGCGTGGGAAATGGTTCCAAAGTCGATGTGATCGCTGTCGGCACGCTACCTCTACATCTACCTTCGGGATTAGTTTTAGACCTGAATAATTGTTATTTGGTGCCAGCGTTGAGCATGAACATTATATCTGGATCTTGTTTGATGCGATACGGTTATTCATTTAAATCAGAGATTAATGGTTGTTCTATTCATATGAGTAATATCTTTTATGGTCATACGCCCTTGAAGAGTGGTCTATTTATATTGAATCTTGATAGTAGTGATACACATATTCATAATATTGAAGCCAAAAGATGCAGAGTTGATAATGATAGTGCAACTTATTTGTGGCACTGCCGTTTAGGTCATATTGGTGTAAAGCATGAAGAAACTCCATTACGATGGACTTTTGGAATCACTTGATTATGAATCACTTGGTACTTGTGAACCATGCCTCATGGGCAAGATGACTAAAACGCCGTTCTCCGGAACAATGTAGCGAGCAACAGATTTGTTGGAAATCATGAATACAGATGTATGTGGTTCGATGAATGTTGAGGCTCGCGGCGGGTATCATTATTTTCTCACCTTCACAGATGATTTGAGCAGATATGGGTATATCTACTTGATGAAACATAAGTCTGAAACATTTGAAAAGTTCAAAAGAATTTCAGAGTGAAGTGGAAAATCATCGTAACGAGAAAATAAAGTTTCTACGATCTGATCATGGAGGAGAATATTTGAGTTACGAAGTTTTGTCTTCATTTGAAACAATGCGGAATAGTTTAGCAACTCACGCCACCCGGAACACCACAGAGTAATGGTGTGACCGAGCGTCAGAATCGTACTTTACTAGATATGGTGCGATCTATGATGTCTCTTACTGATTTACCGCTATCATTTTGGGGTTATGCTTTAGAGATGGCTGCATTCACGTTAAATAGGGCACCATCTAAATCCGTTGAGACGACGCATTATGAACTGTGGTTTGGCAAGAAACCAAAGTTGTCGTTTCTTAAAGTTTGGGGCTGCGATGCTTATGTGAAAAATCTTCAACCTGATAAGCTCGAACCCAAATCGGAGAAATGTGTCTTCATAGGATACCCAAAGGAGACTGTTGGGTTCACCTTCTATCACAGATCCGAAGGCAAGATATTCGTTGCTAAGAATGGATCCTTTCTAGAGAAGAAGTTTCTCTCGAAAGAAGTGAGTGGGAGGAAAGTAGAACTTGATGAGGTAACTGTACCTGCTCCCTTATTGGAAAGTAGTTCATTACAGAAATCTGTTCTTGTGACTCCTACACCAATTAGTGAGAAAGCTAATGATGATGATCATGTAACTTCGGATCAAGTTACTACCAAACCTCGTAGGTCAACCAAAGTAAGATCCGCACCAGAGTGGTACGGTAATCCTGTTTTGGAGGTCAAGTTACTTGACCATGACGAGCCTACGAACTATGAGGAAGCAATGATGAGCCTAGATTCCGTAAAATGGCTTGAGGCCATGAGATCTAATATGGGATCCATGTATGAGAACAAAGTGTGGACTTTGGTTGACTTTCCCGATGATCGGCAAGCCATGGAGAATAAATGGATCTTCAAGAAGAAGACTGACGCTGACGGTAATGTTACTGTCTACAAAGCTCGACTTGTTGCAAAATGTTTTCGACAAGTTCAAGGGGTTGACTACGATGAGACTTTCTCACCCGTAGCGATGCTTAAGTCCGTCCGAATCATGTTAGCAATTGCCGCATTTTATGATTATGAAATTTGGCAAATGGATGTAAAGAATGCATTCCTGAATGGTTTTCTGGAAGAAGAGTTGTATATGATGCAACCCGAAGGTTTTATCGATCGAAAGGATGCTAACAAAGTATGCAAGCTCCAGTGATCCATCTATGGACTGGTGCAAGCATCTCGGAGTTGGAATAAACGTTTTGATAGTGTGATCAAAGCATATATTTTTATACAGACTTTTGGAGAAGCCTGTATTTTCAAGAAAGTGAGTGGGAGCTCTGTAGAATTTCTAATATTATATGTGGATGACATATTGTTGATTGGAAATGATATAGAATTTCTGGATAGCATAAAAGGATACTTGAATAAGAGTTTTTCAATGAAAGACCTCGATGAAGCTGCTTATATATTGGGTATCAAAATCTATAGAGATAGATCAAGACGCTTAATTGGACTTTCACAAAACACATACCTTGATAAAGTTTTGAAGAAGTTCAAAATGGATCAAGCAAAGAAATGGTTCTTGCCTGTGTTACAACAGGTGTGAACTTGAGTCGGACTCAATGCGACCACTGCGCGGAAGATAGCAGGAAAATGAAAATTGTTCCCTATGCTCCAGCCATAGGCTCTATCATGTATGCAATGTTGTGTACTAGACCTGATGTGTTCCTTGCTATAAGTTTAGCAAGGAGGTACCAAAGTAATCCCGGAGTGGATCACTGGACAACGGTCAAGAACATCCTGAAATACCTGAAAGGACTAAGGATATGTTTCTCGTTTATGGAGGTGACAAAGAGCTCATCGTAAATGGTTACGTCGATGCAAGCTTTGACACTGATCCGGATCACTCTAAGTCACAAACTGGATATGTGTTTATATTGAACGGTGGAGCTGTCAGTTGGTGTAATTCTAAGCAAAGTGTCGTGGCGGGATCTACGTGTGAAGCAGAGTACATAGCTGCTTCGGAAGCAGCAAATGAAGGTGTCTGGATGAAGGAGTTCATATCCGATCTAGGTGTCATACCTAGTGCATCGGGTCCAATGAAAATATTTTCTGACAATACTAGTGCAATTGCCTTGGCAAAGGAATCTAGATTTCACCAGAGAACCAAGCACATCAAGAGACGCTTCAATTCCATCCGCGATCTAGTCAAGGAGGGAGACATAGAGATTTGCAAGATACATACGGATCTAAATGTTGCAGACCTGTTGACTAAGCCTCTCTCACGAGCAAAACATGATCAGCACCAAGACTCCATGGGTGTTAGAATCATTACTGTATAATCTAGATTATTCACTCTAGTGCAAGTGGGAGACTGAAGGAAATATGCCCTAGAGGCAATAATAAAGTTGTTATTTATATTTCCTTATATCATGATAAATATTTATTATTCATGCTAGAATTGTATTAACCGGAAACTTAGTACATGTGTGAATACATAGACAAACTAGGTGTCACTAGGATGCCTCTACTTGACTAGCTCGTTAAATCAAAGATGGTTAAGTTTCCTAGCCATAGACATGAGTTGTCATTTGATTAACGGGATCACATCATTAGAGAATGATGTGATTGACTTGACCCAGCTTAGCATTTTATCGTTTAGTATATTGCTATTGCTTTCTTCATGACTTATACATGTTCCTATGACTATGAGATTATGCAACTCCCGAATATCGGCGGAACACTTTGTGTGCTACCAAACGTCACAACGTAACTGGGTGATTATAAAGGTGCTCTACAGGTGTCTCCGATGGTACTTGTTGAGTTGGCATAGATCAAGATTAGGATTTGTCACTCCGATTGTCGGAGAGGTATCTCTGGGCCCTCTCGGTAATGCACATCACTATAAGCCTTGCAAGCAATGCAACTAATAAAGTTAGTTGCAGGATGATGTATTACGGAACGAGTAAAGAGACTTGCCGGTAACGAGATTGAACTAGGTATTGGATACCGACGATCGAATCTCGGGCAAGTAACATACCGATGACAAAGGGAGCAACGTATGTTGTTATGCGGTTTGACCGATAACGATCTTTGTGGAATACGTAGGAGCCAATATGAGCATCCAGGTTCCGCTATTGGTTATTGACCGGAGACGTGTCTCGGTCATGTCTACATAGTTCTCGTACTTTCAGAGGGTCCGCATGCTTAACGTTCGGTGACGATCGGTATTACGAGTTTACGTGTTTTGATGTACCAAAGGTAGTTCGGAGACCCGGATGTGATCACAGACATGACGAGGAGTCTCGAAATGGTTGAGACATAAAGATTGATATACTGGACGACTATATTCGGACATTGGAAGTGTTCCGGAGAAGTGTTGGATATAACCGGAGTACCGGGGGTTACTGGAACCCCCCTCCCCCCGGGAAGCTATTGGGCCTCATGGGCCTTAGTGGAGAAGTGCGAGGGCTGACAGGAGGTGGCGCGCAGCCCCCCTTGCCCCAGTCCGAATTGGACAAGGGGAAGGGGTGGCGGTCCCCCTTCTCCTTCCTTCTCTCCACCTCCTCCTTCCCCCCTTCTCCTTCTCGGAATAGGTAAGGGGGGGCCAAACCTACTTGGAGTAGGATTGCTCCCCCTTTGGCGCGCCTGCTACCAGGGCCGGCCCTCTCCTCCTCTCCCCCTTTATATACGGGGGAGGGGGGCACCCCATGAGACACACAAGTTGATCAGTTGATCTTTTAGCCGCAGTGGTATGCCCCTCCACCATAATCCACCTCAATCATATCGTAGCGGTGCTTAGGTGAAGCCCTGCGTTGGTAGCATCATCATCGTCGTCATCACACCGTTGTGCTGACGAAACTCTCCCTCGGCCTCAACTGGATCAAGAGTACGAGGGACGCCATCAAGCTGAACGTGTGCTGAACTCGGAGGTGCCGTGCGTTCGGTACTTGGATCAGTCGAATCATGAAGACGTACGACTACATCAACCGCGTTTATATAACGCTTTCGCTTACGGTCTACGAGGGTACGTGTGTAACAGCCCCAAAATTGGATTATCCATTTTTGTGCTGTTATTTCTTCCTGGCACTCATTTTTCAAAATCTTTCTCCTGAGTTTGCTGATGACTCTGAGATTTCTTGTCATTTCCAACCTTTCAAAACTTGCTCATGTCTTTTTCAGTGGGCAAGACCTCAGTTGCATCATCTTAAACCCTCTCAAACCCTAATTCCAATTTTTTGGAATTTCATTGTGGCCTTTCTGACTACAAAGGAGCTACCATTTTCCTTGATCTGTTGATCATCCCAACTGTTCCTAGAGACCCTCTTATCCTTTTCAACCTTGGATATGCAAAAATAATGCAAAGTCCCATGCAATATTTTTGAATTGTGATTTATTCCTTTTCTTGCCTTTCCGAGGAATAGAATCAAAAGGCATATCTAGCCATCTCCTAAATTCATGTGTATTTGTGGAGTTGATAATTATGCCTAATCCAAGCTCTGGCAATTATATTGTCCATAATTAAATAAGGAAAATTGCCTTTTCCTATTTAATACCAATATTGCATTTCTGCCACTTTCTAAATGAACTATTATTTTTATAGCAGCGAAAATTCTCACATAAATTGTGGAGCTTGTCCTTGCTATATAATCATTAGTTCCATCATCATCTCATGTTCATCAATTCAAAAATTGGGCACATGATCCAATGCAAGTTTCTTCCTTCTCTGAAATTTTGCAAAGGAAGTGCTTTATTCCTAATTCCTATTGAGCTGCAATTTGGCAGCGTGTTTAATATTGATAAATAACCCATGAATACCAAAGATGAGCTCAATCGAATCATCCTAGCTCCCTGTGCAAGTTTTCAAAGTTTCTGACCAGATTGTCACTTTGTGGAGGAAGTACCTTCATAAAGTTTCCAAATGGGATGAAACTATTCCATCCTCTCAAGTATTCCAAATAATTAGCCTTCACCCAAATTCAGCTCATTTCATTGAGCTATGTCAAGATGAAGCAATTCTTGTTCTCTGTCCAAATTTTCAGTTTGTGAAGCAAGTATATTTTATCTTGCTCCATTATGGCTGAAAATAATTCCATGCCTTCTCTATCCATATAACCCACCTACCCAAGAGTTTGGCTAATTTTATTTAGCCAATATGTTCCTAGGATTTTCTCAAGTTTCTGGTCAAAAGTGATGCTTGTGAAGCAAGTACCAATTTGGTAAGTCCATTTGGTGTGATCGTTTTACAGCATCTACTTATGACCAAATCATCAGGATTTGCCAAGTTATAGCTCAATCCAACACTCCTAGTGAGTGCTTCATCATCATCTAGTTTCTGGACATATTTTAGCAGTTGTGAAGCAACTATGCTAAATAATTGTCCTAATGCCCTCAAAACTGCCAGGACCGTATTCCTTGCTATCCTAAGCCTACCAGACATCAAGTTTACCATTTCACCTCTCTGGTTTTACCTCTACACTACTAGGGAAAACCTTATACACAGAAATTTAGCAACAGTGTGGGTCAAAAAAGGGCGCTAGTGCTAGATAGCAGTAGCGGTTGAGAAAAAAGCGCGCTGCAGATACAATTGTAGCGATGGCGGCTGTGGCCTCAAAAGCGCTACTACTAATATTCCCATTGGTGGAACGATAGGCTACGCATAGCAAGAGCGGGCTTGGAGGAAAGCGGCGCTACCGCTAGGGCTTGAGTAGCGGCGTGTTTCCCAAGAAGAGCGCTACTGCTAATGGAAATAAAATAAAATGAAAAACAAATAGAAAAGTTAATGAAAATGAAAGAAACAAAAAAAGGATAAAGAAAAAAAAAATAAAATGTAAAGCAAAATAAATGAAAAAGCGAAAAAACAGAGAAAGGCATAGCTGTAGCGTGTGTTCGTAAGAGGCGCTATAGCTAACGTAGCTGCATCGCGTTTCCTAGACCCCCGCTATAGAAACAGAAAAGGAAATAAAAAAAAGGAGAAAATTACATAGCTATAGCAAGAGCTGCGTTTAAAAAGCGCTATAGCTATATTAGCTATAAGCTGCTTCTTGTAAACGCTGCTATCGCTAATTTTGACTTAACCAAAACCGTTTCCCCGGCCACCACTTGCCCCTCAAATCTCTCGACCCACCCCACCGCCATCTCCCGATTCGCCATCGCCCCACTTCGCCATTGCCTCCTACCGACGCCGACGCCCCAGAGCCACCAGAGCCGTGCAATGGCCGACGCCACCGAGCGCCCCAACGCCACGCGAGCCATGCCTCATCAACGCTCACCGGAGCCGCCGTCGATGCCGGTGGATCCTCCTCCCCACAATCGCCTCCTCGGCCACATCGGAGACGCCCCTACCTCCCTCGCCACCAGGGAGCCATCCTCTCTCAGAAGCCCCCACCTCCTCTCTCTCTCTCTCATGCATAGGTTAATTATCTAGGTTATTTAGGCAAAAATTTAGTTAGGGCTTTGACAGAGAACTAGTCCGTTAACTAGTTTAATTAGGTTAATTATCTAGGTTATTTAGGAAAGTTTTATTTTAAAGATGATCCCTTCCTAGACTTTTATTGTTGATTATATCTTTTCATTGAAGTGGTTCGATTGTGCCCAAGTGGCTTTGTTGTTTAAATGAAGCTGAGTGGCCTATATATGTTTTGCCGGAATGTTGATTCATTTCCGCTCCTAAGAATTTCAGGTTCTCAATTTGTCCACTTTTTAGCAAAGGTCATGCCGAAATTTTCCGTGAATTTCGGCATGACTTGTGCTACAAACTAGGACATATCGAGTGCCCGGGATTTGCCGCACCAGGAAGGAGTCAACGTTCTTGCAAAACAATAGGCCTTTTTATGTCATTATTCATTTTATTAGGTCTAGAATTGTAGCGACCAGACCCGAATGGATCAAGTCTCTGTGCTCAAGTGTCATCCTGGATCAAGAATGTCACGACACCACACAAGATTTCGAAGGATTTATAGCAGTAGCAATCACACACTTATTACATCGTTGTCCACAAGGGAACTTATTACAATAAATATGGCTTAAGGCCATCTAATAACGATAACAGCGGAAGGCTTGGAAGATAAGTGAGTCCATCAACTCCATCGGCATCACTGAGTATAGAACCACGACCTAAACTCCTTACTCGTCGTCTGAAAAGTCTGCAACGTGAAAGTTGCAGCCCGAAAACGGGTCAGCACATGGAATATGCTGGCAATGTAACACATAGAGAGTAATGAAACAATAAGCCTATACTACATGCATATATGGCTGGTGGTAAGGCTCTACGGTTACATTTTTGCGAAAAGCCAATTTTTCCCTACATCAAAGGAATAATTTTGTTTAACTATCATGGTGGTTGTTAAACATTGAGAATGGTTGACAGCATCCTCAATCCCAATTAAATGTACTCATTAAAACCCAATAACTTTTATTAGAAGTAACATGTTGAGATTCACATGATATTCAATTACCAGATACTCAAAACGTCCATAACCGGGGACACGGCTAATCATGATTAGTTTATACACTCTGCAGAGGTTTGCGACTTTTCCCCACAAGACTCGATCGCCTACCTGGATTCTCGTGACTACATGGTGTTTGAGAAGCGGATGACCGAGACATAGTCTTCGTAAGCGCTTAGCACCTTACATGTGGGTAGACCGTACCAACCTACATCCCCTACATCAGCTAGCCTACCCGTAAGAGTTCGCACAACTTAGTCAACTACGCCAGAGCCCATAATTGGCTTGTGGCTGCACACGGAAGTTTCCAGTTTGAAGTATCTTATGATCCCTTTGAGCCTGGGTGGCGGTCCAAAGAAATACAGGCAAGTCCTGATAGAAAACAGGTGCCTCAATCCACCCAGATGTGTGTTTAGGTTGCCACCTTAGATAAACCATTAATTAACAATCTCACATCTGTCATGGATATTCACTCACCCAATCCACGTCTACTAGCATAGCATGGCATAATAAGCAAACGTAGAAGTAACTCCCAAAGGTTTCATAAGTAAAACAGAAATAGGTACTACCTCAAATCTACTTCCCATCCCACAATTTAATTAGATCCTAAACATGCAGGTGTTTGAGGGTTTGATCTAATGCATAAAAACTGGGTAGTAGAAAAGTATGATCAAAGTGTTACTTGCCTTGCTAGCGATGATCCATGAAATCTAGAGATTCAAGTAACAAGCGGCGCACTCGGGTGATCTAACGCAGACAAACAACAAGCATACAATAAGTACTCATCTAATGCACGGGAAATCTCGAATAAAAGATCTAACCGAGAGTTCAACTTAAGAACCCTGGTTGCAAAAGAATCGAATCAAATAAGGCATTGAAAGTCGGAACTCGAGAGAGAACGACTCGGTTTAGAAATCTGAAATTAGGTCAAAATTTCACAGTAGCAAAACTCTGTGAAAGTTGGTTAGTCGGAACGGCGGTTTTGTTACGAAACTCCAGGCGTTTGAATCACCTGATTCCGATAAACGAGCAAGAAATAAAACAGATTTAAAAATCGGATCGGAAATCGAATCGTAAAAATAACGGATTAAATCCGATTAAAAGAAAAAGCATTTAACGGTTTAAACAACGGACGTTCGTTAACAGAACCAATCCAACGAACGCGTTCATTGAAACGAACGGTTCGGTGAACGTTTGTTAAATAAGAAAACCGAAAATAAAACCAATCTAGTTTTTTTTTTTAAAAACCGAACACGTTTTTTAAATAAACCGGATCGGTTTTTAGGGAAAACCGGATCGGGCGGGCTACTCGTGATCGCCGGGCTCCGGCGGGCGGGCTAGGGTCGGCGGCGGGCTGGAGGGGCGGCGAGGGGCGGCGGGCTCCCAAGGCCGGGCCATGAGGGACGGCACAAGTGCTCAAGGGCGGCGTTTCAAGGGCGGGCAAGGTTCGCTGGTCGGGAGAGGCGAGGGGCGAGGGCGGCTCAAGTAGAGAGAGGGGGGCGCATATAAAGGGGGTCGCCATGGCTTGGGAGGGCAGGGCGCTGGCCTGAGCCGACTCGGAGGCGGCGGCGGCGGGAAGCTCCTCACGGGCGGCGGCATGGCATGAGGGAGAGGGAGGCGGGCGCTGGGCCGGCCTGGCTGGTCACGGGCTTACTGGGCCTTGGCCTGTGGGGCATACAAATTTTTTTTTAAACAAAACGAATTAAAAAAAATACCAAATGTACACTGATTTAAAAAAAACAAATTTACCCCGACAACAAAAAATGAGTCCTACAAAATGAACTTTAAAAACGGCAAACATGCATAAATTTTTAAAATGCTCATTTTTGCCTAAGCAAAATAAATCTTCCAAAACCAAATTTTGATTTGTTTATAATATCTTCATTTTTCCTAAATATTGGGAAAGTCATATTATTCCCTCTCTTAAAATTTTTATAGGAAAAACTTTATGAAGATAATTAAATAAATCCAAATGATCCTATTTTCAAAATTTGAGAAATCCCAAATATGAAAATAATGAAACTTCCAACTCTCTCCGAGGGTCCTTGAGTTGCGTGAAATTTTCTAGGATCGGAAAATGCGAGAAAAATATGATATGCATGATGACCTCATGTATAACATTCCAAATTGAAAATTTGGGATGTTACAAACCTACCCCCTTAAGATGAATCTCGCCCTCGAGATTCGGGTTGGCTAGAAAATAGGTGAGGGTGGTCCTTGAGCAAAACTTCCTCTCTTTCCTGTGTGGCTTCATCCTCAAGTGGTGGCTCCAATGAACTTTACAAAACTTGATAACTTTGTCGCGGGTAACTCACTGGCATAATCGAGAATCTTAACAGGTTTTTCCTCAGATGTCAAGTCATCCTTCAACTGAATTGCTTCCAAAGGCACCGTGTCTCTTAACGGTACCTCTGCTATCTCCGGGTGACATTTCTTCAATCGAGAAACATGGAATACATCATGAACTCCCGACAGTCCTTCCGCAATTCCAACTTATAAGCAACTTCTCCCATACGCTGCAAAATCTTATACGGTCCAACGTAAACGGGTGCTAACTTTCCTTTAACTCCAAAACGCTTAACTCCTCAAGCGGGATACTCGAGATATACTGCCTCCAACTTCATACTCAATCGCTGGCGCTTTGAATCGGCATAGCTCTTCCGTCTGGATCGGGCTACCTTGAGCTCTGTCTCGAATCAACTTAACCTTCTCGCTCGGACTCTTAATCAAATCTGGTCCAAACAACCGACGATCTCGGTTCGTCCCATGACAACGGTGTCCTGCACCTTTCTTCCATACAGAGCCTCGAAGGTGCCATCTTCAAGCTGGTTTGGTAATCGTTGTTGTAGGAAAATTCTGCATACGACAAATTATCATCCCAGCTAGATCCATAATCTAGTGCACAAGCTCAAAGCATATCTTCCAAAATCTGATTGACTCTCTCGGTCATCCATCGGTCCGTGGGTGGAAAGTCAGCATCAATTCCAATCTAGTCCCCAATGTCTCGTGCAACTGGTTCCAAAATTTCGAGGTAAATTGGGTTCCTCTATCTGATACGATGCTCCTCGGAACTCCGTGTAAACACACAATTCTGGTCATGTATATCTTTGCCAACTTAGCAATCGCTATAGGTAGTCTTCGATCGAATGAAATGAGCTACCTTTGTTAAACGGTCGACTATAACCCAAATCGAGTCATATCACGAACGGGTCTTTGGCAAACCTGTGATGAAATCCATGCCTAGTTTATCCCACTTCCATTCGGTATCGGCAATGGTTGTAACAATCCTGGCGGCTTCGATGTTCGCCTTTACTCTCGACATACATCGCAAATTGCTACATACTCGCAATATCCTTCTTCATTCCGGTCCACCGTAAAGTGTTCTTCAAATCCAAATACATCTTGGTATTTCCTGGGTGAATCGAATAGGGTGAATCATGGGCTTCTTGTAAAATCAACTTCGATCTCCGGGTTATTGGGCACATAAACACGGTCTTCAAACCATAGGGTATCGTGTTCATCCTCACGAAATCCTTTAGCCTTTCCTTTGCCCATTTTCTCCTTTATAGAGGCAACTTCCTTATACGCCTTTTGGGCTTCTCCGATTTTGTCCATCGGTGTCGACTGAATTTCCAATGCTGCTACATAGCCTCTCGAACTATTTCCAAACATAGCTCTCGAAGGTTCTCGGCTAACTCATTGGGTATTCCTCCCATCATTAGAGTATTGACGTGGCTCTTACGGCTCAATGCGTCAGCTACGACATTAGCCTTTCCGGGGTGATAATGCAATCTCATATCATAATCCTTGATAAGTTCTAACCATCTCCTTTGTCTGAGATTCAATTCCTTCTGTGTGAAGATGTACTTCAGACTCTTGTGATCCGTATATACTTCACAATGATTTCCAATGAGAAAATGTCTCCACGTCTTCAGGGCATGCACAACGGCTGCTAACTCCAAATCATGAGTGGCATAATTCAACTCATGGGGCTTAAGTTGTCGTGAAGCATCTGAAACAACTCTTCCTTCCTCGCATAAGCACTGCTTCCAAGTCCTCGACGTGAAGCGCCGTAATACACCTCATAATCCTTAGTCTCGATCCGCAATATCAAAACTGGTGAGGTAACCAATCTTTTCTTCAACTCCTGAAAACTTGCCTCGCGGTCCTCGGTCCATATGAATTTGTTATCCTTCTTCAACAATTCAGTCATAGGCTTAGCAATCCTTGAGAAATTCTCAATGAATCTTCGGTAGTATCCTGCGAGTCCAAGAAAACTCCGAATCTCTCCAACTGTCGTTGGTGCTTCCCAATTAGTTATGGTCTCAACCTTTGTGGGGTCAACTGCTATTCCTTCTCCAGATATAACATGTCCGAGAAATCCAACTTCCTTTAGCCAAAACTCACATTTGCTGAACTTGGCGTATAACTGATGTTCTCTTAGCTTCTCCAAAACCAATACATAATTGTTCCTTGTGTTCCTCTTCATTCTTCGAGAAAATCAAAATGTCATCTATGAACACCACGACGAACTTATCCAAAAACTCCATAAACACTTTGTTCATCAGGTTCATGAAATAAGCTGGTGCGTTAGTCAGTCCAAATGACATAACGGTATACTCGTACAGTCCATATCTCGTGGTAAATGCAGTCTTGGGTATGTCTTGCTCCCGAATCTTCAACTGATGGTACCCTGATCGCAAGTCGATCTTGGAAAACACTTTGGCTCCTTGCAAACGATCAAACAGATCATTTATCATTGGTAGTGGGTACTTGTTCTTGATTGTTACCGCATTCAATTCACGATAATCAACAACCGTTCTCAAAGATCCATCCTTCTTCTCCACTAACAAACGGGTGATCCCCAAGGTGAAGAGCTTGGGCGTATATAACCTTTATCCAATAGCTCCTTAATCTGCTTCTTGATTTCGCCAAATCTTGTCTTTGGCATCCTCGTATGGTCGTTTCGATATCGGGCCTGTTCACGGCAATAGTTCAATCAAAACTCAATGTCTCTATCCGGTGGCATTCTGGCAACTCTTCCTAAAATACATCAGAAAATCCTTCACCACCGGGTACTTCTTCCCGCACCACTCACGATAAGCAATTTACTTGTGCTCTCCTCGGCTCGTGCTGTGATACATACTTAATCCTTCTTCCTTCGGTGTGGTGAGCAAAATTGATCTAGTGGAGCAATCAATGTTTCCTCCATACTTTGATAACCAATCCATTCCTAATATCACATCAAATCCTTGGGATTCCGTAACTATTAGGTCCGAGGGGAAAACATAGTGTCCAATCCTTAGTGGCGGTCGATCACACCATTTACTAGCCATGTACTGCCCGGGTGAGGTTACTAGCATGGGTGACCTAAGGGCTTGGGTCGGTAACTCATACTTATCCACAAATTCCCTTGATATGTATGAATGTGATGCACCAAAGATTTCGAAAAGAACAAGCTGCAGTAAATGACTTAACCAAAACTTACCGACATCTTTGCATCGGGCTGATCTTCAATCTCCTCCACATCAATGTGGTTCACACATCCCCTGTTGAAAGGGTTGGGCTTCTTTCCGTAGCTTCCATTGCCATTTCCATTACGGCCTTCGGACAGTCATTTGCATAATGCCCCGCCTTGCGGCACTTAAAGCAAGTAATGTGACTCAAGTCCGCCTTGGATGGTGTTGACGGGTTGGTGCGATTACGTCTGTTGCTTCCTCCATTCCCGTTCCCATTCTTAGTGCCATTATGGTTGTGCGAATTACCTCCTCCATGGGTATCTTTGAAACTGAATTCCTGATTTAGGGGTATAACGAGTCTTCTTTGAGCTCCAGAGTTATACTTCCCTTTGTCCATACTTTAAACTTGCAGTTCTCAATTCTGCTGCTTTCCTTCAATCATAAGGGCTCGGTCTACTAACTCCTGGTAGTTATTGAAACTTGCTACCATCAACGACATGCTGAACTCATCATTCAGTCCTTCTAGAAACTTCTCTGTTTAGCCGCATACAGAGTAATGTCATCCGGGGCATAACGTGCTAATTTGCTAAAGTCATCCACGACCGCCAACAGTCCCTTCCTCCTTGGCGTAAGTTGCGAAACTCACGCTTCTTCATGGCCATGGCTCCTCTTTGAGACATGGGCGGTCAAAAGCTTGCTGAAATTGATCCCATGTGGCGGTGTCTACCGGGTAAGTGGCTGTGAATTTCTCCCACCATGCGGCCGCTGGGTCCTTCAAGCTGATGTGCTGCAAACTTCACTCTTTCTCCATCCGTGCATCCTGCGGTGGTCAACTCCCTTCCTATCTTGCCGGAGCCAATCATCTGCTACAATCGGCTCGGTGCTCTTTGGAGTACACGGCGGATTTAGTCTAAGGAAACGAGTCAAATGATCCGCGGTGGTGGTGGTGGGTTGTTGTTGTTGTTGTTGCCACAGTTACGCACCAATGTTTGAATCGTGGTGTTACGCCATCGGATCCAGTTGGGTGATCTCTGGCGGGAAAACGAATCCAGGGTCGCGTCTCGGAGGCATCTGATGGGTTTAGAAAAGAAGAGAAATTTAGAATAGAATGAGGTCTAAGGGGAATCACTACCCAAATGCACATGAGCAAATGCACACAAAATCACTCCATTCAATCAAACAAGGCTTATAACGATCTAACTATCGCAAGTGCGTGTACTATAATGTTTACATGGAGGAAATACTACTAATATGTGGGGACTTCTACTAATTTGAACCGTGGAAGATTCCATGATGTTCCGCTCAACCGTCTTCAAAATCGGGTTCACTTGGATCCGAATCTGGGTCGTCGATGTTGATGTAGTCGCTTGGACAGTTGATATACTGGTCTTCATTCCTGAGTGCTAACTTCTTCTTGAGTTCTTCGATCTCATACTTAAGATCGTTATTGTGTCTTGCTAGAGCTACGATCTCGTCCATGTAGTCCTTGCGTGTAGACTTTAGTTCTTCTTCCAGTTCGATGATCCTTCCCTTTACATTCTGCAATTCCATCATATCATCGCACATTTGGTTCTCCTGGCGTCGAATGTGCTGGTTTAACTCCTGGATAAAAGCTGCAATGGATCTATCCTTCTTGGTGCTGACTATGTCCCATTTGTCATCTCGGCGTCCGCAAATCTGGTAGATGGTGTCCTTGAGGTCTTCTTGATAAACTTCTCCAATGCGTCCCATGGTGATATGAGCTGCCATGCTCTTTCCCGGACTCCAAGTTGGTGCAATCGAAAACACTATCTATAGGCTTGGTGATTGGGGCGAATGTCCTTCCCGAACGTGAGCGTGAATCTTCAGCGCTCCTCTTGCAGAGTGGCGTTGAAAGTCCCGTGAAACTTGGTAGTCCAATGTTCAGTGCTTGGTAACTTCCTTCAAGTGAAATCCAAATGGTGTGCCTTCATCCGGTTGGGTGTACTTGATCTTCGCGTCCTTCATCCTAAAGAGTAGAATAGATGAGGAGTTAGAAAATGAGAGGAGAGTAGTGATCTATGGCTTTAACTTAGTGGTCGTGTCCTACAGTCAGCGTGTGCTCTGATACCATCTCTCAGAGCGACCAGACCGAATGGATCAACTCTCTGTGCTCAAGTGTCATCCCCGGATCAAGAATGTGACACCACACGATGCTTGAAGGATTTATAGCAGAGTAGCAATCACACACTTATTACATCGTTGTCCACAAGGGAACTTATTACAATAAATATGGCTTAAGGCCATCTAATAACGATAACAGCGGAAGGCTTGGAAGATAAGTGAGTCCATCAACTCCATCGGCATCACTGAGTATAGAACCACGACCTAAACTCCTTACTCGTTGTCTGAAAAGTCTGCAACGTGAAAGTT